>OX244278.1:3638261-4851015 GCA_945867215.1 Epinotia demarniana | reverse complement strand
GGGAGTGTCAGGTGTGTAGTGCGAGTAGTGTCCAATTCACTGCGAGTGCAGGTGATTAGTGGGAGTGTAGGTGTGTAGTGCGAGTAGTGTCCAATTCACTGCGAGTGCAGGTGATTAGTGCGAGTGTAGGTGTGTAGTGCGAGTAGTGTCCAATTCACTGCGAGTGCAGGTGATTAGTGGGAGTGTAGGTGTGTAGTGCGAGTAGTGTCCAATTCACTGCGAGTGCAGGTGATTAGTGCGAGTGCAGGTGTGTAGTGCGAGTAGTGTCCAATTCACTGCGAGTGCAGGTGATTAGTGGGAGTGTAGGTGTGTAGTGCGAGTAGTGTCCAATTCACTGCGAGTGCAGGTGATTAGTGCGAGTGCAGGTGTGTAGTGCGAGTAGTGTCCAATTCACTGCGAGTGCAGGTGATTAGTGGGAGTGTAGGTGTGTAGTGCGAGTAGTGTCCAATTCACTGCGAGTGCAGGTGATTAGTGCGAGTGCAGGTGTGTAGTGCGAGTAGTGTCCAATTCACTGCGAGTGCAGGTGATTAGTGGGAGTGTAGGTGTGTAGTGCGA
Source organism: Epinotia demarniana (assembly GCA_945867215.1). Classification (NCBI taxonomy): domain Eukaryota; kingdom Metazoa; phylum Arthropoda; class Insecta; order Lepidoptera; family Tortricidae; genus Epinotia; species Epinotia demarniana. The sequence continues at coordinate 4,850,460 of OX244278.1, read as the reverse complement.
GTAGTGTCCAATTCACTGCGAGTGCAGGTGATTAGTGCGGAGTGCAGGTGTGTAGTGCGAGTAGTGTCCAATTCACTGCGAGTGCAGGTGATTAGTGGGAGTGTAGGTGTGTAGTGCGAGTAGTGTCCAATTCACTGCGAGTGCAGGTGATTAGTGGGAGTGTAGGTGTGTAGTGCGAGTAGTGTCCAATTCACTGCGAGTGCAGGTGATTAGTGGGAGTGTAGGTGTGTAGTGCGAGTAGTGTCCAATTCACTGCGAGTGCAGGTGATTAGTGGGAGTGTAGGTGTGTAGTGCGAGTAGTGTCCAATTCACTGCGAGTGCAGGTGATTAGTGGGAGTGTAGGTGTGTAGTGCGAGTAGTGTCCAATTCACTGCGAGTGCAGGTGATTAGTGGGAGTGTAGGTGTGTAGTGCGAGTAGTGTCCAATTCACTGCGAGTGCAGGTGATTAGTGGGAGTGTAGGTGTGTAGTGCGAGTAGTGTCCAATTCACTGCGAGTGCAGGTGATTAGTGCGAGTGCAGGTGTGTAGTGCGAGTAGTGTCCAATTCACTGCGAGTGCAGGTGATTAGTGGGAGTGTAGGTGTGTAGTGCGAGTAGTGTCCAATTCACTGCGAGTGCAGGTGATTAGTGGGAGTGTAGGTGTGTAGTGCGAGTAGTGTCCAATTCACTGCGAGTGCAGGTGATTAGTGGGAGTGTAGGTGTGTAGTGCGAGTAGTGTCCAATTCACTGCGAGTGCAGGTGATTAGTGCGAGTGCAGGTGTGTAGTGCGAGTAGTGTCCAATTCACTGCGAGTGCAGGTGATTAGTGGGAGTGTAGGTGTGTAGTGCGAGTAGTGTCCAATTCACTGCGAGTGCAGGTGATTAGTGGGAGTGTAGGTGTGTAGTGCGAGTAGTGTCCAATTCACTGCGAGTGCAGGTGATTAGTGGGAGTGCAGGTGTGTAGTGCGAGTAGTGTCCAATTCACTGCGAGTGCAGGTGATTAGTGGGAGTGCAGGTGTGTAGTGCGAGTAGTGTCCAATTCACTGCGAGTGCAGGTGATTAGTGGGAGTGTAGGTGTGTAGTGCGAGTAGTGTCCAATTCACTGCGAGTGCAGGTGATTAGTGGGAGTGCAGGTGTGTAGTGCGAGTAGTGTCCAATTCACTGCGAGTGCAGGTGATTAGTGGGAGTGTAGGTGTGTAGTGCGAGTAGTGTCCAATTCACTGCGAGTGCAGGTGATTAGTGGGAGTGTAGGTGTGTAGTGCGAGTAGTGTCCAATTCACTGCGAGTGCAGGTGATTAGTGGGAGTGTAGGTGTGTAGTGCGAGTAGTGTCCAATTCACTGCGAGTGCAGGTGATTAGTGCGAGTGTAGGTGTGTAGTGCGAGTAGTGTCCAATTCACTGCGAGTGCAGGTGATTAGTGGGAGTGTAGGTGTGTAGTGCGAGTAGTGTCCAATTCACTGCGAGTGCAGGTGATTAGTGGGAGTGCAGGTGTGTAGTGCGAGTAGTGTCCAATTCACTGCGAGTGCAGGTGATTAGTGGGAGTGCAGGTGTGTAGTGCGAGTAGTGTCCAATTCACTGCGAGTGCAGGTGATTAGTGGGAGTGCAGGTGTGTAGTGCGAGTAGTGTCCAATTCACTGCGAGTGCAGGTGATTAGTGGGAGTGCAGGTGTGTAGTGCGAGTAGTGTCCAATTCACTGCGAGTGCAGGTGATTAGTGGGAGTGTAGGTGTGTAGTGCGAGTAGTGTCCAATTCACTGCGAGTGCAGGTGATTAGTGGGAGTGTAGGTGTGTAGTGCGAGTAGTGTCCAATTCACTGCGAGTGCAGGTGATTAGTGGGAGTGCAGGTGTGTAGTGCGAGTAGTGTCCAATTCACTGCGAGTGCAGGTGATTAGTGGGAGTGCAGGTGTGTAGTGCGAGTAGTGTCCAATTCACTGCGAGTGCAGGTGATTAGTGGGAGTGTAGGTGTGTAGTGCGAGTAGTGTCCAATTCACTGCGAGTGCAGGTGATTAGTGGGAGTGCAGGTGTGTAGTGCGAGTAGTGTCCAAGTCACTGCGAGTGCAGGTGATTAGTGGGAGTGTAGGTGTGTAGTGCGAGTAGTGTCCAATTCACTGCGAGTGCAGGTGATTAGTGGGAGTGTAGGTGTGTAGTGCGAGTAGTGTCCAATTCACTGCGAGTGCAGGTGATTAGTGGGAGTGTAGGTGTGTAGTGCGAGTAGTGTCCAATTCACTGCGAGTGCAGGTGATTAGTGCGAGTGCAGGTGTGTAGTGCGAGTAGTGTCCAATTCACTGCGAGTGCAGGTGATTAGTGGGAGTGTAGGTGTGTAGTGCGAGTAGTGTCCAATTCACTGCGAGTGCAGGTGATTAGTGGGAGTGCAGGTGTGTAGTGCGAGTAGTGTCCAATTCACTGCGAGTGCAGGTGATTAGTGGGAGTGCAGGTGTGTAGTGCGAGTAGTGTCCAATTCACTGCGAGTGCAGGTGATTAGTGGGAGTGTAGGTGTGTAGTGCGAGTAGTGTCCAATTCACTGCGAGTGCAGGTGATTAGTGGGAGTGTAGGTGTGTAGTGCGAGTAGTGTCCAATTCACTGCGAGTGCAGGTGATTAGTGGGAGTGTAGGTGTGTAGTGCGAGTAGTGTCCAATTCACTGCGAGTGCAGGTGATTAGTGCGAGTGCAGGTGTGTAGTGCGAGTAGTGTCCAATTCACTGCGAGTGCAGGTGATTAGTGGGAGTGTAGGTGTGTAGTGCGAGTAGTGTCCAATTCACTGCGAGTGCAGGTGATTAGTGGGAGTGCAGGTGTGTAGTGCGAGTAGTGTCCAATTCACTGCGAGTGCAGGTGATTAGTGGGAGTGTAGGTGTGTAGTGCGAGTAGTGTCCAATTCACTGCGAGTGCAGGTGATTAGTGCGAGTGCAGGTGTGTAGTGCGAGTAGTGTCCAATTCACTGCGAGTGCAGGTGATTAGTGGGAGTGCAGGTGTGTAGTGCGAGTAGTGTCCAATTCACTGCGAGTGCAGGTGATTAGTGGGAGTGTAGGTGTGTAGTGCGAGTAGTGTCCAATTCACTGCGAGTGCAGGTGATTAGTGGGAGTGCAGGTGTGTAGTGCGAGTAGTGTCCAATTCACTGCGAGTGCAGGTGATTAGTGGGAGTGCAGGTGTGTAGTGCGAGTAGTGTCCAATTCACTGCGAGTGCAGGTGATTAGTGGGAGTGCAGGTGTGTAGTGCGAGTAGTGTCCAATTCACTGCGAGTGCAGGTGATTAGTGGGAGTGTAGGTGTGTAGTGCGAGTAGTGTCCAATTCACTGCGAGTGCAGGTGATTAGTGGGAGTGCAGGTGTGTAGTGCGAGTAGTGTCCAATTCACTGCGAGTGCAGGTGATTAGTGGGAGTGTAGGTGTGTAGTGCGAGTAGTGTCCAATTCACTGCGAGTGCAGGTGATTAGTGGGAGTGTAGGTGTGTAGTGCGAGTAGTGTCCAATTCACTGCGAGTGCAGGTGATTAGTGCGAGTGCAGGTGTGTAGTGCGAGTAGTGTCCAATTCACTGCGAGTGCAGGTGATTAGTGCGAGTGCAGGTGTGTAGTGCGAGTAGTGTCCAATTCACTGCGAGTGCAGGTGATTAGTGGGAGTGTAGGTGTGTAGTGCGAGTAGTGTCCAATTCACTGCGAGTGCAGGTGATTAGTGGGAGTGCAGGTGTATAGTGCGAGTAGTGTCCAATTCACTGCGAGTGCAGGTGATTAGTGCGAGTGCAGGTGTGTAGTGCGAGTGGTGTCCAATTCACTGCGAGTGCAGGTGATTAGTGGAGTGTAGGTGTGTAGTGCGAGTAGTGTCCAATTCACTGCGAGTGCAGGTGATTAGTGCGAGTGCAGGTGTGTAGTGCGAGTAGTGTCCAATTCACTGCGAGTGCAGGTGATTAGTGGGAGTGTAGGTGTGTAGTGCGAGTAGTGTCCAATTCACTGCGAGTGCAGGTGATTAGTGGGAGTGTAGGTGTGTAGTGCGAGTAGTGTCCAATTCACTGCGAGTGCAGGTGATTAGTGCGAGTGCAGGTGTGTAGTGCGAGTAGTGTCCAATTCACTGCGAGTGCAGGTGATTAGTGGGAGTGTAGGTGTGTAGTGCGAGTAGTGTCCAATTCACTGCGAGTGCAGGTGATTAGTGGGAGTGTAGGTGTGTAGTGCGAGTAGTGTCCAATTCACTGCGAGTGCAGGTGATTAGTGCGAGTGCAGGTGTGTAGTGCGAGTAGTGTCCAATTCACTGCGAGTGCAGGTGATTAGTGGGAGTGTAGGTGTGTAGTGCGAGTAGTGTCCAATTCACTGCGAGTGCAGGTGATTAGTGGGAGTGTAGGTGTGTAGTGCGAGTAGTGTCCAATTCACTGCGAGTGCAGGTGATTAGTGCGAGTGCAGGTGTGTAGTGCGAGTAGTGTCCAATTCACTGCGAGTGCAGGTGATTAGTGGGAGTGTAGGTGTCTAGTGCGAGTAGTGTCCAATTCACTGCGAGTGCAGGTGATTAGTGGGAGTGCAGGTGTGTAGTGCGAGTAGTGTCCAATTCACTGCGAGTGCAGGTGATTAGTGGGAGTGTAGGTGTGTAGTGCGAGTAGTGTCCAATTCACTGCGAGTGCAGGTGATTAGTGCGAGTGCAGGTGTGTAGTGCGAGTAGTGTCCAATTCACTGCGAGTGCAGGTGATTAGTGGGAGTGTAGGTGTGTAGTGCGAGTAGTGTCCAATTCACTGCGAGTGCAGGTGATTAGTGCGAGTGTAGGTGTGTAGTGCGAGTAGTGTCCAATTCACTGCGAGTGCAGGTGATTAGTGGGAGTGTAGGTGTGTAGTGCGAGTAGTGTCCAATTCACTGCGAGTGCAGGTGATTAGTGGGAGTGTAGGTGTGTAGTGCGAGTAGTGTCCAATTCACTGCGAGTGCAGGTGATTAGTGCGAGTGCAGGTGTGTAGTGCGAGTAGTGTCCAATTCACTGCGAGTGCAGGTGATTAGTGGGAGTGTAGGTGTGTAGTGCGAGTAGTGTCCAATTCACTGCGAGTGCAGGTGATTAGTGCGAGTGCAGGTGTGTAGTGCGAGTAGTGTCCAATTCACTGCGAGTGCAGGTGATTAGTGGGAGTGTAGGTGTGTAGTGCGAGTAGTGTCCAATTCACTGCGAGTGCAGGTGATTAGTGCGAGTGCAGGTGTGTAGTGCGAGTAGTGTCCAATTCACTGCGAGTGCAGGTGATTAGTGGGAGTGTAGGTGTGTAGTGCGAGTAGTGTCCAATTCACTGCGAGTGCAGGTGATTAGTGGGAGTGTAGGTGTGTAGTGCGAGTAGTGTCCAATTCACTGCGAGTGCAGGTGATTAGTGGGAGTGTAGGTGTGTAGTGCGAGTAGTGTCCAATTCACTGCGAGTGCAGGTGATTAGTGGGAGTGTAGGTGTGTAGTGCGAGTAGTGTCCAATTCACTGCGAGTGCAGGTGATTAGTGGGAGTGTAGGTGTGTAGTGCGAGTAGTGTCCAATTCACTGCGAGTGCAGGTGATTAGTGCGAGTGCAGGTGTGTAGTGCGAGTAGTGTCCAATTCACTGCGAGTGCAGGTGATTAGTGCGAGTGCAGGTGTGTAGTGCGAGTAGTGTCCAATTCACTGCGAGTGCAGGTGATTAGTGGGAGTGTAAGTGTGTAGTGCGAGTAGTGTCCAATTCACTGCGAGTGCAGGTGATTAGTGGGAGTGTAGGTGTGTAGTGCGAGTAGTGTCCAATTCACTGCGAGTGCAGGTGATTAGTGGGAGTGTAGGTGTGTAGTGCGAGTAGTGTCCAATTCACTGCGAGTGCAGGTGATTAGTGCGAGTGCAGGTGTGTAGTGCGAGTAGTGTCCAATTCACTGCGAGTGCAGGTGATTAGTGGGAGTGTAGGTGTGTAGTGCGAGTAGTGTCCAATTCACTGCGAGTGCAGGTGATTAGTGTGAGTGTAGGTGTGTAGTGCGAGTAGTGTCCAATTCACTGCGAGTGCAGGTGATTAGTGCGAGTGCAGGTGTGTAGTGCGAGTAGTGTCCAATTCACTGCGAGTGCAGGTGATTAGTGGGAGTGTAGGTGTGTAGTGCGAGTAGTGTCCAATTCACTGCGAGTGCAGGTGATTAGTGGGAGTGTAGGTGTGTAGTGCGAGTAGTGTCCAATTCACTGCGAGTGCAGGTGATTAGTGGGAGTGTAGGTGTGTAGTGCGAGTAGTGTCCAATTCACTGCGAGTGCAGGTGATTAGTGCGAGTGCAGGTGTGTAGTGCGAGTAGTGTCCAATTCACTGCGAGTGCAGGTGATTAGTGGGAGTGTAGGTGTGTAGTGCGAGTAGTGTCCAATTCACTGCGAGTGCAGGTGATTAGTGGGAGTGTAGGTGTGTAGTGCGAGTAGTGTCCAATTCACTGCGAGTGCAGGTGATTAGTGCGAGTGCAGGTGTGTAGTGCGAGTAGTGTCCAATTCACTGCGAGTGCAGGTGATTAGTGGGAGTGTAGGTGTGTAGTGCGAGTAGTGTCCAATTCACTGCGAGTGCAGGTGATTAGTGGGAGTGTAGGTGTGTAGTGCGAGTAGTGTCCAATTCACTGCGAGTGCAGGTGATTAGTGGGAGTGTAGGTGTGTAGTGCGAGTAGTGTCCAATTCACTGCGAGTGCAGGTGATTAGTGGGAGTGTAGGTGTGTAGTGCGAGTAGTGTCCAATTCACTGCGAGTGCAGGTGATTAGTGGGAGTGTAGGTGTGTAGTGCGAGTAGTGTCCAATTCACTGCGAGTGCAGGTGATTAGTGGGAGTGTAGGTGTGTAGTGCGAGTAGTGTCCAATTCACTGCGAGTGCAGGTGATTAGTGGGAGTGTAGGTGTGTAGTGCGAGTAGTGTCCAATTCACTGCGAGTGCAGGTGATTAGTGGGAGTGTAGGTGTGTAGTGCGAGTAGTGTCCAATTCACTGCGAGTGCAGGTGATTAGTGGGAGTGTAGGTGTGTAGTGCGAGTAGTGTCCAATTCACTGCGAGTGCAGGTGATTAGTGGGAGTGTAGGTGTGTAGTGCGAGTAGTGTCCAATTCACTGCGAGTGCAGGTGATTAGTGCGAGTGCAGGTGTGTAGTGCGAGTAGTGTCCAATTCACTGCGAGTGCAGGTGATTAGTGCGAGTGCAGGTGTGTAGTGCGAGTAGTGTCCAATTCACTGCGAGTGCAGGTGATTAGTGGGAGTGTAGGTGTGTAGTGCGAGTAGTGTCCAATTCACTGCGAGTGCAGGTGATTAGTGGGAGTGTAGGTGTGTAGTGCGAGTAGTGTCCAATTCACTGCGAGTGCAGGTGATTAGTGGGAGTGTAGGTGTGTAGTGCGAGTAGTGTCCAATTCACTGCGAGTGCAGGTGATTAGTGGGAGTGTAGGTGTGTAGTGCGAGTAGTGTCCAATTCACTGCGAGTGCAGTGCAGGTGTTTAGTGGCAGGCACGCTGCGAGTGAGGGGGAAGGGAGGGCGCGCGGGACGTGGCTACTCGCAGTCCACTCGCAAAAAAATAGAACACGCTTCTATTCACTTTACTGCACAGCCAACTAATCACTTGCACTAATCAGTCGCTGTCCACACATCGTCACTAAGCACCTGCACTAATTACTCGCACTCGCACTAATCAAAGTGAATACAGGCCTTTACACTGGTTCAACCATAACAACTTGTTGGTAACAGTTGTGAATCCCAGCCCAGTTTTTCCTCCACCATTACATGTATTGTGTTAGACAATTACAGGTTTTCTATTTGAATCAGTGAGTTTTCTTGTGCGTTATGTTTTTGTACATTTGTTAGACATGCTTCATTAGCTTGATCTATATGTGAACTGTGAGTTGTTTTTGAATAGTATACTGGTGGGAACCTGATGGCCCAGTAGCAGAATATTTCAAATTATCTAAGGAAGAAGTCAAATATGTTGCTATGAAATGCAATTATTATTTTATTGCTTCACTTAATCACTCAAAGGTTAGCTGGATGAATAATAAGCTCGCCTTTGTGAATATATGTTACATGCCATAGGGTTGTTATTGTTTTGTTTTATGTACCACATGCAACACATAATGTAAATAATTTACTTTAAAAACAAAGTTTTAACCAACTTCAATTTAGTACTCCACAAACCACGAGAACATTTCCACATTTTTTTTACAATTTACCTCATCAACTGATTTCCAATAGCAAATGCGTTGATTACTATTGAAAAAATATTGTTATCATTATTATTATCTTTTTTTTTCACTGTAATTATGGATTTCTTTTTAATGTAAACGATTATTATTATTATAAATGAGTACAAGATATTCTATAATTGATAAATAAATTAATGCATGAAATATTATTTTAAATTGTTAATTTAACTTTATATTTGTTATATTATGTTGCAGTGCCCTCGCAGGGTTGTGTTGAAACTTTAATAGCTTTTAGATCTTTTATACACACAAAGCAATGAATAAATGATTATGATTATGATTATGAAAAAACCGAATCGCTGTATATGGGCCGATAATATTTGAGGACTTCCGTCAATTCCCCAAGATCACCAATGGCACTTCATTAGTTCCTATTTCAACGCAATCTTATCAGAACCTGTGATGTACTTTTGCATGTTTAAGTATACAGAGGAATTTGATAACTCATCTGTATTCTTCATCATCAATTCCTCGCCACCAAATTAATGATTTCCGGATGTAAATACACGAGTTATAATAGAAAATACCAAAATTACTACACGCGTGCCTAATAAAATTGAGGAGTTCCCTCAATTCCTCATGGATCCCATCATATAACTGAATTTTGAAAAAAATGGGACCCACCTGGAAGCATATATGTACATACAAACAAAACTTTTATTTTCGAATCGGGTCATCAATGAAAGAGTTCTGAGGCAACAAACATTGAAAAAAAAAAAAAACAACTGAATTGAGAAAGTGATATCTTGTATCTGTTTTAAAAACTGTTGTGATATAGGTAATTGGTATAGATATGGGAATAGTTTGAGATCCTAGAAATAATCCTTTATGAGGGTGAGACTGGAGGTGGAAGGTATGACAGACAGGCAAAATACACACACAAAATCTTATTATGTAAAATATTGTTAATATAGATGTAATGTAGAAACAAGTCTTCATTATTGTAATAAACTGCTTAAATTTTTGTTTTTATTTTTTTTTGTTGCGGGCAACTAAGACCCACTCAAATTGGTTCATCTGTTTGGGAGCTACAATTCCACAGACAGACACATGTGAAAATTATAACACCCCTTGTTTGCATTGGGCAAAAAAGGATACCATGAGCATAAATATGGAGCACCATTCTCATGCTCTATCTATACATATGAATACCAATGTAAATGATTGAAATATTTTTTACAATTTGTTCCTACATAAGATTAAATTGAACACATTTATTTCATTATTTGCAATGGCTGCACATGAGTCATTTGTTTTGACAGCCATTTATAATACAGATGGCCTGATTATTAATACTATTGTAATCCAATACCCCCTTTAGTCATAGTGGTAAGGGATGTTCAATTAACTTATCATTTACTGTTGTTTTGTATGACCATGTTTCAGGAAGCTACCCCATATATACATAAATAAAGAATATAAATGGCATTTTTCCAACGGACATTGTATTTTTTTTTCATAACATATTTGTTATTAGTTCTACTTTTTCCGTTTCCTTTTTTTGTGCACTTTTATTTTGTTTAATGTTGTCAAATACCAAATAAATAATTTATCCATCTATCTAACCTCTGGTAATTAAAATGTGCTTCATCCCCTGCTTACCAACAGAAAAAAAAGCATGGCATTTTAACTAAATGGGTTTAATGGGTGTTTATGTATAATGCCACATAATGATAAATTATCAGTTTTCCTAAAGAGCAAGTAGTCTATCAAATTTGATAACATTGGTATAACTGGGTCAGAGATAATTATATAGAGTTATATCTTTAATATCAGCCAGAAAAGATAAAAGAATGTAAACAGTACAAAAATTGCTTAATTTTGATGTGTCAAAATGCTCACTAGGCTTAAAGATACTGAGGTACTAAATGATCCTCCTAGCATTGTTCCCAGTTGTGTTAAAAGGGGTCCTCATTGACACCCTAATCCCAATAGAATACTAAGGTACCTACCAAATAAAAATAATGGATAATGTAGTACAAATGAAACTTGACCTATAGAAAGGTTTGTGGTATGGGAACTAGAAAACAATATAGATAAAATTCTATATTCCATATAGATATAAATATTAAAATACATAGAAAACACCCAAGAACCAAAAACAAATATTCATGCTCATCACACAAATATTTACCCTTACTGGGATAATATGAACCCAGGACTAACTCAGATGCTGTATGAGCACTGAGAATTATAAAAACTTTAAAGAAAGTAACATTTCCCAAGTAAAATAAGAAGGTAATGGTCAGTATGAAGTTTCACTACCAACAAACACTTTCACATTTATTGTAATTAGAGTGGCATGTGGCTACATGTCTTGTTATTCAAATAAAACCAAGAAAAACACAGCTCAGAACTTTTTTTTCAATAACGTACAGACCATGACTATATTATTCAAACAGATGTGCATTAGACACAGTGTTATGAGTCACTAATTATGAATGGTTAAGAATGTAAACATTACTTACGGTTCTGGACTGTACTGAGCACCACCGAAAAACCCATGCCTGTCAGGCTGAGTGGTCACAGAGGAGCATATAGATGTGGTGTCAGCCTGCTCGCTCCGGTCGCCTCCAGCACTTTTAACACTTTTCTGGAGCGACATGTCGGAATCTGTCCCGTATCAACTGCACTATCTAGCACCCAGTATCATCACGCACGCCGCGTACACCCGCTTGCACAGACAGTTGTGTGGGCGGACGAATTAATTGCAAAACACGTAACTGTTTCTGGTGTTAACACCCGCTGACGAAACCACACCACAGCAAACACTCGTTTCACAGTGACAATGCAATAGGGAAAGAATTGCTATTACGTTCGCAGCGCGAATAAATTCTACGCACAACCATAACTGTAGTAAATATGGCAACGATAGGTACGTGCTTACAATGAACACAAACCAATATTTTTCTTATCAAAATTCAACCAAGTGTGGGTGGGCCAGAAATATGTGAGGGAGGACACAGATAAAATATAGCCTCCCAATAGCATACGTCACATTAACTAGTGTTGTACTATTCGATTTTGATTAACGTAGTTTAATAACGGTTATCAATGTTATCATTTCGTTATAATTTAATAAAAGTTATCAAATTTCGATGAATGTTGCCATACTGAGCTGAGAATACACATGCCCGTAAAATCGGGTAAGTAGCTGGCATGAAAGTTACATTTATGTACGAGTAACTGGCTCACTGCGGATACATTTGCAAGTAATACTGGCACGCAAGTTGTGCCATCTCATCTACTACTGCCATGCCCGTAGCTGTCACTTCTGTTCACACGTGACGGTTCTGCAACCCCCCCGCGACCCTCCCTCAACGGGCATGCACGGAAATCAAATGTTGTGCTAGCTACTTGCATGCCAGTTAGCGTATACACATGACAGTAGCTGGCACGTGCAAGGTGCTGGTATGCTAGTGTGCAAACTACGGGCATGTGTATTCTCAGCTTTATTGATATTTTGTTCTGAGATTTTGTTCAGGTTGCCACTACTCTAGATTATCTGTGATACATGTTACATACGTTATAAAAAAGTGGACTTTATTGCAACGGGTTAGAGTTCCGTTTTATAAAGTTATTATGCAAGTTCTAATGTCAAAAACGGTCATACTAGGTTATGTTATGTACTGATGTGTGCTGAATTTTAATTATTTCTTATTTATAAAATAAAATAGAAAAGACGATTCATAAAATGAACTCTATTAAAAAGCTGTGGGTTGTCCCATCTTTCGTTAGAAATGCGTCCTCAGCACCAGCGGAATTCGTAAACAGAAATCCTAGAAACTTAGAAAGGATTCGGGTAGCTCGCAAACCTGATGGATATCACTTGGATAACCCGGGCAGAAAGTTCTGGCACAAGTAAGAATAAACAGAATAATAATATAGACGGTTCTTAGTTACTGAACATAAAGAATTGAATTTAGAATAGAAAACATTCTCATAATAAAAAATATTTTTTCAGATTGATTTTAACATCAAGTAACCGCTCAATAACTGCACATTTGGTGCACTATCTCAACGGGCCTGTTGTTGAAGTTAAATCCTCAGAATGGGCACTCCAAAAGCAGCTTTACAGTACAAAAGACACTTGTGCATACATCAGTGTTGGTCAAGTCTTCGCCCAGAGGTGTCTAGAGGCAGGCATATCCGAAGTGTACTGTGACATTCAACCCACCAAAGGAGGAAAGATAGAGAGGCTTATTAAAGAAGTAAAGAGTGGCGGAATCAAGCTGAAAGAGCCCGATGTCTACAAAAACCCTCATCCTTGGGATAAACACAGACCTGAAAAGCCATGGAATGTCATTGAGGAGTAGCTAGTATAGAGTAATTAGTGTAGCAATATATTTGATATAGATATTGCTGTTTTTCTATTTTGTCCCTAACCTATGCTTGCCTGTCTCTGACCTATGCTTTGCACACAGGGCCAAATTTGGAGTTCTGGAGGCACTGGGGCAACAAATGAGCGAGAGAGAGGGACAGCAGCCCTGCCGCCCTCCCCCAAATCCAGCCATGTAATTAAACAAAAAATGTGCTATGCTATGCTATAGCAATGAGATGCAAGGCTCTGGCATCTGGATTAAGTGATTGATGAATGAGGCTTAGTGTGTCAATGTCAACAGTTAACACATTTTATGGTTTATTATATATTCAACAAACTAGATTAATAATACATCAACATTACCCACATGCAATTAGTGTCATGCGATATTGCCATTGAATGTGCTAACAACAAATCCCCACACCATGAATGAAATATGTAGCAATACTTCAACAGGTCTTGCAACCTTACCTGTAGTAACAACACTACAGAGTAAGGGTCTCCCCACACCTATCGACGCGGAATCGGCGTTAGCCGATCAAAATACCTACTCCTTTTGTCCACACCATAAAGGCCGAAACGCACAGAGAGCGGTGGCGGAGCGGCGCGGAGGCGGTACCGGTTGTAATGTTCGAGCTAATATGAAACGGTCCGCACAGAGTGGCGCGGCGCGGCGCGGTTTTCTGTGCGGACCCTTTCGTATTAGTTCGAACATTACAACCGGTACCGCCTCCGCACCGCGCCGCGCCGCCCCGCAACCGCTCTCAGTGCGTTTGCAGCTTAAAGCGAAAAAGACGTCGATCGGCTCGGCCGACGCGAAGTGACGTCCATCGACGGGATAACGAACAAAACACGAGGAGTGTGGTACAAAACACTTGGCGAAAGCCGATTCTGCGTCGATAGGTGTGGGGAGACCCTATGTAGTGTACTATATACAAGAATATCTATATCTGGTAGCTGGGTGTTTTAGATCAGATGGACACATTGTTGGATTTTTTCTAATAATTAAGACTATACTAAAACAAAATCAATAGTCCAAGCATAGACATCCAAGTAATGTATTTGAGTCTAATATAGAAAGGTTTCAAATCTACTAATGTAAGTAGTCAGAAAAATGCATAATGTAGTCAAGCTAAATTCTAACTCCAGACAAAAATGTGGAGTGTTCTAAGTTTAACATTTGCCTGTCGCATCACAACTGCCAAATGGGTGAAGCAATTTGTGAGTGTTTTATTTCATCAAAAGTTTTGTCTGTTGAGTGAGATGATTCTTAAGGTACAAGTTGGAACCCAACAGCAGCAGAAGACAGGTCGCAGTAACTCTACTGGTTTCTATGTATTTCTATGACAGCTATGTGTTGCTAGCTATGAAAGGTATTTCATAGAAATCGTTGTCTGGCTGTCTGCAGTCAGGTTTGAACTTGTGCCTTTAGCTGTATTTTTGTGTTAGAGGTGAAATCCTAAGTCCATGTAGAATTGTACATAAATCAATTTTAAGGGCCATTAAATATATACAACTGCAAGTGTTTTACTTATTTATTCCAATCATTTAGCAAGTTATCTTAAAGTTAATTATATGGGCTTAATCTTAAAATGTAGTCCAATGAGTGAAAACACAAGGCATTTGAGATCCTGCACAAGGTAATAGAAACCACGGAGTCCTTCCGGGTCACGGGATTGGTTGACATCCAGCAAAGATCCAGTTTTCGATGTGGTAAATGAAATATGCTCTTCACCGATCACGATCTCCAACTCCTGTCTCCCGACACGGTCAGGTTGTGGCCACAAACGGTCATCTTCGTGCATAATTTCGGAATCCACGATTACCCTCTTCAACTCGTCCATTACACAGGGATGTAAGTATGCCTCCTTTCTAATCATTGTATCGTTCTTGTAATTAGAATTGTTGGCATAGCGGAGTTTGCCATCGGGCCGGAACTCGAACTCGAGGAATTCGTGACCGAATTTACCCCTGTGCCCCACGTAATACCTTATGTAGAAGTCTGTTGACATTTTTATCAGTTCACTTAGGGAATAAACTTGATAACTACAGCTAGTTTTAGTAGCTAGTACCTCCCTAATAAATAACACTGGGTTATGTTGTCGTGAACGATGTGGAGCGGATCCCGAAGCAAGTTGCCAATGCCAAATCCAAATGCCACAGATAAAAAAAACGCTACTTCTTTTTTCTGGTTTAACTAAACGTTAACAAAATGAAAAATATTTAATTATTTTCTATTAAATATTTCGCTCTTTTTTTAAGGAATTTAAACAGATAGTTTGAAGTTTGGAACTTAAGCCCAATAAAATGTTTTCATTATTTCACTATTTTCGATTTTCAACACTATACAAGTAAACCTAGATTAGATTATAGAGACCGAAGAATTATTTTTGAACTCTACAGAAATCAAAGAACTTTAATTGAAATAGGAGAAGAAGCTAGAAAGGCGAAGATACGGCAAGGAGTTCGGCAGGGTTGTCCACTTTCGCCTCTTATCTTTAATGTGTTCATAGAGTGTGCCATTAGAAAATTAATAGAGTCCGGAAAAGGGGGGGTTCATTTCAATGGGAAAAAAATTCAATTTATTCGTTTTGCTGATGACATTGCGGCTTTTGCAGAGTCATCAAATCAGTTAGAAGAATTAGTTACAGATATGAATGCAATTTTTGAAGATTTTGGACTTAAAATAAACATTAATAAAACAAAAATGCTAGTAACCTCAAAAAGGCACTCAAATTATAGACCAATCACTTTAAATAACAGGACAATAGAGCAAGTCGACAAATTTAAATATCTGGGAAGCATAATCACTAATAACTCCAGATGTACACCAGACATTATCGCGAGGATAGCCATGGCGAAGCAGGCTTTCAATGCCAAGAAGAGCCTGCTCAAAGCCAGAATAGCAGGCCATATTCGGAAGAGGCTTATAAAAGTGTACATCTGGAGCATAGCGTTGTATGGAAGCGAAACGTGGACAATGACACAGCGTGACAGAGAACGATTGGAGGCCTTCGAAATGTGGTGCTGGAGGCGAATGGAGAGGATTAGTTGGAAGGATAAGAAGACGAATGAGGAGGTGCTTGAGAGAGTGAAAGAGAAAAGAACGTTGTTGAAGACCATTGAGAACAGGAGAGGCAGGATGTTGGGCCACTTGTTACGACACGATGATTTTATGAAAACCATAGTAGAAGGGAAGATAGAGGGAAAGAGGAAGAGAGGGAGACCAAGAAGATCTTTTATGGACCAAATAAAAGAAAAAGTAAACGGCGCGTCGTATCAAGAGGTCAAAACAATAGCTGAGAACAGAGAGGAATGGAAATTGCTCCACCGACAAGATTTTGAATCTTAAATATAATGAATGAATGAACAAGTAAACCACGAAGCAACGAAACGCAGTTTTCGTTTCATTACTATTTAGACCCTATCAGTATTTTGAGGCGCAATGTGCAATACTAAACCATAAAAAAACAAGCTTAACATTTTCGGGGTTCTCCGTTTGGTAAATTAATAAAATAGTGCGGACTTGCAGTTTACAAATTAATTAGGATATTACCTTGATGCGTCATGAAAAATGGCGGAAACATATCATGGCGCCTTTATTTTCAAAGCGAATTAAGCAAATTATAGTTGTCTCTTTCTTAACTACAGTAAACGCCATTTGAGCTGGGTGCGCTTGTGATCAATATGTCCACGTGACCTCACGTTAGTCAGTGAGACTGGCGTAATGTAATGTAATTGCAAATGCAAAATGTCTGAAGGAACGCTTGTGTTAAAATGAAATCATAATATTTTGTTATCAGTTTGTAGTGTTCTAGTGTAAAATGCCTGCGTCAATTGGTGTTAATTTACGTGTGACGGGCCATTGTAGCCAAGGCGGGAGAAAGTATATGGAAGATTTGTTTTCCGTTGCGTATCAACAAACCGAGGACGAGAGAGATTTGGAGTATGCTTTCTTCGGTATTTACGATGGGCACGGCGGGAGCGAGGCCGCGGCCTTCGCGAAGGAGCATTTGATGGATTCTATAGTGAAGCAGCGTCAGTTCTGGTCCGATAACGACGAGGACGTGCTGAAAGCTATCAGGAATGGCTACATGCTGACCCACTTGAACATGTGGAAAGAGCTAGGTAAGTCCAAGCGCGAGGTTATTCTCTAGTTATTTTGGTGTTATTGCCAGCATTGCGCAAGCATAGCCTCCCATGAGAATCCTAGGTGATTGTAAAGGATTGTCTGAGTGACCTTGTGGAGGCGGGAGTTTTTGTCTTGAGTGCTTTGACATTGGGTCAACAAAAGACATTAGTGGTCGCTAGGCCATGTTTTTGTTTGTGCGAAGTCTGTTAGATAACGTGTACCGTGCAAACAAGCATTCACAGATTTTGGGAAGTGTTTTCCTGCTTATGTAAGTGGGATTACTGAAGTGAAAGCCGTCACGCGAGTTTGTTATTATATTGGTCCAAGCTCCCATTACCAAAATTGATACTTGCTTGTGAAAGTTGCAAAACCAATGAAACATTTAGTGTTTCAAGAGTAACCTAGTTTTGCAATACTGGTCTCTTTAATAGATATTTGTAACTTATCATGAATTCTTTTTATTTTCGTTTGCAGAGAAATGGCCAAAAACGGTGACAGGATTACCAAGCACTGCTGGCACCACAGCCAGTGTTGCGTTCATAAGACGAGGCAAAATTTACATTGGTCATGTTGGGGACTCTGCAATTGTTCTTGGTTACCAGAAAGAAGGTTTGTTTTCACAATTTCAGATTACATTCTTAAAGATAAACATTCTTTATTATTGTAGCAAATATTTAGTTTGTAGGATGTAAAATGGATAAAAGGTGGCATGTACAGTCAGCATCATATAGTCAGTAGCAGCCAAGGTAGCCAAATATTTCCGTACACGTCTTTATTACTGTGAGAATAAGGGTGTGTTATGAAATTTTTGTATTTGCTGTGAAAAATGGAGCAAAATTGTCACACACTGGTACCCTAGAGATTACCATCTGAGGAGAAGGGGAAGGCAATACAAGAGATGGGAGGATGAGCTCAAACTGACAGCTGGTCCAAACTGGAGAAGAGTCGCAAATGATAGAGAGCAATGGAAGGGGTTAGAGGAGGCCTTTGCCAGGAGGCATTCTGAACTCTGAGGCATCATATAATATATATATGTATATAATAATAATAGAATAAAAAAAACAAAAGAAAAAAAAGGGGAAAAAAAACAATTTATACATATAAATATAAATAAAAAAAAGTTCAGGATAAAGAGCTTATTGTATAGATAGATAGATAGATGGAATATTTGGCTACTCTGGCTGTTACTAACAATGAACATTTAACAAAAACCCATCCATTCAACACTTGTGTGCCCCCTCCACCTTCAAAACCTTGCGCCAGCTCAGGAATAAATAAATAGTAAGTAATATTTGGGAACAACAAATAATAAATAATATATTACACAAATCGATCTAGTCCCAAACTAAGAAAAGCTTGTACTATGGGTACTAGACAACGATATACATACCTAAATAGATAAATAAATACAGCTTCATAGTAAGTAATAAATGTTTTGTTTTTTCCAAGAAATCACATCTCTGACTTAAAACAAGAATTAAATGTGTTTTGAAACCCCAACAACACCTACATTTCTTAATTTCCATCTTGCAGGGAGTGATGAATGGGCCGCAAAGCCCCTAACATCAGACCATAAACCCGAATCCACAGCAGAACAGGAACGCATACAAAAATGTGGTGGCAAAGTTGTCTCCAAAGCTGGCGTTCCCCGTGTCGTGTGGAACAGACCTCGTCAGGGCCATAAAGGGCCTATCAAGAAGAACACGCCTATGGATGAGATCCCGTTCTTAGCTGTTGCCAGGTCTCTAGGTGACCTGTGGAGTTACAATACCCAGAACGATGAGTTTATAGTCAGCCCCGATCCAGATGTGGGGGTTCTGACTATAGATCCTACTAAATTTAGGTAAGAGTGAAGATACTACTGAATACATCATCCTACCACCTTAGTTAGAACATGTTTAAACCTGCTGGTGGCACTAATCAGTTAAAAAGTCCTTATTGGCTTGGGCTGACTGGCTATTTATCTGTTTGGCTTACATAATAGAAAGCTTGATGGTATATAAATTAGATTTTCTATACATGGAACAAATGATTATTATACTTTCCCTGTAATTTTTAAAAAAATGTATGACTAACTGCCTACAGAATAAATAAAAACAACTGTCCATCCAGAAAGTCCATTCTATATACACAGGTAGTCATTTTTGAAATTAGCCCTGTGGTTCCGGAGATTACCCATTGCATACAAACTTACAAAGCTACATTCTCACAGACTTTTCCTCTTTATAATATTAGTATCGGGTGATGCCCCCCATGCAACACCCCGAAACCCCATGAAAACCACTTTCCACTAACTTCTAAAATAATTGTAGGCTGTGATGTCAGTGTAACAATTTTCCTGTCTAATTTATTTACTGGTGAATTCCCATAAATTTCGTAATAATTATGGTGTAACCTTTATTTCTCGGAGAGACGGATAGTGCGAGAAAAATAGAGAGAGCTCGCGGGCTGTCTCATAGCCATGCTGAGGAAGAAGTGAATATTCATGGGTGTATCATCAATTCATTACCTATAGTAGACCCTACACTTAATGTTTAAAATCATTTATTTTTATTTGCAGGTGCCTGATATTTGGCACAGACGGTTTATGGAACATGATATCGCCGGAGAGCGCTGTCAGCCTCGTGCAGGCGACGGAGCGACACAACGAGGCAGCGCTGGTCGGGGGCTCGGCCAACCAGCCCAGGGACTGGCTCAACCCGTCCAAGAGCTTAGTCGACCATGCGTTGGAGAGGTAACTCGCTATTTATACAGTATTAGCTGCCCGCAAGGCTTGGTCTGCAAAGAGCGCAGACAAACTCGCAGGATAAAATATAGCCTATATCCAGGGATCGAAGTTATCACGATAATTACGCTTCTTGATAATTATCTGATAATAATCCGATAATTATCACCAGTATAAGAACCAATGACACTCGAGTTCGCTCAACTTTGCATAATCCAAACTGAATATTTCTTGAATCCCCACAGCGCGGCACGTCACGTCGACAATTCGTGCGTTCGGATAGACACAAGTGCGGAAATGCACGTTCGAATACAGTTCACTTTCACGAGCGCATTTTTTTGTTATTATCAATGGATAACTATACATCTGCACGATAATTGTCGTGATAATTATCTAAATATATAAACGTAAAAGTCCTGACTGACGACTCACTCACTCACTTAAATCAACGCCCAGCCCAAACCTTGAACCTAGAAAGCTGATTTTATCAGAACAGGTAGGTTACATAACGAAAGTACCCACTAAGAAGGGTTTTTTGAAAATTCCACCCTTAAGGGGGTTGAAAGTTTGTATGGGGATGGAGTAAAATTTTGATTGAGAGACTTGAAACTTTGTGTATAGACTCCTTATTACAATACAAGAAAAGTGATTTAAGGGATTTGAAAAAACCCACCCCTAAGCGGGTAAACTAGGGGTGCAATGTTTGTATGGGGGAAACATTTATTTTTTGAACTAGAGACTTGAAACTTTGTAGAAAGATAACTTATTAGAATACAAAAAAAGCAGTTTCAGCGTTTTAGAAAATTCCACCCCTAGAGGGGTTAAATAGGGGTGCAAGTTTGTATGAAGGGAACTTTCTTTTTTGAGCTATGAACATGAAACTTTGTAGAAAGATTACTTATTAGAATACCTAAAAAAATCTGTCAGCGTTTTAGAAAATTCCACCCCAAAGGGGTTTAAATAGGGGTGCAAAGATTGTATGAGGGAAACTTTTCCTTTTGAGCTAGAGACTTGAAACTGTATAGACAGATTACTTATTTGAATAAAAAAAAACCGTCAAAGTGCGAGACGGACTCGCGCACCGAGGGTTCCGTACAAACCTGTTATTACCTATTTTAAGTGAGTGTCTTGAAACTCTGTGTATGGACTGCTTATAACAATACGAGAGAAGTAATTTCAGGGTATTGAAAAAACCCACCCCTAAGCGGGATAACCAGGGGTGCAATGTTTGTATGCGGGAAACATTATTTTTTGAACTAGAGACTTGAAACTTTGTAGAAAGATTACTTATTAAATTACAAAAAAGCACTTTCAGCGTTTTAGAAAATTCTACCCCTAAGGAGGTTAAGTAGGAGTGCAATGTTTGTATGGGGGAAACATTATTTTTCGAACTAGAGACTTGAAACTTTGTAAGAAGATTACTCATTAGAATACAAAAAAAGGACTGTCAGCGTTTTAGAAAATTCTACCCTTAAATAGGGGTGCAAAGTTTGTATGAGGGAAACTTTTCCTTTTGAGCTTGAAACTTGAAACTTTGTGGACAGATTACTTATTTGAATACAAAAAAGAGCTTTAAGCGTGTTGGAAAAATTCACCCCAAAGGGTGAAAAGTTTGTATTGAGAGCAAGAAAATTTTTAAGCAAGAGATTTGTAGCCTGTATGTTAAAAGACTGCAAAACCAATTTCAGCATTTTCTAGGGTTCCGTACCCAAAGAGTAAAAACGGGACCCTATTACTAAGACTTCGCTGTCTGTCCGTCTGTCTGTCACCAGACACCACCACCCACAAAATAAAATAAATATTGAAGGGAGGCTCCCATACAACAAACGTTTTTTTCAGGCTGTATCTCAAGAATCGCGATAGCTAGACAGTTGAAATTTTCACAATTTATGTATTTCTGTAGTCGCTATGACAAATAATACTAAAAACGAAATAAAATAAATACTTAAGGCGGGCTCCCATACAACAAACGTTTTTGTTTTTTTTTCTAGGCTGTATCTCAAGAACCGCGATAGCTAGACAGTTGAAATTTCACAAATTATGTACCTATTTCTGTTGCCGCTATAACAACAAATACTAAAAATAAAATAAAATAAATATTTAAGGGGTCTCCCATACAAAAAATGTTTTTTTTGTACTGTTACTGATTTCAGTGTTTTTTTAAATAAATTCCTTAAGGGGTTATAAGTCTTTATGATGAGCAAGACATTTTAAAGTAAGAGATTTGTTACTTCGGTTTTTAGACTGTTTCCTTGAAGACAAGAAAATACCAATATTTTCTTGTCTTAAAGAGAGTTAAAAGAGATTCACCCCCTAAAGGGGCAGAAAAGAGTTGGAAATTTATACGAGGAGCAAGACAATTTTAAAATAAGGGTATTGTCAGTTCGGTCAAGGACTAGAAAACAAATTAAGTACTGCGTTTTTATACTCTTCTTTTAAGGTTGGAGGTTCAAGGGGTTGAAAGTATGGGGAACAAGTATTTTTTGAAGTAAGGGAGTACTTCGGTCAGACATATATATTAATTGGTATTGGTAAGTGACGTATATATAGGTTCTTGAGTGAAACAACCGGCTCTGGTAGATGCTCGTTTATTACTGCCTTTGCTATCTACATGCGAACAATGGCTGCTGTGTGCGTTGACACGCACACACACATGCAAATACACCTCACTTCTCCACCGTTAATTGTAAGACCTGTCATAAAGAGAGAACACTTATTAATTAAATTATATGTCTAGCATAACAACATTAGGTCTTATAATTAATTTTCTTATCTCTAGGCCTTAGGGTAGGTCTAGTGACAATTGAGAGTGGCGGTGGTGAGCGCGCACCGCTAGCCACGGCAGGCGCGGGCGCGGCCTCAGCTGTAGGCTCGGCCGTGTCCTCCGTGACCTCCGCAGTCGGCACGAGCGGCTCCTCACTCTCCTCGTCCTCCCCGGACAACCCTGTATCATACTCATCGCTCAGGACCTCGTGCGGCTGTAAATCTATCTGCACGGGACTGCCTGTCCGGGGGGAGGGGGGGGATGAAAGCGCGTGCGCCGCCGGGGATGAGGCAGGTGACGGTGCTGGCGGCAGCTCGGCCTGTGGCGGAGACCACGCGTCTTCGTCAGCGTCAGCACCGTCAGCTGTGCTTACATTAATACCATCAATATGACCTCCTGTATATTTTAAAATTTGGTCAATGTGGCGTCTACATACAGATTTGCCAGCATGAACAAATACCAAATACATTCTTTTGCCAAATTTATTCCGAATTGTACCTAAGGTCCACATCTCTTTTTTTGCAGTAAACCATTTTACCCAAATTATATCTCCGACATTAAAATCCCTACACGTGCTTTTCTCATCGTTAACAATACCAGTTTTGCTATTATCTCCAGGCAACACGAGGTCTAAGCGTGATCTTAAATTACGCCCTATCATTAGACTAGCAGGAGTACGACCTGTCGAACAATGTGGAGTATTTCGGTATTGGAATAACAACCCTAATAGCTTATCTTCTACTTGTGACTGGTTTGTGTTGTTTATACACTTAATCATTTTTTTACAAGTCTTTACCGAATTCTCGGCTTGGCCGTTACTGGCCGGGTGATAAACCGGAGATGTGACGTAACGAATGCCATTCATAGCGCAAAATGAATTGAATTCGGTTGAATTTATTTTAACGTCATTGTCGGATACGATTACATTAGGTACGCCATATCTTGAAAATACCTCTTTTAATTTACAAATCAGAGCTCGAGTGGTGGTCCCGTTATTCATCAACAAACATTCCAACCATTTACTGTACGCGTCCACGATAATTAAGTACGACCTGTTGTGAATAGACATGTAATCGATATGTACCCGGTACCAGGCGCCTGGAGGGCGCGGCCACGGCGCGGGCGCAGCGCGGGGCGGGGCGGGGCGGGCCGCACGGCCGTGCAGGCGGCGCAGGACCCGATCCAGCGCTCGATATCAGCGTCAATGTTAGGCCACCACATCTTACCTCGCGCGATACTTTTCGTCTTAACTATGCCTAAATGTCCGACGTGCAATTCGCGTAACAGCTGAGTTCGAAATACGGAAGGAATAACTATGTGGTGACCACGAAACAAACAACCGTTATCTATTTGCAGGTCCGCTTTGCATCTGAAATAGGGTAAAATAGATGCACAACTTATTTTACGAGGCCAACCGCAATTCAAATATTTAAAAACTTTTTTAAAAGTCGAGTCATTTTCGGAAGCCTCTTTTATATTATCAGCTGTTACGGGCGCGACACTTTCGTCGAGAAATCTTAAATAGGTCACATCATCGTCATTGGGTACTTCACTATCCATAACGGGCAACGGCGCGCGCGAAAAATAATCGGCAACTATGTTATTGCCACTACTGATGTATTGTACGTTATAATTATACGCTGATAATATGATCGCGTATCGCTGTAAGCGTGACGCAGTCATAACAGATATGCCGTTCTTTTTGCCGAAAATGGACAACAAAGGTCTATGATCCGTTTTTAAGATAAAAGGGTCTTGTCTCCCGTACAGGTACTGGTGGAACCTCTTCACACCGAATATTATGGCAGTTGCCTCTTTCTGTATCTGACTGTAGTTCCGTTCACTGGCGTTGAGCGAACGAGAGGCGAACGCCAGCGGACGCTCAACGCCGGTGCATGGGTCGCGCTGAGCCAGTATAGCACCCAGGCCCCCGGGTCCCGCGTCTACGCTGAGAACCAGCTGAGCCTCCGGGTCGAAATGCGCCAGCACACGCTCGGAGCATAATTCCCGCTTGACGGCCTCAAACGCCTCTTCCTGTCGGCGCCCCCAGTCCCATTTGGCTTCTGCGCGTAGCAACTCGTGCAACGGACTCAACAGGTCGGACGCGTTCGGTATGAAACTACGGTAGTAATTTACCACTCCCAGGAACCTTTTTACCTCCGTCACATTAGTGGGCCTTGGTGCGTTATATACAGCTTCCACTTTTTTTGGACAAGTTTGTAACCCGTGTTTATTTATTACATAACCTAAATAAGTTACATTGCTACTAAAGAAAACACACTTCTCCTTTTGTAACTTTAAACCTGCATCGCTAAGCCTAGATAAGACTTCACGCAATCGCGCCAAATGCACGTCATCCGTAGGTCCCGTTATACAGACGTCATCGAGCCAACAGGTGACTCCATCAATACCTACCAGCAATGACTCCATAGCACGCTGGAAGATGGCGGGTGCGTTGGCCAACCCATATAAAAGTCTCGTATACATGTACAAACCTTTCGTCGTGTTAATAGTCGTAAGCGCCTGAGAGCTGTCTGATAAAACGAACTGATTGTACGCGTTGCTAAGGTCTAACTTGCTGTAACTCTGACCTCCGCCTAAGTTAGCGAAAACCTCCTCTATGCGCGGCATCGGATACTTATCAATGATCATGTCCTTATTCAATGTCACGGAATAATCACCGGCAATTTTTATCTTACCGTTTTGCTTTAAAACGGGCACAATAGGTGTCGCATATTCGGAGAAGTTAACAGGCACGAGAATACCTAAATCAACAAGGCGGTCGATTTCTTCTTCTACCCGTTTTTTAAGCGCAAAAGGAACTGACCGCGGTTTAAAATACTTAGGCTTAACGTTATCTTTCAATTGCAAATGGACTTTGAACTTGTTGAATTGACCTAAACGATCCTCAAATAAGCTACTGAATCGATTCAACAAGTTGGTTACTTCACTCGAGCTCTGTTCCATGTTGACAAATTTGTTATCTACCGTGAATGACATATTAAATTTTGTCATAAAATCACGACCTAGTAACGGCGGACCGCCATTTTCTATAACATAAATTCTTAACGTATGTGTTTTTTCCATATACGTTACATTAGCAACGAAATAACCTATTGGCGTGATCTTATGACCGTTATACAGGCACATGCTTAGGTCGCTTTTAGATAAGGGAAAGCTAGAAAACAATTTATCATACAATTTGTTACATACGATGGTCGTCCCGGAACCCGAGTCGAGCTCCATGTTCAATTGCATATTATTAACAGACACATGAAGTAATATCGGCTTATAGTTAACGTACCTTAGACTTAGAAGTTGACACTCTTTGCAATTGTCGCACTCACTTTTCTCTTCTCGTTCTTCGACGTTATGTACACGACACTTGGACAGTTTCTTGGAACTACATATTTTCTTAAGATGTCCCTTTTCACCGCACAGCTGGCACCGATAGTTTTTGTAACGGCACTGACTGGCATCGTGGCTCTTCATACCGCACACGGAGCAGGTCCTTGCGGGGTCCCGGCCGGACGCGGACGGCTGCAGCTGCGCGCGCGCCCGGTACACCGGCTCCTGCTTCACGGTCACGGCCACCGCGGCCGCGCGCGCCTGCTGCGCGCACTCCGCCTGCTGGGCCAGCTCCACCGCCTTCGCGAGCGTGAGCGTGGTGGCGTCCTGCTCGAAGAGACGTTCGCGCTCCTTGCCGGCGCGTAGCCCCAGCACGAACTTGTCCCGCAGCAGCATGTCCAGCGAGTTCCCAAACTCGCAGTGCACGGCTAGTCCCCGGACCCGAGCCGCCCACTGTTCGACACTCTCCCCCACCTCTCGCGTCGCCTCATAAAACTTGCTTTTATCGGCAAATGTACATCTCCTCGGAGTAAAATGACCGTCGAGCACCTTCAATAACTCGTCGAATCCAACCTCTTCTACGGTTTTTGGATGTACCAAGTTCTTCAGTAGCCGGTATGTCTCATCGTGCAGATGTGTCAGTAGTACAGCGCGTCTCATATCTTCTTCAATCACATTTAAAATGAGGAACTGTTTCAAACGACTACTGAAAATCGCCCAATCTTGGGTATTGTGGTCATAAAGACAAAGGTTTCCAATAAAACCAGACATTATAAAATCACTTTCTTGCTATATATTTTTTTTTAAATTTCACACGCGGGTAAGACACAGATCGTCGCCAGTGACGTATATATAGGTTCTTGAGTGAAACAACCGGCTCTGGTAGATGCTCGTTTATTACTGCCTTTGCTATCTACATGCGAACAATGGCTGCTGTGTGCGTTGACACGCACACACACATGCAAATACACCTCAGTAAGCCATTAATTCAGAATACATAATCCTACACTGCTAGCAGAAAAGTAGGTTAGGTTAGGTTTTGCTCACAAACCGAAAAAAAGGTAATGTTAGATTAAAACTGCGGATCATTTTATTTATTTTGAGAAGTTTATTTTGGCTAATCAAAATAATATATTTTCTATATCACCGTAAAATGGGGACTGGGGATAGAGATGGAAAGCTCTACGTCTTTTGCCGTATGATAATTTTACTTTCAAAACTTTACAGGCACCCCGGACAAACGTAATTGAAACTACTAAACGGATTTTGGCAAAAAAAAATCAGTAGGTAATGTAGCTTAGTAGACATAAGAAAAAACCTTCAATACATTATGAAAAACAAACAATTTAAGTAGTTACAAATGAGTGTATATTAAAAAAAACTGACATTTAAATTAAGCATTTTAGCAATTTAAACCTTTTACGCCTAAACCCAGAACGGAATTACATGAACATAGGCATAGAGATAATTTGAGACCCTTGGAAGGATTTAGGATACTTTTTATCTCGAAAATCATCCCTGAAAATGGTAGTAGTTTGTTTGGGACAGCGATAAGTAATTAAAGTCACGCCTAAAAAAAATAGAAATATTTTTTCTCAAGTTCTTCGCGGACGAAGTCGCGGGCAAAAGCTAGTGATTGATAATTGTCGTGATAATTATTCTTTCGAACCCTGCCTATAACCATCCAGAAAGACCATTGTACATGCGGAAAATGTAGAAACTTACAAAGCTAAAGATTCACAGACTTCCTCTGTATAATATTAGTATAGATAGGTTGTCAGAGAACCCAAGCGAATCGCGGGAGCGGGATAGAGCCAAATAAATAATAATAATATTACAAATAAAATAAAAATCACAGACTTTGGTGGTCCATAGGTACTTTGTCAGTAACAGTACTGTCTGCTTTAGGAACTATATAAAGCCTTAGTCCATTTTATATACTGGCAAAATATTCTGAATCGTATGTGTACTTCAGGAGATTACCTATGACATATGTACAAAGCTACAATCTCACAGATTGACGGACGCAAAGTTATGTGGATTGTATTGAGAGCTGATATGTCCCCTCCAGATGGTCGAACACGCGCATGCGCGCCGACAACACGTCCGTGGTGACGCTGATGCTGGACCCGCCGGGCCCGCCGCGCGCCACCGTGCTGCGCGCGCGCTCGCGCCCCGCGCCCGCGCCCGCGCCCGCGCCCGCGCCCGCGCCCGCGCCCGAACCCGCGTCCGCCGCCGAGCCCGTGCACGCGCACGCGCGCGCCGTGCCGCAGAACGGGCTCACCATCATGACCAGATACTCGGACGTCGATAACAATAAGCCGGCGGCACCGGAGCCTGCTGAAAGGTTGGTTTTCATACTCGTCGACCTTAATGTTATAATTAAGACTTCGTATACCAAACTTAAATCACATGCTTTTTAGTATGGACTCACCAACATTTCACCATTTCACACAACATTTCATAACTGTTGAGACAACTAAAATGAAATTGACCAATCACGTGACGCCTTTACTGAATTATAATGTATTTGACCAATGGGACGCCGTCATCAGAAAGTCAAAAGGTAAATAGTTGCACTTCGTTTTCAGTAGATACCAAGTTTGTTTAATTAGTTCAGTTGACTCGTAGAAAAAGTATTGTATACAATAGTTATATAATTAGCTTTTAAAGTCTCGTACCTTAATTAGGTCACTCAGCACTTCAGCTTCATGGCCTAAACGTGGTACTCGACTGGAATAGCATACATTATATAACGATTGTATAAACTGTCAAAGTGACTTACAGAGGTGAACTTTTGCTCGCGGAAATAAAACAAATTTTGGTCTAAAACTGTGAAATATTGAGTTGGGACACTACAAACGTGAAGTAAATCCACTACGAATTTAGTGAAAACGTTATCCACACTGAACACCGGTTTTTTCAAGCAATAACTGTGTAAAATATTGAGTGCTTGACATCTACTTTCCCATAAAAATAGTCCTACCCGAAATCCTTTTGTACATTTGACAACGGCAAAAGTGTTGCCATTGTTAAAAAAATCGAAGTTTTCGTTCGGAAACTGATAAAGAATGGATGTGTCAGATTCCTCGCTGGAAAAAAATCTTCCTAAGAATAAAATACGAAATGGACCAGCAAACGGAAAATATATATCAACGTCTTATGGATTCTTTAAATGTAGAATTGATAGAAATACAGAAAAAACAAGACCGAGACTGATGAAAAAATAAAACAGTTAGAAAACAAGATTTCATTAATGGAAAGAAGGGAAAGACAACGTAACATAATATTTCATGGCATAGTAGCTGAGCACTGGGAGAAAGAAGAGAAAGTAATCGATACTGTAACAAATTATATGGGGATTACACTTCAAAATGAAGAAATACAGTTTAGCAGAAAATTAGGCCAATCCAATACCAGTCCAATATTAATAAATCTATCATCACAATCAAAGAGAAACTTAATTTTGAAAAATAGAAAACATCTGAAGCAGAATAATTCCAAAGTGTATATAACAGAAGATTTCCCTAAAGAAGTGCTAGAAGAAAGAAGAAAGCTAAAAGAGCAATTAATAGAAGAAAAGGCAAAGGTAAAAATTGCATTCATAAAGTACAACAAATTGATAGTAAAAGAGAAGAATGATAATAAAAAAGAGCCCTCTCACAATCCCCGCAACAAAGTGGCAATATGCCGTCGACAAGTCAACAAGGGCCGGCAAAAATATACAAGCCCGATATGAAGCAAAAAACCGTGACAAAAGAAATCACCAAACCAACGACGAATACGAGCATACTGAACTTTGCTGGGCGAGCAATGCCATCCCAGCCAGGAACCTCAAAAAACCAGTAAATGGGTGTCATTGATACACCCCAAATACACACAAATCATAAACAACGGTAACCAGAAATACAGCAAAAGATCCATTCCCCAATCCGACTGTTCATCGTGGGGAATTAGACCAACACCCTCTAAAGATAAGCACAGACAAATATCCATCCAACAAGCAACAATACATATACATAGCAACATTAAATACAAGAATCTCTCCTAGAACTGGAACAGGCCCTTCTAGAAATCAAGTGGGATATAATAGGATTAAGTGAGGTCAGACGCCAAGGAGAAAGCATAGAGGAACACAATGACTACATCTTTTACCATTATGGACAAACCGCCGGCATGTATGGCGTGGGATTCATAATTAAGAGCTACCTGAAGAATGATATTGAAGAATTCATTGGAATTTCAGACAGAATAGCGCAACTGAATATAAAACTTCCCGGGCAAACGCATACCACATCCATCATCCAAGTGTATGCACCAACAGAGGTATCGGCAGTAGATGTCAAAGATTCATTCTATAGCGATCTGAAATCAACAATCGAAAAAGCCCACAAGAATGTTATGATTATTGGAGATTTCAATGCTCAACTCGGCCCAAAGACGAGCTCCGAAAATATTTTGGGAAAATTTAGTACTGGAAAGCGAAATACAAATGGAGATAGACTGATTAATATGGCATTGGAACACAACCTACATATTATGAACACTTTCTTCAAAAAAAAGTCAAACAGAAAATGGACATGGATCTCCCCAAGCGGAACAGTAAAAAACGAAATTGACTTCATTTTAACAAACCAGCCAAGGACAGTCAAAGATGTTGACACCATTAACAAATTTATACCAATCACAGATTGGTTAGGAGTGCAGTACTCATGCAATGTCCGAGAAAGAGTAGAAAACACATTGGTCAAACCAAAAACCGCGTCCAGATCCCGATCCCTGAAGATACACTTGAACACCTAAGGAAATCATTAGAAAAAATAAATACTACCAAAATATAACGTAATAGAAGAAAAACTTAGAAATATACACAGGAAATTAAATATGGAAACATGCACAAATAAAAAGGACAAATTAGGGGAAAAGGCCAGACAGCTACTGAGGGAGAGAGTAATCCTGATTAACAATAGAAAAACCAATCAAAAACAAATAGCGCAGATAAGCAAGCAAATAAACTTGGAAATAAGGAAACATACAGAAGAACTAAGAACAGACACACTGACACATTATATCGAAAAATCAGGAGCTGCGAAAAAAGCATTCAAACAATTTATAGATAACACGAATTGGCTCCCTAGCTTAAAACACAACACAACTCAAAAGTATATAACACAAAGACATAAAATCCTAGAAACTGCAACTGACTTTTATAAAGCTTTATATGATGATAACCAAGACCCAGACCATTGTTTCACAAACAAGGATCAGGATTGGGAGGAAAATACCCCCTCTATACTGGATTCTGAATTGGCCAAAGCAATTAACTCGCAAAAAAACGATAAAGCACCTGGCGAAGATAACATCACCAACGAATTATTGAAGGGTTGCTTAACAGCTATCGCCAAAGCACTAATAGACCTATTCAACGATATACTGGTAACAGAACAAATACCAAAGCAGTGGACTACCTCTACAATTACCCTTATATATAAGAAGGGAGACAAAAATGATATAGGAAACTACAGGCCTGATGACAAATTTATATAAAATATTTTCAAAAATTTTCCTTCACCGCATAGAAAAAGTACTAGATGACAATCAACCTATTGAACAAGCAGGATTCCGAAAAGACTTCTCCACAGTAGACCACATACATACGATAAAACAGCTAATCGAGAAATGCAATGAGTATGGAGACACATACTATCTGGGTTTCGTAGATTACAACAAGGCATTCGACTCCCTGAAACATAAATATATATGGATAGCTCTTCAGACCCAAGGAGTACCAAGCAAATACATTAGAATAATAAGGAAATTGTATGCTCAGACTACTGCAAAATTAAAACTAGAAAATATTGGAGAAGAGTTCCAAATCAAAAAAGGGGTCCGCCAGGGAGATCCGATGTCTCCAAAACTGTTCTCAGCCGCACTAGAAAACATATTCAGAAACTTGAACTGGGAAAATCAAGGACTAAATATAAATGGTAGAGTATTGACTCACTTACGGTTCGCAGATGACCTCATTATTATCAGTAACAGCCCATCCAAACTTCAAGAGATGCTACAACAGCTAACCATCGAAAGTGAAAAGTTAGGACTGTCAATGAATACACAAAAAACCAAAGTCATGACGAACCACTTGAAAGAAGAAATTAAAATCAATAACATCATAATTGAATATGTAGATGAATATATATACTTGGGCCAAATTATCTCACCACAACAACAAACTCGGAAAGAGATTAAACGAAGAATATCAGTCTCATGGAAAAAATACTGAGCCATGAAGGAAATTATGAAAAACCCAGGGCTAAGAATAAAAGAAAAAAAGAAAAGTCTACTATACATGCATACTTCCCTGTATGACATATGGTTGCCAAACATGGTCAGTAACTAAAAAAGATACAAAAGATTTAGAAACCTGTCGACACAACATGGAACGAAGCATCCTAAATATAAAAAAGCTAGATAAAATTAGACTGAAAGAAATTAGACGAAGAACAACACGATAAAAATAAAAAGGCTAAAGTGGAGATGGGCAGGACACATATTTAGAGACAAAAAAGATAAATGGACAAAACAAATATCAGAATGGTACCCAAGAGAAGGGAAAAGAAAAAGAGGTAGACAGGTTAGGAGATGGGAGGATGACCTTAGAATAGTAGGAGGAAACATATGGAGAAGGAGAGCAACAGATAGAAAAGAATGGAAATCTTTAGAGGAGGCCTATGCCGGAAGGCAAGACGATATTGTCGACGTCTAATATACATATAGAATTAAGGTTTTTTGCACGTAAAAAGTCGTTAAATAAAGGCTTATAATATAATACATGTAACGATTGCATAAAATACTATTTGACATTTGGAAAAATTATTGCAGGAAAGAAGAATTTACTATAATTTTGTGTATGGTTGACCGATGGAGAATGTAACATTATGAGGGGCGGCTGATAAGTCCTAAGCCTATGGTATTTCGAGGTCGTATATGCGTTTATGGTACTGGCCACTACAAATTTCATTTAAAAACAAATTATTAAAAACAAAATGATGTCATATTTGTATGAATTTTTCTTGAGATATTCAACGGAAAAGTCCACCATGTCTGAATTATCAACAAATATTACGAAAATTGAGCACCGTGCTGTAATTAAGTTCCTTACAAAAAGTGCTAAATCACCGCAATGTATTTTTGAAGAAATGGCTTGTATTTATGGTTCCTCTGGACCTTCTTATGCTACGGTCAAAAAGTGGAGTCGCTTATTTAAACTGCGTAGGGAGTCGATAGAATACGATCCCCGTTCAGGGAGGCCAATATCGGTGGTGACTGAAGAAAATGTAAGAAAAGTCAGAAAATTAGTATTAGAAGACTGGGGAGTTAAGGTTTGGCAAATAGCTGATACTGTAGGCATTAGTAAAGAACGGGTTGGGGAGATTTTACATGAACATTTGAACATGACTAAGGTCAGTGCTCGCTGGGTACCGAAAATGCTGACGGCGTTCGATAAAGAACGTCGTGTTGAAACTTCCCAGGCGTTTTTAGATCTGTGCGGAGATGGTATAGATGAAGTTTGCTCCCGAATAGTAACTGTTGATGAAACATGGATCAGGCAGTATGATCCGGAGTGTAAGTCTGAATCCATGCAGTGGATTGAAAAGGGTGAAAGACCACCGAAGAAGTTTAAAGTGCAAAAATCGGCATCTTAGTTAATGGCCACTGTGGTTTGGGACTGTGATGGCATTCTCTTAATAGATTATTTGGCCAAAGGTTCTACAATAAATGCACTTTATTATGCTAATCTATTGAGACAGGTGCGAGAAGCGGTAGTTGAGAAAAGGAGGGGCAAATTAAGGAAAGGCATTTTGTTTTTGCAAGACAATGCACCCGTTCACACTGCCCGGGTTGCGAGGCAGGCTCTGAAGGAAATTAGCTTCGATGAAATCGACCACCCAGCCTACAGTCCAGACCTAGCCTCTAGCGATTATTTTCTGTTCAGTAATTTAAAGAGAGAGTTACGGGGAAAGAGATTTGGCAGTGATGAAGTGACGAAGGCGGCTGTAGAGGAGCATTTTGAAGGCCAATCTAAAGATTTTTTTTAACGGCCTAAAAGCATTGTATCAAAAATGTAAAAAATGCATTGAATTAGAGAGATTATATTGAAAAATAAACATAAGTTTTTTTTTTCTACCATAGGCTTAGGACTTATCAGCCGCCCCTCGTATGTACAACTAGCTCGGAGATCTTGAGTATTGTCTCAGGCTACAGATTGGACGCCAGCGGACAGCTGAGCTACGAGCGATAGTTCATACATTCATACTACTTCAATGTATGGACAGTCGCTCGATGTTCTCCTTCCCACTGGCGTCCAGACTGCAGCCTTACTCGTGTTTATGTAGATTGTAGACGATGATTTCTGACCAATACGACCGATATTTTATAACATATACTGTGCACTTTGTGTTTAGCGTGTGAATAATGAATTGATTATTCATACGTTTGAACTTATCAAAACGTTTCCCTTGCGATAGAGCGCCTCTGCCGCCCTGCGCGACCCTCGACGGGCGCTTCTCCGCCGGCGAGGAACGCGAAAAGCGGGAACCCGACGACAACCCCACCAACTACGGGAACCCCGCCGAGTCCTACTTCATGGCGCGACTCCTGCAGCGGTCGCGGCTCGTCAACACCCTGTCCGGAGTCACCAAGGAGCTCGTGGGGGAGAAGGAGCCCGAGCCGGAGGCTACGATCCTGCCGGAGCCCGAGTTGGAGAAAACGTTGCCCCCGGACGTGCCCCCCGAGTCCGCGTCCCCCGCGGCCGGCGAGCCGCGCGCGGACAGCGACGACGTCAGCATACAGATCAACGAGGTGTCGTCCAGCTCGCCCACGGAGGCGCCGCGGCCGCGCGGGCGCCGGCCCCGGGCCGAGGCCAAGCGCGAGGCGCCGCCCCCGCCGCCGCCCAACGACCGCGTGCTGCGCTCGCACGACGCCGAGCCGCCGCGCCCGCCGCGCCCGCCCGGCGCCGGCGCAGCCACCCGCGCGCGCCCGCCCCCGCCCCCGCCCCCGCCGCCGCCCGCCGACCGCGTCGTCATCCTCAGTCGCCGCCCGCCGCCCGCGCCCACGCCCGAGCGGGTGCCGCGCAAGCCGCCCGCCGAGCCCGAGCCGCGCGCCACGCGCTCGTGTGCAGGCGCCGCGCCGACGGGAAACTCGGCGCGCGCCCCGGGCCCGGCGCGGCGGGCTCCGGCGGCGCGGCGGCCGGGCGCGCACAGGCCGCACGGGGCGCGCAGCCCGCTCCCGCTCCCGCTCCCGCTCCCGCCCCCGAGCTCCTGCAAGGAGAACCGCGCCCGGCCCGCGCGCGCCGCCGCGCCCGCCTCGCGCCGCTCGCCGCGCACCGCGGATAGCGCGCCGGAGCCCGAGGTGCACTCCACGACGCCGGAGCCCGCGTGCCTGGCGGCGAGGGCGCTGCGCTCGCGCAACGACGCGGAGCCCCCGCCGCCGCCCCCGCCCCCGGGCAAGCGCAGGGCGGGCTCGGACCCGCCGGGGCCGGCGAAGGCGGCGCGCCTGGACGCGAGCCGGCCGCGCGCGCTCAACAAGCGCGCCTCGGGCCCCTGGGCGCCGGCGCTGGCGCTGCGCAACCGCCTGCGCCGGAGACTCGCCAAGTGACGCCTAGTGTAGTGTAGTGTTACGGTTACCTGTGCGTGCGGGGATAACGGTGCCTTCTAGTACTGCCAAAGTACTCTTTGACTTTTCATATTTTATCCCGGGCGGCGGGCCCGCGGTTAAACTTCAGTTGTTGTTTATTTTTAGTCGCCCCGCCCCCGGCCCGGCCGGCGGCGAACGATAGTACAAAGAGTATATTGAATATGTAACGTAAGTTTAACTCGTGGACCATGCGCGATGAATTAGCCCGATAGATATTTATTTTGTGCGTATTTACAGCCGACATCGTCCTGCATTTATGAGCGTGTGGAAATTAAATTTTCATCGCCGCGACTCTTCTTCACGGAACCTTACGAGGCGCAAGTCAGATATATAGTTACACCATTATTTCCAAATGTCGGCGAGGGTGACCTTGCGTTGCGATATATATTTACCCTTAATTATAATAGTGAAATTATGCATACTAATACCAAGAGTGCTTTTCTCAAATAATGTAGTAAATTTAATAAGAGTGCTATATATAATATTTATATATTGTGTACAGAGAGTACGGTTTGAAATAAATTTTTGTAATGAGTTAAGAAAAGGCAATTTTTAGTTGGGAAGATTCATAGTTATTGGACATGTTATTCTTTTAGAAAAAGAATTCTTTTGTGTACTTCCTTTTACTAGCGTTATCCAGTAGAGAGAGTAGCTAGAAACTAAAATGACATCTTATTTTGTTACGGAATTCTTTATTAAGGTAGACATTTAGACATATCCATGTAACTTGTATTTGTCGTAATGCGCCTTCCGTGTTACATAGAATGCATGTTCTTCAGTTAAGACTTTAGACCAAATAGAAAATAAAATGATTATTTAGACCGATGTCACAGTTAAAGTGAAAAAAGTAGATTTGTTTATATTCTCATAGTTATCACTACAAGTGTGGGGCTCTTGTGGAAAGTAACTAGTATAGACTATGGATTCTGGCTACTCATCCACGTTGCGAACATTTTAAGATTAATTAAAGACAATACACATACTTACGTATTAAGATTTTTAAATACATTATGGTTATTCTATATGACGCATTCTTAAAAGTAATTGAAGATAGTACTTATGTTATGAATTTGTTGGTTTTTGAAATGGAATCTACTTTTTTCTCTTCTGCAATTAGCAGTTCAAAGTCTGCAACACATACATGTGTATGAAAGAGCTCATATATCTTCCACAATTTATTATATGTCACTTTGGAACACCTTGGAAAATTTTACAGTGGTATAATACATTATGTCAAAGTCATATCACACCAAGTATCTCAAACCCACGATACCTACTTTTAAAAAGTTCATAGTTGTTGAATCACTAATTTGTATACATATATTTGCTGCAGACTGCTCTGGTCATTTCTGATTTATGTTATAATAAGTATCGATAATTATGTGATGATAAACCATTGAAGTTTTCTAAAACCAAAACAGTTACGTTACGTTTGCGTACCGCAAGTTTGTTGACTTTATTTGACTTACTTACATGTTATGGACTGAGCGTTCTGTATTTTTAATGATACATTTTATTGTGTAACAGGATTGCAGAGACACATCGATTTAAAATTGTATACTATACAAAAATTAAAAAAAACGGTTTACTATTGATAAAAAAATTGTTTAAGCAGTTAAAAAAGGCTTTTTTACATTTGTAAAATTGTAAGTACATTCTGGCCTAGGCTGGGAAATGAGTCTTCTTGCCCAATGTTAAATTAATGAGAGACTGGCAAGCCCTGTTCCGACGGAGGTTTGTATTGTTCAAAAATGCATGTATTTCGTGAATAAAAATAAGTTTAAAGTTTACAAAAAGATTTAAAATGCTCCGGTCCAGTGAACTGGCCTAGGCCGGCAATGTTCTTTGAAAATCCATTACTACCGTGATCTTTTATTGCGAACATGAGATCTATAATATAATTCCGACTATGTCTGGATGACCATTTTCAAGTAATTGATTGAATCAGACCTTTTTACGTCTATGAACTAGCGTCGATTTCATGTGAGTTTTGTAACTGCTTTATACCAAGAGAAATTTTAATGTACCCGATATATGTCTAATTCCATCTAGGAAGGATAGTTTTGCCGAAAGCAATATCATAACGCGGACCAATATCTACAAGTTTTACTCGAATTCTTCAAAATGTTCATATAAAAGCAATAATGTGTAAATCTGCTGTCCTGTCTACCCAACCTGTGTAGTACCTCAAAGGAAGTAAACTGTAATAAGAAAATGTGCCTCAATCGTTACCGACTTCTGAAGAAAACATAGGTAAATAAAAATAATTAGTGTTCTTTGATAAATCAGATATGTATTTTTATTAAAAAAGTAAAGATTATGCATTGTAAATTAGCTGTAAAAGAGGATTTAATATAATTTGTTAAGCTTATTGTCTAAAATGTTTTAGTAAAGTTAAAGTTCGTCACTTACAAGTAGCTTATGCGTTTTTGTTTATTACATTCGTGCTTAATTTGATTGTGTTTGGTTAGGTGACGAAGTGTTAAGTTTACAAATTGACTTATATCAATTTTGTAATTGTAACTATTGGGAGGGTAATGATGCCTTGGAAGTACCGTGTGAGGATTTGGCAATGCTAATATTGAGAAGCTAAAACAAATTTTATAACTATACATATTAGTTAAAGGTAAAGGATTATTGTAGATTTTATTTTTTGATTTGAATAAAGTTTGTACGAAATAGAACTTGTGTTTTTATTTTTACTGTGGTTTATGGGCATTTTCGCTTTCGGGTGTCACGTTACAAATAATTTATTTATCTGAGATAAAGTCACAGTGTTACAGATATGTAAACACGCTTCACCTTGCTTCTTGCGAAAAATTTATACAAATATTTGACATCGACTGTAGTAAATAATATAACTTTTTCAGAATTTTGTATATTTCCCGTAGGTATTATCAAACGGCGATTGCAGGTGACATGCTTGCCATATAAATACGTCGAAGTTTATATGAACTGACAGCTATTCCAATAACAAACTCCTCGCGGTTAGTATTGTTTTTTTTCACACCTTTTATTCGGTTAAGTAAGTTTTGCTCCACGAATAGAGGGATCAAAATGCTACTTTTCTGTTCAAGCTACTTTTTTAATTTTTCATTGGCATGTAGCATTTACGCAATGTGCCAATTGAACACAGATCTTTATAAATTAATCGATTGTAATTTCATCGTTATCTATTAATAACGAACATGTTCTAAGTTTAACAACGTTATATGAATATTTTGTAAATATCCCTCCTATCCCTCGATACGCTCAAGATTCTATTGTAAAATCTTTCGATTCACTCCGGATTCAATATACCTACCGCCCTCGCCGTAAATATTTAATTTTGCGCCCTTAAGACACAATCTATTATTTTGAAGTTTTCGTGATTCTGAATAAAAAAAATTGCGCATTGACGCTTGAAAGAAGTCAAATCATCCCTATGGATGTAAAATCTGAAATAAATGACTATTATTATTAAATAGGCGGACTGTCTTGTAAACAGTACGTAGTGTGCGTAGTAAATTAGTGATATTCTCTTCGTATATTACCCCTAAATCCCGTTGATCTATGAATGAATAAAGTAGGCCAGGCCAATCTTCCTTACGTGATTGCAGCGCGTGAACGCTTGTACTTTGTAAATAAAAGTAAGGGTACAGTTAACTCAGGTACAAGGGCAATGAATGCGGAAGGCATCCCCTATCATGAATGGCACCCTCCCCCCAGCCGGCGCGCCACCCTCGGCTAGGTTATAGTTGGCGAGCGGCCGTCACAGAGAGACGTTGCGCGCTTACGCGAATATATTCAGTTAATATAACCAAGTTACAGTGAACTTGTAGTGGTAAATATTGTTTGTTGTGTGCAAATGCAGTGGGAATACTAGCTATGGTTGTGTTTTCGCGCGAAAAGGCGCATTGGGGTATCGATCGCGCTGCACTGAGTTAATGCGTTTTGCTTTTGACGACGATGCGCTTTCTAGGTCCGTGTTGTTTCCATTTGTTTGTTATTAAGCTGAGTATTTGGTTAACGTTTTGAAGAGATCCGTTGGCTTAAAGTTATTGCAATCAGTAGATACAGAAGTGTATTTAGGTGATATTGGCAGGAGTAGGATAAATACAAATACTCTACTAAGGCAATATCGCGTTCCAGAAGCGAACAGACTAGCTATACCAGTTTTTATCTCGCGTATTATTACTTATATGTTATTGTAAATTTGGCGATAATGGCAGGTTCCGCGCAGGATCATTAAAAATGTAAATTTTTAGCCGGCTCGGCGTGTTTCGGGTTGTAACTTACATATTGGCCCATAAAAGTAACTATTTGGGCGCCAATGATATCGATGTTGCAGTTCGTTGACCGTTAAATTAGTGAAATGTGTTATCTGTAAAATAGCTCGTATTTGAATCGAATTAAAGCTCATAAGAAAAAACGCTGCATATGTAAAACGCCAATGCATTCTAGTAGTTCTCCTGTGTACTTATCAACTGCAATAATAATCATAAAATACCTAAGATTAATAACTTGTATTGGCTCTTACCCTGTAAGTATATAGTTACTTAGGTACCGTTTACCTTTTTTGGTAAAAACTGGTAGTAACTAAACCCACCTTTTTTGTTGTCTAATCAATCACCGAAGATGGAAAGATTCGGATAATATTTTCTTTTTTGGTAAAAAAAATCCCAGTCGTCAACTGCTCATTGAAAGGATTAAATTCTAACATTTCTACCATTTCTAACACCTAAGCTCACGGTAGATAGTAGATACGAGTGTATTCTGTGTCATTAATGGGAATGTAATTTCCTATGGCCACCTGTTTCCATACTGGCCCTTAGGAAACTACTTAAAAATCTGAATTCAAGTGTGACATATTTACTTTACGATTACCTAGCTACAGATGTGATAACTCGGTACATATCTATATAGATTTATTGGGACACCTACTCTTAACTGGGGCCTGGGTTATGCTTAGAAACACACGCATCCAGTTCGTGGTGAAAAAACAGTAGATATGTCTGAAATTAAATAACTCACGGACTCACGCGTGTCCCAGGCCAACCGAAAACGTTAGGTGGGTACCTACCTCATGTGACGGTTGTCACTTCTCTTCACCATAATGGCAACCATTGTGCAATGTGTGTTCTCATTCTAAACGTAGGTACAGACAAGAGTTACATCATTGTAACCTTTTGATTTCGATATAAAGACTATAGCATCATTAACAGTAAACCAATCTTCAAATGACAAACTTTAAATAGGCAGCCAAGGCGTTTTGACGGAGAGGTGCCACAAACCAAAAGGACTTGGTTGGAAGGGATTCAGGTTGCTGTCCAGCACCGAAGCTTCTAAAAGCGCTGTATCCCAGCACGGCGATCGCAGGACAGCCCGTCAGGGAATTCCCAGAAAAAAAACCTTTGAACGGGTTAGTCGTTCGTTTAATAGCCCAAATCACTTGCTGTCCTTTATTGATTGAAAACTCATTCATTTAACTTGGCCGGGTTTCCCTTACGGGGCGCTATCGCTACTTATAGAAAAACCCTTTCGAAAGGTTTTTTAAAGGGTTGAAGCGCTTCCTTGTGTTGAATACCCATTCATTGTGCTTTAAAAGCCAAATGAATGGGTATTGAGGAGCATCGGCTTTGGTAAGCAAACCCTTTCAAAAACCCTTTGAAGGGGATACTGTATTGGAGCGCTTTAATAGCCAAATGAATGAGTTTTGAGGAGCATCGGCTTTGGCAAGCAAAGCATTACGAAAAACGCTTTCAAAAACCCTCGAAGGGGATACTGGGCGGGTCCCTGCGTGTGCTATGACTGACATCTTAGACTACCCGTCTTCTTCTAAGCGTTATAGATAGCTAGATAGTCTATGTCGCCGCTACACAGCTCGAGGGCTGTACTGTGATCTGTGATAGCCACACTAAAGAGATATTGAGGATAACTAGGTACCTTCATCACCATCAATCTTCATCATTCCATCATTCATGCACGCATGGTTGCATGGTCATAACAGCACTCACGCAATCAGTGCCTTCCTTCTATCTAAGAGTCCGCTATCAGCTGCCCTTTGGCAAGAGTGCGCAGGTCACGGTCTGGTTACAGTTACGCAAGCGCTGTCTTACACGGACTGATTAATATACACAAAGCCATCCACTTGTTGTACAGTTCTGTGTAAGCTTAGTACCAATTATACAAGATACCTATAAGTCGACGCAGGTAGAAAGAGTTAGGTGCTATATAAATGGTATGGCCGCTGGAGGTCTTACGTGCGTTGACTATATATAATTAAATCTATTTGTAACCGATATGATATGGCAATTTGAACCTTTTGTCCATATCCACTTGTGAAAATGTCTCTAACACTGCGGTAACGTCTTTCCATTTAATTGAATCGACCATTGCTTCATTTAGAATTGAAGAACCTAGGTACCCGTATTTTATGTTTGGTACACTCTAGGTACCTACTCACTACGTAAGGCAAACGTCATTCCTCGACGACGTTGAACTAGTGTATGACACGAGCGCTTTGTGTCAAAGCAATATGTGTTAAATTCGAACGAAGAGGGTTTTTCTAAAATGCCCATATAACTAGTGCAACGTCGGCAGCGGCAGCGGATTAAATAATCACATAGTTGAGTCCGAAGTTTTAAGAGGGGGTATTATCTGTCCCTTTTCCGAAAAACGCACCACCATAGGTATGAAGCGATTGTCATTTACTACGAAGATTCGCAGATCGTGACGTCACCATCTAAACAATATGGAATGAAGGCCATTTGACTAGTGTTGATAGTTGAACTTGTGAAATTGTAACTTTGTTCCTAGCTTTCGTGAAACGAGCCACGTTACTTTGATTATATTTATGTAGGTACCTACACAATAATCCTAAAACAAAAGTACATGAAATAAACGTTAAATTAGATCTATAACTTGCTAAAACTATAATTATCTAAAGAATAAAAAAAGACAATCACAATTTCGACCCCTAGGTACCGCATCCATTTCGCAGGCAGCATTCCTACGCTGGATTGCTATCGCAATCCTTGAAAATGTCTTCGAGATCTCAGGCCCAGCGAAAGCAGGCTTCTCTTCTCCATAAGCATGAAGTCGTAATAAAGTAATGGACTACTTACCAAATGTATTAGAAATGTTAGAAAGGCGCGTTTAATTCAATTTCCGTGCATTATTTTAGTTACGTAGCGGTAGTGACAGTGTTTGTTTGAGTAGCCGGCGCGAATAGTTTTTGTATTATTTTCATAGAAAAGTGTTGCAATTCAAAAGTGTTAATCCAGAAGTTTTCTGTTTAGAGCTAGCTACTTATTCTGTTAAGTTTCAGTGTAACAAAGCTCGTATCAAGTAGTGCGATACTTCCATGGATTCGGACTCACTATTTGATAATGATACATCTACAGATGTAGAGTTAATTTAAAATCTTTCTAAACAAAAGACTGTCAGTTACATAGAAGTGCCACGTGGAGCCTTAAATGCACCGTTAGATAACAGACTGCATGATGGGATGTGTCGTCGGCATCGCGTCTAAATCGGTAACATCCTAATCAATTATCACACGTAACCAGGAAAAATTGAAAAATTTAATGCTCCGAGCCGGATTCGAACCGGCGACCACAGGCATTCATGGCCCGTCGCTACTACCAACTGAGCTATCGGAACAATCTGGTTCGGGCACCAAATCCTTCAATCAGTTCTTTCATATAACGCCTTAGGGAGGCGTATGTAGCGACATCTACCAGAAGACTTAGGCTTCTTTACGGCACCAACGTCTCAAATTATGTTGAGAAATCGTCAGTAACGATGCGCCACCCCATACTAAATTAATATTTGTTTTTAAGCAGTAACGCTGCTAAAGAAAATTATAAATTTTTTTATGAAAGGAAAAATTGAAAAATTTAATGCTCCGAGCCGGATTCGAACCGGCGACCACAGGCATT
Organism: Epinotia demarniana; assembly: GCA_945867215.1. Taxonomy (NCBI): domain Eukaryota; kingdom Metazoa; phylum Arthropoda; class Insecta; order Lepidoptera; family Tortricidae; genus Epinotia; species Epinotia demarniana. Next base: position 4,807,440 of record OX244278.1, on the reverse strand, counting down.
CATGGCCCGTCGCTACTACCAACTGAGCTATCGGAACAATCTGGTTCGGGCACCAAATCCTTCAATCAGTTCCTTCATATAACGCCTTAGGGAGGCGTATGTAGCGACATCTACCAGAAGACTTAGGCTTCTTTACGGCACCAACGTCTCAAATTATGTTGAGAAATCGTCAGTAACGATGCGCCACCCCATACTAAATTAATATTTGTTTTTAAGCAGTAACGCTGCTAAAGAAAATTATAAATTTTTTTTGGTGCCCGAACCAGATTGTTCCGATAGCTCAGTTGGTAGTAGCGACGGGCCATGAATGCCTGTGGTCGCCGGTTCGAATCCGGCTCGGAGCATTAAATTTTTCAATTTTTCCTTTCATTTAAAAATTTATAATTTTCTTTAGCAGCGTTACTGCTTAAAAACAAATATTAATTTAGTATGGGGTGGCGCATCGTTACTGACGATTTCTCAACATAATTTGAGACGTTGGTGCCGTAAAGAAGCCTAAGTCTTCTGGTAGATGTCGCTACATACGCCTCCCTAAGGCGTTATATGAAGGAACTGATTGAAGGATTTGGTGCCCGAACCAGATTGTTCCGATAGCTCAGTTGGTAGTAGCGACGGGCCATGAATGCCTGTGGTCGCCGGTTCGAATCCGGCTCGGAGCATTAAATTTTTCAATTTTTCCTTTCATTTAAAAATTTATAATTTTCTTTAGCAGCGTTACTGCTTAAAAACAAATATTAATCACACGTAACCGTCCCGTCTCGATGTTATTATTGCTTCGCAGCGGCTCGGGAGTCAATCGGAGGGTTACGTATCGCATTCCAGATTTATTTTAATGTACTTATCGTGCATGTCAGAAAGAGCGCGCGTAACACATTGAAATCTAATTGAATGCGAAACTGTACTCCTGACTGTGAACTTAATAGTTAAGACTCCTAGGCGGGTAACTATTGCATTTTGGTCTAAACTTGTAACAGTTGTAACAAATTATTAAAGCATTTAAATAAACGGTAATTTTTCATTATCTCAGGCTAATGAAAGTAGAATAAACAAGGAAAATCGCAACCGACTGTCTCAAATTTTTGACGCAAAAAGTAAAACAAGTGAATCATCTTTTTGTAAACGACTGTACTTGTGTAACTGCGTTGGATCGAGAAAGTCACAATCGTTTTGTTGTCCGACATTACCTCAGTCGCTCGATTTCTTTTGTTGACGCTCATTATACCTACGCAGGGCGACCACATAATTCGGAGTTTTCAGGAACGGTATCAGTACCATTGGATAAGGCCGGGTTTATGTACTCAACAAAGCTATTTCTTTTTGTTTTTGAAGTTAAAACTTCTTTAGCGGCGCTGAGCACTTTCTGGGATGGGCAAAAATTGTTAAACTCGCCACAGATTTTGTGAGATCTCAGGAGGTCAGGTGACCGTAGACTTGGGAGAGATTCGGGTAGAGGCTTGGGGGGGTTTGAAAGCTTTGAAAAATATTTGGCAATGGCAAAAACAAATTGGTATTTTATTTCATCGTCTCCTTCATCAATTTTGCTGAGTTAAGTAAATTCGAATAGTTCGAATTTGGACGTTATTCGTAAAGAGATAAAGTTTTGAAAAATATTTGGCAATTGCAGAAACAAAATTGGTATTTTATTTCATCGTCACCTTTATCAATTTTGAGAGTCGTCTCCTTTATCAGAGTTAAGTTGAACTATAGCGTACCACTAATAAGGTTGTTATTAGATATATTGGCACGCAGGGGGGGGGGGGATAAAGGGATTTTTTTGTCAAAATTAAAATTTTCGCTTCTGCCGGAGTGCAACCCGGTCTTTTTTTCCCTCAAAACAATAAAAGTCGACAATGCGCCGATGCCTCATGCCACATACCATCAGGCAGGCAGGCCGTAGGTATAAAGGTACAATATAATTTACTTTAAAAACAAAGTTTTAACCGACTTCAATTTAGTACTCTGCCAAGCCACGAGCACATTTCCTATTTTTTACAATTTACCACATGAACTGATTTCCGATAGCAAATGCGTTGATTACTATAGAAAAAAACCGAATCGCTGTATGTGGGCCGATAATATTTGAGGACTTCCATCGATTCCCCAAGATCATCACCAATGGCACTTCATTAGTTCCTATTTCAACGGAATCTTATCAGAACCTGTGACGTACTTTTGCACTTTTAAGTACATAATTGAGGAATTCGATAAGTCATCTGTGGTCTTCATCATCAATTCCTCGCCACCAAATTTATGATTCCGGATGTAAATACACGAGTTATAAGAGAAAATACCAAAATCACTACACGCGTGCCTTATAAAATTGAGAAGTCCCCTCAATTCCTCATGGATCCCATCATCTAACTGAATTTTGAAAAAAATGAGACCCACCTGGAAGTATATACATACGAACAAAAAAAAAATTTTCCGAATCGGTTCATCAATGACGGAGTTCTGAGGTAACAAACATTGAAAAAAAAAAAAAAAAAAAAAAAATACAACCGAATTGAGAACCTCCTCCTTTTTTTTGAAGTCGGTTAAAAATACTTGAGTTCTAGAGATGAGATGTTTTATGGCAGTATTCGCCGCGTGACGTAAAATTGACTCTAGTGTATTTTTTTTTATGTGATAGGAGGCAAACGAGCAGACGAATCACCTGATGGTAAGCGATTACCGCCGCCCATGGACACCTGCAACACCAGAGGTGTTGTGAGTGCGTTGCCGGCCTTTAAGATTGGAGTACGCTCTTTTCTTGAAGGTTTGAAGGTCATATCGGTCCGGAAATACCGCAGGCGACAATCCATTCCACAGGTTAGCTGTGCGAGGCAGGAAGTTTCTGGAGAAGCGCACAGTTGAGGACTGCCAACCATCTAAGTGGTGAGGAATGGTAATGTTGTCGCGTTGGACGACGGCGAAAAGAAGCGGTAGGTATTAATCCGAACAATTCCTGGGAGCACTCCCCGTTATACATGCGATAGAAAGTATATTTTTCAATGTTCTTTTTATAATTCGTAGGTACCTATATCAATACGATGTCCATATAATTCATGTATAGGTATATCAAAGGTCCATTCTATAAATAACTAATACACACCAAATATCTCATTAGTATTAGAGATTTTTTTTTTTATAGTAAGGAACATGAATATTTGTTGTTGATAGCGTGGTCACCCCTGATTGGAAATCATTCGTTGTTCAGTTGTTTTTGCACCGTAGATCGACCGGCTGTGTAACAATTGTTTGTCGTGGATTTATCGTGATGATTTAGTTCTAGTATCGCTCTAGGGTCATTGCGCCGGTTAGCGACCGCCTAATTTAGTGTGCCAGTTTGCGACCACTTACATGATTTGGTGAAATGAAAGGATATTTTCTCTTTTTCTTAGTAGATTCCTATACAGGACAAATATTATGTTTGATTGAAAAAAAAGGTCCTACAGGTGATCGCTAACTGAAGCTGGTATCGTAACCGGCATAATGACCCTATCTATGTATTATGTCTTTAAGTAAGTCTTAGTAGATAGTGACACAAATAACTTAGTATCCCAGCGAATTTCTTCAAAACGTCGAGTGGAGCATAAATATCTACTCTGAATAATTCAATAAATCTACAGTCTAGTATTTCGATGAAAGTGAAGTTTCCAAAGAACTATTGTGATAAAACAGTGAAAATTATCATAATGATAAATACCGTGTAAATTGGAGAGCAGTGTTGGATAAGGAAGCTGCAGAAAATTCGTAATCATGGGTAAGTACTTTTATATATTTCGTATATACGCTGCACACTGTTTATTATTCCTATTTATAACGATCTCTTCTAAACGATCCTATTTATATCATGACTATTTATAACGATCACTATATGACGAGTAGCATAAGCAAATGTAAAGTTTTATGTGAAATTTGTATACTGAGATAAAAATAAACTAAACTAAACATCCTATACTAAATCGGTTGGTGAGGCAGTGTGGGCAGGGCACAGCGACATGACATCCCGCTCGAATGTGGAGCAGTCCAACTGGGGAAGTACCTCCGCCTTGCAGAAGACCACAGCCATAATAACACTAACTACTTGCTCTGTAGTAGTGTTGTGTTCCTGGAGGTGAGCAAGGTCGCCAGAGCTCCCGAGGATACGTTGTGTTTAGAGCAAGAGAATTAACTTGTTCCTTCAGCCGACACGGTGAATCCTCAAGCATATTAAGGGTCGGCAACGCCCATGTTACTCCTTTGGAGTTGCATGCGTCTATAGGCTGCGGTGTCCGCTTACCATCAGCGGGCCGTACGCTTGTTTGCCACCGTCGTATAAAAAAAAGCCGTGCTGCGATAGCCGTGCTGATCCCCTGTCACCGCACCGCCATGATAGCGTGTTCATTTCGACAAGGACGGCTGACTCACAGCGCTAGATGTCAACAAACTGCGGCCCTATTCTGATATAATCCGGTTTTATACGCGGTATAGGTGCGTGTGATGGCCGCTCCACACGATGGGCCATCCTGACCCATCATACAGGACGCGGCTATGCGGTAGAACGAGACATAAATATGTCTTACTCCCTTTAACGCATAGTTGCTTCCTGTATGATGGGTCAGGATGGCCCATCGTGTGGAGCGGCCATGATAGACCAATTTAGCCGCAAAAGTAGCCATGCGGGCTAAGTGCTCTAAATTACCTATAACACACGACTTTATAATGTCAAGAGTATAAGGTCTGTCTAGATCATTTTAAGCGATTAGTTTTGCTTATCTACTTCCGTTCCGCTGCTGACTGTACTATGTAGGGTCATTTCGCCGGTTAGCGACCACCTATAATTTCATGTGCCTGTTGGCGACCACATAGCTGAGTTGGTGAACTGAAAGGATATTTTCTGGGTTTTTTAGTAGATTTCTATTCTAAAACAACAACAAAATGCACGTACAACTAAGTGTCTCAATAGGGCCTGTAGATTTGATGTTATCTTCGGTAGAAAAAAAAAACCATCTCCTTCAGGTGGTCGCTAACCGAAGGTGGTCGCGTAACCAGGGAAATGACCCTACCTCTACTTACTAAAAGTGTACCAATACTAGTGTTGCCAGTACTTGTAAAATTATAATGGCCCCTTTGGTGCATTTCACGAAGCTGCTGTAGTGAAAATGCCCTTACGCCCAATATTTTAACAGCTATCATCCCAGTACAATTTAGGTCTTATGTCGTCATTGACGTTTATTGTACCTGGATGACGGCTGTCAAATATCAGCTTAAAAAAATCTAATTATTTTTACTTAACAATTTTAAGTCTAAACGGTCAATACAACAAGTTGCGCTCGACCAATAACGACCGGCCAAATAACCTGCGGCGCTACCACGAAAATCGAATCTCGATGTATATCTGTCTGTCGCTCGAGTACCATAAACCATAAGTGTGTGTGATAGAGACAGAGATATAAGAACTTCGAGATTCGATTTTCGTGGTCGTAGCTCTAACGTGACGATCACTACCGACCACTTCGGCAAGAGCACGTGGCACGATGATTGAATATTTCTCGTATTGCTTGCTCATTCATGTAAAATCAGAACTTGAAAGACTGGCCCCGTTTCATGGTCGGCCTTATCACGTGGTCCGTCACTGGCTGTGACACTTATCACGTGATAAGGCCTACCATGATACGGGGCCTGAAGTCTCTTAAAATGGGCCATTGCACAAACAGGCTTCTACCGTCTTGCAATAAGAAGCTTCGTTTTGAACGCGTCTGGCGAACATGCGTACTCCGGCGACCATGCATACTCCGGCGACCATGCGTACTCCGGCGACCATGCGTACTCCGGTGACCATGCGTGCCCGGCGACCATGCGTACTCCGGCGACCATGCGTACTCTGGCGACCATGCGTGCCCGGCGACCATGCGTACACCTGCGACCATGCGTACTCCGGCGACCATGCGTACTCCAGCGACCATGCGTACTCCGGCGACCATGCGTGCCCGGCGACCATGCGTATACACCGGCGACCATGCGTACTCCGGCGACCATGCGTACAGCGTGGTGGAATCTCCAAAAAAGTATGAGAGAAAAAAAAAACATTTTGAACGTTCAAATAACGCAGTCAAAACGCCGCGCCCTCGCGAATCCCATGGACCGGAAAGCCCACGTGTTGACCCGGATCGCCCGCGCACCTTTCGCGCCAATGCCGATTGTTATAGGTTGTATCCTCAGCTTTATAATGGCGCAGGGTCCAATAAAGCCTGTACACATACGCCGTTCTTGTTGTGGTGGATATCGGCCTTCTGCGGCCCGATTGTATACTATCTAATTCAAAGTTGTTGGTAAATACGAAAGTGAGTTTTATCTTTATCCAGCCTAAATCACTAGTCAAGTGCGAAGCGATTATTACGCGTAAGTACCTACAATACAAATGTTTTACATACAGCCACGCACTTTAATTTGCCCACGTAAGGTTAACAATCCTGTCAAATTGTATCCTACTAAATATTATAAATGCGAAAGTTTGTATGTTTGTTACTCAATCACGCTTCTATGGCTTAAGGCGCCGTAGGTTCAGCGAAGTTAAGCGAACAGTGTTTTTGAAACAATATAATGCGTCTGTTTATAATAATATGGTTAAAAAAATACGAATAGTAATCTTGAGGCTTTTCTGCAGGGAAATCAGTGTTTGGAAACATGATTTAGCATTTTTCGCTCGATAGAAAAAAATCACGAACATAGGTCTAAAAGGGTCTAAAATACACTTAAAATATTTGTTACAAATTACGAACAAAAGCTAAAAATATTAAAATGGCTTCTAAAAATGGGCAATATCATGTTTGAGGGAAATCAGTGTTTACTTTTTTATTTATTTAAACGGCCATAAAATTAAAATTAAAAAACATGATTTTCGCGCTTCCGAGCACGCACTTCCATCTCGCTCACGCTTATGCTCAGTGAGAGGGAGAGAAGACCATGAACCTACGGCGCCTTAACCGATTTGGGTGAAAATTTTCACGACGATAGTACCGTGGATTAAAATATAGGATAGTTTTCATCCCGGGTCCACGCAGACGCAGTTGTTATAACGACTCTCTCTCTCTCTCTCTCTCTCAGAATATTTTTTTTAATACAGTTGCTCAAAAAGTGGTACTTTTTGTGGCTGCGTAGCGTACGAGAAGCTCAATTTCTCGAACTAGTGCTTTTTACTTTTTAGTTCCAAACTATACTTTCGAAACGCAGTAATTTTATATTAGATTTTTTACCCGATGGCGCTGATTCCAATAGTATGTTGTCACTGTCAGTGTCATTTGTAAAGTATGGGTTCGTTCAAAAATAACTTCGAAGCAAGCATATTTTATCGCAATGATATATTAATTTATTATTTTTCGCAATTGTATTAAAAAACGTCGTTTACAACACGTGTGAAATGTCTTTTACCACTCGTACCGAGTCTTGCCACTCGCTTTCAGCTCGTGGCAAGATACCTCGGTACTAGTGGTAAAAAGACATTCTTTTCACACTAGTTGTAAAATGTACTATTTAAAAAATACAACCGTAATACAAACGTACTTACTATAGGTAACTCCAACATACATAGTCAGGAAAATGTTCTAATCCGAACAAGGGAAACCCAGAGGTTTCCCTCTGGATTGGAAGGTCAGATGACATTCGCTTTCTTAAAACAATTGCCTACGCCAAATCTTGGGAATAGGTGCCAAATCGGACCCCGGGTTCCATTCGCGTACAACCGGGGAAAACGCTATCAGGATGACAAGGTAAAATGGGGCTTTGCCATTTTAATTGTGCTTCTGGAGTTAAAAATTTAGTTAAAATAATCCATCTGATTTCCAACTGTCGCCGTCGATCGTCGCCAGTACTTAACCTTATGGCGATAATTATATTTAATATCGCACGCAATCTAGACAACTCTAAATAAAAAAGCCGTCTCTAAAATGCCCTGTTTTTTTGCCTCAATAACTAATGTTTAATACCGCTATTACCGGTCATTTGCACCTAATTAAGGAAACGTAAACATATCAATCAATTTGCGTCCAATCAGACCTTATTTGAGATTGGCGATTCAATCATTAAAATAGTGATTGCAATAGTTAATCGCGCTGTTGGTAATTTAAGTAGTGGTGAAATGTTGTTTTCCATTAAAAAAACACTGCTGGGTCTGTAGGTGTGTTTTTGGTGGTGAGGTCACTAGGCCCAGTATCATGGTCGGGCCTTATCACGGGATAAGTGACAAGATAGAGTGTCCGTCACTGGCTGACACCGTTCGATAGAACGAGACGGACGCTCTATCTTGTCACTTATCGCGTGATAAGGCCGACCATGGTACGGGGCCAGAGCTACCGAGGATGTGTTGTGTGGAGAGAGGGGCCCGCATTTGTGCCTAGCTATTAACACAACGAACCCTCAAATCAATGACGGGTCGGCCACTGCTTGTGATTCTTTTGGAGTCGCAAACCTCTATAGGCTACGGCGTCTGCTTACCATCAGGCAGGCCGTATGCTTGATGGGCAGCATCATAGTAGCAAACAGTTCTGTCTAGCTAAGTTTGATGAGATCGTTCAGTCAGATAGGATTAAGTTAAGATCTATTTTCCCCGTTCAACTGCCAACAACAGTTCATTTTCCGTTAGCTTTGATGTCGTTTCCAATTCCTCTATGGCCGGCAGCCAAGGTATTAAGCCGCGTTCATTTGTCTGATGTCGTGGGCGTCAGACAAATGTGAACGCGACCATATAGAATGTATGAAACTGATTACCGTTCTGATGCGTCACAACACATCACGACACACAAATGTGAACGCGGCTTTATGTGCACTCAGGCTTTCTAGATGAAAATTGAGCAAAAAACCGTCAATTAGCATAGTCTGCTTAATACGCGACCAGGTTTAGTTACCGACCACCTGAAGGACAAGCTTATTTCTTGAATTAAAGATAATATTTATTTATTTAGCCGTATATAATTATTTTTTCAACACAATTGCTCGTAACGTACCTCTTATTGTGTCGCTTTTAGGCTCATAATCCTGGATATTAAAAACGCGTGTTTTATAACATTACAACACTTGTGTGTTATGGTTATATCCCGATTAAGTCACGTTGGAACCTTGCAGCAAGATATATGCATGAACACGGTGCATTCTTAAATTAACCGGGTTGTACAGAATGTACAGCTTTTTTTTTAATTTTCAGCAAATGGATTCTTACTCGACTAAACAAATTAAATCCTTTTTGTTAATAAATTGACTATTTCTTTTTGTATATGATATGGAAACGTTTAATTTAGTAAAACTATTCACTTTTCATAACATTTTACATGAATTAAATACAGATAACATTTTAAAACGAAAATATAATTTTATTTTGTATTGGCTGTTTAGAGATTTCTGTGCCCACACTGCGCAAACTTCACGAAAAAATACTGTTGGGCGCCGTTATAGGTTATTTATTTCATAAATATTTGTAAAATTTATTTATGCGTTGTTGTTTATTATCAAAAATGTTGACTCGTGGTGACTAGAAAAGTGATAAATAGAATGGACGCCACTGGAAATTCTTGGCGATGTGCAACTGTGAGTAAAAACCTGTTGTCATCTTAATGATTTGCTTAATGTAAAGTACATAATTTGGCAGGCCTATAACATTTTCATCGTATGAAAATGATTTTTTCCTCGCAAGATGTGTTGAAAAACGTCGTATGATACGCGTGAGCTTTGATAATTACATCCTCGGCTTCCTTATCACGCTCACCTGCGGTTCGCGTGAACAATTTCGCCTCTGACGTAATTATCAACATACCTCACTTGTATCACAATGTACTATAGCAGTTATATATTTAATAGGAATCTACTTAGAGGAACGAAAAAATATCCTTTCCGTTCTGCAACTCATCTAAGTGGTCGCTTACCGGCGCAATGACCCTAGGATATTGGATTAGATATGGATATTATTTGACCGAACAGCCATCAAAAGTTGATTGCAAAAGGTGTGTAAGTATACGTATTACGTAAACACGTCCGTCCTTCAATACGTATATCAAGTACGGCGTATTGCAATTCCCTAACATTTGCAAGGAATCTATACATAACCGAACTCGATTGCGTTGCACCCACGCGCCGTCCAAAAGATAGTACGATGATTGATCGCCCGTGGGCAGTCGTTATAACGAATCGAATCGCATTGTTGTCGTGACAATGTGTCTTTTGTCCATATGCTGGCAAGACAAATGTGAGGCTTGAAATGGATCGATTCTCTATGGTATGTTCGGTTTTCGAATCTGTGGTTGATTAGGTTTTTTTTCGTCCCGCCCCGTCCGTTCCTTTGAATGTAGGCCTAACTTTGCCGTTTTGTTTTATACATTTTTAACACAGGGTCACACATCACTGGTGGATAATCAATTAATCACCCTAAAGAGATAACAATTTTATCTTTGTGTAATCTAACCTAAAGCCAAAATCAATACTACAGTTAGGGTTGCCAACTGGTTTTGGGTGAGATATAGTATTTTCCAGGAAAAAACGACAAATACACTGTAAAAAAATATAGTACTTGCCTGGGCAATGTTGCTATTTAGTAAAAACCTTGGCAGTTTAAAGCACTTCCTAAGGTCCCCCGAAATATAGTATTTTCGCGTACTATATATTTTTCCAATAGTATAAAGTACAAAGAGTCAAAATATAGTACAATACTATATAATTTGGCACGGTTGGCAACCCTAACTACAGTAGGTAAATATCCCAATGGTAGACACCTTAATGCCTACTCGTAATAGTTGATAGCTATTATTCACCTGTATTGTTTTGTTTAGCATAAGATTGAAAGTGTCATGTAAGTAGTCATGTATGAGGCCAGTGTCGTCCAGATACGTTTACCTACCTTACTTAACGTTATTAATGTTATTATTTCCAAATCGTTGGCGGAACCTCGCCACATATCCAGTCATTTAAGCTGCAAACGCACAGAGAGCGGTGGCGGGGCGGCGCGGCGCGGTGCGGAGGCGGTACCGGTTGTGATGTTCGAGCTAATATGAAATGATCCGCACAGAGTGGCGCGGCGCGGCGCGGTTTTCTGTGCGGACCCTTTCGTATTAGCTCGAACATTACAACCGGTACCGCCTCCGCGCCGCACCGCGCCGCTCCGCCAGCGCTGTCAGTGCGTTTCGGCCTTTATCCAGTGCGCTTTTTGCTCCTTTTACTTAGTGTCGTTTGATAACTAATTATCCAACTTGTTTACGGCATAATATGTCACTGTCCGCAAAAACTTCCCACGTGATACGATCTACATCTATGGTTGACATTATTTAACGTGGCCGGCTTATTACAAATCTGTCAGTGGAATTAGAATCTTCTCCCTGAGACTGTAGAGTTGCTTTTTGAATGGATCGCTTTAATGCAATTCGGCCAGCCCAAATAATCTCAAGTACCTATATCTAAAAATGGAATACAAAGTTACGTATTCACTGAAACGAAGCGCCATTAATAAATAAATAAATATAAGGGGACAACCTTACACAAATCGACCTAGTCCCATAGTAAGCTCAGTAAGGCTTGTGTTATGGGTACTAGACGACGATATACATAATAGACGTAAATACTTAAATACATAGAAAATAAATACTCAGAAACAAATATTCATGCTCATCACACAAATTTTTGCCCTTACCGGAATTCGAACCCAGGACCTCTTGCTTCGTAGGCAGGGTCACTACCAACTAGGCTAAATGCTGCTGTGGGGGGGGGGGGGAGGGGGTACTGGGTGTTGAGGTGCGTACTTAGGGGGTACCTACTTAGGGGTCTCCAAAAGTCTCCTATTTTCACTTTCATTCGTAAAATGGATTATATTACGCCAAACTTTTTTTTCTTAGTTTTCACGCTTAAACATGAACTTTGGTATGAATATAATCTGGGTTCCGGAGAAATACATTAACGGCCACTATTATATTTGAGTTGGCCGAATTGCATCAAAGTAGTCCATTCAAAAAACAACTCTTCTTTCCTAGGTTTCTACCTAAGAAGATTCAAAGTCCAATGACAGTTTTATAGAAAATCGGCCTCATTAAATCTCAACTGTAAGTAAATAAGTGATGTTTACATCACACATGGCAAACGTATCAACATGTCGGATCACCCACATGGATCGATGCGTTGTGCAATGCAGATCTAGCGATACATCCCACGGCGCTGTGGGTGGCAAATAGATACCTTTTTTTTAAATCACTAGAAAAATCGAAAAATTTAATGCTTCGAGCCGGATTCGAACAGGCGACCAGAGGCATTCATGGCCCGTCGCTACTAACCAACTGAGCTATCGGAACAATCCAGTTCGGGCACCAAATCCTAACATAATTTTCGTTAGCAGCGTTACTGCTTAAGGCTGTTACCCTACCCAAATGAAATCTAAAATCGAGCCCCTGCACACGCCACCCGTCCCGCCCCTCGATACAGTGACGATACAACAGCGCCACGTAAGAAGTGACGACTTAATGAACTAACAGGACACTGATCTGTAAAACGTAGTACTAAAGAGCGAAAAAAGCATAGTGGTTGTTATAGATGGCGTTAAAGTTAAATTGGAATAATAAAATAAAACCAATGTATAAAATTATATAATTATATTATGTTATTGAAAACAACTCTTATTTCAAGAACATTAAAGTTTTTAAAGGGTAAATAATAACAAAAATGAAACTTCTATAAGTTGGTACAGTTTTCATTTAAACAAATCGGCAAGTTTTATATAATATCATTATTAGGTACACCTAATAATGATATAAAAACTATAGGTAACCTCTGCGGGTATATCGACGATATTTATAAAAAGTTCATCAGTGGGCATCAATAAAATCTAGTATTTTTTACAATTCCTGAGGATGTTAGGATCACTTTGTTGTCTGTCTATCTGTCGGTTCAAATAACACAGTTAATTACATTCAACTTATTTAATGTGGCCCTTCCAACGAAGTGTTATATCAGGTAAATATTGAGTTTTGATATGTTGATATGTATGTTTTGATAAATATGAGTTCTTTATATCCCGTATTATTTAATTTAGTTTTGTTATAAAGGAGATTCTGTTAATAATTCAACATAATTTGTCAAAGGTATTATTAGCTTTATAGCATAAATGCCAAAAATCCACATTAATATCGATATCCCGGGAATGGCACTCAATATCGGAAATCAATCTCGGGATTGAGAAATGTCCTATCCTTGCTTGCCCTGCCCATGTTTTAACCTAACAACAAATAATAAATTTAAATCCCGGGATTTGATGATGAGTGATTTTAATTTATATTTAATTTTTATATACCTTGAAAAAATATCAAATGTTGTTGCAGCGAATGAAATTATAAGTACCATTTATTTTTCAAGAAAGCGCAAGGCGCGAAAGTCTCAGTGTGGTACAGCCACAGATATAGGAAATTTAGTATTTTATGTTCTGAGGGTACCTACAGCAGAGCCAGTTGGTTCTGGTCAGCGGGTTGCCACACCTAGTACTCTTCGCGCCTGCATTACTCCGCCACGGCTGATGACATGGTGGAGTATATTCACCAGAAGACTGGCTACTCGCTGGGGGTTTTCCAGCTGCATTTGCGCCACTACGTGCACTTCACCTCGTTTGTGGTGCGCGTGCCGCGGCCGCTGCAGGAAACCATCGCGTGTGCTGACTTCTGGCCGAAGGGTGTCGTGTTTCGGCGGTTCCGGGGTAACCTACCTAATTTTACACCGGACTTGACGGAGCTACGCTGTGTCGTCGCCTAAATAGTTACGGCTGTATTCATAAACGTCCTACAAGCCTATTTTAACTAAAATGACGTTAAAATTCGTTTGTCCTTATCTGTCATTTTGACATTTGTGTTCGTAAGAAAGGGACAGAGCACATTTTATTTAGCAGAGGCATGTTAAGTTTTATGAATAAGGGGGTTAGTTTTTACATGTTCCTATTGTATGTGTGACACTTTAAGGCTGCTTCCACGTGCACACTAGCGCCACTGGATGTGTTAGAGTTAGAGCATGCAATATCGGAGCATTCTCGATCCCGGGATTGAAATCCGATATGAGATTTCAATCCCGGGATTTCGATATTGAAGATTTTTCATTAAAAAACCACTTTACTCTGGAAAATATGACATTGATATTTATTTATATCATAATTTACTTTCGAATCCCGGCTCGTACTAATGAGTTTTTCGGAACGTATGTACGGAATATTTACCGTTAGCTTTTCAGTGAAGGAAAACATCGTCAGGAAACCAGTCTAATCCCAATAAGGTCTAGTTTTCCCTCCTGGTTGGAAAGTCAGATGGCAGTCGCTTGCGTAAAAACTAGTGCCTATGCCAAATCTTGGGATTAGGTGTCAAAGCGGACCCCGTGCTCCTATAAGGGCATTACCGGGAATAACGCTAAGAGGTAAATCTATAGGAATTATTACTATGATAGTCATTATTGATAATAAAAAATAAAAGCATACAAATTAATAGCACTGCATGACTTCTCAGCCTTACGGCTTCATGAATTCGTCCATGCAATATATTGTTATGATGATACCTGCCGCACCATCACCGGATGCCTCAAGCCTACTCCAGTCAACAAGCTGTACCCACTCGAGGGCATCGCCCCCCCCCCACTGAAATCCGTAGAGAGTAGGCAAGTGCGGTGGAAAAGGGGAAACAGGAGACTGACAGGCGATCACTGTGCGGTTATAATCCGCCATCTGCCCGTCTCAAGAGCCGCAGGAGTTTCATGCGGAACACTAGCCCCCTGCAAAGCGACCTCTCAGATGCTCGCTGCCTGTTATGGAGGACTCGATGCCCACCACCCGACGTCTACGTGCTAGCTTCAGAACAACTGCCACCCGGCCACAAGGAGCCATGGCCCATCTGGAGGGCGCTAAATAGGCTCAGATCGCATGTAGGCTGCTATAAGGAAGACATGGCCAGATGGGGACTGCATCGTGGCCAATCAACGGCGCAAACCATGGTGCACCTGATGGCGTGCCTCACATGCCCACACTCCTGCTTGGAACACGACCTGAGAGACGCGACTGGCAGAGCTGTCCACACCGCTGGGCACTCTTATTTGAGGAACCTCGACACGAAGAAGAAGAATATATTGTACTTTCCAAAAGTTTTTTTTATTGGGACTGGAATTCCGAGACACAGGCCCCGTCTTTCAATCCCTTCAGTAGTTTTTCATATAGGGTAGGCGTAGGCCCTATCACATATGTTCAATAATCAACAGAATTTCCTTTCTAATTAAAGTAATGTCCCCATGACCCATCATTTTCATGGTGCTAGCCAACTGACAATATCTTCATAAAGAGAAATGCCGAATTTCTCTAAGTGATCCCTTAATACTGTTATCAAGTAGTAGTAATAACCTTCATCATCATCATCATCATCAGCCTATATACGTCCCACTGCTGGGCACAGGCCTCCTCTCACGTATGGTAATAACCTTAAAATGACGAAAATGAACTACAAGTACCTAAGGGATTATTGACACTGGGTTGTCTTTTCAGTTGGGATCAGTTTTATTTTATTGTTAAAATAGAAAACTAGTCAACACTCTCAAGAAAAGGAAATCCTTTACTTTTGTGTAGGGTATAATAATATATAAACTACCTATCAGTTTATAAAAAATGACGATAGTATGGATATAAGGTAAGTCCCGGGATTTTATTTCCGGGACTTACACAGGTAACCCTATTGCATTTTATCAGTGTACCTCTTCAATAATCTTGGTCAATATGAAATGACTGATGAGGGGCCTTTATTACTTATAATGTAGGTTGGCATCTCGTATGATATCATTGATGACATTTTATTTCGTTTCGGCAATCATTTACTAAGTAGGTGTACTTGTAGCAATTTAAGAAAATAAGTACAAAATATGCCCAAATATTTGAGAAGATCAATTCGAAGTTCGAAACAAAGAAATAAGCATCCGCGCCGATGGAAAATCATTTAGGTATCTAACCAAGCTTCGTACGGCGCGCCGCCGCTATGGGTAGGGAGATATATATATTTATCACAACGCACGAAGTTACGCGCGACATAGGTAGGAATTTTTATATTTATAAGGATAAATAAAGTCTATTTGAACTTATTCGTTACCTACTTTAAGTGTCAGCGGTTGATAAAATCGGAGATTCCATTTGCAGTCTGTACCTAAATAAAGATAAATTGTATTGTTTTACGTAGGTAGGGGTAAAAGAGCATATAAATCAAATAATTATACTCACTCGATGTAGTCCGAAGAATAAAAAATACAAAAAGTATAAACTCGCTGAGATTCGAACTCTCGGCACGATTGAAGGTCGCCTTTATTCCTATCGCTGAAACCATTGCGCTGCCAATGCTTACCGTAAGCGGGTGAAATTCACAACTATATGCGTATTGAGGATTGTAATGTTTATGCTTAGTAATTATGAAGCTAACCAAATACTCGTTTCACTGTTTAGTAAACATAAATTTTTACTTACGTTAAAACCATTTCTTTTTGGAATCTAATAAATATCTTAAATTGCATTTTTTTGGGAAAAAGTAGTACAGGTCCGTCTGGCACGACCGCTCAGCGATCACTGTCACATTTCGAAAGAGTGACGGAGAAAGACATTGGAGGCCGTAAGTCGATATCTTTATACGATTGAATTTTACGATGTTTATGTATTATAAAAATATTGCCTCAAATTATTGAAATTCGGAAGCTGTCAAATTATTATTTTGATTATGACTGATTTTGTTCCTTGTTTTGTTTCATAGTGTCACGTAGTAAATAAACAAGTAAAGTTGAAATAAACTTTCAAATTGGAGGTTACTTTGGGAAAGAATTGTATCGAGCGAAGTGTTACGAATCGAATATCGAAAGCTGTGCTATTGAAGATAATATAATCAAGAATGATATATATTTTTCACAGATCTAGAAACATCATCGTTTCGTAGAAAAATAGCATAATTCTTGGGGTATTTTCGCATATCTGGCTCTATGATTAATTTAAATACTACTACTTACTACTACTACTAATTTAATTGAAAAAAAAAAGTTGGTATTCAATTTAGACCAGCATTTCATTATATAAACAGCGTACACGCTTTCAGGTAAGCGCTAATTCATTCGGCTGCCTCCCAACAAAAAAAAAATAACTACGGAACCCTAAAAAAAGGCCCTTACCAGGGATTGAACCTTGGCCCTCTAGCTCCATAGGCAAGGTTACTCAATCGTCAAAAGAGAATGTTTAGAAATGTAGAAACTGCATGATTGACTTAATGCTAACATGAGGTCACTTGGCCAAACTTTCGTCGGTTTACGACAATCCCACACATTCGTACTCTTACCGTGTGCATATAGCTTTATAGCTAGTAAAAAAAAAAAAAAAATATTTATTTATTCCATATAAATTAACACTTTACAGTCAAGCTACACGTGTTAACAGGAGAGTCATTCATCAATTGCATAAATCAAATCCTACGATTCCTTATTTTACACACATGCAGTTTTCTAGTGTAAGTATATATATCATCATCATCATTATATCAGACCCAGTATATCATGGTCGGCCTTATCACACGATAAGTGACAAGATAGAGCATCCGTCACTGGCTGACAACGTTCGATAGACCGAGACGACGCTTCTACCCTGTCACAAATCGCGTGATAAGGCCGACCATGATACGGGGTCAGGTAAATGTGCTAGTGCTTGACACTGGCCCAAAGCCTGACAGCGCTCACAACATATTAGGGTGAGCAAATAAGTTTCAACTGTAACGCAACAAAGGTGCCAAACATTGGAACGCTTACCTTACTTATTGATACAGGGGCTAGGTAAGTTTTTCGGTGTAATATATTCAGAGCCGAATTGACTAAACTAAAACTAGTGCCTCTGTAAGCCGCACAACTTGCGAGCATGCGCCTTACAAAATTTCACGAGAATCGGTTGTGAAATGTGACCCGTAGAGGTGAAAAGCCGGGCAAACGACGGGCATACGAAAGAATTCTTGCCCAAGCAGAAATGGAAAACTTACTTCGCTTCTCTCGCTCTTTCATTAAACACTACACGTAATTAATAAACAACACTAATTGCTATAACTGGTGAAAAACAACACGCTCGAGTTCACTTTCTTTTCCTCTAAGTTAGACCATACCGAATTAATAGCAATTACATATTCGAGTAATGTATTCGTACTGCGAAACCGTTGCAACCGTAGTCATTCAAGCAGGCTTATCACACCCACTCGGTAAGGCCGTGTCCGTGGATAAGTAGAGCGGGCTACATTCACCGGCTGTCTAATATATGTCGACCGCTTAATAGTAATTATTTTTTCGTGTACAAATGCTTTTACGCATCCCGCCTGGCTGGGGAACCAGGACGGACTCCCGGGAACCGCCCGGACTACCGTCTGAAACTCCTGCCTGGTTTAGGGTTAACTGAGACCCTCAGCGTCGGGTCTCCATTTGTTCTCGTCTCCGCGTCATCTCGGTTAAGCTGAGACGCCTACGACAACACGGGGGCGCGGGGATGACGACAAATAGGGATCCTCATGCAGCCTCGTGTCTCAGTTAGCTGGTAAATCTATTATACATATTATAGTAGGTGATTACATGGGCTAATGATTAGCTGTAGGATCACCAGCGATACTAGCTTCAATAAGCAACAGTGCCACCTTATGTCTAATGTACTGCTAACTATAGTCTACCTGTGTTATGGCGAAAGTCGACAATTGAACCGACAGGGTGCTGGAGCGTTGTAGATTTTAGATACGTTTTTTAATACTGAGTTTATTACGGTGTGATCATTCTTTATGCTTTTCTATATTCGATGTCGAGTCTGTTATCCATTTAATTCTTCTACCTAATATGTGAATTGAGCGGGTTAGTATGTAGTGGAGAGTGTGTATATCCCATAAGTAGGTATGTATAGGTACCTAAATTATCCTTAAAATGAAGGTATTCAGTATCATTTTCTGTTACTAATTTATACTTTTTCGATAACATTCATAGTTTACTAAAACATTAAATTTACTGACATGTATTTGAGAGTCAATCATGTGGCGGAATTTCACTATCAAACTCAAACTTAAAATATTTATTGCACACATAATATTACTTACAAGTGGACCACGTAATTTGTCATACCAATCTATTTAAATCACGAAACATCGGCTTTATGACAAACTTCCTATATTTCGGATCAGCCATTACCTGAAACCTTTAACCCAGTGACCTAATCGCTCCCGCTCCGCCCCAGCAAGGCCCCATCCTAATTTTTAACGCAACGCACTCCAAATCGACTCCCGCGCCGTTAGTACACCTCGCATCCACGTCTGGTCCGGTGCGCGCGAGCCTTATCAGTGATTACCAGCCAGTGTTTTCAGTGGAGTGATACTAGTGATTGTGTTTGAAAATTCAAAATTGGAATGCCATATTTTTCTATTATTGGATAGAGGTAATGTTTGAAGCCGTATTTATTGTTGGTTTAGGCATGTGTCTTATGTATATAAACAAATGAATGGACCTATATCTACGTACTTATTGGATCCATGTATCTATCTAAGACTATTCTTACTACTTACCGTCGTCACATTCTCATTGTAATTAATTTCAAAAATAATGGCTCTGTGAGATTTTTCGTTTTTCTTTTAAGGAAATGATAAGTATTATATTTATTTTACCTGCTCACAAAATTTCACGAAAATCAGGTTGTTAAATGCGACCTGCAGAGGAGAACAGACGAAGACCTGGGTATTAGGTCCGGACCGAAAGAAGTCGCTTCGCTCGTTCGTTCAATAATGTGAAATAAATATCAGTGAATACGAAGGTTGTAATTAGGTTGATCCGTCTAATAGTGTTGTTTTGTATTCTTATCAGTTGTAACAACGGTTTCCTGAACTCGATTTACCGTCTGGAAGCACTTGAAACTCTTGAAAGTACCTATACCTACTTTAGATTAAAATGTGCAATTCTTTCGTTGTTTATGCTAGAGCCAACATTGGGACAATACTAATTTCAAGTGTATTATCTACTGATAAAATGATTAAGTAGGTAGTAGTAGTTTTACATCGGTTTCAGTGATACACAAATTCTTTATGAGTTGCATTCAGATTGAGATTTGAGACGTTGTACTGCTTCCAATTCAGTGTCTGAAAAATAAATGTTAAGGCCCCGTAGGTTCAGCGAAGTTGAGCGAACAGAGTTTTTGAAATAATATAATGCGTCTGTTTATAATAATATGGTTTTTAAAAAATACGAATAGTAATCTTGAGGCTTTTCTGCAGGGAAATCAGTGTTTAGAAACATGATTAAGCAATTTTCGCTCGATAGAAAAAAAATCACGAACATAGGTCTAAAAGGGTCTAAAATACACTTAAAATATTTCTTACAATTTATGCACATAAGCTAAAAATATTAAAATGGCTTCTAAGAATCGGCAATATCATGTTTGAGAGAAATCAGTGTTTACTCTTTTATTTATTTAAACGCCAAAAAAAATAAAATTAAAAAACATGATTTCCGCGCTTCCGAGCACGCACTTCCATCTCGCTCACGCTTAAGCTCAGTGAGAGGGAGAGGACCATGAACCTACGGCGCCTTAATAAGTTTCGTCAAAAAAATTTTTGGTGCAAGCTTTTTGCCAACTGTACGTTTCTGTATACCGTCATCAACTAGTCATTGAGACGATTCTAACGAGCCCAAACACAACGGTTACGTCGGTTAAGTCCCGAATTCCCTTGGCCACCTTCTGTCTCCACCGTCGGATCAGCTCGATGGTACTATAATATTGCATTGTCATCCAAACTATACTTAAACCTAAAATTTCAACTCAATCGATTGAAGATATCTGCTTCAAAATTGAGTTGCAAGATTCCACCCGAACAAACATAGTTACGTATTGCAAATAAAAAATTAAAGTTTGTAAAAATTGGCACGTGCTGTAAATCATAGTCAATATGGAAGTATAGTCAGTTCCGGAGAAAACGTGACCCGCTTTTGCATATACAATACAAATGAATTCGCTGATTGTACCTACAATTTAGTTATTGCACTGTCTTTAGCTGTGAGGTCATCATGCAACCTAAATCTACGTATTTACCGACTTACTGACTCGATTAGAATACACAAGCTTAAGGGTCCGTACACACTATCATTTATACAATTTAACTAATTGCAACGATTTGTTCATAGGATGTTGACGATTCGACCTTAGGTAAACGGTCGGTTTTTTCAAAATTTCGGTAACCGTAATTAAGTCACGTTCTTTCAGAATCCACCTAGCTGTTTTCCCGGTAGTGCCCTAAATGAGCCCGGGCTGCTTTGGCACCTAATCCAAAGATTTGACGTATTAGGCACTAACTAGCATTACGAAAGTGGCTGCCATCTGGACCTTCCAACCCAAAGGGAAAACTAGATCTTGTTTCTTGGTATTAAACCGGTTTCTTCGCGATGTTTTCCTTCACCGAAAAGCCGTTGTTAAATATATAAATTAGGTATTATTTTATTTTTTCTTAAACCAGTGGTACGAGCCGGGGTTCGAACCCACGACCAGATTTAATGAAGTCGCGTGCTTTACCGCTCGGCTACAGTAAGTTCAAATCGTAGGTTACGTCCGTTAAAATCCATTCGTATGGGAAGTTTGACAGTTCTCTATGAGATGATAGCCAGCATAGATCTATTTTGAAGATTAGGGCCTGTACAGCATGACTGATGAAACCCGCTTTAGGCCTCTCACAGACTGGCGCGGCCTGGCCGCAGCGGCCAATAGTAAACTTGTCCGCTGCTGTCAAATTTTCTACAGGCCGCGCCAGTGTGTTGCAGGCCTTAAGGAAAAGAAATTAAAGCCTGAATCACCCTGTCGCGGCCTGCGGTGGCGGCCAATAGTTGACAATAACTGTCATATGTATAAAAAACGGGTTGCACTCCGGGAGTGCCGGCAGAACTGAAAACTCAATGACATTGAAACAGTTTTTCGATCAGGTCACGTGTCCGTCTTAAGAATTTTCTATCTGTCGGTCACGTGACCTGTCGCGAGTTTAACATTTTTTCGCCATCACAAAAAGCGCACAGCGCCGCTTAAGAAGTTATCACTTCAAAAAAGTAAACGTCCATCAGGTGTGCTTAAAGTTAGAATGAAAAGTACCTACTCATTCTTATATCTCCGTCTAACAATAGCATCTTTGTCGGTCGTCGCGATAAATTGCTACATTTGCAACGCGCAATCAGATCTCGATTTCGCCACCGCGTAGTTGTGCACGCTCCTTTACCGTCTTCGTACGAGGTGTCAAAGCAGTAATTTATCATCCGTGGAACCGAGATACCGGAGCCTTGGATGTGATAGATAGTGATCTCGAAGTTTGTGTAGAGGTTTATACTTAAAACTACTGATTCGTGAGGAAAGGTCATAGTGACCTGTTTGGCTAGTTTAGTTAAATGTAATAAATGTGACGGGTTACTAATGA
Source organism: Epinotia demarniana (assembly GCA_945867215.1). NCBI lineage: Eukaryota > Metazoa > Arthropoda > Insecta > Lepidoptera > Tortricidae > Epinotia > Epinotia demarniana. Next base: position 4,785,022 of record OX244278.1, on the reverse strand, counting down.
AATCCATAGTTTCATTTGCCATAAATGTAATGTTTGCCATAATCATTAGGTTTCTCAGAAACTGACAACTTTTAAGGATTTTTATAAAACAAACCTAACTATAAATAATTTGTGTTTGAGAATGTAACGTTTAATAAAAAAATATATGGCAAATGACGATTTTATATAGCAAATGAAAAAATGGATATCGAAGGTATTTGAAGACATGATGTGTACATAATTTACCTACCAAAGTGTATATAATAACTTAATAACAGAGAAATACTACTTGGTAATAAAGTCGTAATGCATATTTATTTGTAATTTTGTCCGCGCAGTTATTTTTACATCTAACACTAACCATGTGTTTTTTTTACAAACACAGTTTAATGTCTTTTTATTATGACTCTAAGCACTTTTTAAATATTTTTTTTGATGACCTAAACGCCCGCAATTCTATAATGGTAGATGATCTTCGTTTAAGAATATCCCCAATATATCTACAGTTAAATCCATTACAACATGTCTCAAGATTTGTATTAAGTATTTGTATGATATTCCCTGAAATTCTACACAAATATTAACCAAAAGATTTTTTTTGCTGTGAGTATCATATCTCTCAATAAAAACACAATAAAACTTGCGGTATTCTGCGTTCAAACCACTACCGCCCATTACCGACTTATCAACAAAGCCATTTACTTAAATACAAATGTTTTTTGCGAGACAAAGTACCACTTACCATCTTACCCTTACCAACGGAGCCGTTAAAACGTAGTAACTTAAAAAACGATATTTATATTTACTTATAAGGCCCGTTTCCGATAATCTGCATAAATGACTCGCATGCAATAATAACTGCAGTCGAATTGCTATCCAAAATGCCGCCTGAGTTTGTTGGGCTTACTTTTTAGGGTTCCGTATTTCTTGTATATGGATCGTTAGTTGAACGAGCGAGCGGAGCGAACGAAGTTCTATGGGCCGAAGATAAATAAATAAATATTAGGGGACAATCTTATACGAATCGACCTAGTCCCAACTAAGCAAAGCTTGTACTATGGGTGCTAGACGACAATAAACATACTTTTATAGACAAAGAAATACATCCATGACTCAGGATATTATAACGTTATCGTTATTCGATCGTATTTTATTATGTTATTATATTTGTATCGTTATTATTGGGGCATACTGATTTTGATATACCTAATGAAACATTTCAACACTGAGGATATATAACGTTAATGATATCGCTTTATTTTCATAACGTTTTATAAATTATATCTAAGTGGATATACGAGAGCTGTTCCGAATATTTTTAGTTAAACAAAAACTATATGGAATATAATAAAACTTTATTTTCATTTTTTCAAAGTATTCCTCTGCTACATTTATGCACTTATGCATTCGACTGAACCAACTTTCAAAACGGGAAAAAAACTGTTCTTGCGGAAGGTCAATAAAAAGTCGCCTGAATTCGTCTACTGCTTCATCCGCCGTCGAACGTCGCCCACGTAATGAATTTTTTAACGTGGGGAACAGAAAAAAATCACACGGAGCCGGTCAGGGCTGTACGCAGGGTGTGGTAGCAGTTGCACTCCTGATTTGCTAAAAAAATCCATGGTTCTGGCAGCCGTGTGAGGAGCATTATCTTGATGAAAAATGATGCCCCGGGTTCCAGTACTTGGACGGCTGACGTTCAGCTCCTGGAAGACCCGTGGCAAGCAAACTTCACTGTACCATTGGCTGGTAACTGTTTTCTGATCTTCAAGTGGAATTACGGCTACCGGTCCACTACGTCGAAAAAAAACAGCAACCATTTTTTTGTTGACGCTTCGGCCGCGATCTACATTAGTAGGTAAATCATCTTCTTCAAAGACCCATTGTGTGGTTTGCTGTTTTGTAAATGGGTCGTAGCTATATATCCAAGATTCGTCGGATGTCACAATGTAGCTCACTTTTTGTGAATCGCCTTTATCGTTTTTTTTTAGCATAAATTTGCACCATTCGACACGTCTATCTTTTTGCTCCTGTGTGAGAAAATGTGGTATCCATTGAGACGAAACCTTCCGAACTTGAAGGTGGTCATGCAAAATGGTAGAAACTGCCTGGGATCCAATCTTCAGTTCATCCTGAATCTCTCGATGGGTAATGTTTCGAGATTCCTTGATTAGCCACTCCACCTTGATAACATTTTCTCGAGTGACTGCCGTTGGCGGTCGCCCCGGTCTAGGCTCATCTTTGACGTCGCTCCGCCCACGCTTAAATTCACGGAACCAGTAACTGACAGTGGGAAGAGATGGGGATAATGCCCCAAAAACACTAGTTAAATTTTCATGAGAATCCTTGTAAGTTAGCCCTCGTTTATAATCATAATATATCATAGCACGAAATGCTTCCCGCGTTAGCTCCATTTTTGCAAAGAGTATAAGCATTTTTGCGAGCAAAAAGTGACAGACGTTTTTTTTCTGATTTCATAAAAAAATAACTGAATGTCACTGGCCAGTGACATTTACACGAAAAAGTTTGTAATGAAAGGACCATGCGTCAAAATGGTCCTGAAACCAACAGCACTGAGAGTTACGTCATTAAATAGGTCTTTAAATCTACTTTTCAAACCACATGCTCGACAATGCCGAATTATAGGTCATGTAAACCCTACCGAAAGCAAGACATTAAATCCCTTGGTATTAGCCGGGTTATAATGTTGTACTGAATTTCATTATAACCCGCTGGTTAATAATATGATTTCACTTTTCATAATTCTTATTACTATATGCATAAAGTTTAATTTTGCTAAACACAATTTGTCCTAGGCCATGGCCTACTTGATTTGACAAAATAAATGAAGTTTGCCTCCGTGTGAACCCCGGTCCGGAGGAGCGCGGTGTTCGAAATTCGAATTTCGAATCTAGGACCACGGCTTGTGCTTTCGAATTTGGAACGTCGCGCGCCTTCATTTGTTCACGCGTGACGAACAAATCGAGTTCTTGTAAGTGCCTATAGAAGATTTAATTTCAAAAATAATATTGAAAATGTCGAGTGATGAAAGTGTTTTTATCTACTGAGCCTGTTTTTTTGTCTCGCATAAGGTGTGAAAAGTAGAGTATACACCTCGGGGATAAGACTGTTTTAGTCTTGGGCGGTTGAACCCCTCACTGCACTCAGGACTCAGTCTTAATTCCCTCGCTTCGCTCAGGAATTAACTTATAACTCCCTCGCTACGCTCAGGAGTTAAATTATGAGTCCTTCGTTACGTTCGGGATTCAATTCGCTCCCGTGACATAAAACAGTGCTTTATCCCCTTAGTGTATAATCTACTATTATTTCATTCTATAGGCACAAAGTCGAATTCCATTGCAGAACGAAGATATTCGTATTTTAGCCACAGCCAGTAAGTACGAGCTATGAAAAAACGCATTCGGAGAATATTCATATTTAGTATTCTGGAGGGTAGTTATGACAAAATGTACTAATGATGAAGGCACGTCGAGCGTGGCATGTATTCATATTTTATTAACAAAACAATTAATTAGCTACAAAAAACATGTTTATATTACACACTAACCTTACCCTAATTAATTCTTAATATGTATTTACTGAGAGAACCCGTTTTCTCATAGATCCTATACTCACTTTAACTTAAATATGAATATCTCAGTTCTGCAATGGAATTCGACTTAATGCCCATAGAACGAATTAAAGTAGTTTTAAAGACCTATTTAATGACGTAAGTTTCAGCTTTGTTGGATTCAGGACCAGGCTCCATACAAAGTTGCCCATGGCCCTTTGCCTTTGAGCTACAGTAAAATTATATGAATACGATTAATAGTACGCCGTTGACTAACTGTTTTCGGAACAGCCCTGTTATACACCTTGTACCTACTTTTCCGCGCCTCCGTATTCTCATCGCTAAATCACGCTCAATTCAATAAAATATGGCTTCCGATTCATGTTTTGATGACTTCGGCTATAGAAGCACCGTTGTTGATTTAATACAGGAAATTTTCCATGGCGACGCATAGTCATTTTAACATCCTTATTATGCTGAACCTTTGCAAAAAGATAGGGTACATGCATGGTACTTACATGCAAACCACATGAAAGCGCACCAGAGAGTAGAACAACAACACTCCAATCATTTTGCTAATCGATGATATCAAGTCCAGATCACATAGTTAAGTTACGCCCACACCAATGCTTAAAAACGGTGACGGTACGGAATCGCAGTGACGCGTCGTATGCGTACCGTTTTTGACGCATGCTCCACACAAGCAGCGGTGTTAGAGCATGCTCCAAAAACGGTGCGGATACGATGCGACACTGCGTTTCCGTACCGTCACCGTTTTTTAAGCAGCGGTGTGTGGAGCATGCGTCAAAAACGGTACGCATACGATGCGTCACTGCGATTCCGGGCCGTCGCCTTATTTTATAAGCAGCGGTGTGGTCGCACCTTTAATCGCTGTGGCCGAAATCGGTCATGAACTCATGATAAAATCAACAACTCATACTAATATTATGGAAAGGAAAAGTCTGTGAGGTAGCAAGGTTGTAAGTTTGTATCTCATCCAATTTATACATATCTTTCATCACTTCTTGATATGTATAGTTTTATAGCTCGGAGCGCCCATTCAAACTGATTCCTACCGGCTTGCCTAAAATAGGTATATACCCTACCCTTGACTCTTTCGTAACTGTGCCCCTGCTGAAGGCCCATATGCTATCTACTTCGAGAAATAGTAGTCTACCGAAATAATTAAAAGAACAAGAAGGAAAATGGCGTAAGTTCGGGTCACAAGGCGACAACTCGGGTGGCGACTCTCTTGGGTCGGTGAGCCATTGAAGTCAGTTTAAAATAATTGAAATACTTAAGACCTGCTATTAATTGCCTCGAAGGTAGGCTATTGCTCTGTAGGCAGGCTCTAAAGGTTTATCATAGCAAACATTGGATACCAAATAAAAGTAATCTTGCCGATAACGCTGCAAGGTTAAGTTTCGGCAGGCGTGGTATCATAGGATCATGTTATTCATTCTCTCGCTGATAACTCACGTTTGAATAACTAAACTGTCAAAAATCGGCCAAGTGCGTATCGGGCCACGCGTAGTGTAAGATTCCGTAGTTGCCTGTCTGTCTTATGGTGGGTACACACTGAGCAAACGAACGACCAACGAACGCGAAGCATTTATGTGACAGCTATTTGTTAGAGCTTGGTGTATACGCACCTTTATTTACATCGACACGCGCGCACGTACTAAACCACCAAAAAAACTTATCCCGGAAATCATCCCCTAAGGGGGTGAAATGGGTGGTGAAAGTTTGTATGGAGCTACGCTACGATATAAAAGAGTTCGACGCGGACGGAGTCGCTGGCTGTTGGCGCGTATCTAGAAATCACTTATGAAAGCTTAGGTTTAGACACTTACATTGCAAATGATCATGCGAACACGCAAGCCTATAACCTACCATTTTATAACAGTCTTAATTTAAAGCCATAAAACGCAAATTGCATATCCTGTTATCTATACCTCCTATCTAACTCTACCGTGCGTTGCAAAAAGAACCTTGTACAATTTAATATAAAGTCCACATTACAAGTCAAGGATAAAATGGGTACGAGGTTGTGACAGTTAAGAGTAGAAATTGCGGTTAAAAATTGGTGTGATATTGCGTGGTAGTTGAGATTGTTCAATGTGGCTAAGTTTTAATGAAACTGTACTCCAGAATCGGAATCTTCTCCCTTTGACGTTAGAGTTGCTTTTTGAATCAACTACTTGGATGCCATTGGGCCAACCCAAATGATCTTACGTGTAGGTACCAAAGCAGTTAAATGACGCCTTGACTTAAATGTTTAAGTGAATTAAGTTCTGCGAATCATAGAATTATCGAGACTATGTAGACTAGGTAATGATAATTGACGTTGCAATGTCAGCTAAGCTACAAGTTATGGTGCGCAGATCTTATCTTAAGACCCATCGATCCCACAAAGCATTTTATTAGCCACGTGCCGCAGACTCTTCGAAATGAAAACCGCGGGCGCCTAAGCCGTAGTCGCTTTCCGCTACAAACGAGGATAACCACGAGATCGGCTACGAGTGTGTTAACAAATAGACCAAATAGTTTACTCGAGTGACTCTATTACTATTGTTAAAGCAAGGTTCAAATTAAAACGAAAGTTTATATTTTGTATTCAGCATACTTATTTAGTTCAACGTAAACAATTAGCGGTTACACTTGAAAGACAATGGCTTTGTCTTCTCTTTTTGCCAGGTACAAAGAGAAGTGAATTCGTTCCAGAAAAAATATGCGCACTATACAATCTTACTAGTCTAAATTGCCAACAAAGAGGCGCTAGAACAATAATGATTACCCTGGCCCTGTGTTAGCTAATTATAATACAACTTAGAAAACAGGAATCCCGACATTTTCATCTCAAAAACAGCTTAACAGATTTTCATGAAACATAGCTAAAAACACTCGGGATAAAATAATCTAAAACACAGAAAAACCGCATTCAAATCGGTCTATCCGTTTGGGAGCTACAATACAACTGACACACACCTCTCCTTGCGTCGGGGGTTAAAAATTGTAACAACTTGTAACTTCGTGTATCTAATGGGCCACAGGCTATCCTCAAACCTAGGTAGGAGAGAAGTCTCCTGTACCAAACTCTTGTACAAGAGTACATCTTATAGCGTTATGTTCTGAGACATCATTCATACCTAATAGCAGTTGCATCAGAACGTCTGCTAGAACAGACAATAATGGTCACGTTTACTACTGACCGCCTCCGCAGGCCGCGCCAGTCTGTTTGGCGTTTCTCAAACATCTATAAGCAAAGACTTTCTGAATACCTAATGTCTGTTTGTTGTAGTGGCTGAATAATGGCAAGTTCATTCAGTTAGCCAAGAGACAGCTAGTCGCATCCGGCGTATCTAGAACGATTAGAAGTGCGATTTTGCAATCGGCGCGTGCGTCGCCCCCGCGTATGACGCGTACCTTCGTTTTACCGTGCTATCTCAAAATCACAGGTCTCCTCTAAATATATACAACCTTTAAATCGGCAGGGTTGTACCTGCAAGTTGCAGAAGGAAGTAACAGACGGTCTTGTTCCTTGTGAGATGAGGTATTGTTTGATTTGGGTAGTTCGGTTGAGGTTACGTTCTTTGAACTACATAGATTGCAGGTGTGAGCCTGCATATGTTAATTTTGATGAACACGAAAACGTAGCGAGAAACGGGGTCTTGATCTTATGACATTTTTGATCTAACCGAAACACAAATAGTGGAACTACTTGGTATTGGTACAATCGCCATCAGATATATCGGAGCGGCGAAGGCGCTCACAAATAACTGAACACTTTTCTAATGCCTCGCCAGAGAGACGTGTTGAGATATTTGTGAGCACTTTGCCCGCTCCGATATATCTGATGGCGATTGCACTACACGTTGATGTATTAGACACATAGATAGGGATGATATTTGAACTGACTTTCCCCAAGCGAACGAAGTTCTCTGCTTTAGCTTGGACCAAAATACTTTCATATGGGCTGACCAGCTGTTGGTCGAATTTCTCAACCGATACTCGTGAAGTTTTGCGAACAGTTGATTATTACCTATACTTAGATCATTTTTGACAGTTCAGATTTTGTCAATAATAAAAAACAATTCAATTCCACACTAACATAGTCTCCTTAAGCTGACTGTTACTAACAAAATACCTATGGACCACCGATGTCTGCAATAAATGTTTTTTTTTTTATTATTATTATTATTATTATTATTATTATTTTTTTAATAATCACAGACTGGCGACTTCCACAGCTATCAGAACCGCTAATATATTACACTGTTTCTAGTGAAGGAATGTCCGACAACAGCACAGATACGACATGAGAATGCGACGAAATACGAAACTAGCATAAAGGGTCCGACCTAGACGACATTTCATCCTCAGTTAAATATTGACTAATCTGGCCAAGGGAGACATTAGCGGCGCCAGCCGGCTTTTCACCCCCAAGTGACTCAGCAGTCCCCCCCTTGGGGGTGTGACTTGTTTACATTACTTTGAAACACCTTTGAAACCTTTTATACTTCGATCGAACATTAACAGTTCGGAACTTAAGCGAGTGAAACTGTCTAGGTAATGGTTATATGATTCGATTAAATTCACTCAATAGATAATTGACTTTTTAAACAAAGTTTAAACAGATTTCAATAATAATTCAGTACTTACTTCGTCAAGCCTCCATGAAATATTCCACATTTCCTTTCCAATTTACCACATGAACTGCTTTCCGAGGGTAAATGCGTTGATTATTACAGAAAAGAACCAAGTCGCTGTATGTGGGCTGTACGCTTACCATGAGTTTGACAATGACGGCTTACGCCAACGAGTATCGAGTTTTCGATCTGTGCATCTCTTTTGCACTTTGACAGTACGAGCGGGATGCACAGATACAAAACTCCCGTCATTGTCAAACTCATGGTAAGCGTACAGATAATATAAGAGGAGTGCCGTCGATTCCTCAAGGATCTCTGATTCACATTTTGGCACGTCATTGGTTGCTATTTTAATGGAATAATATCAGAATCCGTGACGTACTTTTATCGTTTTAAGTAGTATTTCTAATAACTCATCTGTGGTATTCATAAGCAGTATAAAAATATATTGACACATATATAACATCCATGGTCACGGGACGACTCTTGGTCACGGGACAACTCTTTGTCCCGTGACCATGTATGTTGCAACACATCCGAAACGTCGGGAGACCTCAGTGAGGTAAATAAATAAGTTAATACGCGATTAAGTCCCGTTTTGTATAAATAAAGTATAAAAATAAAATAAAAATACAACCGAATTGAGAACTACACCCCATTTTTCGAATTTGGTTATTATTTATAGTATATGCCAAAAATCGGTCTGGACGTATTCTCCATAGAAACGTAGTTACGCTCTCATTTTAAAACTACGTGTTGGATTGTAACGAAATTTTGCATGTTCAATGAAATGAGGTATATCTATGTCTGAAATTAGTTTACGTAGCTTCAGATACCATAATAAAAAAGATACAGCGAATTTAAGTTTTTCATACAAAACTAGTTTTTGCTGTATTTACTTTGTTTTATAAATTGGAACCATATAAACTAATTACAGACATAGATATACCTCATGTCATTGTATATGCAAAGTTTCGTCACAATCCAACACGTAGTTTTAAAATGAGAGCGTAACTACGTTTGTATGGGAAGGTGAAATTCGGCCGAGCTTACTGCGGCCTCTTAAGTAAGGGACATCATTCATTATCAACTAATGAAGCATTAGCATTAGATCATCATCCACGGTAGGTTAGCAGTTAATTAAGGTTTTGAAAAAGTCACAGCAACCTTTAAAAAAACAAAATCTATGTTTTCCGAAACCTTCCTATAAATATAATACAATATTTAGACATAATATTAATTATGCTTACTGAATTTACTTGTGCAGTACAATTTTCGGTGGGTAGTTTTTTAACGATTTCACGTTGAACATTAATATTTACAAGAGACACTTGCTAATAAATTGTAAATGATATCATAGCGGAAGGGTTCAACGACTGGGCCGTTTTGTTGTCGATACAAATTGCAAAGGGTGGATGTGGGTGGTATGTGGAAGTCGGTATAAGATAGGTATAAGGCATAAGATATATTTGATTCAAATTTGCGTTACATTGGTAGGCTAGTCCGGGTGTAGCCAGCCAGGTAAGGGAAGAGAGGGGCAGTGCAGTTGGTCCCTCGTAAGTAGGATACGTACATTTGATTAAGTCTAAAGAAAAAAAAAACTGGAATAGATAAAAAATTGGAAAGACCGCCATAAAAAAATCAAATCATTTAAATGAATCAGAAAACTAGCTATCTTGTCTCAAGATATCTTCGCTTTATTCGAGATAAGTTAATCTGATTTTTTTTGTCCTAAAATTAGGCCGATGGGCCTTACGAGGGTATGAGCGTATATTTAAGTAGGTACCTCGAATCATGTTTTTTTTCTGTGTACCGGAAAAGCAAACGTGGCTGGCTAGTCAGCAATCATCGTGATCGTTGAGATATATATCGCTCATTTGACAACAAGACTAGACATACCAGTGGCTTTTAGTATAAGCACCTTTCATGATGCGCTTAAGCAGCGAACGAAAAAAACCGTAGAAGTGTAAGTAGCGCGTAGCGCCGCAATATGGCCCCACAGAATGGGTGCCATTGCCATTATGCGGGGATAGGGCCGGGGTGTCAAAACGATGCCAGGCAGCTTTAGTTCGAACATGCGCATACCGGGTTTTAGGCACGTGTTAGGCAAAATTTTAAGGAGCTCGCATTTTAAGTATATGGTTTTTTCGTTGTGTGGACCAGCGACGCATGCCGCGTGCTGTCGAACAAGTATGAAAACGCCCATACCTGTACATCCTCGCACACGTCTTCTATCTTTAAGGTCACAGCTCATTAGAGTCACCCGGCGCTCGACCCGCACCGCCTCGCCTCAAGCGGTTAGTATTCTTTATATGGATTTGTACGGGCATATGCACTCACTACATCAACTCCGTAGTTAGTACATTTAAGGCCTCCACACACCGAACGCGGGTCGTGCGCGGCGCGGGTTGGGCGGTATCTCTATCTCTTTCGCACAGTAGCGCGGCGTCTTTATCGCACAGTAGCGCGGGCCGCTTTCGGCACCTTCTATACTATGCTTTCAGTGTGTGGAGGCCTTTACGAGGCGAGGCGGTGCGGGTCGGGAGTTGTGACCTAGGATCAATCTAGATCTCAAGATTCGACAAGAAAAAAGTATCTAAGACGCATTTTTTTGCTTGCATAGTAATACTTAATCCAGCCATATTTACATTGTCTTCACATTCCGCCACAGCGCTTGTATTGGACCGGCCCGGCCAGTATTTTGCAATTTTTGTCCCACCAAGTGCGGTGTCAGTTTGTTTCGCGACTCGGCACAGGCGACACTTGCAATGGGCGTTCTGATCTGGAGGAAGCTGAAGGTCAGTGAATAGCTGCCTAAAGCTGCACCACCAGCGAGGCAAGGCGAGGATTTAATTGCAATTGTATAAAATGAGGGATATATATATTTTTTATGTGATAGGAGGCAAATGAGCAGACGGATCACCTGATGGTAAGCGATTACCGCCACCCATGGACACGTGCAACACCAGAGGTGTTGTGAGTGCGTTGCCGGCCTTTAAGATGGGAGTACGCTCTTTTCTTGAAGGTTTGAAGGTCGTATCGGTGGCGACAATCCATTCCACAGATTAGCTGTGCGAGGCAGGAAGTTTCTGGAGAAGCGCACAGTTGAGGACTGCCAACCATCTAAGTGGTGAGGATGGTAAATGTTGTCGCGTTGGACGATGGCGAAAAGAAGCGGTAGGGATTAATCCGAACAATTCCTACTCCCCCGTTATACATGCGATAGAAAATGACATGACAATTTATCGTCCGTGTGTAAGCTGCGCGTCGCATCGTCATTTAGTGAAATACTGGTATCATGGTTTATTACACAGCGCCTACCCACAAGCCAGCCAAGATCAGCCGCGAAAGCCCCTCAGGCTGGTGCACAAGGAACGGCCACAAAAAAAGTTTTTGGAAGGCTCAAGACCCTTATCCTTTTTTGAAGTGAAAACTTCTTTAGCGGAGCTGTGCACTTTTGTGACAGGGATAAAATGTTAAACTCTCACCTGAGGCTCTAGTATAAGTTTTACCGAAACAAAACGTTACGACCGCGTTCGCGTTTAGCTGTCAAATCTCATACAAATTGAAAGTAAAACGCAAATGCGATTGTAAACTTATACTAGAGCCTGTGTACGCACCTTTACGGTCCACCAAGCCAACGAACGGCTATGTATCTCACTCTAACAAATAGCTGTCACATAAATGCTTCGCGTTCGTTGGTCGTTCGTTTGGTCAGTGTGTACCCACCATAAGATGTCACGTGACCGTAAGATTCGAAAGATTGAAAATTCGTAAGACGAACACGTGACCTGATCGAAAAACTGTTACAATGTCATTGAGTTTTCTGCCGGCACTCCCGGAGTGTTTCAATATAACGGTGGCCAACAAGTATACGGTCTGCCTGATGGTAGGTGAGTCTTTCGAAGCCTGGTCGTGTATTATTAATTTATTAAACTGTCTCTCTCGGACACGCCTTCGATCGCAACTTTTAACTTATCAAGCACTCGACAGAAGGTACTGTCTCTACAGTGTAAATACGCTTCCAAGGTAGATATTTCACAGTGAAAAACCATTGAAAAACTGTATATTTATTCGCGAAGTGCGTGCTGTGTGCGTACTACGCACACTAAAAAACGTAAATTAACAACGTCCATTTTATAATATCACGCAATCATCAAAGACGTTGAGGATAAATTACAATATAGCGAACTAACCAAAAACGCGTCCGCTCTTGATCAGCAGTTCTTTTGACTAAAGACGAAAATATATCAAGCGCGCGCGGTAAAGCGCCGCTTTGTTCGGAAAATTGTGCGAAACTTCCGCGGTTGCAAATGTCTGCAACATCTCTGGTGTGAACGCACGCTTGGCGTCCCGCTGCCCGCTGGCTCCTACGCCGCGGCCTTAATGTAGGGCCATGTTTCTGCTTGGGCGGCCTGTCCGCGGCCTTAGCTGTGCGTATTTTATTGCAAATTCATACCAGCCGATCGACAATATGAATTGACAATGGCATTTTAGTCAATAGGAAATCGAAGGCCGGTGCTAATAAATACACTACGTGATGGACCGTGGATATTCTCACGGTAGGTACATATATTATGTCGGATGGGAACCGAAAAATTATACTGGACGAAAGTGAAACAAGGTCGTTTTTACAAGAGATTTATGTTTCCGTCTTAATTATGGTGGGAAAGATAGCTTTAATATGTATTTTTGTATTGTTATAAATAAAAAATAAAAATAAAGCATTTATTCACAAAAACAGTACATATTTAAGTTTACTTTTCTACTTCCGCCAAACTGTACAACAGTTTGTTGGCAGAAATAAGCTCCCATTTTTCACTGTTTTAAATTAATTAAGTACATTAACTAGATATTGTAGTAGTGTAAGTTAGAAATGTAAGTTCAATATAAATGTTATTATGTAAACTTTCTTAACTAAGTAATTAAACTTATTTTATCTTCACATTGTTTTAACATAAGCTTTTTTAACTTTGACTTAAGGGTGTTTTTGCTGACGCTTTTTCTAATATTTAACGCGGTATATTGTTATAGATTTTAGGAACGAGATAAGATCTGGTTGTCTATGGCAGATCTTTATAGGTACCTACACCAAAAGATTTACCATCGATTTTCGAAAGTCTACCATGGCCTTATATCAGCCGAAAGACGTCCACTGCTGGACATAGGCCTCCACCAAAGAGTGCCATAATCGGTCCTGCGCCACCCGCATCCAGCGGACTCCCATGACCTTTATCAGTTCATCCGTCCACTTGTGGGGGGGGGAGTCTACCCACGTTGCGCCTCTTCTTGATTGTACTTATATCTATGTAAGTATAAAAACAAAATACCCTTGCCGCAAGTTGAGTATTATAGGTCCATGGAAGGAGGGGAAGTCCTTGATATCATCGTTGATTCACAACAAAAACCTTTTCGCTAGAAAACTTCATGTCTATGAAAATCCCGCATTGATCGGGTACGAAAAGCTTATCTTATCAGCCATCAAACTGACATCATGTCAAAAGAATTGACATTCCTATTGTTTACATTACTCCAGGAACTATTGAATAAGTGCTGCGATATCTTTGTTTATTTAATTAAATGTCCTCCTTTCCGAACTCCGATAGGAGCCTATATGTAATATTTAAACGAATATCTTAACACTTTACAGACACCAGCGTTATAAAGTGCATAGGTAGGGGTGGTAATTTGAGTTTACGAGTAAAGCAACGGTGACTGTACCATCAGGCGGGCTCTGCGGTTGTTTGCCACAACTATAAGACACGAGTACCTAGAATTATATCAATATGTCGCTCTGGTCGGGAGTCACAAGAAGACGGGAGTACCAGTTCATTGTGGTAAAGCTATTTGTGTTATAATTATAATTAATTATATGTAACATTTATTAACTACACATTTACGTACAGCTTTTTGTTTTATAATTATACTAGCTTCTGCCCGCGACACCGTCCGCGTGGAAGTGGAACTCGTTTATATCGCAACTCCATACAAAGTTCCACCCCCCATTTTAGGGAAGTGGAGGGTCAGAAAGAGACAAAAAGTAGCCTATGTCACTCTCCATTCTACTATCTCCACTTAAAAAATCACGTCAATTCGTCGCTCCGTTTTGCCGTGACAGACGGACAAACAAACACACACAATTTTCCCATTTATTATTATATGGATATGAGTGAAACATTTATTACCAAGGGACCCCTGCCCACCCCTTCCCAGAAAAAAGCCTTTGAACGAGTTAGTCGTTCGTTTAATAGCCCAAATCTTCAAGCTTAGCTGTTTCCCTTACGGGGCGCTACCGCTACTGATAGAAAAGCCCTTTCGAAAGGCTTTTTTAAACGCGTTTTAAAGGGATGAAGCGATTACTCGTGTTGAAGGCGCTTTAAACCCCAAATGAATGGGTATTGAGGAGCATCGGCTTTGGTAAGCAAACCCTTTCAAAAACCCTTTGAAGGGGATACGATTGGAGCGCTTTAATAGCCAAATGAATGGGTTTTGAGGAGCACTGGCTTTGGTATGCAAAGCATTACGAAAAACCCTTTCAAAAACCCTCGAAGGGGATACCGGGCGGGTCCCTGTTTATTACACATTTACGTAGGTAATGCTACCTAAGTTTCAGAATTTGTTTCTTCTCATACATATAGTCTTATAAGTGGGTGGTGACACTAGTTACAGCACAGCCCCCCCTACTCTGTAGGTATCTGTAACTCAACACTCACCCTCAAATATATCTCTTGACACCGCGATGCGTAGTGTCTACGCTTAGTTACTACTCATCGCGGTGTCAAGATATATTTGTGGGTGAGCGTTGACGTGAGCTTAAGGCCCTGCCTACGAAGCTGGCGGTCCTGGGTGGAATGGTCAATGTATTCTGCTAAAGCGCGGTACACAAGATGGTATAGATTTATCGACAGAAAAACACACATATTACGGGTTCGCGTGCGCAATTTGAACTGGAAATACAATAATCACAATAAGATGTAACACCTACAGCCCTGGACATACATCTATTCTACGGATGTTATTCTTTGACGCGCTTATGCCTCACCCCACCCGTCACGCCTTACGAAACTAGACCTCGGATTAGGCTGAGTTACTACCAATCGCGGTTACAAGATATATTTGTGGGTGAGCGATACAGTGAGCTTAAAACAATAAACAGAATAAGGCACTGGTCGAGTGTCTAAGAGCTCGTTCCCACTATGTCGGATGTCGTGGCGATTTTTAATCGTGTGTCGTTGCCGCTGTTCTCACTATGTCGGATGTCGGATCCGGATTTCAATCGGGTGTCGGCGGTACTGTTCCCAGTAGTCGTCTGTCGTGCACGATCGCAACGACGCGGCAGCGACGCGCGGGTGTGTGAGGGGGTGCCGCGCGGGCGGCGCGGGCGAAATCGTTCCGACATCCGACAAAATGTGAACAGCGCTATATTCACTCGTACGCGAGCGAGACACGACACGATTTTTTTCCGGACTGGAGGGCTGGCAAAACGTACGACATTTTATGTCGTATCCGACACAAAATCGTTGTCGGACAAGCGTGAACAGCTTCATATAAAATGTTCTGCCAGTGGAACGTACGATTAAAAATCGCCACGACATCCGACATAGTGGGAACGAGCTCTAACCGCTCGGCCACGACTTTGGTCTTAAGCGACCTGCGACCAGCGTTTTATCTGTTCATTGCGCGTGATCCCAACTAACCACAGTGCGTTGCGCATCTCGACCGCGCAATGAACAGATAAAACGCTGGTCGCAGGTCGCTTAAGACCAAAGTCGTGGCCGAGCGGTAAGCGAGTGTTACTACGTGCTGCTCGCTCAAGAAAGTAAAAGGGAATAAGAATTACTATGAGAGTACTCGCTACTCGCCGGCGGTGGGACCACAGTGCCTAAACGGGACAGGCAGCAAGTTGTGCTAACCCCCGGTTATTTACGAGATGATGAGAGTGAGTGTTGTTGATGGCGAGGGACCTCCATGTCCTGTAAGCTATCAAGTATAAACACAGGACATTCTCACGTACACCTTTAAAGAGTCAACCACCGTTTTAGTAGAAAACGTAAAACACATTCAGTGTCGACGATTTCGTAGCGCTACGCTCGACACCGTCCTTATTCTAATTATGTACACCATTTGTATTGTTCTATATATTGGTTTATTTTGTTTTAGATCGAGGAGGTTATGCAGAGGAAGGCGCCAGGGGTGCCTAGCAGTTCCACAAATCGGTAAGTTACACTTCTATTCTAATATATCATACTACATTTCAAAATAACTAAATAATACATTTATAAAAGTAAAAAAACTATTTAAATATTTAGAACTGAATAAGGTACTCACAACGCCATCTGTTGTACACGCATGACATTATTTAGTTAACGTCGACGTATGTAGAGGGCGCATCGCTTATCTCAACGTCTACGCTATTTTCAAAGAGTCTCTCATCGGGGATATAGCTCAGTGGTAGAGCATTCGACTGCAGATCGAGAGGTCCCCGGTTCAAACCCGGGTGTCCCCTTGAAACAGAATTTTTGTTTTTTTTTCAGACAACCTCAACCAAGTTCGTCCGCCCAAGTCACAAGAAAGGGTTTTTCGGCGAATTTCTTCAGAACTACATTTAGCTCTCGTGTAAAAGCGGTACCAGCCGCTACTTCTTCAACTTCCGTCGAAGAAGCTATCAAAATAGGCAGCGCGGAGACTAAACCAATAACTAGGAATAGACCTAGAACAGGTAATGGAACTGTTTTATGAAATACTTAAGTAGTATTTTATGATATTATTTTAAACTTAACTTGATACTTATTTTTTACCTTTTAGTACCGCCGCCGGAACAATCAACACTTAAAAGGAACGCATTTGGAACTAAGGCAACTTCCAAGCGAATTGAAAAGCCGTCTGATCCTGAGCGATCCTTGGCAGTCCACCCGATCCTTACCGGACCACCACATACTGGGGGACGCGATATCGACAAGAAACAAGACTTGAAAAGCCCCAATGTAGTCCTGCATATAGTAAGGCAATCACAAAAACCAGCAAAAAAACCCCAAACACCAACGGGCACGGACAGTGAAAGTATCTTGCCACCAACTTTGAAGCCTAGAGTTCCGGAAAAATCTAAATCCAAAATCAAAACTATAAATAATAATAATGTTTGGACTAATGCTAACGACGCTAAAATTATTGGAAAGAAATTGCCAGTGCAACCGATAAGGTAAGACTCGTATTTATTATTATTTATAATATATAATTACAATTAAACGTTCAGTGGTTGAGTAAGTTTTGCGACATTCGCGCCAAAATATTTGCACCGGATCTAGACTATAAATTCCTCTGCTACTCTAATCGTTTTAAATTGAAATACACTTTATATCAGTGCAACTAGGTTAATAATTGCATGAATAAAGTTACGTTGCTTACGCGGAATGTTCCCACGTGATTTGAATAACATTTTTATGGTATTGCTATCGCAGTCGCACCCGCGTACATTCCTGTCTCAGCTGTATTCAAAGGAACACGTTTGTCAATTGCTGTCCTTCTTGCTCGCGTGGAATGTTTTCGTCACGGTATAATACGACCGAATTGACATGGGTATTCTAAACGAGATAGTAAGTACGGCGCGGTGTATTTTTGAACCTAGTGGTGTAAAAATTGAAATAGAAGATAGTGCTTTTTCATTGAGTTTCGAGCGAGAAGGAATGGCACGGGTAGCGTAGCTCTCCAACAAGTTTGTTTGATTCGGTCGGGCCGCGGATGCCATCCGGTCGGCCGGGTGTGTTGTGCTTTCTTTTTTCGAACTTTTAAAAAGTAAATTCAACGTAATGTTCACAAAATTAACTTTGGTATAATCAGTGAAACATGGTGCGTTTTTTATTGTGTTGACGTGCAGTGTCAACGTGTGTTGGGATTAATTACTAAGTTGGTCGGAGTACTGTGTTACTTGGATTGGATTGAAGTTGTTATTTCGTTTTGTTTCGTTTATGTGTCTTGGTGAGAGAAGATGTCCGTCTCTCGTGCAATTCATGCATGTCAGTGTGTCATATGGCTTGTGAAAGTGTCATGAAATTGTTTTGCTGCTAAGAGTTAAAACTTTTTCGCACTCTTCTTTTCTGCAACAACGACATGTCAATTAAACATGGTACCTACTTATTCGATTATTTTGCCTAGGCATCCTGTTTAAATTGCAATTAATCAGGCTAACCTTGGCTAATGGTACATTAACTAATAGCGGTGTGTTGACTATTGAAATGATCTACACGGCTATTAAAAATCATGTCAACTTCCTGTGCTAAAAATACGTCTAGTTATGACTTTAAATTTAAAGTACATTTCCTAGGTACTGACCTAAAAATCCGTTTTAAAGATACTATCATTCGGAAACGGAATCCATAGCAATTATGTTGCCTGTGGAAGGTAGGACGCGAAAGTTTACGCATTTTAAACCTTTGCGAGGTAGGTACCTACAATAGGTACATAACTTATAATGTACAACCTCTTGGGTTCTTTGAAAGAATGGGGTTGGCCGGGCGAAGGTATTTGCAGATGGCGCCAGCATAGGTTTTACCGTCAGCCCTACCAAAACTGTCAAATTCTTGTTTTTTTTTTCGGAATTTCATTGTTTAGAATCAAGCCGTTTAAGCCAAATCCCATAGAAAAAGGCTAGTGCTCCAGCTAGTATTCCAGACTCACGATCCACGACCCTTAAGAATAATACAATTTATGCAATATATTCGGATCTGGACTATAACTCAAAATGTGTGTGCACAGAAACAATAATTTTACATAAAATATATTTTGAATTGTGAAGGACCCAGAAGGCCTACCGCGAAACGAAAACGAACTTCGTACGTGTACTTCGTTAAACATTAAAGTAAACGAACATTGTACGTGTATTTATAATTGTTTGTTTCTGATAGGTATCTTCATTAAAATCTGCATTTAAAACAAGTAAACAATATTGCACCGACGTGAGCATTGTAACATCTGGTTAAATCTTACTCAACATGTTTTGTTGAGTGAAAAACAACTTGCGTACAGCTAACTACCTAGCACTATTGACAATTACTCTTTTGGCCTTAAAATGTTCCCATGTCATGACTAACTGCGAATTTTACAAACATTATGCATAGAACGGTTGCCTAACCTTCGGCTTCCTCGACTGAAAAACAGCAGATTCGATCTGGTGTTTTGTAAGCGAGGTCATAAATACCAGAGAACATTTACCTAACTAGCCATTCTATGAATAAGACCAAGTCTCTGTGGTTAAATCCTAACAACCTAAAAAAACAATAAAACGGAACCAACTGGCGTATAAAAATAAGCGGATCCGTTCGGATTGGAGACGCAATTTTGGCCGTAATTGGAAATCAAGTCCTCGACCTTTGAATTAGCGGCCATAAATGCAGCCGAACCTACTGTATGGCTCAGATGAAACGCCTACCCAAATAAAAGAAGATCTTGGAATAAAAACCTATATCCTGTATCACGAGACGACTCCAAAGAATCAAGTTACCTTTTGGGAATCTGTTTACTGCTTTTTGAGGCAGCAATGAATTCATATAACGTTTCAACAAGTCAAAGCGACAGTAATCTGATATCGGATGTTCCTAATGAGCTCATAACTTAACGGTTGACTACTTATGTAGATAAACAATTCTTGACATGGAAAAATGCGGCTTCCCCTCCCGACTTGCCCTAATAATTGAAGAAGTGGTCGAAAATGGGCTTATGATGTAATGCCCTATATTATAGTTACCTTAAAGGCAACTTGTGCAAAATCGTTGGCATGTATTCCGTTTCGGAAGAAGATAATAACGAAATAGATAAATTAAAAAAGAGAGGACATTCATTAGCTTAAGGGAAAGAAGAGCCAAAGAAAAATACATTGAAGCATTAAACACTAATACTACGAAAAACTCTCACGATTTTCACCTACTTCGATATGTTAGAACATCCTTGCATCCTTGCATGGATACCTCAAAGAGAATAAATAATATATATAAGTTAATCATACTCGATTGAGACCGGTTTTGTAAAAAAAGTACTATGAATGACTTTGAAAATAAATAGATCTTGAATAACAATGGCAGAAAAACAGCCGAACCGTCTTTTGATATTGACAAATACAAGCTCTTACCTGCGAACCTCTCGCAATCTATTATGTTCAATGGTATTGTTGTTTGGTGGTTAGTCCTGACCAAAACAAAGAACCTTAGGTTGGGGCGCACTCTATTTGTACTTCAAGCTTTGCATGCACTCCCTTTTCGTGTGCCTACTGCCTGACAATACGGACAATGGAACAAGCCTATGGATTTCTGCGGAATGATTTAAGTCGAACATACGTAAGTAATGACTTTCAAACCTCCACTAAAATATAACAAATGAGCTGGATACGATATCACTTGTTTGACCAAGTGCGGAGGCAAGGGCGACGCTGCTCCTTATAACGCGATCATTTTGCGATGCCATTACTCATACTGTAACAACAGTAGTTCAGTGATATTTAATTCGGCGGTGTTAAATGTAAATACGAGTCATACGTGCATTATGGTAAACAGATGGGGTTGTTCGTGGTTATTACCAATGGATTGTTTTGTACTTCGTCTTTTCTATGCGTTGGTTGAATACTGAACGTATATTTAGATTAACAATTGCTATCGGAGTTAAACTAAGATGAGTAACGCGTCTTTTTAAAGGACACGTTTATTAAATTAGGACTTTTAGTAATCCATGATTACTTCGTTGCTGTTGTTTTAATATTGTTCGTATTTCTAGAAGTGCAAAAAGTTGTTGTTGTTCAAGACTGTTTAATGCAGCCGTACATTCAATGCGTGTTGTTTAATTTTGTAGTCAGCGCATAGACAACGGTAGAAAGCATCGTGATTGGAATGGAACGTCCATCAAACTCGCGTCAGTAACCCCATTTGTACCAATGATCTTTGACTCAAAATTACTACACGAATTATTTTTGACGTTGAACATTGGTAAAAGTTACCGCTTTCTACGGTCGAGTATGAGAAGTGGGGGTTACATTGTTATAATCTCATTTAAAAGGATTCTCATCTGGCTAAAATACTTAAACATGCGAAGATTGCGAAGTTTTTGTTGGAGAAAGTGAATCTTAACGACAACGTATTTGGCGCCCAACTTTATTAGTATTTAACTGCGTCCTTGGTAAACGTTTTAGGGTGTCCCATGCTAATTACACCGTTTCTTTTGATTTCTGTGCGTGTAATATATAATATACTTACCATCTGAGCATTTCGTAAATATTACGGCAATATAGCGGTCTCATAATGATTATGTGTAAGTAAACATTCAGTCATTCGACTATGTTTGGATGATGTAGTAATTAAGTGATTATTTCATTAATTAATAAGCGAAAGTTTTCACTGCAGTCTTCGGGACCAAGAATTAGGTTGAAAGTTGTTACCTTCTGCTCTTATTATTATAGTAGGTACTTGTATGTTATTAGTATATCGCTCACCTATGCTGAAAGGAATCCAAGCAATACTTGCAAGTATTGCTTGCATGAGCCGAAAGCGAGGGTTATGTTATGCTTATGAACCTGCTGTATGAAATTTTCCTCATCACCGCCTGTGGTTCCTATAATACGTAAGATAATGCTAGTAGACAGATATATGCTACTTACGGCACGGGGCGATTCCAAGTACATATTTACACTAACATCTACTTAAGAAACTAACGGCGCGCAAGGAAAAGGAGGGCTCAGCTTGCTCTAACCGCATAGTACAAATACCAGTTTCACATATTCATTTAATTTACTCAATTACTCATTATTTCACAACGTAAGCAGTATTCCCAAGTGTACTTACTTTGTTTTTTCCTTATACGACTTAAATGTTATTGAGACCAGATGATCATATCTGCAGTTTATAAATTGTTATAGTGAATATTCATTGTTACTTAGAACAATTAATACCTACTCGGTTTGTAATGAGAGGCTGGCGCCCCAGCGTCATGGCTAGACGGTTTGCGCCATCCGATGGAAATACCTAACATTACCGAGGTCCTAGGTTTCTTATAGTTAAATCTCTTTAATGCAGAAATGTAAGTGAATTGAATACTTCGCAAGCGAAAAGGCCTTCCATTGAAAACCTGTTTCGGAGTCAACGGCGAAGAAAATGTACAAGTAATAGATATAGTTTTTATAGGTATGTGAAGCGAGATAAAACGGGGAACCGTCCATACTTGAAGAGCACTCTTTACTGAAATCCCGGGACGTTTCGGCAACCCGTCAGGCAGAGGGTAGTAAAAAACACGGTCTTATCTCGTGCTCGACAACAGACCGGCCATCGGCCGCCGGCAAACCAAATGCAAGTATGATATTTACGTCTACCTACTCTCTTACACTAATACTAGCCGCACACTGCACATGTACCTACAAAGCGGTTAAGATTTAATTATTTGTGGTAACGATTTTTATTGTCTGTTAGATTTAGTAATCAAATGATATTTCTATCACTGTTTTGTTTTTAGTCGTTTACGAATAGACATAAAATTATCTTAACATTTAAATTAAGTACCTACTCATTAAGTGAAATGTTAAATTTCTTTTGAGTAAATAAATGTCTTTAACCAGAAAAAAAAATTAGCCCGGAAATTTCACGACCGTGAAATGGCGGTGATTAACTTCTATTGAGCACAATGACTCGAACAAAAATTTAATAGGGCTTTAAAGCCTAATATCTTGCAAGCGAACCACTGAGTTGAAAAATGGTTTTAAGAAACCCATAATATTTTTGAAGCTACTCAACGATACCCCACACTATGGGTTTACGAGAAAAAAATCTACATCCCCACTTTAGGTGTAGGGGAGGTACCCTAAAAATATTTTTCTAGATTTTTTCTACTGTTTTGTCGGCGTGATATGGCGTGATTGATTTATATACCCATGCTGAATTACAGTTTTTTAGTTGTAAGGGTTACTGAGATAAGCTGAAGACGGACGGACGGACAGACAGACGGACATGGCGAAACTTTAAGGGTTCCTTGTTGACTACGGAACCCTAACTATTTAAGCCCGCGACTCCGCCCGCGTTGAAGTCGTTTATCTCGTGGCTCCATACAAACTTTCACCCCCATATCACCCCCTTAGGGGATGACTTCCGGGACATCTCTATACCAAATTTCATCTTAATCAGTTCGGCGATTTAAGCGTGAGGAGGAGGAGGTAACAGAGACACATTTTCGCATTTATAATATTACCTAGTATGGATAACCGCATTTCTCTCTATATCTCTTCGATTGTCTAATCTAGACAATTCGCGATGTTTCAATTAGTGATAATTATTTCTTCCATTCGATTTATTGCCACTACGCGTTACTGGATTGGCTCACGTCAATTGCAATACTTGTCTCTGGTTAGAGAAAGTGTTCGTTAGTCGACAGCTTATTAATGCTTACGGATCACCTCGCCGCAGGCATAGTTACTGGTTAATCTGAGCTCCACTGACACGTAGTTGTTACTAATTTAGAGCTCAAGTTAGACGGACGAGCTGGCAGACTAGAAAGAGCTGTTTTATGAATGGTCCAGTGCAACGCAACGGTACTTTCTGCGCGTGATCATTTCCCATGGTTCAAAATATTGATCTGGTTTATGATATTGATTGTTCTAGAAAAACGTACCTATCATATGGTTTTATGAAAGATTACCAACTAGATTTGGAATGCCATCGTGTTATCAGTTTTTATTAAGTATTATTAGGTGATATGTGATATCAAAGGTAAAGGTTTCTCTCTCATACGTGAGAGGAGGTTTGTGCCCAGCAGTGGGATGGGACGTTTATAAACGATCAAAGGTACAAGGTACGAATTATCAACATGAGTCTTCATATAAACTGAGTATAATAGTAAAAAAATAATAATAAGAGATTAGGTAATCTGCGACAGTGTTATCGCTTGCGGAAGAAGACCTTGTTGAATACTGTCTCCATTGCATTATTGGTACATCGATTATATAAACTGATTATAATCGATAAAAAAACCTGAATAAATACAAGATTAGGTACCTAATTTGCGACAATGTTATCGGTTGCGGAAGACGACCTTTTGTTAAATACTGTCTCCATCGCATTGGTACCTACTTCG
Organism: Epinotia demarniana; assembly: GCA_945867215.1. NCBI lineage: Eukaryota > Metazoa > Arthropoda > Insecta > Lepidoptera > Tortricidae > Epinotia > Epinotia demarniana. Next base: position 4,760,728 of record OX244278.1, on the reverse strand, counting down.
ATGATTTTTTGCAAGAACAAAACCTTTATCCGATTTCATTGAACTAAATTATTATTCTATTCTATTCTAAATACCTACCGTATTTGGACTGGACTGACAATGCCAATTTCAGAACGTGCTTATATGATGCTCTTGATAATAGCCATGCCAAATAATTACACCAATCATTTAAACCTCTGCTATTTCACAGACAATTTGTGACACTGATTTCATTTTCACAAACCGGAGATAAAAAAGTAACTATAAAGGTCTAAGTCCCACTTGTTCTACTGTTATATTGATAGAACAAGTTGGCATTTCTCGTTCCAGTAGTTACTTACTTACTCATAAATATGTCCCATAACTCTTATGTCATCGGATTAACGTTTTGGTATAAATTTATTTATGAGAGGCTGTTATCGATACATATTTTTGCACTTGACTGTACATTAAGATTCTTACTAGTTTCATAAATGATAATATAACTAGTGAGAATATACCACTATACATTATTCCACATGGTTCAATGGATTAAAAACTTATCTCTTGATCTTAAAAGAATCCAATGCTGTTGCCCTTTGTAGTCACCTCGACATTTGTTACTGTGGGTATGCACATTGTTGAATTTGCTCTAGGAGTAGCCGAAGATCAAACAGTGCCGAGATCTACGTCTCTTTATTCAGTAAATTGTACATAATTAGCCTTCATTTAAACACTCGCGTAACCACTGTCAGAACATCAATTGAAGGATGGACATTTAGAAGCAATGATTTATGAAACTATATATGTATACAGAATAGCATTTCACAAATCGCTCTAGCCACATAGTAAGGTCCATACGGCTTTGGTTACTAAGATATATTCACTTAAATGCATAGAAAACATCCATGCATAACGCACAAATATCCAAAGGGTCTACCGCGAAACGAAAACGTACTTCGTTTCGTCTTCGTCCCTCTCTGTCGATCCAACTAACAAGTGCGACAGAGAGGGAGATACACGAACGAAGTTCGATTTCGTTTCGCGGTAGCCCCTCAAGAAACGTCAGCTTTCTAAGTAGTCAGTGTTCTTCTCACCAGACAAAACCAGTCTTTAAAATATTAACCTCAACTTCTTATTCCACTTAGTATTCTCGTTTAATATGCATCTTCAAAAACCGAACCTTGTTCCAAAAGGTTTCTATTGATACAATCCTCCGACACATTTGCATTATTGCGGAATGTTACAGCATCAATAGAATGGGAGTGTTTCGTTGTTTACCAGCCTGCCACGAATGGCACGCGACAGAGCGTCCTTTCTAGGTCGTGGCTGGTCGACCACCTCGATACTATTGCTTATAAGTTCAGGGCTTTTATATAAATCTGTATTGACATTGCACGACTGGTTTTTAACGAGCTCTCTGATTTGTACTGTCTGCTGACTTATAAAAATAAAATAATTAGGGCCCTTATCGGCAAGATGGTCACTACGGTCAGTCAATAAACGAAGATGAAAGAACAAACATAAGTAATAACTTTACGATTGTTATTTAGAAGATTCTCTCTGGGTTTCAAACTGACGCTGACTTATAAATTACGGGTCGCTTGACACTCGACTCTATACAAACATAGTTTGGTCCTCATTTGTCGAACGTTTTACTTGAGTCGACCGTGCTGTAATGGCAAAAGTCCTTTGAGCTCTAGTCGACAAGATGGCCACTTTTATGTTAATATACGAAGACTAGCTTCTGCCTGCGCCGCGTGGAACTTGTTTACATACAAACGGTGATTATCGGCATAAAAATTATCGTATGTCCTGTCCCGGGACTAAACCTATTTCTATACCAAATTTCATATAAATTGGTTCATGGTGATTAGTATGGATAAAACAAAGATAAATGACGATTAAGGACAACTGCCAACCAAAAGGCGCCAACTGGAGACGGGACATTTTCAGACAAATTTGTTCAGTGATATATCGACACCTCTAACAAATAACTTGACTTATTATGTAGCAGAGAATTGTCCTATAACCAGTGACGTTGCGACTAATCGTACGGCATGGATATTTCTAATAGAATATATTGTGGTATTGATTACATGATTGACATCATAGACCGCACCGGGGCGTATTCCCTTTACTTCGTGAACTCGATCTCGGAAGTTTTTACAAGCTAAATTACCAAAACATTTCTTTAACTCGGCTTGGGAAACGTTCGACGTTAATAAGATTTTTTGTTTGATATTTTTCTTGAACTTACCTGCTAAAGTCCACAATAGTCCGTTCAGTAGTAAATTCTTGAATAGCATTCTCTGCATCACATACATCTCCTGTGTCTGTGGCCTGCATAAGAATGAGAGGCCCTGCTTTATATGTATGGGATTGGATAATTAATAGATACCTATGTCAGTACAACTACCTAACTCACAGCTGAGAAAAATCTGAGGATTTGTGGATGCTAACGGGAAAACGCTAAGACAAGGAAAATATTCGTTTTAATTTTAGGTTAGGTATTTAGGTAAAGACGATTTCCTGCCTTCCCTTGAAGTTAACTTACATTCATCGAAAATTTCGATTCGAAATCAACGGTTTAATTAACCAAATCCAACACTTCAAAAGTATCTCATGATATTTTCCTTCGTTTCAAGAATAGCCTCTTACCCATAGATAGCAGACCAGCTTCCATATCGGCAGCGGGCGACCTCCCGCGGCCACGACTGGCCGTTCACCCTCTAGCGTCGCTATTTAAAAACAAAACATCAAACCATAAAGGGAATTGCCAATTTAGACCCACTTAAAACGTGATAAGATTTAAATTGGAACGAAATTGATTGTTGACTTATCGCATTATTGGTATTAGAGGGAGCGGTTCGTTCCTTTTTCGAATGATCGCTATTCACGACCAATAAAAGATGCGTGACATTCCCAACTTTTTTTTTTTTTTTTTAAATTCGTCCATTCGTACAGGCTAAGACCATGGGCCATACTGCCTAGTGACATTCCCAACGGTTATTGGTTGATTTTCGCGCATTTTTGCGTTTTGTTTACAATGAAAAAGGTTTTACTTATCTAATTTGTTTTTTTTATCCATCCATCAATGTGCTTTCTACGCGACAAGGTTACTCTACATTTTGAAGCTAACGTTATCACGTTATTGTAAATCATTAAAATATCAACCTTGATAATAACCTTGGGTATATCGATTTTTTATGCGTACACCTTTTAGGTACTAATTACCGCATACCATAAGCCTCGATAAAAAGTACATTAGGTGATAGGCTTCCCACATAACGTAGTTCCACAATTAGGTAGATTGAGGATCTCCTTTTAGCAGTGTTGGACAAAAGAAAGCACTGACTAACGTTACTTGCAATGCAAGTGCCTATTTGAAATTTGAAATGTAGGTGGGTTACAATTGACAGGGCGACTTCATAGACATACAATACAAAATCAACTTGTCCGATTCAGCTGAAGACAAATAACATGATGAACTGAATAAAAAATTGTCTTAGTCTGATCAGTGAGTGTCACAAAAAATGAGGCATAAATAAGACGCATGCTGGTAACACGAAATGAATAGCAAAGCAACTTAGAGCATAGATTTATAGTCATCAATCATCATAAGGCCATGCGGCTTAGTAGGTTCTTATAACTGACAGTATATTTCATAGGTAAAATTGTTCCGATATTTTTGAAAAAAATCCTTGAGCTCGCTGGCTAAAAGACTTAGACTAATGGACACCGAAATGATTAAAAAAGTGTCCTGTTTTTCCAAATTTTGCCATGGAAAACTAATATAAAGTGCTGTGAAAATAATGCCACTCCTTTCATGATGCTAGGAACGGAAGCTATGCGAGTAACTTCCGTTACTCAAATACCTGACAGAATAGGGGTACAGCCACAGAACAGAAACAACCGTTTTTTATATTCCGTGGGTACAGCAATCAAATTAGCCGTCATTGTCTTTGGTCACGCACGCACCCCCGCGTTGCTTATCTGCACATTACTGTGAGCTTGAGGTGGGGTTAAAGGGAAATGTAGCAATTTTAAGGCATAGATAACCAACATATCAGATTGCGTCATTATGAAACGATAAAAATGACAACAATAAAGAAGCTTAAAGTAACTCAAGAGATATTCCTTATTACCGCAACTCTACCGTCAAGGGTGGTCAAGGTAGAATCATTGCGCCAGTTAGTGACCACCTAATGTAGTATGCCGGTTTGCGATAGCTTGATGAGTTGATGAAATGGAAGGATTTTTTTAGTTTTATAACAGATTCTTATAGTATAAGTATAAAAAATGGATACGTCTGACTGTTTTAGCGTCTGTAGAAATGTTATTGCCTTAAATTATAAAAAACCATACAAAAAACTGATCCTTAAGGTGGGCGCTAACTGAAGCTTGTTGCGTAATCGGCGCAAAGACCCTATGCAATTCGGGTACAAATCGTATTGTGAATAGAAATGCAGAAAGTCAAGTTCCTTCAAGGCTGGATTGTTCACAGGGCTTAATTCAAACCTACCCACTACTCATATCCATTGTATATTGTGTACGGGTGTACCCACACTGTAGATGGTACAAGCCTTTTACATCATTGTATGCAAATGCAATTTTGCATCACTTTATGGTAGCGGACGTTTGCGCTACTCGTTTTGGTTATATGTACGCTGCAGTGTGCTGTTTTTATACCTTTTGATGTCCAGTTTATAGTGGCGCGGAAATATTCCCGGCAATAGCATCGCCATAATTAGACCTGTTTCTCTGGTCGGTGCTTCAGGTCTGAAGATCTGATGGTCGGCAAGTCTCGAACGGACGAACTGTCTCCGTCGGCACCTGGCAGTTGCAAATGTGGCAATTTTAGCGACAGTGTAAAATTTCGGTGTCTGATTATTTATTTGGTCCAACCATCTCGTAGGTGACCGACCTCTGGGTCTATTGTTACACTTGTTTTCGTGGGGAAAGTCTTTTACGCATCCCGTCTGAATAAATAATAATTATATATATTATATAAAAATCGTTTTCTCCGTTTTGTCTCTATTTTTCTCCCGAGCAAAGCTGGGTCGCCCAGGGACTGACATTTTAATGTCAACCCTGGGCCCTGTTGGAGGCGCAGCAGCGCGCCGGTGTTTGTGGGAAGTGTATTTTTTCACTATCCATAACCTTATTCATCGAATTTGACCTTGGATCAACCCTATAGCGGACCTTAAAACGCTATCTATGTTAGTAACAAATGGACAAAGCAATAAAATAAAGCACAAAAAGCCCCTAGGTGTGCCCTATTAGCATATAGGGGAGCGCCCGGAGGGGAGCACGGGCTAAATTGACACAGGAAGGGTAATTGAATTTAAATGCATTTTGCGTTTCGATCGCTGCATTGTTTTGGTCGTGTAAAACTATAGCGTTCATTAGATATACTATATGGTAGCATTGGTAGCCTATATAGGCTTTGTTCTATTCCATATAAAATTAGAATAATGGTTTGTTAATTTCAAGGAAAACCATTTGAATGTAACAACCATGAAACAAAAAAACTGTATAGTAATTTTTGGAAAACACTTCATAATCAACATACGTAAAACTAATACAATATTTCCCTTCGATATCATACGAGTAGATAAAGGAATTTTTTTTTGTCGAAGCAATTATTAGTACCTAATGTCTTCGGTTTCCGGGACTATTTACTCATTAAATAAGACGATTTGAACGGATTTTATCGCGTGGATGTATTAAACTATTATGTCGGGATGTATTTAATACATAATAGGTACCTATACGCGGTAAAATAGATACTTAGTCACTATAACTTTATGTTTTGGTTTAAAGAACTTTTTGGACGATTATGAACCTTACAAATATTACTAGGTAATCGCTTTTATATCGTACTTACACACTAAAGTAACAATAGGTTTTAGGAACATTAATAGTATTTGTTTACGTAAGCTACGTCTTCTAATCGTCTAGGATTAAGCGTGTTTAGAATCTTAATGACTAAAGCCTGAGTCGATTACTGAGTAATCCCTGTTTAACTTTCATTGTGGTTTAACTAGTTATTTAAATTAACTCTTCTGTTATTAACGTATTATTGAAAACGTCACGATAAGATAAGGAGAAATGATTCAAATAATAACAGTTACCGTTGCATTTACGTTACTTTACTGCATTGCATTTGCTTAAATAGGTACATCATGGCTATCACCAATCCTACTAATATTATAAATGCGAAAGTTTGCATGTTTAGATGTTTGGGTGTTTGTTACTCAATCATGCTTAAACGGCTCAACCGATTTGGATGAAATTTTGCATGAAGATAGTTTATAGCCTGGATTTAAATATAGAATAGTTTTTATCCCAGGTCCATGCAGACAAAGTTGCGGGCGGAAGCTAGTGTTAATATAAGTGGTCATTACGCTGGTTAGTGACCATCTAATGGTGTTGTTCGCTTAGCTGAATTAGTGAACTGAAATTATAATTGGATAGAAATGTTATTAGAATACGTTAAGTAGACCTTGTTCGTCCTTCTCGACCGTCAGGTGGTCGATAACTGAAACTGGTCTCGTAACCGGCGCAGTGACCTTACCTTTAGCTTACCGTGCAAGTTTACGAAGCTATACAACCAAGCTTATTGAAACTTAGTTCAGCCTAGCTAGCGTGATCATGCCTTTGTTGGAAAGAAAGCATTCTTCTTGTTCGTAATAAGGGACGAATGCTTTATGTATGTCCGATTTATATGATTGTCTAAACTTTGTCAACCTACTGGTATAGCATTTGTGCACATTCTTTTTTGATGAACTTCTTCTCTTGTAAACTTCTTGTTTTGACGGGTTTGTTTAGTGGTCGTTATCGTTCCTCGCACATGGAATAATTATCTACACTATCAACCAACTGATAATCCATCTATTTATAGATAAACTGTGTACCGACATCAAACTATTAAAGCGACGCGCCGAACAAAAAACTTACTCGACCAACGAACGAACGAAACATGTTATAAAAAAGTGGCCAAGATGATGAAATTCAAATCGCTGTTCCGTAGAGGCCCGAGTCAGGGGAAACAGGAGCCCGCGTTAAAAGGGGCTCCGTCGGTCTCGAGCCTTGACTCTAAGCATCACAAAGTCGCCCCAACGCGGGACAAGTCCTTGAAGATCTTCGGTTCGAAGGAGAAGCTTCACAAGGCTCACAAGAAGAAAGACTTGGGGAACAACAATGCTGTAGTGGAGGAGGGGGAGGGGGAGTTTGAGGATGCTCGGGGGCCGTATGACAGCGCGGACGAGCTGTCGCGGGGGTCGCAGGAGTGCGTGAGCCTGCCGGTGATGCTGAATGCTGAGATGCCAGGGTTCCAGGACGTGGAGCTGCGACCTCGTCTGCCGTCGGAGGTGAGAACTGTTTTAATTATTTAGATGTTGATCCACATTGACCTACAACACTTATGGATTAAGGAATGCGGCGTGTCCTCGTTAATTGAACGATCCTCTTGCGCTTTTTCTTGGATCTAGATCTTTGCAGCTTTTGGTTGCTGGCAGAGTACCTAATGCTGATCCTTTGAAGGGGCCGTACTTTTTAAACACACCTGCCATTTTTAAAATGTTATTAAATGGATTTTGATAATAGGCGTCCGCTTATCATGTTGCCGTTGATATTTTATGACATTGCAAACTTACGGATGTTTGCTTCAAAAGTTACATACAATTACCTTGTGGGTTCAAGATAGTTCAGTTAGAAATCGTTACTAAAATGTGGTGAACGTTTTGGGTTCCATCGACTATTCCTTGTTATTATTTTGTCCTTTTTTATACGAAACTCTATCATCATGACAGTTTTTCGTATAAAATTTGTTACAACAACCCATCCATAAAAAAGGGGTTGAACATAACAATTTTTAAACTCATTTAGTTCATAAACTCAAGCTTGCTTGTTGTGTTCGACAGGCATCATTAGCATCAGGAGCTCGAGAATTGGAAACGCTTCGTCGAGAACTGGAGGTGAGCGCCATGGAGCGCGCCCAGCTCCAAGCAAGAGTTGATGAGCTGGTGGAAAGATGCAGCGAGACGGAGCGGCTTCGTGCACAGCTAGAGAGACTCAAGGTGAGATACGCGTCATAGCCATCTTATGTACGATTCTCACCGAACGGGCCGGGCCGGAGCGTTATTAGATGCAAACGAATTTGAACAGTATAAACAGGAATTACATTTCATATTTGAATGCATCGTGCATCCACTGCGAGGCGGCAGCTACCGACGCGGTCGGCGGGGATTGTAATCAAATATGAATTGCATCTGCTGTATAGACGGTTCAAATTCCTTTGCAATAGAATGCGCTCCGGCCCGGCCCGTTTGTTGAGGATCGTACATTAGCAGTAAAATAGAAGAAACCTCTGAGGAGCGTGTTGCTAATTATTCAGAGGTATGACGCGTAGTAGCAATGTCGAAGGGGCGACCGAAGTGTTGTGTTACCGCCCTGTGCAACCCGAACTGACCCACTTGGACTGAAGCGTCTGTTTAATGTTTGTTGACAACAAAATACTGTTAGATTCAAACCTAAATATGATAGCGATAGATATCCAGCAACTATTTAGAAGAGTTTGGGTTACAATGACCTGTATACCTGATTATGCTTCCAGATGGCAGACGCGGAGCGGGAAGCGGCGCTCGAGCGTTTAGCGGACGAGAACGGTGCGTTGCGCGCGCGGCTGCGTGGCGTGGCACACTCCCCGTTGTCCGATAGTGAGAAAAGGCAGCTCCTGTTGGCGCCGGCGCCGCGGAGGATGCATTCCTCCGCACCTGCGTCTATCGCGCTTGCGCATAATGTGAGTGTTTTCTTTATATATAAATACTTTTCAGTGATTGACCTTAGTCTCACCTGAAGGTAAGTGACGGCGTAAGATGAAGCTCACTGGTTCAGTAATAGCTTAACTCTTGCTTTGAAGACACCTAGGGTATTATAATTGATAGGGAATACGGATGACGGAAGCAAATTCCATTCCCGAGTTTAACCAGGTTAGTTACAAGCTTCATGATTTATCATGATGATTTAAGTCTAAATCGCTAAGATTAGTCAAAAAGCTCAGTCGTCAAACTCAAAATCGTCAGTTTCAGTTTTAGAATTGTAACCTGTAACTTTATAAATGGGCCCCTGTAGTCACCTAAAAGGATTATTTCTTTTTTTTTTCTCTGGCTTTTCATTATATTATTTTGCCTCTATCTTTGTTTATTTTGTATTTTTAAAAGATGTGCAATAAAGAGTATTAGTATTGTTGTTAAACTGCACTTTTCCACAACACCACAGCAATTTATTTATAAACATCTAGATTCTGCCGCGGAATAACATCCTTTTGCCGTTCAGGAGACAGTGCTTCTAATACCGCGAACACTGGTTGGTCGGTGACATTTATGCTGAGGGTTAATTAAGAAGCGTTATTTCTATGTCTTTTATCTCAGTAACTGCCTCAAATTAGCAGTACCTTGTGATGGTGATACGGGTAAACCTGGCAATTCATCGCGTTCAGTTGGAAACCAATGGCTCGGAACTGTGATGTTTAAACCTTTCGTGATCCAATGTATCCGTTGCTGTGTTTACATACAGTGAAAGGGCTCTGTGGGCATTAGAATCGAAGCATATGTGGAAAGTTAGTTAGTAGTTAGTCTGTGCGTTTGTATGGAGTGCACCGTACGTCCAAAAGGTGTTGATGGTAAGTCATTGAAAGTTAAACAAGTCAAAAAGGTAACTTTTATTAAATTTTTCAGACTCCTAAAAGGTACCTTTATACCCGTACCAAGTACGCTAAGGCCAATTAAAGAGGACCTCCACAGATGGGGATCCCCTTAGGGACAACACGATCTCACGCTCATCACACACATATTTGCCCTCACCTGGATTTGGACCCAGACCATCAGGTTTCGCCCCCACCAGACTAATCCTAGGCTAGGTTCTTGATAATTCTAAAGTCATGCCATGTGATGTTTAATATTTAAAACGTATTCTACACCGGTCGTCTAATTTATTGATTGCAGGGTGAGGGTGACAGCGGAGACCCCAGCACCCCCGAATGGGACAAGCACTCCTCATCGTCACTCAGCGAAGTGTCGGTCGCCTGCCTCCAAGACCGCATCCTACAGATGGAAGAGCACCATTATAGGTAAGCGTATTCATTCCGAAAATCAAGCCGATCAACCAGTTCTTCGACATAAATATGTGACACTTTCTTGGGTCTGGTTCTCGTAGCTCTCCGAAATAATTATGTGACTTCAAGAGGAGCTATTGGTCTGTGCAGCACGTTACTGCTGCCACAATGCAGAGCCGATAGCATTCCATGACTCTTTTTGAGTGTCCGCGGTCTTTTTTAATGTCCCATTGATACGAAGGTCAAAACAAAGAAACATTCGTAGCAGACTCGGTGTCTCAAATTGGTCAAAAAATCAAAAGTCAAATTGGTGTCTTTGGATTACCAGTCAATGGAGTATACCTCTCCGCCACCGCTGCTAATTATGCTGTCGAATTATTCATTGTCGCTCATTTTCTTCTGTAGGTACTTGAAAAGTTTATTTTGAAAGCCCCATTCTCATTAATTAAACTAGTCTTCCGATGATAACAGTGCAAAATAAACGTTCCAGTTATTAATATGTATACCACTTTCTGCTGTTACTTTCACAAACTTAATTTCCTTTTCCCAACAGTACAAGCGAGGAGCTCCAAGCCACGCTGGCCGAGCTGGCCGATCTGCAGACGCAGCTGGCCGACGCACACGCCGACAACGAGCGACTCGCCGACGAGAAGCAGGTGCTGCTGGAGTCGCTGTGCCGGCAGACGGAGAAGCTCGAGGACAGCCGGACTAAGGTGAGGCTAGTGAGAGCTCTGTGTCCTAGTACAAGCGAGCTCCCAGCACTGGCGACCTGCAGATGCGGCTGGCCGACGCACACGCCGACAACGAGCGACTCGCCGACGAGAAGCAGGTGCTGCTGGAGTCGCTGTGCCGGCAGACGGAGAAGCTCGAGGACAGCCGGACTAAGGTGAGGCTAGTGAGAGCTCTGTGTCCTAGTACAAGCGAGCTCCCAGCACTGGCGACCTGCAGATGCGGCTGGCCGACGCACACGCCGACAACGAGCGACTCGCCGACGAGAAGCAGGTGCTGCTGGAGTCGCTGTGCCGGCAGACGGAGAAGCTCGAGGACAGCCGGACTAAGGTGAGGCTAGTGAGAGCTCTGTGTCCTAGTACAAGCGAGCTCCCAGCACTGGCGACCTGCAGATGCGGCTGGCCGACGCACACGCCGACAACGAGCGACTCGCCGACGAGAAGCAGGTGCTGCTGGAGTCGCTGTGCCGGCAGACGGAGAAGCTCGAGGACAGCCGGACTAAGGTGAGGCTAGTGGGAGCTCTGTATCCTAGTATAAGCGAGCTCCCAGCACTGGCGACCTGCAGATGCGGCTGGCCGACGCACACGCCGACAACGAGCGACTCGCCGACGAGAAGCAGGTGCTGCTGGAGTCGCTGTGCCGGCAGACGGAGAAGCTCGAGGACAGCCGGACTAAGTTGAGGCTAGTGAGAGCTCTGTATCCTAGTACAAGCGAGCTCCCAGCACTGGCGACCTGCAGACGCGGCTGGCCGACGCACACGCCGACAACGAGCGACTCGCCGACAAACTGCTGCCTCGTTGACAATTATGTGGACGTAATATGTTGACTATATTCACGAGCACGCCACATAGCTGTCACTTGATTGTTTCATTTCAACATTCACTAGCGCGCCATCTGTCTCACCGAAAAATGGATGGGACAATCTACAGAACAACTCAACAGATTTCAAAAATTCTGTCACCTGTATATGGAATGGATAAATGCTAAATTACCTCCCGTTTGGGGGTCTTTGGAATCTCATCTCATCTTAGAACGCTTTAATAATTTTATTGGAAAAGAGTCCCTCCTCCACGCTTTCATCGCTGATGAGTTTAGTTGATTCTTGTTTCACTGTCGTTTGTTTTCGAATGTCTCACAAAATTAAACGTACTTTTTAGGTGGACACTCTTCAAGAAATGCTGCTTCGCGAGGGAGTGGAACCGGAGACACTGGTGTCTGGCGACACCGATCAGCAGCTCCTCGCAGTTCTCAAGGTATTCACCATGTGTTTAATATTCTTCTATCAGGATCAAGGATTTTGTTTGGGCTGGGCTTGACTCCGTTTGGTGTTTGGCTTGGCTCCGTTTGAGGGGTCTTTATCCCGCTGAAGTTGGGGTTCAGTTTAAAATGACTCAGTCGGTTTTGGCTTTAACTCTTTAAAAGATGATCGCATTAAATGAAGTAGCAAATACTTGACCTAGTTTACTATGTTGTGGCGTTTTACTGGCCATATTTTTCCAGGACCTCTAGAGCCGTTAAGAAAATTGAAAACGGAGAAGGCTGAACATAAATATTTATCGTTCCCAGGTGTCCCAGGAGGAGCGTAGACTGCTGATCGCGAAGCAGGAGCAGCTAGAAGCCGACATTACCGAGACGAAGACGTCGTTGGAAGACCAGACCAAAGAAAACGAATCGCTCGCGGAAAGAGTTCGGTAAGATACTGCGGTCTTTCAAAGTCCAATATAAACATAAGCCAACCAGATCTTTCTACAACATGCATCGGTTTTACTATGCCAGAACTGCTATCATGAGACGGCGCGCGAGCTCTCTCGATTTTTCTCGCACTATACCTCTTATTCTAAGACTCTAAGTGTTCTAATAAGAGAGAGACACTCTCTAGAATTTCACTTATTAGAACACTTAGAACATGAGGTATAGTGCGAGAAAAATCGAGAGTATGTCGCGGCCGTCTCGTGATAAATCGACGTGCAGATATAGACAGTAATTTAGGAAGATAGTAAACGGTACGCCCTGGGAAGAGCTGGTTACTTACAAATTTTTAAATCAAAGGAAAAAATTGAAAAATTTATTGCTTTAAATTTACTGTTTATAAAAACAAAATTAAGCTAGTATCGTCTCAGTCCAGCTTGATGCATTTGTTTCGATCTTTGTTGGTCAGGCCGAGAACCGCAGATTGATCTCCCAAAGTAAGAAGTTTGATGTGTTTAGCGGCTTTAGATCGGCTAAATGCACGGGGGAGGAGAGATAAACTATCTCGCTCTAATCAGTGAGTGTGAGTGCAGTTAGTCCACCGCATTTAGCCAAGTCTAAAGTCCGCTTTTGTTTGTGTTGAAACAAAGATCAAACACATTAAAAAATACATCGACCGGTAGTTTTTACACCTCGGATCGCCGAGGTCGCTACGAGAGGTCGTCGGCAATATCACGGGTCTGCTGTGCTTCCTGAACTGGGATGGCACTAGTAATTGGCCAACCCGTCACGCAAAATAGTCGCCTTTACGACGTCAAGTTGCGGAAACCCAGCTCCGTACCCTATCGACACGGGAGGACTCGAACCTGCATCCCTTTTGCCTTTCGTGGGCAGGACTGTTAGTACTTTTACATTTGAGCCAAAAATCTAGTTACCAAGCCGACGTATTTTGTCATCTGGTCATGCTATTGACCTTCGTAATAGATTTCAAACGGATTAAATACTCGTACACCTATCTATCAAAATCGAGACTGTAAAAAACATCATGAAGTTCGTAAATTTAAAACCCAATGTTTGTCAGGAAATTACCAGAACAATTTTTTTTGCATAATTCGTGCTCGATAGTTCGCTACCAGAAATACTGTTATTTTTTACTCCACCGCGGTAGATTGACATCTGGGAGGTGCAGCGCAGGTAGACCCCTCACAAGGTGGACTGATGACCTGGTAAAGGTCGCGGGAGTCTGCTGGATGCGGGCGGCGCAGCATCGATAATTACGGCACTGTTTCACATTAATCACCGGGGGATTATGTGGTATTTCTATCCACTAAAACTCCACGGTGTCCTGCATCTGCGCTCTCATGCAGGGGACTCCAGGACCTCGTGCTGAACGCACTGGAGCCCCCCTCGCGCCTCGCCACATTTGGCTCGTCCTAGAGCAAAAAGATGTCGCCTTCCCTGGGGTTTTTAAGCGACGTCCCCGGCCCCCGCCAGCCAGCTTTAGTCGCTTTGGGGTTGGGGGAGGCTTATGTCCAGGAGTGGACGTCTTTCGGCTAAAATGATGATCATGAGATTGACTTAATTTAGTGTGCTGATAGTCGGGCATATCCAAAGCGACAATTGATACCTTCCTGGTCAAGCTACCTGCAAATCTTGAGTTAGAATACAACGTGGAACAACCTAGGTTACATGCGTTGTATCGGGAATGTGCGTGGCTGTTCGTGTTGCTCATAGTCTTCTCCGTTATGGTTGCAGAACATTAGAGAGCACAGTGGAACGCTGCGAAGCGGAGCGCCTTCAATGGGAGCACGAGGCCGGCGCGGCGCGCGAGCTGGCCGGCGCGCGCCAGATCCAGCTCACCTCGCTGGGGGAGCTGCTGGAACAGGCCAAGGCCAAGGTCAGTCAGAGGCGTCTCCAGTCCAAGTAGCGCCCGTGTGCAAACATTACTCTAGCGCCCCCTAGTAAGCGCGCGGTCAAAATTGAATGGTAGCGGGCGGCGCCCTAGGACCGTTGCGCCCGTGTGCAACGCACACCCTGCTGATGCACCGTAGGGTAAAGACGCCTTTGAGGTCAGTCGTGGACTTACTACTTTTCAGCAGTCTTCATTGTTGAGCGATGTGGCTACCATAGGCGCCTCGCACTTTTCAGGCTTCTCTTCTGGGCCATTCGCTGGTAAGTCTGTGTTTGATTCTGATTGTGTTTTTAATAATTCTTACTCGATTTTATTGGCCTGGATTCGTACTATTCGCTTCCCTATAACTTTTAGTAATACCTACGTTTTTTTTTTTTTAACCTGACTGTTGCTATAATAGGACGGACCCAATATAGCGGTCGAACTGCGTGGTTGGAGGGTGGCCTGGGGAAAATCCAGGGGAAGCCTCCGGCACGACCACGCGGGGAAGTTTGTACACTGGAATACTCTAAGAGTTTGCGCTCCAGTGAGATTGGTTGAACGGTATCAACCCAATCTGGGGTGTAAGTGGTATCGAACTACTGGGAGTTTTAATAACTACGAAAATGAAAACGCGCCCACCGGCCAACAAATAGGGTGGCTAAAAGATCGCTCGGTGAAATATACCCTACGTATACGGTAGAGAGACTATAGTTTTTTTTTATACGGTCGTTGAGATGTTGTTGTTTCCAGTTAGCAGAGCGGGCAGGCGCCGCCGAGGGCTGCGCGGAAGCGGAAGCGGCAGCGGCTATGGCGCGACGCGAGGCAGAAGCGGCGGCGGCGCGTGCGCACGCGCTGCACGAGCGCCTCGCGCACGCGCAGCGCCAGCTCGACCGCGCGCACAGCGACGCGCGCAAGCTGCACGACGACGCGCTGGTAACTAGGCTCTACACTACTCAATTATTATCACTCCAAAAGAAAGAAGACAATAAAATATGCCTAGTGACGAAAATCCCATTCCGATATCTCAAACAATTACGAAGCTACAACCGTTTTAATATTGCTTGTTAGAGAGAGAAAACGCAGACCGTTTGTGACGTCACGATACGCGAGGCTGCCGGGGGGCCGCGTCGACGGCGGCGCCGAGCACGACGGAGCGCGGCACGTTGCCGTCTACTAGTGACGTCACTAACTACGACCATTGATAGCTAGAGAGACGCAAGCCCCTCTCTCAACACAAGTCCCAGCATCCGAGATTTTTTTGTGTATTGGTCATAATCCTGCACATTTTCCGGCGTGGCTAAGAGGAAATTCGTTCCAAAAATTAACCCTACTTCCAACGATTGATGAGATTTTCATCTACCTACCTGACTCCCTTGTCCAGGTGTCGCGGAACAACGCCAAGTCCACGATCTCGGAGCTGGAGTTCCAGGCGGAGCAGCTGCGGCAGGAGAAGGCCGCGCTGCAGACGGAGCTGCAGGCCGCGCAGGACGCCGCCTCCGAACTACAGATACAGGTACACAACAATACGTTTTTGTATTATACATGGTGTGGCCTGGAATAAAAGCAAAAAAACGGTAGATTATTGAGCTCGTGAGCAAATACTTACAGGTGGTTTTATTTGAATAAAGAAATTTATTTGTTTCATTAAAGTAATTTTACGTGCATTTTTTCTGGGGTGACACTTTTTTATTTTAAAAACAAAGAGAATTAAATAAAAAATAAATAAAAAGTCACAAAAATAACTTTACGAACATGACATGATGCTACCTCAAAATCTGCAACGACTATTGTCCTATGATCTCGTAGTGCCAAGATACATTACTTGGAGGTTACAACTTTAGATCAACATTTCTCCGAATTAAAACGAATGTTAAAAAAAAATGGACTCAAGGGGTGATGCTCTAAGGAAGCGTCCTTTTAAATATTTGCTCCTTTTAATGAAAGTGTGAAAAACAGTATGTGCCACTCGGGTCAACCCTTGAATCCCTCGTTGCGCTCAAGATTCTACATTAGAATCTCTCGCTCACTCAGAATTCAATATACCGCCCTCGTCTCAAACAAAAACGTCAGAAATTTTTCCCTCGTCGTAAGCTTGTGACTGACCGATCATGATTAAATATTAAACTGTGCTCAAGAACACAGTGCTTTAGTGTGCTCTCCACATTGGCGATCCTCTGCCTTCGTTGAATGTCGACCGATTGACTGACGGATTAATCCGTCCAGCATGCATTGACATTAGGTTTAACTCCGGACTAAATGGTATGTTCCCGTGACTTTTGAAGTTCAACTGACGGATTAATCCGTCCAGGAATTGCGTAAGATAGCAACCAACATGCATTGATATTAGGTTTCGCTCCGCATTAAATGTCATGTTACCGTGGAGTGTGGTTGCTCTACTCTCTGACAGCGCGTTGAAAGCAGACAACCTATGGGCAGCAGAGACGGTGCAGAAATACTAATCTTTGTCCTCTTCCCGCAGCTACAAGTAGCGAGCGACGAGAAGCTAGCATTGATGAGTAGAGCGGGAGAGGCGCTCGCGCATGCGGCGGAGGTCGAAAGGCAGCTGAGTGACGCGCGAGCTCGCAACGCGCAGCTGTCGCGGGAGCGGGAGAGAGACGTGAGTACATACATATGTATAGACGCTAGGTGTATTAATTTAGCGAACTGCAATATTTTTTACGACACGCTGTGGAAATGTTCCTTTAGTAGATAACTTATCGGCATTAAGAACATCAATGCTTCTTGTTTCACCCGCTGGATAAAGTATTTATATGTCCACCCAGAAAAATCACCTGTACATCCAAAAATTTTTTTTTTAAATTGTATAATGGCTCCGTAGATTACCCTTTTCATAAAAAAAATTACAAAGCTTTAATTTCAATGACATTTCCTCTTTAAAGTTCTTGTATGGTTTATTATCATTGGGATGGGTTTAAAACACCGGGTTTCGGGTGGGTCAAGGGGAGACAAAGGCCCTGACACATAAGTGGGTCAGCGGGAGGCAGCAGATACAAATAATGAAAAAGTCCGGGTTTTATACCCTGACCCATATGTGGGTCGATGGGAGAGGAAGGAGGATTTAAAGTTGGCTTAACAACAACTTTCGCTTAAATACTCAAAAACTTTCTACAGTTTAAACTGCTTGATGGATTTTGGCATACGAATTTTTGTATGATTATAGCAACGATTATAAAAGTGACATCATCATCATCATTTATTTAAGAGCTTGGCTCTTGTCGGTGGAGTAATCCTTTACTCCTTTTTTGAGGTAGCATAGTGTGGTGGTTTCCCCCTTGCCTTCCACACCGCAGTACACGAACCGAGGTTCACCGGCTCCGTGATGTCCAAACAAGAGCCCTTCCAGATTCCTATCTTCGTTCTCCAGTCGGTACTAGTGCTACTGCTGTCTGACACTAGAGGATTGCTTATCTAATACGGCAACTACTCGCGATGTCACAGAATCGTCGTCGGATATTGTAGATTTTTATAGAGTAGCCCCTCCTACAAGCCTACCCACTACATGCTGATAACCCTGCCGCTGCGTGGTCGGGGACTGCTTCAGTATATTCGCAGCTAACCATCATATCTGATGACCATTCCACTATCCGCCGCCTGTGGACCCCGGTAGTAGCCTGCAGCTCAGCCCTACCAAAAAAGTGACATATGTAACATAAAAAAAATCTTTTGATGTCACTTTCTTATTACTTCCCCTCAGGAAGCAGAATGGAAGCAGTTCCAAAGCGACCTGCTGATGACGGTCCGCGTAGCCAACGACTTCAAGACCGAGGCGCAGCGGGAGCTGGAGCGACTGGTCTCGGAGAACAAGGCGGCGCGCGACCGGATCCGCTCGCTCGAGGACCAGATACACTCGATCAAAGGTAGGACTATAGGGTATAGGGGTCAATTCGCAGTGGTCAAGATCGTGGCGCGAGTGTGACAGTTGTTAACGCTCTCTCATAGACCTCGTTTTATCTAGGAGCATTTCAATGTGCATACTAAAGCACGCGCGTATAGAAAGAATTTCGTGCGTTGAGCATTATTTGTATCTGTCACTCGCGCGCAATTGTATTCGCGTCGCGTTCACACTGTGCGCAGTTGATCCCGGCTGCTGTCTATGACAGTAGTCGTATGCCGAGTTAGAGGAACTTAGGAACAGTCGAGTTGCCCCCTCACTTTACAAAGGGGGGACAACTGTTACTCGCAAAGAGTGACATACTTTAAAGGCCAAAATAATGTAACTATGCCGTACGATTAAAATAAAGTAATCAAGTATGCCATGAGGCATGCATGGCATTCGGAGGCCATGGTCGAAACGCCTACATTCACGACAGTCAGTTATAATGTAACTCGAAATGCCTGTTTTCAACCCCATGAATGAACATCAGTAAAGTAGTTTTTTTGCGCCACGATTAAGATTTGTATACTTTGTTATTTCAGACAATATGTATATTAGCTAGATTTCCTTCTTCATTTCAAGTCAGTCTTACTTCTTAGTTTGAATTTAAATTCCTGTAGATTTTTTATGTAATAACTAATAATGTTTGAATGGTATGAAGTTTTAGTTGAATTGTAAATATTTGCGACTTTTTCTATGTAGTGTTTGCTGTAAATTATAAATGGTTTTATTATTATTCTGGTTCTTGTTGCATGTTAGCAGTCATAAGTATGTTGGAACATTAGAAATGGTTGGTATAAATTGTACATTAGCAAACACTATTTGCATGGTCCCTACCAATTTGTAAATTAAGAGAAATAAACTTCGTCGGTATTAACTAGCGCGGTTGTAACTGTGACTATCGTTCTAAACTTCAAATTACATCATCTTTTTGCGCTATGATTCGATATTTACGCTTGAGTCCATCTTATTGTAATATCTTATTCCTCTCATCTCTTCTTTCCAAATTCCCCTTTAAAGGTTACACGAGTTCCGGCGAAAAAAAAAAAGTAATTATCTATATTCGCATGCTGACTGTACCACGGTCGTCACAGTTACAACATAAGCACTAATCAGTGTAAAGCTTGCGATGTAGTCTTGCCACGAAACTAACCGACTTATATCATTGTACCGTGTACTACATACCTAATATATTTGTACATACAGGTGTTGACAGGTCAGTCTCGATGGATAGCGTCATTTACTCTGATGACGAGAATAGTACAGAGTTCAGAGACTCGCAAAGCGATGTCTCTAATAAAGACATATTCAGTAATATCAGAACGAGGTACCTGTCTAGGGTGCATAGTGTATCTGACCCTAGTTCAAAAGATACGAGTATAGTCAATCAGGCGTTCTATAAATCCAGTGTTCCTGAGGCAAAGATTGAAGAGTTTAAACTTGAAATCGATAATGTTACAACAGATGAAACAAACGATGACGATAAAGTTGGTTCAGAGGCAGAAAAGACAGTAAAAGATGAACCTGATAATCTAGTTATCAAGCTAAAGAGGCAAGAAGCTATCGATCTGGCTATAGATACAATTAAAAGGCAGGATGCTATTGATATCGCCGCGGAAAAGTTTGAAAGGCAAGACGCTTTTGATGAGGCAAATGATCCATTAGAAGAATGTGTAGTGCCTATTGTTACTAAAGACAACATGACAAAATCTGAATCATATCAAGTCAACAAACCTAGAGATGCCACTATATTTAGTACAAACCTTAGAGGCTTTTATAAAGGCAAACCAAAGGCGTATAGTTTAGATAATCTACATACCCCTGGGGAATTCAGGACATCCTTAAGAGAGGCTACTAGTATTGAGTTCTTAGGTGCTACTAATTATAGTGAAATTTCGCTATTTACAGAAGGGTCTGATAGTGTGTTCCTGTCTCTGATTGAGAAGAATAATAGATTTGTAAAAGATCTCGTAGACTTAACACCAGAACCTAAAATAAACGCCATTTCAAATAAAGCAGTTGATGAACAGAATGACGACAAAATACCTATTGTAAAAGCGGAATCGATTCTGCCATTCCCATATCCTGACGATGTAAGAAAATCCCCAAGTAACCCTTTTGTGCCATTCATTCAAGATGTTTTTCCCAAAGTTACTAAAATTCAGGAAAAATCTTTTGATACCAATATAGTAGACCCCATTTCTGATCCTAAATTCGTTCCCGAAGATCCAGTTGAGAAAGATTTTAAGAAGGCCAATGAAGATCTTAAACAGACGTTTCGCTTGGCGATTGAAAGGATAATCAAACCAGGGAAAAGGCCATCGAAGGAAATACACAAAGAGAAACATTCTAAAATTGTAGACAATGTTGCTAGAATGATTGATGAAATAGATTACCCGAGGTCAGATTCTCCCGATATCGTTAACACGGAACCAATAGATAGTAAAAAAGAAGAGGAAAAATTTATATTAGATCCAAATCAAGAGGATAAGTTACCCCTTGCAGAATCGATTAGTTATGAAAATAAAAACCCATTCATTGAAGCTACAAATGACTCGGCTTCCGTAGGTACTGATGTAAGGACGACATTTGAGGATAACATTAGTTACCATCTAAAAATAAACACTCTTAATGATACTTCATACGAAAAGCCTCCAGAAACTGTAGCTGATCGTCAAACAACCCCCACAATCTCTGAAAATGAACATAATAACCAGAATAGGATTAGAGGCTTCTTAACTCCTATCAAAATCGTCGATGGTAATATCAGTTTGCATAGTAGTAATACGTCATCACCAATCGTAATAAGTCCAGTTTTGATTCAACCAATCTTCTTCAGACAACACATGGCTCCAGTAGAAACGAATCATGAAATCAAAACGCCTACTATTTACTTCGACGATATATACCCAGTTCGAGCTAATGAGGAAAAAACGGGCAAAAGCCCTGCAAAGACATCGGTCTGCGATGAGAGTCGAAAGAAAAAGGGGATATACCAAAAGAATTCAAGACCTAAACTACCTTTTCTCTCCTGGAAAGGTTTTGGATCAAACGAGAGCATACCAGATAAATTATCTCCGACAAAGGTAAAACCTTCAGAGGTTAAAAGCAACGTTGCAAGATTTTCTAAAAAGCCTGATTTTCTTATCGACAATAAATATTATCAGCCAGTGCAAAATGTACCGTTTCTAATCAATACTTCTCAATCATTCGTTCCAACCGTCAGTCGGGTGGAACCCGAGAAAATAGAGGGCACCAATCCTTTCCTACCACTGATGCCTCGACGGCAGTCCACAGAGCCAGAGAACTATTACGAGGAGATAGGAGAACCTACCAAACCATTTACGGTAGAGAAAAATGTCGCCGACGACGACAAAATAAATAAAAATCTCACCAAAATAGACCTTAACATCCCGAGAGAAGATATATTAAAGGTACCGCGAAGACCCAGAAGACCAAAGAGGGAGAAACGTGTTAACCCAAAAATTATATTAACACAAGACAACGAAGACCCTACTGACATTCGTAAAGAAATGGCGTTTATTACTAAGTCCGTCATATCACTATCCAGATCACCTAGTGCAAAGGAACTGACGAAAAAACCTATCAGACCTGTAAGCGAAATCGTGCACAGCTTAGAACAGCCTGAAACTCCTAGAAAACTATCGTTACAAGGTCAGAAAGCGCCAAATATCGAGCCTAATTTCGGATCTTTGCCTCGTGAGAAAAAAACGTACCACTGGAAGACGTTGGAACACAAAAGACTGTCGCACCCGACCAGGTCTCTGAACGACCCGCCGCCGACGAGACCGCTACGTAAGTGCAGGCTTCACTGCGTCCCGTGTGATGTCAATAACTGAGTCTTTCGTCCTTATTACTCGCAGGTCTTGAACATGCACAGCTAGCACAAGCGCGGTTTCGTGACAAACAAGGTGCGACATATAATATACCTTTATCTTGATTTACTCGCGTCGTGCATTCGTCGTCTTGCCGTGCCGTAGGTCTTTTAAAGATGATTCGTGCTTTTAAAACATATGTTAGATCATGGTCAACCAACCATAGTCGTAGAAAGATCATAGGATTACCCATCTCTCTAATTAGCGTGATTCACTGTTCTGTTTCTTACTTCAACACACGTAAGAAAGAGATCAGCGAAAATCGTTGAAGTTAGCTGGCCGAAATTTAATATTAATCTATAGTTGAAACATTAGTTATTTTCGCACTTTGACTAAATAAATAAATATTTGCGGACAATCTTACACAAATCGACCTAGCCCCAAACTAAGCAAAGCTTGTACTATGGGTGCTAGACGACGATAAACATACTTATATAGGTAAATACATACTTAAATACATAGAAAACGTCCATGACTCAGGAACAAATATTCGTGCTCATCAGACAAATAAATGCCCTTACCGGGATTCGAACCCAGGACCTCTAGCTTCGCAGGCAGGGTCACTACCAACTAGGCTAAAGCGGTCGTCAAAACAATACTCGTCAGTCAATACTTTTCGTTCCCCTACGCGATATCCTGCTAGTCCTAAATGTTTAGAGTGGGTTGTACAGCAATGGAGTGAAATCCATGATCCATTTCAAGACCTGACTATTAGTAAGGACGTCAAACATTTTTAAACTGCTCAATTCGAGGATCGAAGCCTCTTGATCAGTTTAAAATAGACCTGTAAATATGTGAGAAATAATGTCGAGTGTCGTGTTTGAGTCTCATTCCGGTGGTGGTCGGTGGCGGTCAGTGTGTAGTGTGTTGCAGGCTTTATGAATTTGTTTATATTTTTTTGGCGTGTTTGACAGTTTGGAGCAACAGCTCTCTCCTACGCGCTCCCTGGTTTGCGCTGGGATTTATACTGAATTCAACAGCTGACAGCTTTTATAGGATTACTAGTTTCTGCCCGCGACTCCGTCCGCGTGGAACTCGTTTATATCGTAGCTCCATAGAAACTTTTAGCTCCCATTACATCCCCTTAGGGGATGAATTCCGAGTTTAAAAACTATCCTACGTCCTTCCCCGTGATTAAAACTATCTCTATATACTATAAGAGGTAACATACAGACAGACACACTTTCGCATTTATAGTAGTAACAATTCCCACCGGTTCCAGTAGTACCGCAAATATAAGTTACAACGATGTACCTGCGCAGAAAGCATTTTAACCTCTAAATCATAAGGCAGCGCGTTTGTGCGGGTAAAATCTTCAACGCCCATTGGCCAAAATTTTGCGCGCGACGCCGGCAACTCCGGCGACCGCCATAAGCGGGAAAGCACGAGTTCACCTGTCATTGCATATTGTACCTTACGAATAGTTATTATTATATTTCGAAGCTTCATTCTTCAGATATAACACACATGTAGTCCTTTAATCTACCAGGCAACATTTCGCAAGTTTAAAGTACGCAGTAAAAACCATAGCTCAAACAGTTTTATCCCCACCTTTACCCCTACCCTACTTGGGGACCTCGGCTTGCCACCATTTTCCATTCTTTATTCTTGCGAGGCAACGAACGCACGAACTAATTCTATTAAAAAATAATTCAAAATATTTAATCATGCCTAAACGCAGTGCACAGGAAAAAATAGAGTATTATTCTGCTAATATACGGAAATTGCAACAAAGAACTATAAACGAGTTATGACAGTGCGGTGCTATCTGATTCATCAGGTTCCGAAGATAAATCAGGTAAGTGCAATTAGTTTCAATAAATAGTTCTACATTGTGGTGCCTCTAATAAATGCATTTAATACCGCACGGGCCGTGAGCCCACGCCTTGTAATTCTAAACCTGGGGGGCGACCGAGAGTCGTCACGAAGGTATCTCATGCTTGGGGGTTGTCCGTGAGTCAACACGATAGCAATTTCTAACAATATTAATCGCTAAGAAATGCATTTCATACCGCGCGGGCCGTGAGCCCACGCCTGGTAATTCTAAACCTGGGGGGCGACCGAGAGTCGTCACGAAGGTATCTCATGCTTGGGGGTTGTCCGTGAGTCAACACGATAGCAATTTCTAACAATATTAATCGCTAAGAAATGCATTTCATACCGCGCGGGCCGTGAGCCCACGCCTGGTAATTCTAAACCTGGGGGGCGACCGAGAGTCGTCACGAAGGTATCTCATGCTTGGGGGTTGACCGTGAGTCAACACGATAGCAATTTCTAACAATATTAATCGCAAGCCCATGCCTTGTAACTAAACCTGGGGGGCGACCGAGAGTCGTGACGAAAGTATCTCATGCTTGAAGGTTGACCGTGAGTCAACACGATAGCAATTTCTAACAATATTAATCGCTAATAAATGCATTTAATACCGCGCGGGCCGTGAGCCCACGTCTTGTAACTAAACCTGGGAGGCGACCGAGAGTCGTCACGAAGGTGTCTCGTGCTTGGCGGTTGACCGTGAGTCAACACGATAGCAATTTCTACAACCATTAATCGAGATTAGTATATCCCGTGTTCGCGATGCGGGGCATTAGATACATATATGCATTAAAATTCCTGACGAGTGGTTTTACAATGCATTTCATATCTACCCTCAATTAGAAAAATCAAAATATTATATTTTAATTTATAAACCACGAACAAGTGTATGAGGCAGTGGAAACTTCACTCCCACGTTCAAATGAAGAAAATGCACCTCCCGTGGAGGCCTGTGATGACAAAACGACCCCTGTAATAGATGCCGAGTTACTAACCGCTCTAGGGGACGCCACTGATGATGTCCCAAAATATGGGGAGAAAATTCATCCCAATTTAGCGCAAAGGTGGCTACCTATATTACACAAAGGTATTGATAAAAAGAGTAAAGATAAATTCTTATAAGAGTACCTGTAAATTGCAAATTATTATGGGCGCCGTCCTTAAACGCCGTAATTTCGGCGGCAGTTACAGACATCCAAAGAGGCCGTGACAAGAAAATCGAATCATCTCAACAGCAATTGGGAGTCGGTATAGGTACTAACGATAAAAATCCTATCTAATTGAAGTCGGATTTTAGATAAAACTAGTCATTCCTGGACTGGACGAAGTATTCCTTAAGTCATACAATACGTTGAGAGAGATGATACTCTCTTTGGAAGCAAACTCTCAGAGAAAATTAAAGCTTCCAAATCTACTGAAAAGTAGGCCGACAGCGTCGACCATCATACGGCCGCGAGCAGCCTACAACAAGCCACTTGCGACGCCGCGGCAGTAACGCAGGTACATGCCGGTCGCCTTAACGCTTTTTATAAGTGTTGGCTTAATGTAACGAATAATCGTACTTTATTTATTAGACTGTATACAGAATGGCTTTCCAATTCCTTTTTAGGACATGTTACGCAATCTGTCAAACCTGTAAATACTTTCACATGCCAAGAGCATGATGAAACGAGCTTAGCTGTACAGAACTTAATTAACCTAGGCATTCAGTGAAAGCATCACTGGATGCCAACAGACTAATGATCAGTTTCTATCAAAGATTTTCTGACTCCTAAATCGAATGGTGGCTATAGATTCATACTGAATCTGAAAGGGCTCAATAAATTTGTAACTAAGTCCCATTTTAAAATGGAAGACTAGAACTGCTTCTAAATTAATCCCTAAAAACGGGTTTATGGCTACCATTGACAAGATTCGAGCATAACAATGTTACTTACGAGTTTTGTTCCCTATTAGTCTATGGACTTTCCGTGGCGCCTAGAACCTTCACCAAAATTATGAAAGAAGTCGTAACTTACCTAAAAACAAGGCCTAACTTCTATTATATACCGGGGTGGCATTTTGTGTATTGGAAGGGACCTTAACGAATGTAAACATAATGGGAGGGAGACTCTCCGGTTTCTCGAGTGCCTACGATTTGTGGTAAACTATACCAAAAGCTCGATACAATCCCAAAATTACCAACAATGCTGTAAATTCTTAGGTTTTGTTTACAATTCAATTATCATGTCTATATCCCTTCTTATGCAGGTTATGCGCACTTTTTAAGAGTTCTTACCACTGCATGCCCGACAGCTAGATACAGCTGGTTGTACACGAAGTTGTTAGAAAGATATAAATTCCGAGCTATTCAGGAATACGATGTCTATGATCAAAAGTAAAACTTCCTCGCGAAATTTTACCTGACTTATTTTGGTGGACTAATAATATTATTTGTAACGTCTTGTCATTTTGGAATCACGAAATTCGATGCAGAAATATCTATAGATCCGTCCCGATCAGGATTAGGTACAGTTTGTGACGGAGTGTGTGCAAACGGAGCATGGGAAGAGCAAGAATTAGCATTCCATATTAATTACTTAGAGCTTGCTCGCTCTTAGGATTAAAATGTTTTGCGCGAAATAAATCAAACTGTGCTCTGTTGTTCCGCATCGACAACACTACCGCGATAAGCTATATTAATCGAATGGGAGACATCCAGTTTCCCCACTTAAATAGCTTACCTAGATCTATTTGGCAGTGGTGTGAAGAACGAGACATATGGTTATTCGATTCGTTCATTAACACTAAGAATAATGTAGAAGCAGACAGAGAATCCAGAAGGCTAAATCCTGATATTTAATGAAATTTAAGTATTGCAGCCTTTGAAAGAATAAGTAAACACTTTGGCGTGCCCGAAATTGACCTCTTTGCTTCTCGTACCTCTGCCAAATGTGAAATATATATTTCGTGGAAGCCAGACTCGGACGCTCTTACCGTCGTCGCATTCACTATTAGCTGGTATTTATAATAAATATTTTTAAGCGTTTCCACCACTCGCACTCGTACTAAAGTGTTTACATAAGATTATAAATGACAACGCCACAGGAATAGTAGTATTTCCCTAATGGCCATCCCAACCGTGGTTTCCGCTTTTGTTGAGATTAGTAAAAGTATCTAATCTCATGTTAGCGTCAATTTCAAACAACACTTTACAACAGTACAACGTGTGTTAAATACAAGTTGTGCTGGAAATTTAGCATAGATAATATAGATATTCAATTTCTATAAGGGCTTCATTTCTGCTGTTATTTTATTTCTAACGCACGAATTTAATAAAGGATCGTCGTATGGCTCATTAAATAATCATAGGTCAGCACCCTCGCTCCTACGGGGGAGTAGTATCAGCTCAGATGACCAAAGTAAAGGATTACCGAAAGGTGTTTACAAATTAAAGCCCGTAACTCCTAAATATAGCCATACCTGGGATCCTCAAGTGGTATTAAATCATATAACAACATGGTACCCTAATAGAGAAATTTCATTGGAAAAACTAACAAAGAATCTGGCGATTTTGTTAGCAATATGTCCTGCCCACAGGGTACAAACACTGTCACTTATTAAGTGGAATAATATTAAGTCATGCCCAGATTGTATTAAAGTAATTTTTGATGATATAGTTAAGACTTCAGGTGTAGGTCGTCTACAACCGATTTTGTGCCTTCCATATTTTGAAGATACCTAATAGAAATATTTGCCCGGTGACTGTTATAATGATGTTTTAGGACTGAAAAAGCTCACAACATATTTTGTTGACTTTCAAAAGTCCCCATAAAAATGCATCTGCTCAATCCATTAGCCGGGGTGCATTACGCGAGTGCTTGGCGAAAGCGGTAAAGACATGGCGGCGTTCAGCGCTCACAGCACGCGCCACGCCGCCACGTCAGCTGCACACCGGTCAGGCATTTCTTTAGATGCTATCCGGAAGGCAGCAGGCTGGTCGAGAACATCGAAAACTTTGGCTCGTTTCTACCATCGTCAATTAATCGACGAAGGTCATTGTGCCAGATCAATCTGCCTTTTGTATAGGTAGAATTATGTGAAGTTACAATTGTACTCTTTGATTAATAATTGGGAGTATCTAAGATTGTTGTCAAAACATAATTATTGCATTTCATGATTATGATGTTTTACAATTACAAAGGGCAGCAAAACTTTCAACTCTAAACATCTACATACACTTACACTTATAACTTCCCGCCCGCCCCTATACCCCTAGGAAAGTTTTGTCTCTAAAAAGAATGAGAAATGGTGGCAAGCCGAGGTCCCCAAGTAGGGTAGGGGTAAAGGTGGGGATAAAACTGTTTGAGCTATGGTTTTTACTGCGTACTTTAAACTTGCGAAATGTTGCCTGGTAGATTAAAGGACTACATGTGTGTTATATCTTCGAATGAAGCTTACTCATATAATATCGATCGAACTTCGCTTGCGAAGCTCGTTTGATCTTCTATTATATGTTATTAATGTTCGATTTCATTCGGTACTTGTCAGCACTCGTCGGCGTGGACGAAGATTGCCGATGTAGCTTGTTTTACTCACACACACACTCACTCCCACACAACACACACACTCACATACACACACATAACACGCACGCACGCGCGCGCTCACACACACACACACACACACACACACTCTCACACACACACACACACACACACACACACACACACACACACACACACACACACACACACACGCACACGCACACGCACACGCACACGCGCACGCGCACGCGCACGCGCACGCGCACGCGCACGCGCACGCGCACGCGCACGCGCACGCGCACACGCACGCGCACGCGCACGCGCACGCGCACGCACACGCACACGCACACGCACACGCACACACACACACGTGTACACGTGTAAAAAGTGTAAGTAGTAGCACACTGGATTTCTATTCCAACTGATAACTTGGTCACAAATTGAGGTGAAAAAAAACCATTTTTATGGCATTGTCAACTGTAAACCAAGGTACCTTTAAGTCGGAACATTTTCCACCACTCCAGAGATGTGATTAGCTGTGTTATCATGTTTGACAACACAAGCATCAGCGTCAATGAAAATACATCTTTGCTCATCTCTGGTGGATGCTCACCCCAAATTGAGCGCTGTTATCGCACTGCCTATTGGCGCAGGTTAGTTTAAGTGGCTTGTATGGCTTCGCTTCAGCACAGCATGATTCGGGCTTAGATTTCGGTGGCGGTAATTGTTATAATTTTAATGGCACATTAATGATAACGCACGTTAGGATTGTACTTTATTTTCAGTGTCTCCAGATTTTATATAAGTAAGTTAACCATAATCATTTCTTTGTATGTACGAAAAGCTATTAATGTTACGCTACCGGGTCACAACTCACAACCCTGTGAGGGCACTTCAACAGAATATAAGTTCTGTATTATACACAAAGTAGGTCTATGTTTTTGCAATAATTTACTAAGTATGTTTTGTTGTAACAACATGTTTTATATGAAGCGTCGACATTTATAAACAAAACAGCAGCAAGCGGAACGTGAGAATATACAATGGGGCGGGCGTCTTCGGCGCCCACACACACACTGCACGGCTGTCACAAAACGGGCCGCGAGCTGCCGCCGCGACATATACTACCCGTCTCTCTCTAAGCGTTCTAATTAGAAAGAGACGGATAGTCTACCTCACCGTGACGGCGTGGGCTGTCAGTGACAGACGTGCGTGACAAAGAACGCGGTATAGCTTAAGGCAGATCAACATTGAATTGAACGCAGTTGCTTGTCTTTCGTGCGGTGATCGAAAGCCCAAAAAGAACAGCTGAACGTTGTCCAGGTGAACGGGTGACATACGGGGTGTATCAAAAATGTGTTGTGAACCAAGCGAGCGCATATTCGGTAGCGCATTGCGATTCCAAATATGCAGTTGTTTATGTTTTTTTGTTTACATTGATATTTTTGTGTTTGTTTACATTATAGTCTTTGTTTTGTTGACATTGCTTGTGTATGACAACATTCACCCGGTTGAAGGGTGGGAGGGTTTGTTTCATTTTCAACCGCTGCGCGCACAGCTGTGATATGAAAACAAATGTTTCGTGTATATTTTTGTAACAAGCACGTGACAGCTCTTCCGTTTTTGATGTCATACACAAGCAATGTCAACAAAAACAAAGACTGTAATGTAAACAAATCAAATAAAAAAAGCGGCCAAGTGCGTGTCGGACCACGCACAACAAGGGTTCCGTGCCTATTAAAAAGGTCGTATCCTTACTGAAATCATATGGCACTTACATCCTTTTCTTTAAGTAAGGCGGTTTTGTAGAAATATCTCGAAAACCTTTGAACCGATCTTGTTCAAAACAATTTGCATGATTTTTTTCATATTTTTGAAATACACGGCTTAAAAGTTAGAGGGGAGGGGGACACAATTTTAGTGACTTTCGGGGCGATTATCTCCGAATCTATTCACTTAATCAAAAAATTTGCTGAGAAACCTTAATTTATTTTGGAAGGCCTATCGATTGATGTGCCACACGTGGGCATGCAATTTTTTTTGAGTTTCCATTTTATGTATGGAGTGCACGCCTAAAAAAAACTTTTTGTAATTTCATTTCACCTTATGGTTTTAGAGTAAAATGCCTGTGACATACTGACGGACAGACAGACAGACAGACATGACGAATCTATAAGGGTTCCGTTTTTTGCCATTTGGCTACGGAACCCTAAAAACAAGGCATTTTTGAAATCGCAATGCGCTACCGAACATGCCCTTGATCGGTTCATACCCCATTTTTGACACATCCTGTATGTATAGTGTCGATTATACGCGTTTTCCTGAATGGTTTGATGCATGTTAATTCTCTACGTTTGTACAGCTATGCCTCCCAGAACGGAGGAGCCGCCCCCTCCACCCCCGCTGCTGACGAGTGCCTCGCTACAGGACATCATGGCGACTGCCGCGTCACACAGGCGGACTAAAGGTGACAGAGATTATTATGTTTTAACCATTTTCCAAGCAATTTAAATTATGACAGTCGGATGTCAGTCTTGTTTAGAATAACTGCAATTTACAAAAGTTGAAAACCCCCGACATTTTCATTTCAAAGTCCAATATCTCAAAAACGGCTGAATTTTCATGAAACATGGCTAACACTCGGGATAAAACTATCTATGACACAAAAAACCGCATTCAAATCGGTCCATCCGTTAGGGAGCTATGCTACTACAGACAGATACACAGATATGCAGACAGACACCTTAAACTTATAACACCCCTCTCTTGCGTCGGGGGTTAAAAAGGGTTAATTGTTCCTTATAATACTACTAGTATAGATTTCATAATACCTTAATAATTTCTTAAGAGGAAAGTATAGCGAGCAGCTCGCGACTGACAATAGGTACTTTTTATATGAAATTTCCATTTTTCCATGAATTTTTTTCCACTAACTAAATCTTAACAAATCACTTTTGATTTTAATGTCGATCGGTTTAACATAATGTAATCTAGGTTAATAGATCCCGCTATTTTTTTATGAAAAATATGAAGCGTATGAATTTATCATTTTTTTACATAGTCTTTCATTGAGTCAATAATTGAGATTAAAAATATTTACAAATGGAAAAAGGTTTTCTCTTTTTGTATGGACGAGTATGAGGTATTCCAAAGGTATACTTCCCTCTTAATTAAATTCCCCAGTAAGACCGTTTTTCAAAAAAAAATGTACATTGTGCGATATGCGCTTTATAAAAGATGAAGGTCTTAAATATTGTGAATTATGGCGCATACCCTGCCCATTGTTCCGATACCTTCTGCTTTAGAATTTCTAATAACAAAATTAAAATCCCAGCGACAAACACAGCTAAGAGCTGTCTCGACTGAGAAGTCCTACACGTAATTCTATAATATTTTAAACTTATATCCTTTCCCTCGGGGGTTAAAACAGGCGTGGCGTGACTGTGTCCCTGTCTCTAACCGAATCTACATTGTTTCAGGCGTATCACGACAAGACTCGCGTCTCTCCGTCAAGTCGCTGATCGAGAGCATCGAGAATGCGGCCAAAGCGGCCAAGCAGTCGCCGGCAACCACGCCCGTCACGGAGTGGCCCACGGTAAGTTCCTTCTTTAGGATATGCCGTGTGGATTTCCTCGCAAACATGGCCATGTTTGCGAGGAATCCACAATTTTGTAGGTGTGTCTCGACAAGACTCTCGTCTCTCCGTCAAATCGCTGATCGAGAGTATCGAGAATGGGGCCAAAGCGGCCAAGCAGTCGCCAGCAACCACGCCCGTCACGGAGTGGCCCACGGTAAGTTACTTCTTAATGCTACATTTACACGCTTGCGGTGGCTTAGCTAGCGTCCGCAAGCTCCAAGCCTTCACAAACGCTTGGATGGTATTTACACGATAGCGAGTGCGTTAGTGTGGTCCGAATAGGCAAGCATGGCAGACGTCTATTATGATATTCATCCTTTGGATCCCTTATGCAGGATTCGCTTTGGTCGTTTGGCCGTAAAGGCCAAGGTTTGGTAGTTTGACCATACAGCGCTCATGGTCAATACGCGGTTACATAAAGGCCATATAAATAAAAGGCGACCGACCGTATAAACACGCGCCAACGTGTAAATACGTCGCAAGCGCTTGCCCGAGCTTCCTTTGATCTGTGTTCAAAAACCGACACTAGTCCGGATCGGGCCAAGCTCACGCAAGCCAAGCCCACCGTTTACACGCTTGCTGCTGCATTTACACACTTGTGGAGGCTTGCCAAGCCACCGCAAGCGTGTAAATGCAGCATTAAGATATGCCGTGTGGATTTCCTCTACAATGTTGAAAGCGGGTCTCGACAAGCGGCCAAGCAGTCGCCGGCAACCACGCCAGTCACAGAGTGGCTACGGTATAGTACATTACTGCAGCTGCCGGGAAAGAAGGGCTTGCCGGGTGAGTAGGTATAGACGATAGATAGTGATACGAAGCCGGCAAGACCTTTTCACGGCTAGGTATATGTATAGTGCTTTTCTCAAACATATGCAATGAAATAAAAATATCACCACTCAAAAAACCAACCTGTATGTATGTACTTGTCCTCCGATTTTGGCGGCAACAAGTTATTCATTGCTAATTCGGCCTCCACCCTCAAATCCGGCGGAATTCAATTAGTTTCTTCGTCGCTGTTATCATCGGAACTCATTTTGAAATTTTATTTATAATTATCAACCACAAATATAAAATCCAGCTACACGACACAAGACTTATGATTTTCTCTCTAATCCCGCCATAATGTTTTTTTTTACGGAAGTCGTCCGTATTACGCGTGTGAAGTGTTCGAATAGACCCTATAAGGGCCGTTATACACAAACTGATTAAGCAGTTTAAAATGTCCACTTTTTAATCACTTCCAGTGTACGTAACACACTGGCAGTAATTAAAAAGTGGACATTTTAAACTGCCTAATCAGGTTCAAGAAATAACGGCCTTACCCAATTTCTGTAATAATTAAAATAAATGCAGAGGATTTTAAATATTGTCTGTGGCCTCTGGTGACTTACGAATAAACAATGTTTTAAATTTATTCATCAACACATTGAATCATACAGATTTCTATTCTTAAATCTGTCCGTGTGTAATAGGCATTAACGCGGATATTTTTGGTCTGATAACCATTCAGCCACTAGAAAAAAAAACAGCGGTTTAGCCTGTTCATGAACACAGACGCCATATTAAGTATAGAATAAAAAAAAAAACTTCCCGGCCTAGGCCTTCAATTTTGTATGAAATTCCTTTATAGTTCTCTCGAATTGCTCCGCCCGAAATGTGATACTTCGAAGCCTGATATGACGCACGTAACGACGACATTTCATTGCATGTTTGAGAAAAGTTACTTCGAAATAGGTGCCGTTACTGGGTTTCAGTAAAAACCGCATGGTCGTGCCGGACGTTTCACCTGGATTTTCCCCAGGTTACTTTGATGAATAAGTCGTTCTGATTACTTTATTGGGTTCGTCCTATAAATGCAACAGCCAGGTTAAAAAAAAACGCAGTTACTGCTCATGTACCTACGGATTTTTGCGCTGGAGGAAATATCCATTGGGTAGTGCATAGTTTAGAAATAATCGAGTGAGATCACTTATCGTTTCCACCGTGTATAGTAGTCTAGTTGTCTATAAGTAAGTGTATGTACGGTAGGTGCCACCGCCGCCCGCGCCCCCGCTGCCCGCCAAGAACGGCGTCCCGGAGCCGCCGCCCAGCAACGGGCTCGGGTACTCCAAGCCCCCGCCCGCGCGCGCCGCCAGGCAATCCCCCGTCTCCACTGGTATGTTACAACCGCTATATACACACATACATACATCTAATCACGCCTATTTCCCGGAGGGGTAGGCAGATAGGTACTGTGTTATGAGAATAAGAATTTATTTATTTAGCACACAAAACACGGAAAAGAGAAAATACAATCAAAAAGGTTACACATCATATGCAACGTGTTTTTTTAACCGTCTTACAGCCGAAGCCCACTTAAAGTATCCAAAACGTACTAATCATTCGTGAAAAAAAAAATAGTTAAACTTTTAGTAATAAACGGTAATTAAGTTTGAAAAATACTGTATGGCGCGCGGTGCGAAGTTCGGACCATAGAGTAAAGTAAGTATGTTCGGACCTATCTACAAAAGATGGCGGCTAGCGGTCACTGCGGTCACTCGGCTGGATGATAAAAAAATATATTAATACAAAAAAAAACAATTTTAATGAATCCACATTATTTTTGACATGTAAATTTTTATATTTTATTAATAAATGAGTATGAGTATGAGTAATGCAAAAAAACCTTTTTTAAAGTTCTTTTTAATGTATACATTAACTGGGTTTCGGCTCTAAGACGGTTAAAAAAACGCGTTGTATAATGTGCTAAGTGGGAGCCTCACTCAGCGTGTTGTCACGGGGACCGCGGCGCCCCAAAAATCAATAGAACTAAACTGTACGTTGAATTGATTGCCTAACCATATTTCATAATTTTTAAGCACCGTATGTCTAAAAATAACAAAAGTGAACTTAAAACTAGCGGCTAGCAGAATCGTTGTCCAGTGATGTTATTAGCGTGAGCTGCTAAAAAAAGAAAAGTCCACACCAGTGCGCTTTTCGTTCAAAAAGGGCATGCGTCACAGAGCTGTCACGCTCAGTCTAAGCAAGAATGAGTGTGACAGCAATATGAAGCCCTTGTTGAACGTGAAAGCGCACTGTTGTGGACTTAGCTTATGATAGTAAATTACAATTACATATAGTGTTCAGTGTGATACAGACTTTATTTTGACCCCCATTTTCAAAGCTCATCGGACCCAAAAGGGTAAAAAAAAACTTAATAAGTATTCATTAAAAGTTATAAGCTCAAATTTAACTTTGTAAGGTTTGGTTTTATTATACTACGTCCAAATTACATTAAATACTCGACTTTTTAAGCAACTAAATGAATAATGATACATGTACATAAATACATTACACGCCTGCTTTCCCAGAGGAGAGCACATTAATAGTACATTACGTAACTAGGGCGGTGAATTCGTGAATGCCCCAGATCGCAGGTGTTTGTGGCCCGAACCTAAGGTGAGGGCCATAAACATGCGCTCTGGGGCTTTACGAATTACCGACCGTGTTGAGTACAAAATTTTACGTCTTCACATGGCCATAATGCGAGTTTTCCCGTACGCGCAGCGTGCGGTAAAACTCGCATTATGGCCAGGTGTGACATAAATTAAATTTACAATGCCGCTTCTAGCAATTGTTGGGATATGTAAATGTGGTAGACAAACATGAGTACAGTTTAATTCATTTCCTAGAGTTCTTGCCCACGACTTCCATTTTTTTATGTAAAATACCTGCCCTTCCTAGCCAACAGCTAGGAAGGGCAGGTATTATAGCACATCGTGTATGTATCACTATGATAGTACTACTGCGATTTTACTGCGACTGAATCGCTGAAAAAGTCGACGTGTACGATGATTATAAATATGTTTATAACAAACTCCGTAAAACCTAATGTAAAACTTGTATAACCTAATGTTCCGCCTAACATATGTTTAATGATTCTTGTATAATGTCCTCCCCGCATGACGTATTTGCTTTTTATTCCCTTACAGCATGGCGGAATGAGAGAGGCGCTTAATGCCGACCTTGCCTAATCTCTTCTATCTAACTTGTGTGTGTTTGCGTCTATTTATTAACGACTTAATGCATGTACCCACAAAAATGTTGTATCGATGTATATATCACTTAAGGCCATGCTAAATTGCAAACAATTTGGCCAGATTCGACCTAACAGGGGAATAAGTTAACCAGGTGCGATTTTACACTTTTAAACAAGCAACACTGGTCACATGGTCAGCCGTTTTTAAGCGCAATTTACAAATGCAAGATACTTATTGCATGCAAGTTTCATTACATTGCGGGTTACCGAGGTACTTATACTGAGTGTTGTCTATCAAACCCCGCAATGTAGTTAAACTTGCGTGCAATTTCTTGCATGTGTATTTTGCGCTTTATTTACACCTTGCCAGTTTAGAGTTGTAAACTGTAACGACATATGTAAACTTGTAATAAAATAGTTTCTTGAAACGGCGGGCCTCTAAGGTTGATCATCATAATACTAGACTCGAAATAATATAATCAATGCTGATGTATTTTCTTGAAAAATGATTAAGAATGTAGTCAAATAGAGAAAAAAACAACGCAAGAGAGAGAGGGGGTATGTTCTGTCCCTTATCTGCAAAACGCACCTACATATGAAACGATTGTCATTTACCATGACGCTCATGTCATTTACTATCTGATAGCGTTTTCTCTCTCTAACAAGCAACATTAAAATGGTTGCAGCTTCGTAATTTGTTGACATATTTTAATGGGATTTTTGTCATTAGGCTTACTTTTTTTGCCTACCTTATTTTGAAGGAATAATAAATTTTGAGTCTACACCCTATTGTATGGACTAGTCTTGGACTAGTGTCTATTACTTGCTTGCGAATTGACACTAACACGTCAAATTGGTGTTGGTGTACCACATTTTGAGACCTTAAGTGATCTTAATGTTATATCGAAACAAATTAGATTTTTGTGTTCGAATTAAATATTCGTTGAAAATGGTGCTCGAAAATATATACGTAAAATAAAAGCTTTATTTTTTAATATCAAAAAGTACTTTGTATTTTAACCCAGCCAGTTCCTTTGTCCTATATAAAGGACATACATCGGATGGAATAGTTTAGGAAACTAACAATATTAAGCCTGGCTTAAACATGAGGAATTGATTTTTAAATATCTAATTGGGTATAATGGGTTTGTTGTTTTGGATGTGGTATCACTGCAGTTATTTTTTGATCAAATGTTGTCATTGATGACCCATAATGTAGCTAAGAGCTGATGAAAATATTTGATCGTGAATTTTTCAGTGATAGTTGATTATTTGCCCATGTTTACCGATAAAGTATTTTTGTTCTTGGTAAACGTCGTTCTTGAAAACAAGACAAAAGAAGTTAAAAGTTCATAAATATGCCAAAAAAATTGAAATTACTCCATTGCGAGAAAGTTTAAAAGAATACATCTTTGAGGCTGCGAAAATACCTGGTTTGGTGACTTTTCTACTAGTAGTTTGTAAAATTAAATCTTGAATTATGTGTGCCTGGCATTTAATCTTCTATCATATAACGATAGCAAGCGTAGTGGCAACATTGGATTCCGTTACATTACCTTCTAAACTTGTTTTGACTGCATTTTTAAAATGCCTTTACTCATCAGTCTATTGTCCTATAGATAGGACATTGTCAAGTTCAAAGAAAACGGTAATAGTTCCGAGTAATATAGAAATATTAATGGATTTTAAGAATTAAACAAACATTCCTCTATTAAATATATAATTATTGGTTTCATAAGTAAAGTTTATTTTTATAATAGAAGTCTCCCTATTTGAAGCGTTGCAAAACACTTAACTATCGAAATACTTCAATTTGATTCAAAAAACAGAGTGCATACGCATCTTATGCTAACTCCATCAATGTTTACTACTACACGACCAAAGTTAATAACACCCAGTAAAAAACCCTATTCTAAATATTGCCACCTCGCTGTGTCGTTCCGCTTTGTACCGTGTCTAACCGGGGCAGAGGGCGCGGCGGGAGGCGCCAACATCCCCGACGAGCAGCGCGCGCTGTCGCTGCAGCAGAAAGCCATCGAGAGCTTCGTGCGCAGGAACAGCTACGGGGACATATGTGAGTCGCTAGGGAACTTGCCTTCTATACTTACCCGTATCGTACTCATTTCATCATCACTATCATCATATCAGCCGATAGACTTCCACTGCTGGACTCCAGCAACCTTTACGAAGTCATCAGTCCACCTTGTGGGGGGGGGGGAGGGCGTTGAGTAAGGCAATAAATAATTGAAAATACATATACTGATGACCTCGTAAATGTTGCTGGAGTCCGCTGGATGCGGGTGGCGCAAGACCGGTCACTTTGGCACTCTTTGGGGAGGCCTATGTCCAGCAGTGGACGTCTTTCGGCTGATATGATGATGATGATGATGACATATATTGAATTAGGGTTTTAAAAATCCACTACAACATCTCTAAAGTCTTAAGTTAATAGACAAAGCTAATAGCTTAGAACAATAAGATGGAGCTCTTAAATGAATATGCTTTTTTTGTCCTGTAAGATTACATCGAACCGAACTTAATAGGAGCTAGAGTACTTTTCCTTTTGAAACCGAACGAAATGAACTCTGTTCCAATTTAGAATGATATAAATCCTTAGAAGAAGAGGATGCCTTTTGA
Organism: Epinotia demarniana; assembly: GCA_945867215.1. Taxonomy (NCBI): domain Eukaryota; kingdom Metazoa; phylum Arthropoda; class Insecta; order Lepidoptera; family Tortricidae; genus Epinotia; species Epinotia demarniana. The sequence goes on along the minus strand of OX244278.1, from coordinate 4,721,914 downwards.
TAGGCATTTGGGCGGCTAAATAATAAGACCGTAAGTGCTAACGAGAAACGTCATATCAGTTTGGGGATAATATTACACCTTATTTTGACCGAGTTATTGACGCCAGTGAGATGACCAGATCAGCCAATTCAGTCTGTAGTCTCCATCACCACGGTAAACACAATAAAAAAATACCTGACATGGAATTGAATTGGTGTGCAGGTGAACGAAAGGATCCGCTGAACGCGCTACAAGTGAAGAATGGCGGCTCCAAACGGAACGCGCTGCTCAAGTGGTGTCAGCAGAAGACGGCCGGTTACAGCAACATCGATATAACCAACTTCAGGTAAACCCGGTATACTTGTGTGTTATTATTTAGCATTTTGATGAAACCTTTTGTGGTTAGCACCTTTTTTAACCCCCGACGCAAAAAGAGGGGTGTTATAAGTTTAACAATCTCTAAACTTAAGTGGCAGTGGGCAGGGCACATAGCACGTAGAACCGATGGCCGTTGGGGCGGAAAGGTTCTCGAGTGGCGACCACGTACCGGAAGGCGCGGCGTGGGTAGGCCCCCCACAAGGTGGACTGATGACCTGGTAAGGGTTGCGGGAGTCCGCTGGATGCGGGTGGCGCGGGTCACTCACTCACACTGTTTGGGGGAGGCCTATGTCCAGCAGTGGAGGTCTTTCGGCTGATATTGATGATGATGATGATGATAAGTTTAACGTGTCTGGCTGTGTATCTGTCTGTGGCAGCGTAGCTCCCTGACGGATGGACCGATTTGAATGCGGTTTTTTTGCATCATAGACAATTTTATCCCGAGTGCCGTTTTTGAGATATTGGACTTTGAAATGAAAATGTCGGGGGTTTTAACTTATTCGTCTTATTCGGGGTCCTATTAGCCTGAATATCCAGACCAGAGATGTGCCAAGCTGTATTTTCTTGACACCTCGCAAGTTTGAGAGCTACGTATCTGATAAATCCTTATCCTCTGATAGGGCTCGATTTGTTTAAGTACTCTTATAAGCTTTGCACTGGCGAATTAGGTATCTCTTGCTCTACGTGGCAACATCCAAACCTTTTTTCGGTTCTTCAGCCCCCAAACAGGTGGATCAACCTTTGGATAAGTGTATGTGTGATTATGTAACATACGAGCCGCCAGAGCTCCCGAGGATGCGTTGTGTTGAGAGCGAGGGCATTCTTTCCTTCACCTGTCAACACGGCGAATCCTCAAACATATCAAGGGTCGGCAACGCCCATGTTACTTCTATAGTTGCATGATTCTATATGCAGCGGTATCCGCTTACCATCAGGCGGGCCGCACGCTTGTTTGCCACCGTCGTTATATAAAAAAAAGACGGGGTTGCACTCCGGGAGTGCCGACAGAAGTGAAAACTCAGATACACCTTAAAAGCTCACTAGTTATAGGAGTCTTACATGCAATGCAATCCATTCTGTATGTATTTTAACGACAAAATCTATGTTAATGTTTGCACACGAAATAGTTCAAACGATGTCGATGGCCGTGAGAAAAAAGGCCTAAGCGCAATGCAGATTGATGCACGTACGCGTCTTGAGCAACGACTGGAGATCTAACGAATCTAACGGTCACGTGACCTATCGAAATCTGTGGCGATTTTAACAATTTTTCACCATCACAAAAGTGCACAGCGCCGCAAAAGAAGTTTTCACTTCAAAAAGAAACGAAACTGTACAAGTTTACGTTTCCAGTTCGTCGTGGAACGACGGCATGGCGCTGTGCGCGCTGCTGCACTCGTACCTGGGCGAGGCGCGCGTGCCGTACGCGGCGCTGTCCCCGCACGACCAGCGCACCAACTTCTCCGTCGCCTGCGCCGCCGCCGAGGCCGTCGGCATACCCACCACTCTGGTAACTATACAACATGGCGCTGTGCGCGCTGCTGCACTCGTACCTGGGCGAGGCGCGCGTGCCGTACGCGGCGCTGTCCCCGCACGACCAGCGCACCAACTTCTCCGTCGCCTGCGCCGCCGCCGAGGCCGTCGGCATACCCACCACTCTGGTAACTATACAACATGGCGCTGTGCGCGCTGCTGTACTCGTACCTGGGCGAGGCGCGCGTGCCGTACGCGGCGCTGTCCCCGCACGACCAGCGCACCAACTTCTCCGTCGCCTGCGCCGCCGCCGAGGCCGTCGGCATACCCACCACTCTGGTAACTATACAACATGGCGCTGTGCGCGCTGCTGCACTCGTACCTGGGCGAGGCGCGCGTGCCGTACGCGGCGCTGTCCCCGCACGACCAGCGCACCAACTTCTCCGTCGCCTGCGCCGCCGCCGAGGCCGTCGGCATACCCACCACTCTGGTAACTATACAACATGGCGCTGTGCGCGCTGCTGCACTCGTACCTGGGAGAGGCGCGCGTGCCGTACGCGGCGCTGTCCCCGCACGACCAGCGCACCAACTTCTCCGTCGCCTGCGCCGCCGCCGAGGCCGTCGGCATACCCACCACTCTGGTAACTATACAACATGGCGCTGTGCGCGCTGCTGCACTCGTACCTGGGCGAGGCGCGCGTGCCGTACGCGGCGCTGTCCCCGCACGACCAGCGCACCAACTTCTCCGTCGCCTGCGCCGCCGCCGAGGCCGTCGGCATACCCACCACTCTGGTAACTATACAACATGGCGCTGTGCGCGCTGCTGCACTCGTACCTGGGACCTACTGCCAATGATGTAATATAAAAAAGAGGTAGATAGGATATAAGCGCTCCAAAAGTGGCACGCTAAAACTCAGTCAATTTTACGATCTTGCATCAGTGTCGCGTCGTCAATGACCACGTTTAAACGTAGCGTGTCTCAGCTGTCAGATTTGGTGTTGGTGGCCATTTTTAAACACGAAATTTCATATAGACAACGTATCTACCACTTTTTATATTACATCATTGCCTACTGCAGCGTTCGCAAACAAGCACACCGCCTTGATGTTAACCAGATTCCCAAGCAGAAGCGACTTTGAATACACAGTTACAGGCGAAGAGAAGACATATAGTATTTAAACATTTCGTTTGCGTAGCGTAAGGCGCTTGACTGGACTTGTAATATTACTTATTACTGAATTACAGTGACAACTCTCCCTAAAACTTTCAGTGTGTGAGTACCTATTTTTGGTGCAGCGTGGTGTAATCGTGGGTTCGAATCCCGGCTCGTACCAATGAGTTTTTCGGAACTTATGTACGGAATATGATTTCATATTTACCGTTAGCTTTTCGGTGAAGGAAAAACATCGTGAGGAAACCTGCATACATCTGCGAAGAAATTCAAAGGTGTATGTGAAGTTCCCAATCCGCACTGGGCCAGCGTGGGGCCTACTGCCCGTTTCCCTCTCATACATGAGAGGAGGCCTGTGCCCAGCAGTGAGACGTATATAGGCTGATGATGTGGTGTTATTAACGGAACTGGCATAAACAATTTCAATCGTAATGCTTAATTAGCGATAATCATTTATTAACCTTAATCAACTCTCTTAACTATTATATAACTCCGTTAACGTTAGGTTGTGTTAACCATACTACACCGAAAATTTACGATTTCTGTTTATTACTATGACCCCATGCTAATAGCGCACAATTAATTAGAGTGTTTTATTTTCACCCCAGAGCCAAATTTTATTAGCTTTGACCAGTACTCAAGCAGACTAGAGGTCGAGCTTGTAATAAACTCGGATTTAATTGAAATAAACTAGTTTTCTATCACCTATGGAAAACTATTCGTTCAACATCTAACATGCCTAATTTTCTTTCCAGAACATTCAAGACATGATCCAGCAAGAACGACCAGACTGGCAGCAGGTCATGGCCTACGTGACCAGCATCTACAAACACTTCGAAACGTAACTTTGCATCGTATTACTAAGACTCTAGAAATTAATCGTATACGCGCTCCGCTTGGACTTGTGACCTTCTTAACGTGTACGAAACTATATTATCTGAAAAGACTTTGAAATGCAACTTTAGTCCTTATTGCTATAGATCTAGAATGCAGTTTCGGACGCTTGGTCCGACTCTTACTCAATGTGTGATTCAATGTGCACGACCTTTTATATTTACATAATTTCAACTAAGATTTTGGAAGTTAAAGTGATTTGTGCGAAACGGTAGATGTAATAGCAGTTTTGAAATTGTAAATAAGTGAAATAACTACTCAATTGATATAGGAAATCTGCTTATTGCATTTTTCTCGGAATGGAATCTCATAAATTGGCGCATTATACAAAAAACACCAATTAAACCGATTTTACGTGATTGATTGATTGTTGATTCATTAATTTAATCATTCAGTATATGAATGTTGAATCATCGCTCATTCGATTTATTTAAAAAGCATTCATGAAATTCATATTTGTCATTATCATTAGCGTGAAGTTAGTGAAAATGTAAATTTGTATTGATGTAAATATTTTTGATGCATAAATTTCACATACTTATATACAGTTTCAAAACGCATATGCCTTTATTCATAAACGTTAGTCGAACTTATTTTAGCTAAAATGCCGTTATAAGTCGTTTGTATTTATCTGTCACTTTGACCCTTTGTGGTTGTTTGAAAGAGACAAAACACATATTAGTTAACAGAGGTTTTTTTAACATTATCAATAAGGGATAGTTTCTAAAATTGGATATGTCCATTAAAAGGTTGTATTGACATTCCTAGACTACGAAGCAAGTGTGATATTATGTGCAGCGTTTGCCGAGAGTGACTTCATATTGCCTTTTACGTGTAATGAAATTAAAGTGAATTTTAGCATAGATGTCACTATTTCAAGCCCTTTGTCCTTCAGTTGGGACAAATTGACAATTCTCTTTAATTTAATGACGATTTAAATTAAACGTTGCTATCACCTTTCTTACAATATCTCTATAATTTCTCTAGCAAATGAATCGGTAACAGTGACATCTATACTTAAAATTATTCGCAATGGCCTTGTGGGAGTGATATTGAGGAGTGCCGAGGAATAGTTGACGCGTACGTCTTTCCACGTTAGAAGACTGATCGGTTAGGTAGGGTTAAAGAAACGTTAGAACAGCTATCTAGTAGTAGGCGTTTTGTGATTTAGATTATTAGCAAAAAAAATACGCGATAAATTAGCCTGAAGTCCAATGTCCTACATAAAGGGCATCGAGTAGAAATAACAGTACCAGTTTAAAAAAGGGACCTTGACTACGAAAAATAAACTGTATGGGTAATAAATAACAAAGCAGAAATAACTTTTGCTGCTCACATTTTTGCTCATAATCTGCGTCAGAAAACTATTTTCTTCAAGTAAGTAGAAATTATATGATGGATTGATGGCCTTAAGATGTGCATTTAGTATATTTTTCCACTATTCTAAAAATGTATTTAAGTAGATATATATTCTGATATATTTAATATTTAGCGATAGACTGGCTAACACATATATTTCAATAATCTTTCTACGTTAGTTTAAAACCAACCAGCTTAAATCACATTTAAATCAGTGTTGTAATTTGGTTTTTTCAATAGAAATTGCTATTTATAAAAGTTATTCGTCGCTATTGGTTGAAAAAAGTCATCTCAGACAATTAACCAATAATATATTTAACGTTTAGGTTTCTTAGTCCTTCTAATTGTTAGTCTTTGAAAGCTAAAAAAGTTCCTATATCTCTATTGATTAAGCTAAATTATAGCGCTGCTACATATTACAGAGAATAGTCTTATACAGCCAAAATCAAAGAAGAAAAAAATTCCCATAATAGCAGTTGTACTAAATAAAAGACGCAAGGCCGCAGACACTACTCTCCCATATATTTTGTATCGGGCTGAAATCTACCTCTTCTCAAGTCTGAAGCGTCCATTGGTTACAGTATACCCACCAGGCAGGCCGTGGTTTAAAAAACATACTTTTAACATTATAAGTACAACCGCTTTTTTCGGATGAAATTGTTCTTTGATGTTGACAGTGTTTACTCTATGGCTTCTAATATCGTAATTAAAAGTCATATATTTTGTCTATACTGCGTGTTAAATACTTATATATAGGTATGTAGATATTTTTATAACCGCTTGTCCGCTAGTATATTCTCGTATTTTACTATTACTCTTAGACATACGTCAGTTTATATGTTTTTCATTATATCTATGTGTACTCGTATACTTGCAGTATCTAACCTTTAAATTATACCTTAAGTCAATGGATTACGGTTGAAATTCCTCTACAGTCATGGCCAAGGATTAAATCAGTTTTCGGGTAAAAGTGAAGGGAGCCTTAAAGTATCTTGAATATAGTCGATATTTGAAAACCCTTGTTGTATGCGATACATTCTTAAAACAATATTTAAGTTGACCAATCAACCTTGAAATGCTGTGATGTGATTGGTCGTTAAATTCGGAATGAGTGTTTTTTTTAAAGTTTTATTGGATGTGCATGACTTGATTGATTTTGCCGATTGTATTTTATTGTGATCGTGTTTTTATGAATTGAAAGCGTAGGGCGGTTAACAAAATTAAACCTTAGCTCAAAGCTGTACGGTCTAAATTGAATTGATGTACTCTTTAAGTTTAATGTGTGGACTTCAATAGTGATTCTCCCAGCTTTAATATTATGCATTTTGAGAAAATGAATTTATACATCATACATATGAGCGTAGTTTAGAGACTGATTTTATATTCTCACGCTCGCGCTAGAAATCAGAAAGGGACGAGTGTATATTTTAGCTTCTCTGCTACTTACTCTAATGGTAGCCAGGGTTTACAATAAGCAAATTAGCATAGAAATCTTATACGAGGGCTTACTTACAAACGGTAAACATCCAGGCTTTATCGCTGAGAAGCGATCTCTTCCAGTCACCAAGATACTAGCTACGTGCATAGAGCCTCCTCAGTTGTTGGGAAGGGAATTATTATTGAAGTTTTCCATTAATTGGAAAAAATCGAGATTTTATTAGATCTCTGTTGCACTAATTAGTAATTATTATAATTATCTACTTCCAGTTGGAATGATTTAGTTACTATTGGATGGTAATATTAGGCTTGGTTACCTTTGTTTGTTGAATGTATTCGAAACTATTAATTATCTATTTTGATATGACTGTACCTGTGTAAATATAGCGTAATTAAAGTTCCTTATTTATAAAACCTTTGTGTTTTTTTACCCCTTAGCGATATCATTCTACGTATAATACATTCGCTTATTAATATCTGAGCGAACAATGCGTATGGAGTCGATTATACAGAGGTAGGGCCGGCGCAGGCGCAGCGCAGGAATGTTTGGCGGTAAAGTAAGTATGGTGATAAAATAAAACAAGTGAATAACTTACTTAAATGTATTTCCTTGATCAGATAAATAGCCCAAATCATCCTATTATATATTTACAATTATATACATACAAAAATACGTTACTGGTATCCTTACAAGTGGGAGAGAGACGGCATTACTTACGACGTTATGTGACAGAAGAAAAGGTCTAAGCTTTTCCATAAGATACCAAACGATCGAGTTACCAATTGTGTTGGTAGGTTTATTTTGCGATCGGCTGTACCTCATATGTCGTAAGATTGAATTTCGATTGCACGTGGCAGGGAAATCGGATCGGAGTGTGGTTATTTTATAAAAGGTCGGGTACGAAAAACATTTATTGTATATACAACTCTATGTCCCATGTCCTACAGTTGAATATCGATTGCAGGCGACAGGAAGATCTGAAGATTCGGTTCTTCCGGAGTTCCAGAAGATCGAATAGTAAAGTTCGACTGTAAGCCATATGGGACACGGTTGAATTTCGTTTACAGTTTGGCTGAAGAGCGTTTGAAGGTTGTTTGATGGTAAGTAGTTATAGGTGTTAACTCAGACCTGTGCACCCGCCGCAGGGGTCTACCTACATACAGTTCTACCATTCGAGTTCGCCTGGCATGTACTTGTCGATGAGACCCTGGTAGTAGGGCCAGAGTGCCTCGATGTCGGGCACCGCCGAGCTCTTCGAGTACAAGTCGTACTTGCTGGAAAACACGAAACAGGTTAGTTTCTGGCAAATGATGATTTGAGACAAGCTTTATGCCGACTATACTTTTATTTAAAAAAAAACTGATAATATAGGTATAATATTTTCAACTAAAGTAACCTTATATTAAGAAAATCAAAAAAGGTCTTTCCATACATTAACTAAGTTACTACTCAGGGTAGGGTAGTTGCCAACGGTGAAAAATATTATTCTTGCATTCACGTAAATACCCGGAAACTTCACTCTACAACTTACTTTTGCGACTTATAAGATTTATAAATGCATATATTACAAAAAAAATACGCTGTTTAGCCATAGAATCAGGCCGACTATTTTGCTACAAACTCCAGCAATCCCTGGTATTATAAAGATCCGTTAGACCTTATGTAAGAAATGTTAAAAATGGCACGTATTTGAAGATCGATAATTGAAATATCGACAGTGAAAACATCGAAGTACAAAACGTTTCGATATTCAATTAAGTACATACCAGTTAAAAAATATACTGAATACCTAAAATTTACTCCGATATTTGGTCCAACGCATCTTTATAAAATCCGACCTAACAGAGCCTTTTTGAAGTCGCACATACAAAGTTGCTGATTTGACTCCCCTAATAGATGTAGCTATAAGCTCGAAGCCGATACCGTGGTTTTCCCTGTGTGTAGCGTGAGCGGTAGCGCAAAGCGTCGACAGTGAAAATGTTAAGCTTGTACGAGTAGAAGGTTACTCACTTGAACTCAAGGACAGCTTTCATGATCTCCTCATCACCGTCTTTGAGCAGGTGTTTGTAGTCTCCGCCCGCGTGCCACGGGTAGAACGAGTGGTACCTGGGGATTGACACATGTTATACTTAGTTGCTGGGTATCGAGGTGACGAGCCTTTCTTATAGTGAGAGGCTTTGGCACAATGGCATTTTTTAGGGCCCTCGCCCACGGCGACTTCTTGCACGCGCTTTAGTCGCATTTGCAACGCGCTACAGAAGCGATGCCAACGCGCTACAGCATCGCAACTACATCGACGCAAACGCAACGTCGGGGGAATTTACTGAATCGCGTTTGCATCGCGACTAAAGCGCGACAGTATCGCGTTTCCATCGCTACTGCATCGTGGTTACGTGGGCGAGGGCATACAGCTAGCGACCGTATTGCGACTGTATCGATGCGAACGCGCGACAATATCGCTACTGCATCGCTGCAAAAAGTCGCCGTGGGCGAGGGCCTTTACTTGTACCTGAAACCGCAAAGTTACTAATAGAAAAAGGTTTCACAATTGTTTATTGAATTATGGACTATCTTTAATTATTGTCTACTGATGCCGCTCACTACTGCTGCTGAGGATTCAGAGCGATTGGGCCTGGCTTAGAGTCTGTCAAGTGAGTCGTGTCTCTGGAAAATGGCGCCATATTTGAAAAAAAAAACGCATGCTAGTAATAAATGTATGGCGGCGTAATAAGTATAGTTACTTAGAAAAAACCACAGATGGCGCCGCAAAATGGCCTCACAGATTGGGTGCTATCGCCATTATGCGGGGTTGGGGGCGGAGTGTCAAAACGATGCCAGGCAACCGTTTAGTTCGAACCATTTAGTGCGCATACCGTGTACATTGCGTGTTTGGGTAGAAATTTGTAAGGAGCTTGCATTCTAAGATATCTTACGTACGTAAAATTAATGACATGTAAATAATTTGTAAAGTTTCCAGGGACAACACTTGCTTGACAGACTACCACCAGGTTTTTCAAAAGACTAAACATGCGAAATATATTTAAGGGTAGCTTTTCGGTGAAGGCGAATACCGGTCTTATCCCAGCAAGGTCTAGTTTCCCTTTTGGGTTTGGAAGTTGGAAGGTCAGATGGCAGTCGCTTTCGTAAAACTGAATACAAATCGAAGCAAAATCTTGGCTGTTGTCTACTAGAATCCCCTAGCCAGATCCCTCAAGGGAAAAGAACGGTTAGGTTGTTATGTGAACTGCGACCGTACAGCGCGCGAGCCAAGCGAGCGTAGCGAGCGAGACGCGGTAGCGTCCGGCGAAGCACCATAATCGAACAATTATCATTTTTTCCTAGTTGAATATAAAATAATTGCCGCTTATTCTCCTGGCTGATCGGGGTCAGATGATTAACGTGGATAATGTGAAATCTTGGGATTACGAGCCAAATGTTCGTTTTGGGTACGACCGGGAAAAGCTAAGAGGATGATAATATGAATGGTAGTTACCTGATCATATAGAGCCCCTCCTTGGGGAAGTTGCACTTGTTGTGCAAGAGCATGCGGTACAGGTACTCGTCGTGTCCCCACGACATCATGAGCTGCTCCAGTCCGCATTTTGGCTTGTACATCCCGCACTCGGTACTGCAATCAAATACTCGAAATGTTTGACTTTGATTGAAAAAAAAACTATAAATCTGTAAAAAGTGGGTAGACTGATGCAATACAAGAGGTTTATCAAAATTGGCGAAATGTTCTTAGTTATATTACAGTTAGGATACAGATACAGATACTTTTTGTTAGTAAATCGTCTGTATTTGTATGTCAAGATGTTACCCACGGCTCCCAAGATGCAGGCTTGCATGGCCTAGTTTGGGATGCACAGCCTCAATGTAATTTTTGTAACGTGTTTAAGTCCTCAATCAACTTTTTCATTTGGAAGCATCTTTATAAGACCGGGCTTTACTTGTGGCTACAGGATTCTGGGTTGAAAGGGGGGTTTGACATCGTTTGGGGGGTACTTAACCCCATCGAGTTTTGATTTTGGTAAGGACTCTGTTGCTATTGGGAGGCGCTTGCACCGCTTACCAACCCCCTGAACACCGCTAGTTAACTCACTTGTATTTAGGGTTAGTAGTGTCCGGGTTGTTCTTGAAGCTGTCATCCCCGTACACGATGTTGGGGCCCCACTTGCAGCCCACCGGGAAGGTGTCGCCCACCACGCACCACTGGGGCTCGTCGTAGAATGCCATCACCTGCGTAATCAGATATATATGTTTGGTATAATTCCAGACGGATATATATGCAGCCAACGAGGTTGCAGTATAAGCGTGATTCACCAGTGCTGTTTGAGATAACGGAGCGGTGTGCGACGAAATTCATCATCACTTCCTAATTGGAAGTTTGTTTCTCGCACACCGTATCTTTACGTCGCACAGCTTTGGTGGATCACTCGATTCTTATGTCCTGCGATCGCATGACATCTTGAGCGCAGAATGCACCTTTAATATTGTACCCTTACCTTATTATTATTGTTGTTGTATTTTGGGCCTTTATATGCCGCTTCGACCAGCAAGTGATCTATTGTGGCAGCCCTTTGTTTTAGATTTCATCATTAAGGCCCTTAGGAAATTCCAGATTGTTTAGGCGGTGATATGTTGTACCTCTTCTGGGTGCACGATGTGTCGCCCTATGTAGATACTTCTTTTGTGCATGAGTGTTCCGCAGGAGCAAAGAATATGCATTGCTGTGTCCTCTGTCTCCTGCCTGCAAGTGGTGTCCTGTTTCATACCCATTTGAAACAGGTGACCCTTACCTTGCCAACGTCGTGTATGAGCCCGATGAGGTGCATCCATTCCTTGTCGGGGTGCTCCTGACGGACGCGCTCGGCTGTCTGGAAGGCGTGCACGATGTTCGGCAGGTCAGAGTCGGGGTCAGATTCGTCGACGAGTTCGTTCAACTTGATCAGTGCGTCCTTCACGGTCGCCTTGAAGTGGTTGAACTTTAGCCATTTGTCCATTTTACCTGGAAACAAAATTGAAGACTCACTAAAGGCTTACTTAAAATATAAGCGGATTTCCGACGATACCTAATTGTAATGACTGACTACAATTGAATTGGCCAACATGTCAATTACGAAGAAATATTCGTAAGAAATATCAGAATTCCAAACGCTTTTCGCCGTATACCTTGCGACGAATCAGTTCAGTTACGCTATGCCAATAGGGCTTATGCTTGAAGCTTATCCTGGAAGCCACGTTGACCCGACGCATCCACGATGAGCGGTATACCTAGGTATAATAAATATTACAAAAGTGGCGGATAGTTGACCTACCTACTGTCATCATGACACCCCTGCTGAGCATCAAAGAAGTTTCACTTAAGTTAAGTTGAAGCAATATTTGTGAATTCAACTTATCGACAACACAAATTTCTTAAATGCAGAGTGAAAGACTGCTATTGAAGTTGTCCGCAAACCGCAGCGACTCGAAGGACCATGTAACATGTCGTTGAGTGGCTCACCCTCGACGAATATTTTCTCTCTGTAGAATCTACAGTAGACAGAGAATCCATAGATGGAGCCCTAGAGAGCAAGGGAAATTGAGAGGGTGGGGGTGGTAGAGTGAGGACTCGGATGCTTTTGGGCGCCCCTAGGTCCCCGTGATGAGGCTGTCCGCAGCAGAACCAAGGTAACCGATATAGCCCTCCGGATCGCTACACTTAAGTGGCAGTGAACGGGGCACATAGCACGTAGAACCAATCACCGTTGGGGCGCAAAGGTTCTCGAGTGGCGACCACGTACCGGAAGGCGCGGCGTGGGTAGGCCCCCCACAAGGACTGATGACCTGGTAAAGGTTGCTGAGGTTCGCTGGATGCGGGTAGCGCAGGACCGGTCACTTTGGCACTCTTTGGGGGAGGCCTATGTCCAGCAGTAGACGTCTTTCCGCTGATATGATGATGAGGTCCCCGTATGGAACACGTCTCACCCTTGACGAAGTCGACGCTCTGGTGAGTGTGCATCTCGTAGTAGGTGCGGCGCACGCGCTCCCTGATGGGGTCGTTTTCGTCGATGGTGTAGTCGCGGAAGGCCTCGATTGGCTTGTCGTCGTACACCTTCTCCGGGCGGAGGAGGAGCGACGGGTCGATCATGCTCACGGGACCTTTCTGTAAAGTAACTCGTTAATGATGAATAATTTCTGCAAGGAACTGGCTAAGGCTAAAAAAACATTAGTATTTCACCATTTTGCCTAGGCATGGTGCATGTTGACCCGCGGATAAGTCCATTTATACTCGCTACCTAAATTAACAATTAACGTAATGATAATTGTTAATTTAATTAGTAGTAGTAAATCAATAAGGGATCGGCAACGCGCTTGTCATTCTACCGGAATCGCAAGTTACCATAAGCCGTAGCTTATCCTGGTAAGCAGACACCGTAGTGTCTGCTTACCATCAGGCAGACCGAATGCTAGTTTGCAATCATCGGGATATAAAAAACTACAGAAAAAATCCTAGATAGGTAGTTATAAAATTTGTTTTAAAATAGGGAAAAGATCCGATAGGGATACGAGGCTGGAAATTTTTTCACGCCTAAGTATGTACAGCGCTTTTATAATGAACACGACGCCAATATTTCATTGCATGTTTGAGAAAAAGTGTTATTAAGGGTGTGACGTTTCGCCGAATTTTCGTTTCATCGAATTTCTGTTACTCAGAAAACGTATAATTTTCACGTAAGTAGAACTAAAAGGTCATTCTGTAGAACCCATAAGGTCAGGATAAGTTTGTTTTATAACATCCCTGGAAAGTTTAACGGTTCTGAAAAAATGGTTTTCGATGAAATGAAAATTCTGCGAAACATAAATCGATGGAACAAATTGTCGATACACCCGTAGGTGTTTTTGTGCGCCGAATTAGCCTAAAAAAATATCATCATAATAATTTAGGTTACCAAATAATAAATTGTACTTACGGTGGACATCTTGTGTCTGCTTCGTCACAGGACAACAATGAGCATCTCGAGCGCGACGCGGATCTTAAACGGCGTCGATAAGACAAATGACGCACAGCCCCCCTATTCTGTGACTTGTTTTAAGCTCACCTCTCTAGTATAACTAGACTCCCGGGCTCGTTTGATCCTAATCGTCGATCATAGGTGCCATACACTGGTTAGAGTGAAACTAGTGGTCAAACTTTGTGAACAAACTCTGATAAGAGTTCAACTGTCAAAGGTCGAGAATTATCGCATACATTCTATCAAGTAACACATTAGCTGCAAAAAAGCTGGATTCATGATGAAATTCTATAATACTTAAAATTCTGATTAAGCTTGTTGTACTAAGGGTGTGTCAGCGGATATGTGCCCACCTTAAATATTTATTTTATTTTGTTTTTATTATTTGTTGTTATAGCGGCAACAGAAATACTTTATGTATAGCTGTTGCCTTGTTGTTGTTGTTGCGTTGTTGTTTGTTGTTGTGAAAATTTCAACTGTCTAGCTATCACGGTTCTTGAGTTACAGCCTGGTGACAGACAGACAGACGGACAGCGAAGTCTTAGTAATAGGGTCCCGTTTTTACCCTTTGGGTACGGAACACTAAACATTTTTTTTCTTGGCCGAGCTTGCCGACTACCAGAGCTGTTTTTCAGGCTTGTGAATTCTATAAAACTAGTTTAGTGTTGCCGGTGCGGATCTTTTGGTCCGATTTCGGATAATTCAGACCTCTGGCGGATCTTGTGCGGATCCTGACTCAAATCGGACTATTTCGGATCCTATCCCACGGGACTGTTATTTTGTATATATTTATTTTTTATTAAATCTGTATGCATCAATACTATACCTGCAATCCAGCACGGCTATCGAAAGATGGCGCGCGAGCCCTCTCGATATTTCTCGCACTATACGACTATTTCTAAGTGTTCTAATAAGGGAGAGACGGTTAGTGCGAGAAAAATCGCAAAAGCTCGCGCGCCTTCTTGTGATAGCTGTGCTGGATTGCACGTATAGAATTGATGAAAAAAGCGACATAGGGAGATGAATGATTTGCTGCTCCTATAGGTCTTAAACAAATAACAACTTATTGTTTTGTTTTAAGATTTAGCAGACGATTCACGATTATTAGAAGATACGGTTAGATTAGGTTAGGAGGGGCGGTTTTTGCACTTAGAACATTTTTAATAATTTTGTTATTTTTAAATTTTCTCTTCTTATCTTAAAAAATACGTAAAAATAAGTATGTGTTATGCGTAAAACTTTTTCTCTCAGATCGATATTTACCTAGATATTTGGGTTCATTTAAACGGTTCTGGGACTTAAAAAAATTCCGTATCGTGAACCGACTCGGATGGTGGATAGGTTAGAAGATGGTGGCAGGAGCGGAGCTTGTTCGTGGTTTTTTTTATAAAAGAGCGGAAAAACTTCTTTAGACAAAAGTTTTTCAAGTAAAAAATGCTTATTTTGACGTGTTCTATACGTGTTTGACACCACTTAGGCAAAAAATTGAAAGTGCTGATATGTCCCTGATTGCCCTGCTCCACAAAATAAATAATGAACTGTGAACCGCTATAGTCTCTAAAAGTTCTAGTTAATAAAAAAAAAATCAATAAAAGATGCTTATTTTCATTTATTCTTTAAAGTTCTTATAAAAAAAACTAGTAAAAACGCAAATAATGTCCGAAAATCGCCCGCCTTTTGCTATACTCTGACGTCATGATCAAAAATACGCCTTGTGAAAGTTATTTATTGTAATCTACAATAATGCTCATGCAAACAGCACGGCTATCACGAGCCAGCGTGGTTCGCGAGCTCTCTCGATTTTTTTTCGCACTATCCATCTCTCCCTTATTAGAACAATTAGAAAGAGAGGTAAGTATAGTGCGAGAAAAATCGAGAGTATGTCGCGGCCGTCTCATGATAGACGTGCTGGGTGAGTGAATAAAGAGCTAAATTGTTTATCTTTTAAAACGTCTTTTCATGGCAAATTTAAGCTAGTAAGGACATAGTTGGGTTGGGCACAGCGAAATGTCATCCCGCTCGAATGTGGAGCAGCCCAACTGGGGAAGTACCTCCGCCATGCAGAAGACCACAGCCATAATAACACTTCTACTTGCTCTGTAGTAGTGTTGTGTTCCTGGAGGTGAGCAAGGTCGCCAGAGCTCCCGAGGATGCGTTGTGTTGAGAGCGAGGGAACTTGTTACTTCAGCTGTCAACACGACGAACCTTCAAACATAACAAGGGTCGGCAACGCCCATGTTACTCCTGTGGCATGCGTCTATAGACTGCGGTCTCCGCTTACCATCAGACGGGCCGTACGCTTGTTTGCCACCGTCGTTGTATTAAAAAAAAAAACTTAATATCTTTTAAACACTAATACTTATATCGAGAAATTATGAAAATGTACTTTGCGGATCCTCGCCACTATTTTCGGATCTTTTCAAGGCTCAGATCGCATCAATCGAACTCCAGTGCTGGCAACACTGAGTTTATCTACGCACATATCATAATTGCTCTAAAATGCGTTCAGAAACCATTATTACAACCGATTTTACTATGAGAATTTTCTTGTCTGTGGTAGTAGGTAATATCTGTACTGTAATGTTATTATAGTACAGATTTTTGTATCGTTATGAGTTTACATTTGGAACAGCTGTCAAAACTGAAGCGGGTCTCTATTGTATCCACAGATATTAAAACATTTATCGATACGGAACGTCAATTCAGTATGGTTTTTAATATGAAGCGCACGACATTTGATCTCGAGTGATTGAGTAGGTAGTAGGGACTTCATTCGTTTGTCTATGATTTAAAAAAAACCATTCGTCATGACGAATTGCCGCCATTGCTGTTGTCATTTTATTGTTGGTTTTTTGTTGTTACTTACCTACTTATGATATGTGTTTAGATAAAGTAGTGTATGCAACTGTACATAATTAGGCCTTAAAACACTCGTGTGATCCTATTATAAAATTCGCTAACGCTCGTTTCATAAAACCACACCCGCATTTTAAGGCCTCTCATTATGGATCAGTCGCATAAACTACAATAACCTACAGTGTAATCTAGACCAACTCTTTTACTAATATTTCTTATTCTAAGATATTAAAACTCCTCAATAAAATCGATGCAATTGCGTCGATGTAAAAACTAGTCTTCATTTCGTCTATACAAAGTTGTTTTTTTTATATGAAGCAAAATTAAAACATTTTAAATATATTATTTAGGTAAGTAAACTAATAAAGAGTGTATTTAATAATTAAAAATGATGATAACTTCTGTTTTTTATGCCGATTCTCAAAACTTATTGATCACCCCTCCCTCGTACCCAGCCTTGAGCTCTTTAATGTCCGCACAGGATTTAGAAATAAATAGCTGGTAAACAGCTGCTTTAGAGCTACCAGCTTGATGCAGCTTATTATCTACGGTTCACCACTTATAATGCTTTTATTTTGAGTGTGTGTAAAGTTACCACACTTTGTTGTGAACTAGCTTTTGCCCGCGACTTCGTACGCGTATATGTTTAACCATACCTACTACTGACATTTTTTTAAACTAAGGTTTCATTTCCATGTAGACTGTGCATGTCCAAATCAATCATTCAGAGAGTGGTCTCAATGCGAGCCCGAGGGCTTAAAGCCCGAGGCCGAGCCCCCACGGATACTCGTTATCTCCGAGTAACATGCAAGCGAAACCTTAGGGCCGAAGTCCTGAAGGTAAACGGGGTGGCAAGCGGACCCGAAGGCTGAGCTTTTCGTAAGCATGCTTTTAGAGAGCGGTCGCCATGCGAGCTCGGGGGCCTTACTATCCCCATGTGTCTTGCAAACGAAACCGCACACCAAAGGCCCCACGGTGGGCGGGCAGGCAAGCGAGGCCGAATGCCGAGCTTTTCGTAACAATGAAAGGCCTTAAGAATGCGCTCCAGACACTATCTCCAGGTGGCAGCGAAGCCAAAAGCGGAGCTTTACGTTGAAATGAAAGGCCAAAAGCATCCGTTCAGAGTGCGCTCTCAATCCGAGCCCCAACGGACACTCATTATCCTCGGATGACTTGCAAGCGAAACCTGAGGCCCGAATTCCCGAACGTAAAAAGGGAGGCAAGTGTAGCCGAAGGCTGAGCTTTTCTGTAGGAATTAAAGGCCTAAGCATGCTTTAAGAGACCGCTCTCTAGGTGGGGGGGGCAAGCGAAGCGAAGGCTGAGTAGGCTCGTAGGAATGAAAGGCCCAAAATATATACTATAATATATATAGCGTTCCTAATATATTTATTTCAAAAAGTCACGGGGGTTTTCTACTACATAAAAAGCGGCCAAGTGCGTGTCGGGCCACGCGCAGGGTAGGGTTCCGTAGTTGCCCGTCTGTCTGTGGCAGAATGCGGACTTAAAAGGCTTTTAGGGTTTTTATTATAGCTTACCCTCGTAAATAATCGTAAATATGATTATTTTTATAACACACCAACGTATAGGGTCGTTTCGTCGGTTACGCGACCACCTTCGGTGAGCGACCACCTGAAGTTTTTTCTATTACGGTAAAAGGTTCAAATTCCAATGACAATGTATACGAGTATGCACTCGAAATTAAGTGCATTTCTTACCAGTTAACTAGTTATGTCTACTACTCGTTAACTAGTTATGTGTACTTAACTGTGTGTGTGTTCTACTATATTATTCACATCTCTAATTATGTGGGTGACTAGCCAAACGAGTTAAGTAAAACAAGCTAGTCCCACATTAATTATTATATTAAAGTCAAACACGGCACAATAGCGAAAACACAGATCACACAAGAGTCACAAGCACAAAGAGAAAAGATAATAGTTTAAAGCAAGCACTTCAATAGTTCGGAAGAAAGTCACAGTGATAGAAAAAGCACATACGAAAGCTAACATAAAAGCATAAGCTTAAACATAAAGCGGCGCACTGCGCAAACCGAAAAGACGTGCAAAGCAACGTCGGCGCGTAAGCATTAACCGTTAGCTCAGAGCGGCGCGAGCGTAGCGTCCAGCCTCGAGAATGGTAAATAGCCGACTGCGCGGGATTATATCACATCTTTAATTAAGTTGCACTGCCCACATTTTATCTGCTTTGCCTTAAGGTTGACTGGTACCGAATGCTTTATAACATTAAGTCCGCCTTTTGTACCATAAGATCCGTCCGTCTTTTGTGCAATAAAGATTAAATAAATAAATAAATAAATAGTTTTCTTTTTAAATTCATTATATGTACTACTGCCACGAATTTTTTCACGTCCCCGGCAGGGGGACGCATGACTCGAACAAAAATTAGGGCTTTAAATCCTATTATCTCGCAAACGCATAACTAAGTGGAAAAATAGTTTTAGAAAACCCAAATACATCACCAATTTAACGTGTAGGGGACCCTAAAACATTTTTTTGTAAGGATTTTATTCTACTGTTTGTCGGCGTGATTGGTTTATATACCCACGCCGAATTGCAGTTTTCTAGTTGTAAGGGTTACTGAGCTAAGCCGAAGACGGACAGACAGACGGACGGACATGGCGAAATTATAAGGGTTCCTTGTTGACAACGGAACCCTAAAAAAATGGGCACCTAGGTATGTAGTTACTCAATTCTGCGCGGAATGCCGTTTTGTCCAAATTTTAGACCCGCATCCCTTGACGTTGGTGAACTATTATAATTTGAGATAAGTATTCAAGTCAACCTAACAAACAACTTTAGATGACCTCTGATTTCATAGCAAATATAGGAAGGCAGAAATCAAGGTTGCTGGATTTTCAATATCAACAGCGACGTACCAATATAAATAGGTCTCTAATTTCTAACAGTTACTATCGGGGGAGGTATCAACCAGTTTTGTTTAACATACTTATGTTAGTATTTAGGCTCCTAGCACTATTTTACATCCCGATTTGTTGTACGTTTGCTAAAAGTTTGAATGTGGTTCTTTTTAATCTCTAGTCAAGTTTTAATTGCATTATTTTGAAATTAAAATCAAGAAACTATAATACTTGAACTAGAACAATTAGTGAGATATCCGTCGGCGAAAAACAACGACATACGCCATCGAAAATAAGTAAACATATTCGCCATGATTGATATGACCATAATAAAGATATAGAGGTTATCTTAACCATAACATACCCACTATATCACGCGCTGCTAACTTGAGACAAATAATTACAGTACGCTTACCATGACTTTGACAATGACGGCTTACGCTAACGAGTATCGAGTTTTCTATCTGTGCATCCCGCTCGTACTGACAAAGTGCAATAGAGATGCACAGATAGAAAACTCGATACTCGTTAGCGTAACCCGTCATTGTCAAACTCATGGTAAGCGTACTGATACTGTATAGGTACCTACGTATAGCTACCTACCTACTAAGCAGAAACATCTTGAATCAAAATTCCAATTTCTAATCAAAGTGATTTTTTCACGGTAGTAGTATTTAGTATGGCGTGTAGGTATATATATAGTTGTACTTTAAGTTAATGTAAAACATTGCAATACCCTTACAGGGTTCGTGGTTGAAATTTCATTGTAACATGTGTCAACTATCTATACATCTATACATATAAAACCGGCCAAGAGCGTGTCGGGCCACGCTCAGTGTAGGGTTCCGTAGTTTTCCGTCCGTTACAGTAAAGTGTCCCCAATTAAGCGTAAAAAAATGGGCCATTTGTTACATTGAGTTGACATACTGAGTACAGAACCCTAAAAGTTTTAGGGTTCTGGTCGCCAAGTAATGCTTGTAGGGTTTTAGCCTACAAGCATTAGCATTACTTGGCGAACAATTTTTTTATTAGACAACGAACGACCAAAGACAACTAAGACAATTTGAGCACGAGAAATTTTCGACCTAATGTATGGGCGCACCTGCTCCGACCCTAATAAATCAGGAAAAATCTTAACAATGCCATGTACGATATAAGCATTCCGCGTACAACGACATCTATCGGCAAATTAAGTAAACTATTGCGCGCGAGCTTAAAGTATGGAAGATGATTTTTATGGGATAATTCTTTATTGCGTAAACCGATTTTCACCGTTTTTACTTTATTTGAAAGCACGTCATTTCATTGTGATTTTGTAGAAATTACAGGTACAATAAACATCTGCTTATACGGTTAAATTACAAACTTAGTTCAGAAATTATTTTGTAATTTTTTTCAAAAACTATTCTACCTATCAAGTTATAATAATTTTCCTAGAAAGATTTTATAAAGTTCTGCTTTTGAGATTTTTTTCATATTTTTAAAACTTATGGTTCAAAAGTTAGAGGGGGGGGGGGACACATTTTTTTAACTTCTTAAGCGATTATCTCCGAAAATATTAACATTATCAAAAAATGATCTGACTAAATCCCTATTCATTTTTAAATACCTATCCAACAATATATCACACGTCAGGGTTGAAATATAAAAAAACACTTCCCACTTTACGTATAGGGGAGGTACCCTAATAAAACATTTTTTTTCCACTTTTTATTTTACCACTTTGTCGGCGTGATTGATATACCATATACATATTAGTACCAAATTTCAGCTTTCTAGTGCTAACGGTTACGTACTGAGATTATCCGCGGACGGACGGACAGACATGGCGAAACTATAAGGGTTCCTAGTTGACTACGGAACCCTAAAAAAGCTGAAGAATGTCGATGGTCTGTAGATACATATATTCGAAAAAGTTAGCTGGGGATGTGTGCCTTGAATTTGTTTCCAGCTGTTGACACAACGAATTCATAAATCAATAAAGGGTCGGCAACGCGCTTGTGGTTCTCCGAAATGGTAGATTTTTATAGGCTAGGCTAGGTCCACTTACCATCAGGTAGGCCGTATGGTAGTTAACCATCATCCTAGTATGTTACGCAAGGCTAATATATGAAGGCCGCCGAGCTCGCACCGTTCAAGGAAACATCGTCAGCGGAACGTGTATGCAGCGCGGCGCCCGGCGACACGAGGCGCAGAGTCAGCAAAGTGGACGCCGCCGGCCTTCCCCGGCACCGCCGCATTCTTGATCTAGCATCTATCGGGTTCACTTCATTTTATTTTAATTAATTGTAATTTCTTTAATTAAATTCTTTTCAAATAAGTTTGGTTTTTTTTGCGACCTCCGTCTGCAACGAACGTAATTGGCGCAGTCGGTAGGATAGTCAAAATTAGAGTCAGTGAATCAATCACCGGCCTTGGCTATCTGGAATCTACGGAAGCTGCAAAGCGGAGGGAATCAAGAAATCGATTCGGCAAAGAAGACATGCTGTAAGTACTCTGAATCTTTCTTAGTCCTTGCTCCATCCTTAGTGTATCCTATCTTTAATTCGTGTATAGATTATTTGTATTCTGATTACTTTTAGTGGTCTAACGTGTAGAGTATTTTAGCACTATCGTTTTATTAACTATCATTCAAGATTTTCCATCCGAGAGAATCCCGGACGCTTAGGTTAGATATACTTAGGGCTAATAGACTTAGCACCATAGACGAAAGAAGGAATTTAGAGGAATTAGAAGTAGAGGACGAAGTATTAGAAAACGAGATGGCGCAGGATAACATTGATTCAATTTTTAAATCACTGCGAGTGCTTCCCGAATTTGATGGCAACCCGCACGTTCTAACGCGTTTTATCAATCTATGTGATCAGTTAGTTTTAACTTACTTCAGACCTGAAGCCGGTTACGAACTTCAAAATTTAGCCCTTATAAACGGCATTCTTAATAAAGTAACAGGACCCGCGTCTAGGCTAATAAATTCCAATGGAATACCAGAGACCTGGCTAGGGATCCGAAGCGCGCTCATTAATAACTTCGCGGATCATCGTGATGAAACCGCCTTATATAATGATTTGTCCTTGCAGACTCAAGGGTCTAGCACGCCACAGGAATTTTACGAAAAATGCCAGAATCTATTTAGCACGATTATGACGTATGTTAGCCTAAATGAGGCAATACCTACGACCATAGAGGCAAAGCGTACCCTCTATCAAAAACTAACGCTACAGGCTTATTTGCGAGGGTTAAAAGACCCCTTAGGATATAGGATACGTTGTATGCGGCCCGAGACGATGGAAAAGGCTCTTCAGTTCGTTCAAGAAGAGCTCAACACTCTTTATATGCAACAACGTAGCGAGAGCGGACCAAGCAAAAGGGAGTGGCAGCAACCGCCCCCGCAACATAACCGTAATTCAGCCCCTTTTCTCATGCCGCCTAGGCAACCAGTTTTTAATATGCCTGGTCCATCCAGACCAAATGTAGTGCCGCCTCTAGCTTTCCAAGGTTGGAGACCCAACCCTTCATCTCAGATGCAGTCGCCCCGCGGCCCAAGCCGCACCCAACAGATGATGCGCGCCCCTCTTCCAAATTATAACCCGCAAAGTAATGTCTTTAGGATGCCTAACAGATTCCAATCTCAAAATCAGTCCCAAAATCAACACCGTCCAATGAGCGGTGTTAGCCATTTCGTCCCAAGGACGTTGCCACCAACAGGTAGGCAAGATTTGAGCAATTTCACTAATCCACCCCCTAGCAACTATTTCAGAACCCGAGAGATAAACTTTAATGAACTCGGTTACGACTACGACCCCTACCATGAATACGATTATGGCTGTGACCAAACCAGCTACCCTTATGATTACCTCGACTACCCTTATTACGAGGAGCAATCATGCTACCCCGAACCAGCTATTGTAGAAGAAGTAGTAGACACTAATTCTGTCCCCGTAGGTGATGTAAATTTTCAGGAGAGTTCGAAATCAGAAAAGCCAAAATAGAGGTTAATTTTCATATTCAACGGCAACTAGGTTACATACAGATCAGAGACCCCCCATTGAAACTGCTTGTAGATACGGGAGCAAACCAATCATTTATCAGCCCCGATGCTGTTAAATTATATTTTAATCATGTACCGTTGAACTTTGAGCCATTCGAGGTCACAAATATACACGCTACAAGTAAGAGTAACCATTCCATCACCTTGCCTTGCTTCCCAGAATTTAACGAACCGGGTAACATCAACCTATTCGTTTACAAATTTCATGGATATTTCGATGGTCTGATAGGTTTTGATCTATTAGATGCATGGGGATCTAACATAGATCTCAAGAACAAGCTACTAGTAACTCGTAACGCGCGCGTTCCCTTACAGATGTATGACTCGCGCAACGTAAATCTGTACGAGGATATTATCCCTGCTAATACATCTAAACTAGTTAGATTACCGATGAACACCCTAGACGGAGATGTCATCGTAGAACATCAGACGATAGGCAATTGCTCAATTGCAAACTGTATAACTAGAGTTGTCAATAACAGAGGCTGGGTTGAAGTTACTAACCATTCACCCATGATGTAATTTTCTCTATGGACAAGCCGGTAGTGGGAGAATTATTTAACTTAGAAACTGAATGCACTGAAATTCCATCAGATCGTGTCCAGGCAGTATTATCCCGCCTGCGCACAGAACACCTAAATCCGGAAGAACGGATTAACTTGGAACGGATTTGTGCCGAATATGCGGACGTGTTTTATCTTGAGGAGGAACCCTTAACGTTCACCAACAAGATAAAACATAAAATAAGAACTACGGATGAAATTCCAGTGCATACGAAAACGTATAGATACCCTTACGTCCACAGACAAGAGGTCAGAGACCAAATTAGTAAAATGCTCGATCAGAATATTATAAGACCCTCGGACTCCGCGTGGAGCTCCCCAATTTGGATCGTACCAAAAAAAGCAGACGCCTCAGGCAAAGTAAAATGGCGTCTTGTCGTGGACTTCAGAAAGGTTAACGAGAAAACGATTGACGACAAATACCCCATTCCAAACATAACGGACGTATTAGACAAGCTCGGGAAATGTCAGTATTTTACAACCTTAGACCTGGCCAGTGGATTCTATCAGGTGGAGATGGACCCAGAGGATATTCATAAAACCGCATTTAATGTAGAAAATGGGCATTATGAATTCCTTAGGATGCCAATGGGATTAAAAAATTCTCCATCCACATTTCAACGTGTGATGGACAATGTTCTCAGAGACCTGCAAAACGAAGTATGCCTCGTCTATCTAGACGACATAATCGTTTTTAGCACCTCCCTTCAGGAGCACGTAGTAAATCTTGGTAAGGTCTTCAGGAAACTTCGAGAATCCAACTTCAAAATTCAGATGGACAAATCCGAGTTTTTGAAATTGGAAACCGAATTTCTGGGGCATGTTATTTGCAGCGAGGGCGTTAAACCCAATCCTAATAAAATCCAAGCCATTCAAAATTACCCCATACCGAAAACCCAGACTGAAATCAAACGTTTTCTCGGCCTTCTAGGTTACTATCGCAAATTTATCCCGGATTTTGCACGCGTCACCAAGCCACTAACACAATGCTTAAAAAAGGGCTCTAAAATCACTTTAGACAAAAACTACACTGAATGCTTTGAACGTTGCAAAACCCTTCTGACTAACGACCCTATACTTCAATATCCCGACTTCACAAAGGAATTTATACTCACCACCGACGCTTCTAATGTAGCCATAGGCGCCATATTATCACAGGGACCCGTGGGCTCAGATAAACCCATTGCCTACGCGTCCAGAACCCTTAACTCGAGTGAATGCAACTATAGCACAATCGAGAAGGAGTTATTGGCTATAGTCTGGGCCACCAAGTATTTCAGGCCTACCTGTTTGGCCGTAAATTCAAAATCATCACGGATCATAAACCATTGCAATGGGTTATGAACCTGAAGGAGCCCAACTCGAGACTTACAAGGTGGAAACTAAAACTAGGCGAGTACAGCGACAATTTTACAGTAATATACAAACAGGGTAAGCAGAACACCAATGCAGATGCCCTTTCTCGAGTCCAGATCCATAACGAAGAACTCGACAGTATAATAGATGAACTGGTGTCCATCTTACCAAATCCATCAGAATCGGCACCTGCATTAGATGATTCTAGAACCATTACAGCGGAGCCTGAAGGTGATTCCAGAACCATCACCGTGCATACCGATAACGAGAGTCCCATCTTAGAAGTCCCAATTTCAGATGACCCACTTAACAAATTTACTAAACAACTAATATTAAATGTAGTTAACGACATTAAAGGTAAACCAGTAATAACCAAGCCCTTTGATACCCACACTCGGATTTCCGTTCAGGTGTCCGAATCCAACCTAGAAGAGGATGTGATAAATGCTATCAAGGAATATGTGAACCCCAAGATTAAAACTGGCTTATTTATCAACCCTCATCTATCAATGTACAATATCATCCCCATAATACAGAAAACATTTAAAAATTCATCATTCCACTTAGTATTAACAAAAAAGGAAGTTGAGAACGTCCGTGTATATCTTAAACAGCAAGAAATAATTAACGGGTATCACACTGGTAAGACCAACCACAGGGGTATTAACGAAACCTTCCTAGCACTATCCCTTAGATACTATTGGCCTAAGATGAAAGATAGCATTACTAAGTTCATCAACGAGTGTACAGTATGCGGGCAGGCAAAATACGACCGTAACCCCATAAAACAGCAATTCAAGGTCGTAACTCCTCCCACCAGACCCTTTGAACTACTTCACCTAGATTTACTCACCATTCAGAACGAAAAATACCTCACCATAGTTGACGCTTTTTCCAAATATGCACAAGCCTATTACTTACGGGACGGAACTGCTTTAAGTGTAGTACAAGCACTGCTTAACTTTTTCACTCACCACCAAGTGCCTCTAACCATAGTAACTGATAACGGACCTGAATTTACTAACCAACTCGTAGCAGAATTCGTCAGGGTACATAAAATCCACCACCATAAAATAGCTCCCCATTCACCAAATGAGAACGGAATCGTTGAAAGGTTCCATTCTACCTTATTAGAACATCTCCGTATATTAAGAATCTCACAGAAATCAGAACCAGTCATTAATTTAGTCCCCTACGCCCTTCTGGCCTATAACAGCAGTATCCATAGCCTCACTAAGTGTAGACCTAGTGAAGTAATATCGGGTCACTTTGATCCCCGCGATCCCTTTGATATCGATGTCTCATCTCAGCTACTGCAACAGTACACGATTAAACACAAAGAAAAAATGACCGTAGCGTATAATGCAATTCACGAACTTTCCCTGTCATCCCGGGAGAGAATCATCGACAATTCCAACAAAAACCGAGAGCCTGAAACTGAGTACTCACCAGAACAACAAATTTTCATAAAAAACCCATCAGCGTCCCGGCAAAAGGTAGCACCCCGTTATACCCATGATGTTGTAATGGCCAACCTCCCCATTCATATCTATACCAAGAAAAAACGAGGCCCAGTTGCCAAAACTAGGCTAAAAAGGGTCCCTAAATCCAGCCAATTGTTACAGGACGTTCCTGATCCTCCATCTCCTCCTGCGGACAAGTGTATCGCAGGAAATACAACTTGAAAGTCTCGATGAAGGTCCCGGCATTCTACCCTTCAAACTGGGAATAGGTAGAATGATATCCCATTACCATTCCTTCTTGCAGCATATCGATTTACACGATCTGAAAAGCAAAATTGATTCTGTTAACCATCAATTAGATGCAGTTAGCCCCGAATTGCACAACAGAACTAGGTCCTTATTTGAACCCCACATTTTGTACCTCAGAAATAAGCTTGACAGCCTGGTTGAACAAATAGAAACATTCGAATCAAATCGCGCTAAAAGAGGACTGGTGAATGGACTAGGATCCGTAATAAAGAGCATCACCGGAAACCTCGATTATACTGACGCCATGCACTACAACAAAATCCTTAAGTCTTTGCAGGACAATCAAAATAACTTACTACTTGAATTTAATAGCCACGTTAGCCTTTCCAAAAACATTACCACCGAATATTCCAGGGTCATAGACAGCATCGTAGCCAACCAAGATAAGATGAGCATCCTACTAGAAAAGATTAGCCAGAGCGAGGCAACTCGTGATAACGACTTAATTAAATACGCGCACCTTGCCCAAGTCCTTACAATACTTAGTGATAACGTAGATACAATGTCACAGGAACTTTTAAAACTGGGAAATAACCTAGCTTTCATAAGGGCCTCTACTATGCACCATTCCGTGCTGAGTTTCCCAGCATTACGTTCTATTATAGGCAAACTGAACTCTATCTACAGTAAAGAAAGAGTTATGGATTTAGATATTAGAGAATACTATGATATAATTAGGTTAGGGTCATATTACATAGGTGACGAGATAGTTATAGTCTATAAATTTCCCATTGTCGTAGCACCCATTTATGAGATATATAAATTAGCCATAGTCCCAAATAAATATCATGAGATCCTTACCCCTCCATCTCCGTTCCTTGCCCTCCATGAGAAAGAATTCAGGTACATAGAGGCTGAATGCCCGAGGACCAGTAAATGGTACATATGCGAGGAAAAACGCAGTCTACAAGGCCGAGCAGCTGAAGACTGTATCCAGCAGCTCATCACGAGCCAGCAACGAAGCACCAACTGTAATCCTATCCAGATAACACTTGAAACGCCAGCCTACGAAGAATTGGACGAGAAACATTATACGATCAACTTTCCAAGCCCAACCAAGGTTCACCTCTCTTGCGGACAACATCTGTACGAGACTCTTCAGGGCAGCTATCTCGCTGTCATACCACATCAATGCCAGCTAGAGACCTCACAGTTCCTGATCTCTAACATCAACGATCGAGTTAGAGGCCAAGCATTCAAGATAATGGACCTGCCCAACGTTGCCAGCGCCACATCCTCATATCCCAGCATCTCACCACTCAAACTAAACTCCATCAACCTGGAAAATCTTCATCAGATCAGCACCAAAGTCTCCTTAGAGCAGCCTGCCAGATTAAGCAATGAGATCGACTACAGTTTGTACCACACTACTATCCCGATGTACGCAGTTATAATAATTGCCTGCGTACTAGCTAGCGGCCTATACTACTATAACCACTGTCTGAACCGGATGAAACCTTCAACGCAGAATCCGGATGGAGATGAATCACTTGAACTGGCCACATACGCCATACCAAGGGTTGATCCCAATCAACCCCCAGCTCAATTTACGACCAAGGTCTTCAATAGTCGCTGTTCTACGGGTGGAGGTGTTACGCAAGGCTAATATATGAAGGCCGCCGAGCTCGCACCGTTCAAGGAAACATCGTCAGCGGAACGTGTATGCAGCGCGGCGCCCGGCGACACGAGGCGCAGAGTCAGCAAAGTGGACGCCGCCGGCCTTCCCCGGCACCGCCGCATTCTTGATCTAGCATCTATCGGGTTCACTTCATTTTATTTTAATTAATTGTAATTTCTTTAATTAAATTCTTTTCAAATAAGTTTGGTTTTTTTTGCGACCTCCGTCTGCAACGAACGTAATTAGTATGTAAATAAACACTAAAAACATATATACATATCATTATCACATGACGTGACGTACCTATGTGATCACTGATTGCCGCAACTAGAAAGCAACTTTGGACCTTACTTTGAAGCTTCTAAGACGCAATTTCGAGTGACCGTGTCAATTGTTATGATTCACGTTCTTACTACAAACATAAAACCAATTATCTTAGGTTAATTGGTATAAGTTGAGCGATCGATAATGAGCAAAAAAAACTTATCATCCGATGTGAGTTAAATACACATATTTCTACTAATAATTGTATGCATAAGTTGGATGGTTTATTATCTGTACAGTTTGGAATGTTCCCATTGGAGATTGATGGCCACGGACCACCTGTCACTACTTTTTTAGGGTTTCGTATAGTCAACCTTATAGTTTCGCCATGTCCGTCTGTCCGTCTACGGCTTAGATCAGTGACCTTAACCTATTTGAAAGCTGTAATTCTGCATGGTTAAGTATATAGAATATAATAGAATCGTAATTGCATAACACATTACAAAAAATATTTCAAGCGTTTGTTAAACAGTTTTGAATTTTATTATAGCATTAGGAAGCTAGGTGATTATAAATTTTGATAGTCTCAATATGAGGGCTACGGGGACCCATGTTGTGGGATATCGTTGGATAGCTTTCGCTTTGATCGCAGGATTTCTACAAACCATTTTTCAATTCAGTGATCCGTTCCCCCCCCCCCCCCCCCTGCCGGCGAAATGACTACTAGGTACCGGGAGTGTCGATCAATGTACTTGGAAAGAACGTACTATACGTACAAATTCGGCCGACGCAACCACACTATAGTTAGTTGGCGCGTGCGTAGCGATGTAACAAAGACAGACAGCCAACTACGGAACCTTACACGGCGCGTGGCCCAACACGCACTTGGCCGGTTTATTTGCCACTTAATCTATCAATTACTTGGAAAAAATCGATTTAGTAAATTGCCAACACTTTACACTACCTTCCCCATGAACAGAGCAGTTCCTGTCGGCCATATTTAATTGGTAAGGTAATTATAGTCCGTTTAATAATTTACCAAATAATAAATTGTAGGTACCAGTGAGCATCTTGTCTACTCCTTTACAGGACAACAATGATCATAGGTATATCTCGAGTGCAACGCTGTTCTTAAATGGCATCGATAAGTGACGAACTGATATGCGATTCATGTTATCTCTACTCGTCCACCGCTCATCACTAGTATAACAAGATTCCTAGACCTGCTTGCATTCTTAATCATAGTCTGGCTTAAACTGGTCCGTTGAAGGTGAGTGGCCGGACTTCGTGAACAGACGCTGATAAGGGTTCAACTATCAAAGTTCATGAATTGTCAAAGAAGTGGCAAATTACGTGTGTCGATACGTAGGTAGTTTAGTAGTTTTTATTAGTTTAATGCAGATAACGAGAACATCGCATGTGACTTAACGTCGCTGTTTTTATACAGGCCAGACTTATGGTTTTGGATCCATATCTTGAAGCTTACCATTTTGAAGCATTGTAATGTTGTATTATTCAAAAGCGGTGACCGGAAATTTGTTCTTAGGAACTCCTAATACGAGGCCGATTTTGGAAATAAGTACCTAAACTTAATAAGAACTTCAAAGATTTAAACAAAGACTCGGACGGGAATCGAACCCGGTCTGTGATCCCGAATTTGTCAAAATCGGAGGTCGTTTTATTGCGAATAGTATTAGTGCTAGTTGTAATTTTATTAATTTACTAAAATCGGCCTCGTGAGTACTAGAACAAAATGTCCTAACTATATCTTATATATTCAGATTTGGACTCGTATAGTGAGCTGTAAAAATATTGGTGCGTACAACTTACCTAGGTACTCATAAATATGTCCCCATCGCTTTTAAATATCAGCGGATTAAGGTTTCGGTACCTACGTATTTATGAACGGATTAAATAGATATGTATTTGTGCACTTGACTAGACAACACTAAGGTCTTAAGACTTTATAGGTATTCTACCTACTTACATATATATATATATATAAACATACATACCTTATACACATATTATATTACACATTCATCTTAAGCACATATACATAATAATATTTACATTAACTCGCCGTACTTATGTGACGGACGTTAAAGTAAATATCGTACGGGTGCAATGGACACGCATCTCGGAAACCTGCTCCTATTGTCTGAGCGGCGTCCACCGCACCCCCCTACCCCTGCGCCGGCGCAGCCGGCTTCGGCAGTCGCTAGCCGAACCTCATGAACGACACCCGCGTACTGCTGAGTGTTCGCTATCTCTTTCGCACCCGCTTGCTTTCCTATATGCTATCGCTTTCTAGCACCGCGGCATCGCGCGCATGTTAACGGTTATGACATTGTACTGTGCTTTGCTTTCTGCCTTCTGTTCTTTTATAAACATTTAATGTGAATTGGTGTGTGGAATTATAAGGAACATCTAAAACGTGAGTGAACTTTTATTTACACACCGCCACATATCTGGTGACCACACTTGGACACAGCAAGCACAATGCCGAGTAATCCCGATGAATTTAAAGACGCGGTTGCTGAAGGCCCGGGAACGCACGGTAATGGCGGCGAGAATAGTACCGAATCAAGCGGGACTAAGCGTACCGGCGAGCCGTTCGACATATGTAAAGTCGCTACGAGAGTGCCACCATTTTGGCCTGAAGAGCCAGAAATATGGTTCGCACAAGTGGAAGGGCAATTTGCTATCTCCGGCATTACAGCAGATGCGACCAAATTTAATTACGTCATCGGCCAGCTAGATAGTATTTACGCTAAGGAAGTAAAAGACGTCATCGTCAGCCCACCAGCCGAGCGTAAATATGAAAAGCTCAAGGTCGAACTCATCAAAAGGCTGTCAGCTTCCAACGAGAAAAAGATTAAGCAATTGCTTATACATGAGGAGATCGGCGATCGGAAGCCGTCGCAATTTCTGCGCCACCTGAGGAGCCTCGCAGGCGCCGACGTTCCAGACGACTTTTTGAAGACCATCTGGGTTAGTCGTTTGCCCCGTCACATCCAGACAGTGCTCGCTGGCCAACCGGCGTCTAGTTCGATCGAGGACATAGCGGATCTAGCCGACAGGGTTTGCGACATCGCTGCACCTGCTCCGCAAGTGGCCGCAGCTAGTCACGGTATTCCAGAGGACGTCATCGGCTGCCTAACCAGGGAGATCGCCGCGCTTCGAAGAGAGGTTCACGAGCTTAAGGCTCAGCCCGGCAATAGATCACGGGCCAGGTCCACTCGCCGCTCCAACAGCAGGTCCCGTTCGAGCCAACGATCGCAGAGCAACTATCGCAAGTTCCCGCTCTGCTGGTACCACGGCAAGTTTGGGGAGCGGGCTACCCAATGCGTGAAGCCCTGCGACTTCAAGGCGGGAAACTCCACGGGCACTCGCTAATGGCGACAGGCGATTGCCCCGGCCCCACTGGTCGCCTATTCATCACCGATCGGCACTCCAAGATCCAGTTCCTGGTAGACACCGGCAGTGACCTTTGCGTGTACCCCCGGTCGATGCTACGCGATCGTCGCGCTCGGGCAAATTACGAACTAAGTGCGGCAAATGGTTCTTCTATTGCCACGTATGGTTGGGTGAATTTGTGTCTAGACTTTGGACTGCGTAGAGACTTTAAATGGCGTTTTGTCGTAGCCGACGTTACTAAACCTATAATTGGCGTGGATTTTATAAACTATTACAAGCTTATTATAGATTGTCCTAACAAGCGAATCATAGACGATCTTACCAATTTGTTTACTATAGCGTCGAGTGCTCAGCAGAACGGAATTTCGTCCATCAAGGTACCAACCGGGATTACGCGTTTCCATAAGCTCTTAGATTATTTTCCAGATCTGATCCGGCCGGCTGGTACGCAGCGTCCAACACCGACACACAACACCGTACACCACATCCGCACAACACCAGGTCCCCCAGTCTTCGCTGCTCCTCGTCGTCTGGCGCCTGATAAATTAAAGATCGCGAAACAGGAATTCGAGTCTATGCTGGCCAACGGCACGGCACGACCTTCGGAAAGCCCATGCTCATCGCCCTTGCACTTAGCCCCCAAAAAGGATAACGGGTGGCGTCCCTGTGGCGATTACCGGTCGTTGAACGCCCGCACGATCCCTGACAGGTATCCGATCCGGCACATCCACGACTTTGCCCATAGCATCTCAGGCTGCAAAGTATTTAGCACGCTGGATTTGGTTAAAGCCTACAATCAGATACCTGTCAGCGATGAGGACATTCCGAAAACCGCCATAACGACGCCATTCGGTTTATGGGAGTTTCCTTTTATGAGTTTTGGACTTAGGAACGCGGGCCAAACTTTTCAAAGGTTCGTGGACGAGATGACCAGGGGACTCGACTTCGTGTACTGTTACCTAGACGATTTTCTAGTGTTTTCCAGAGACGAAGAGCAGCATGAGGAACACCTTCGTGCTATTTTCAAACGACTGCAGGACTATGGCATGCTACTGAACGCGTCCAAGTGCGTCTTCGGTGCCTCGGAGGTAACCTTCTTAGGCTACTCAATCTCCGAAAAGGGCACACGACCATTGGACTCTAAGGTACAGGCAATTCTAGAATTCCCTCAACCCCAAAACGTACGTCAGCTCCGACGTTTTTTGGGGATGATCAATTTCTACAGACGGTTCCTGCCCCAGGCTGCGTCGTCTCAGACACCTTTGAACGCTTTATTGACTGGCTCAGTCAAAGGGTCACATCCAATCAAGCTTGAAGGCGACACCTTGAGAGCGTTTGAAGCCTGCAAGGAGTCTCTGTCTCAAGCGACAATGCTTACCCATCCAGATTGCTCGCTTCCGCTCGCCCTGACAACCGACGCGTCTGATACGGCGATGGGCGGGGTAATCCAGCAGCTCAAGGATGGAGTGTGGGAGCCCCTGGCTTTCTTCTCCCGAAAGCTGAGTCCCTCGCAGGTGAAGTATTCTCCCTACGATCGAGAGTTGCTTGCAATCTACGAGTCGATCAAATATTTCAGGCATATGCTGGAGGCGAGGCACTTCACAGTCTATACTGACCACAAGCCGCTTACGTACGCTTTTCGGGAGCATAAGTCCAACTGCTCACCACGTCAGTATAGAAATCTGGACTTTATCTCCCAATTCACAACCGACATTCGGCATATCGCTGGCAAAGATAATGTCGTTGCCGACACTTTGTCGCGTGTGGAGGAATTGGGAGCGCCTGTAAGTCTCGACCTCATCGCTCAAGGCCAAGCCTTCGACTCTGAGTTGCAGCAACTCATCGACGGAGGATCTTCTCTGCAGTTAGAGGAACGGCACTTACCTGGGAGCCGTAGCTCCTTGTACTGTGACGTCAGTACCCCAGCCCCCAGACCTTTTGTGCCAACTACTTACCGGAGGCAAGTATTCCACAGCCTCCATTCCTTGAGCCACCCAGGACCCGGTGCAACAGCCCAAATGGTAGCTGAACGCTTTGTGTGGCCAGGCGTGCGCAGAGATTGCCGTAAGTGGGCACAGGCATGTGTGCCATGCCAACGTGCAAAAGTCAGCAGACACGTAGCCGCCCCACTCAGCACGTACAGCCTACCTAAGGCACGGTTCAAACAAGTGCACATAGACCTTATAGGTCCCCTCCCATTGTCCCAAGGATACCGGTACTGCCTTACAGCGGTAGACCGGTTCACTCGTTGGCCCGAGGTAGCCCCCTTGGCTGATATCACAGCTGAGACAGTGGCCAAAGCGTTGCTATCTACCTGGATCTCGCGCTTTGGCTGTCCCAGCGACATAGTGACAGATAGAGGTCGCCAATTCGAATCAGCCCTGTTCTCCCACCTATCAAGGATAGCTGGGTTTGAGCACAGGCGAACGACGGCGTACCATCCGGCTTGCAATGGCCTTGTCGAGCGCTTTCATCGGCAGCTCAAGGCAGCCATTGTGTGCCACGCCAACGAGACTTGGACCGAATCTCTGCCATGGGTACTCCGCGCACGCAGCGCTTTTAAGGAGGATCTGCAGGCTTCTTCGGCCGAGCTAGTATATGGCGAACCCCTCAGGTTACCCGGAGAATTCTTCGACCCTGCCGCAGTTGGAACAACAGACGTGTCTGAATTTTCAGCCCGGTTGAGCTCTTATGCCGAGAACCTGAAGCCCGTACCAGCATCTCGCCACGGCCGTAAGAAACCCTTTGTTTTTAAAGAGCTAGCCACCTGCGAGTTTATCTTCCTCCGTGAAGATGCGTCGCGTGGCTCACTTCAGCCTGCTTACTCCGGCCCACATAAAGTCCTGGCTAGAAATGACAAAGTTTTTAAGATTATGGTCAATGGGAAAGAAGTCACAGTGTCTATAGACCGGCTTAAACCGGCCCACACACTTGTAGACCCAGTCCCAAACAGCCACGTAGACCCAGTCCCAAACAGCCACGTAGACCCAGTCCCAAACAGCCACGTAGACCCTCCACCTCCTAGTACTGTTCGTGACTACATCACGCGATCAGGGCGACGCGTACGATTTCCCGATTTTTATCGCCCTTGACGGTCTCTGGAGGGGAGTGATATAGGTATTCTACCTACTTACATATATATATATATAAACATACATACCTTATACACATATTATATTACACATTCATCTTAAGCACATATACATAATAATATTTACATTAACTCGCCGTACTTATGTGACGGACGTTAAAGTAAATATCGTACGGGTGCAATGGACACGCATCTCGGAAACCTGCTCCTATTGTCTGAGCGGCGTCCACCGCACCCCCCTACCCCTGCGCCGGCGCAGCCGGCTTCGGCAGTCGCTAGCCGAACCTCATGAACGACACCCGCGTACTGCTGAGTGTTCGCTATCTCTTTCGCACCCGCTTGCTTTCCTATATGCTATCGCTTTCTAGCACCGCGGCATCGCGCGCATGTTGACGGTTATGACATTGTACTGTGCTTTGCTTTCTGCCTTCTGTTCTTTTATAAACATTTAATGTGAATTGGTGTGTGGAATTATAAGGAACATCTAAAACGTGAGTGAACTTTTATTTACACACCGCCACAACTTATTGGCTGTGGTTTGCCTGCCAACATAAGTTTTAGTGGAGAATACTGTATTTTGGATTTCCAGCATCTAATCGCGGTTTCAGTAAGATTTGTAGGACGCTGTCTGATGTCCGAACTAACTAGATCTCTTTTACTACAACCATACCAACTTCGGGTAAAACAACGATAGGAACGTCATGGAAAATAAATATATTCGCCTGGATAACAGTTTATGACGCCCATAGTAAAGATAATGACGTTATCAGGTCCATAACATACAACGTCACGCAGCAGCGCGTGTCGAAAGTCGAAACAGGTGAAGACGTAAAATTTTGTACTTAACACGGGCGGTAATTTGTAAAGCCCCAGAGCGCATATTTATGGCAAAAAAGGGCTGTGAATTCGTGAATGCCCCAGACCGCAGGCGTTTGTGGCCCGAACCGAAGGTGAGGGCCATAAATATGCGCTCTGGGCCTAGAATACCTAGATATGTCTAAGATATGACACTGCATAAATCAGCGAATCAATTTCTAAGAGTTTGACACCCTCGTAGTTTATATTGAGATCTGTTCCGATCGTCCATTTTTAAAGCGACGACTTAAATACAATTCGAGTTCAAAGAAAGATGTTTTCGCTTCCAGTGGATGCAAGAGTCTAAATTATATGTTCTTTAAATATCCTTATTTTCAAAAACGCAATATCTAGCAGTGGTCGGGTCAATTGACAACATTTCATTTTTTTAAGTGGGTCATTACTTATTTGATTTGGTTCTATAGAAAATGAAATTTTAAGGTATACATGTTTTTTTATTTTTCCCTAAATGTTTATTTTCATCCAAAAATATCAAAATTAAAATTAGTGAATTCAATTAGGTCGTAAGTAAAATATGACGTCATGAATTATGTCTCTCTATAGTCTATATGCACCTGTCCACATCTTCAACACACACAACAGACGTAGGAATGACGTTACGCACGGGGTACACAGCGTTTTACAGATTTTAGTGATTTTCTCGGAAACGAGTAAGAATAAAAATGGGAAAACCACTTTATTACGTTCAGATAAGATAATTACCGAAACGGTTTTCGATTTAGGCATCATTACATATTTTGAAATGTTGTCAATTGTTATTGACGTCATTCTACAAACATAACCACCAATTATCTATAAGTTAATTGGTATAAGTACGTTTAGCAAAAGATAATGAGTTTTAAAACGAGATATCACCCGAGGTAAGGTAAATATAACTTTGTAATGTATGTATACTCATTACTTAACTACAATTTACTAACAATTTATGCGTGAGTTGGTTTGTTTTTGATGTGTGATGTGACGACATTGGTATGTTTCCGGCTGGCCTGTCGCCACTTTTTTATAATAACAAATCATTAATTGGCTGAATACAGTTCAAAGATGGTACAAACAAACAAACACAAAGGAGGCATTGAATAAAATATAAATATTATAAAGAGGAATTGAATAACTAACAAATGTCAAATCTTAAGGCGCCGTAGGCTCAGCGAAGTTAAGCGATCAGAGTTTTTGAAACAATATGATGCGTCTGTTTATACTGATATGGTTTCAAAAAAATACGAATAGTAATCTTGAGGCTTTCCTGCAGGGAAATCAGTGTTTAGAAACATGATTAAGCAATTTTCGCTCGATAGAAAAAAATCACGAACATAGGTCTAAAAGGGTCTAAAATACACTCTTCTCAATACATCTCTAATACATCTCTCTCAAACATGATATTGCTGATTTTTAGAAGCATTTTAATATTTTTAGCTTTTGTGCATGATTTGTAACGAATATTTTAAATGTATTATAGACCCTTTTACACCTATGTTCTTGATTTTTTTCTATCGAGCGAAAATTGCTTAATCATGTTTCTAAGCACTGATCTCCCTGCAGAAAAGCCTCAAAATACTATTCGTATTTTTTAAAACCATCTTCTTATAAACAGACGCATTATATTGTTTCAAAAACTCTGTTCGCTCAAGGCCTGCCACACACTGGTGCGGCCTGCGGTGGCGGACAATAGTAAATTTGACAGCGGTGGACAAGTTTACTATTGTCCGCCGCGGCCAGGCCGCGCCAGTGTGATGCAGGCTTAACTTCGCTGAACCTACGGCGCCCTAAACCTACTTGCACTCGAGATACATTAATACGCTGTAACTATAATAAAATCGAATCAAGGTAGGGCTGAGCTGCAGGCTACTACCGGGGTCCACAGGCGGCGGATAGTGGAATGGCCATCAGATATGATGGTTAGCTGCGAATATACTGAATAAGCAGTCCCCGACCACGCAGCGGCAGGGTTATCAGGATGTAGTGGGTAGGCTTGTAGGAGGGGCTACTCTATAAAAAGCTACAATATCCGACGACGATTCTGTGTCATGGCGAGTAGTTGCCGCCATTAAATAAGCAATCCTCTAGTGTCAGGCAGCAGTAGCACTAGTACCGACTGGAGAACGAAGATAGGAATCTGGAAGGGCTCTTGTTTGGACATCACGGAGCCGGTGAACCTCGGTTCGTGTACTGTGGGAAACCACCACACTATGCTTCCTCAAAAAAGGAGTAATGGATTACTCCACCGACAAGAGCCAAGCTCTTAATTAAATGATGATGAACTAATAAAATAACATTGGTCCAGGCGCCAATTCGTGAGACAACGTTTTAAGTTGTTGGCTTGTGAGTGATTTAAAGTTATCTGGGAGATGATTGTACAAAAGACACCACATGTTTTTTTAGGGTGCCGTAGTCGACTAGGAACCCTTATAGTTTCGCCATGTCTGTCCGTCCGTCCGCGGATAACCGTTAGCACTAGAAAGCTGAAATTTGGTACTAATCTCTCACTTATAATAAATCTCTAATTTGAAAATGGAATCAGCCAGTATCAAACTAAGCATTTACGTGTCCCGAATGATCTCGGCTTCCCATGAACGGAAAAACATGTAGATTTTTTCATAAGTACATTATTACTCTAGCTTCCGTTTAGGATAGTTTTTATCAAACTGCGACACTTAATTAATTTTCGGAAACATTTGACCTCATTAAATTATTCAGTTCTTCTGCATGAAATCATAGCCGCCATATCCGTCAACTGTCAGTGACGTCAAAATGGCGGACTTGCCATATCTAACTAACAGTAATAATTTCGATCCGGTGTTGTGATAGACCTTCACAAAACGCATATTAAATTCTAAAGCATAAAAAATAATCGATTCTGATATGGAAACTTATACGCGCTAAATTCGTATTGAGGCGTAATTTCAATAAATGTATCAACAAATTTCAACAAATTAACGTCAAAAGTCTGACTCTTCCTTTTTTTTAATGGCATGGCCTAGCGTTGTGTCGCGTTCAGCCAAAACGTCTAGGTTTATGAGTTTCTGCAAGATTACACGCTGAGTATTTGTCACGATACTTATCGGCTATCACAAGATGGCGCGGGAGCTCTCTCGATTTTTCTCGCACTATACGTCTCTTTCTAAGTTGTCTATTACGAGAGAGACGGAAAGTTCGAGAAAAATAGAGAGAGCTCGCGCGCCGTCTTGTGATAGCCGTGCTGGTTTGTCAGTATTTATATTTATCAGCAATAAACAGTATAACTATATTAAATCAGTATAGAACGGGCCACTTTTTTTAAAAACATTAATTATCAAGCGCGTCAGTAGGTATTAAGGCGGTATTTTACTTCGTACTTCGCGCCTTCAAGTTGACATTCAGCTTATATAGAGACACAGGAATCGGCCAACATACAGATAAAACTTTTATCACAAAGCCTGCAATACACATTCCTTAAGTTGACAATGGCGGGAACATACAGAAGATCGGCAGAATGTGATAGTGCGATCTGAAACATTGCAATATGAAAAAATAAACATATTACTTTAATATTTTTAATAATTACATTAATTACCTTTAATAGAAAGGGACTTGAACTCGCGTTATGGTTCTAGAACTTAGTGAGTGCTTAGGTATAGCTTGGAAAATAATTATAAATCAGACGTTAAAAAAGAGATCTTTTGTTCCGCGTAAAACACTTACCGGTCAATGGGTACCTACTCCGGGTACTCGAAAGGATTATTAAATCTATCTATTAATTCCATACACATCTTTACCTGAGAGTCGGAGTGACTCAAGATGATTTCAGTCATCACGTTTGTATTTATTTAATATAAAACAGTGTTATATTATAAATATGTACAGAAGAAGATATATAAACATTTAATGCTGCAGCCTGTGTCCTACCTGTTGGATCTATAGCCACAAACATCTACTAAAATATTACCCCATAAAACGAGTTTTGTCCCTTTCTTACTAATTTAAACTTCAAAGAAAATAATTTTAACGGCACTTTAGCTAAAATAGGTTTGTTCAACGTTTTACTTGAAAGGTTAAATTAGAACTGCATGTGTCTAAAAATAAGGAATTCGTTAACTCCCACCACATTACCATGCAAACGAAGTCGCAGGTACAGCTAGTGTGTAAATAATTATATCAATAAGAACATGAATGTGTACATGAGAGGAGGCCTGTGCCCAGCAGTGGGGGACGTATATAGGCTGATGATGTGATGTGTGTGTATATCAATCACGCCGACAAAGTGGTAAAATAAAAAGTGGAAAAAATGTTTTATTAGGGTACCTCCCCTATACGTAATGTGAGGACAATTTTTATTTCATTTCAACCCTTTCATGTGATATATTGTTGGATAGGTATTTAAAAATGAATAGGGGTTTAGTAATATCATTTTTTGATAATGTTAATATATTCGGAGATAATCGCTCCAGAAATAAAAAAAATGTGCCCCCCCCCCCCTCTAACTTTTGAACCATAAGTTTTAAAAATATGAAATTATCTCAAAAGTAGAACTTTATAAAAACTTTCTAGAAAAAATATTTTGAACTTGATATGTACAATAGTTTTTGAAAAATAATTTCTGAACTAAGTTTGTAATTTAACCGTATAAGCAGGTGTTTATTGTACCTGTAATTTCTACAAAATCACAATGAAATGACGTGCTTTCAAATAAAGTAAAAACGGTGAAAATCGGTTCACGTAATAAATAATTATCCCATAAAAATCATCTTCCAGACTTTAAGCTCGCGCGTAATAGTTTACTTAATTTGCCGATAGATGTCGATGTACGCGGAACGTTCATATCGTACATGGCAGTGTTAAGATTTTTCCTGATTTAATGGGGTCGGAGCAGGTGCGCCGATACTTTAGGTCGAAAATTTGTCGTGCTCGAATTGTCTTAGTTGTCTTTGGTCGTTCGTTGTCTATAGTTCGTTTTTTTAGCATTAGAAAGAAGGATTAAGCACGAAGCACGAGGTTTATTCATGCCACACAACTGTCAAAGTATCTCAAACAGCCATTAAAAAAGACTTACGTTAATGTTGTCTACCCTAAAAGGATAGAAGTGTTTTCATTATTTATATCTAAATGATACTAACAACAATATATTTATTATTAAGTATTTATTTTTTGACTCCGTTATTTTGATTTTCGTTATTCAGTTCTGGAAAGGTAGCATAATAAAAAACCTAAAGAAGATGAGGTTTGAAACGCTCGGTTCGTTTTTTTCGCTGTCAACATTCTCAAAATTGTCAATCGTATCTCACGTTCTTTTTCTTGTTTTCTTGGTAATCAACAAATTGTTGAAGATTACGAGATTATTATACGAGTATCTATTTGTTAATAAATATTAAGATTTTATTTTTCGCTGTGTGTGGTGGCGTGCGGACAGCGATGGACCAACCAGAGGCAGGTCCAAGTGGCTTGCAAAAAAGACCGACTCATACTCCCCGGAACGTTTTGCCTTCACCACAAGCAAAGAGACAGAAACAGAGTCCATATGGTGGTGAACATTTACAAGTTGGTGAGTGAACTTTGCAGCAAGGATGAATTTCCGGGTAACATAGGTATAATATTTGTTCCAAGCAGAAGGTTGACGACGACTGCTTCTTAGTTTACCGTATTTCTAATCCTAAAAAAACGGACTATAATAATAAAATTGTTCGCTAAGTATTGCTTGTTTAACGCTTAACTGGGGACACTTACTGTGACGGACGGAAAACTACGGAACTCTACACTGAGCGTGGCCCGAAACGCTCTTGGCCGGTTTTTATAAATCATTTTACATAGGTACTTTCACATCGCATGATGATGAACTGTCAGGCGAGGCGGGGTTTATGTCTCTGAACCACCACCCGGCGTAAACCTATTCTTGACCGAGTCTACGTGGCTTAACCTACTAGGTACTAAGGTAACTACTACTACCTAGTAACTTTAAGAAATCGTAAACTGTACAGGAGGTAAAATTAATAACAACAAGAAATCAACACCATCAAGCTTTATTGAATCTCAATAATTGCTCGTCGCGTAACAAATACCAAAATGTGCATTTTAATGCCCTTCAACGGCAAAAGTAGAATATAAAACAGCTTTATATTTGTCCTCGTCGATTCCACGGATGACTATCACATTTGCGTTATTGTAAGTCGTAATGGTGTTCGTGAGCAGTCCCCTATGCTCTCCTGGCAAGAAACATACACAAATTGTTAAGCTAGGGCTCAATACCAGGTAATGTAATTTTGAATTGACCACATTTCATTTTTTTACGTGTGCCATTATATGATTTAGTTCGATAGAAAATGAAATTTTAAGGTATACGTGTTTTTTTTATTTCTCCCTAAATGTTTATTTTCATCCAAAAATATCACAATTAAAAGTAGTGAATAGGTCGTAAGTAAAATATGACGTCATTATTATGTCTCTCTATGGCACTGTCCACATTTTTCACTCACCAGACGTAGGAATGACGTCACGCACGGGGTATACCGCGTTTTACAGATTTTAGTGATTTTCTCGGAAACGAGTAGGTACCTAAGAATAAAAATGGGAAAACCACTTTATTACGTTCAGATAAGATAATTACCGGAATGGTTTTCGATTTAGGCATCATTACATATTTTGAAATGTTGTCAATTGGAATGGATTAGGTTTTGCGTCTACGTTCAGGTATATTAGGCTGAATATCTACCACAGATATACGAAGAGAAGTGTATTCATATATTTGACAACTCGCATGCCTAACAGCTAATAGGTTTCAATACTTTGCGGGGCTGCGAGCTACCGAAATACGTCGTATTCAACAAAACCCTGCAATGTACTCGTAATATGCGAGTTGTTGAACCATGTAAAGGCTCGGTCAAACACAGGGCGCGACGTCCGCGCCGGCGCGATGACTGGTCAAACAGGGCGCGCGTGGATCGCGCCGGCCTCGCGCTCTCAACACGCGAACGCGGCGCGATGCGGGCGTGACTCGCGCCCGGATACAGCATGCGCGTACGGAGGGTCGCTCATTCCTTGATGTGACCCAGCGCGGCGCAGCGTGCCCGCCCGTCCGCGCCGCGCTGCGCTGCGCTCGCGCCGAGTGGACGCAAGGGGCAGAGCAGCGCGACAGAAGCGGGGCGCGATGCCGGCGGGACGCAGTCTGTTTGACGTCGCTAACCTGTTAGCATGTATTTAATGCCGCCGCGATCGCGCCGCGCGACCGCGGCGCTGCGTCGCGCCCTGTGTTTGACCGAGCCTAAATGTCCTTGTAGGCATAGTGTGAGTGGAGCGGCCAGTTGTTTTGTCCAAGTTACTTAATCTATTAAGTATCATTCCCTACAGTTAAATTAGAGCGCCTTGTTTATGAAGCGCGTATAGTGTGCGCCTTTTGTCACATGCACAACTCGTAGAATACAGTCCACTTCAAAGAGATCGATACTGCCAAAGTTACAAAAATATGTATACACGATTATAAATATTTTCACCTCACCGGCTCGAAAAGGCTTGCTTTATCGCTCAAAATCTGCGCCCAAAAGTCCATTTTATCCGCTAGCGTGGAAAGAGTTTTTGAATTTGGAACGTGACG
The DNA here is from genome assembly GCA_945867215.1 of Epinotia demarniana. Classification (NCBI taxonomy): domain Eukaryota; kingdom Metazoa; phylum Arthropoda; class Insecta; order Lepidoptera; family Tortricidae; genus Epinotia; species Epinotia demarniana. Next base: position 4,677,921 of record OX244278.1, on the reverse strand, counting down.
GTCGATCGCTAGACCCAACTTTTTTCTATACATAATGAGAGGTGCGTTCAGAAACTGATGGTGTTATGCCAATAATAAATTGTTATTATTTTGATAAAATAGAATTAATAATACTTATTCTCTCTTTATTAAGTAGGTAAATACGAAATATTAATATTTAGACTGACTTATAAGGATATAACTTTAAAATGTCGTTTTATTTTTCTAAAAATTTCGCTTTTTTCAAATTTGGAACGCACCGTTTGAAAAGTTAATTTAAGACAAAACTCATATTAATTTAATTCTGTTTTGTTCTAAAACCACACACAGTAAAACCAAAATAATGGTAGTTATTTATAGATTTTAGTGCAGAAGATATACATATATGAATTTTGATGCCTGCTAATTTAGCGGAAAAAGTGAAATAAGCGTATTTGAGCCTTAGTTTAAACCGTGAGTACCCAACAATACTTTGACTTTTTTAGTGTAGGTAAGCGTGAGGTTATTTAAAGATGCAAAAATATTTATGTTACATTTAATAATTATAAAATGGTAGATCTTGATGAGATGTAAACAAACCTTTATTTAAAATGAGTATAAGGTCCAAATGACTTCCATTACATTTACTTACCCACAATTTTCCTCGCGGTGGTGAGGTGAAAAATTGTGTGTTTCGCTCGGCAGCAAAATTGTTTGGCGTCTCGTGCCTTGAAAGCCTCGCTATGCTCAGGATTGTACTTTTGAACCATTCGCTTCGCTCATGGTTCAATTTTACAATCCTTCGCTAGCTCGGCTTTCAATACTAAGCACTTGCGCCAAACAACAACTTTGCAGCCTTGCATAACAAATAACTATTAACTTGTAGTCGACTGTATGACAAGCTACGGTAGCCTAGTGGTTCAGGCATACGGCTGTCAAGCTGTGCGGCGGTCGTGGGTTCGAATCCCGGCTCGTACCAATGAGTTTTTTCGGAACTTACGAGTATGTACGGAATATTTACCGTTAGCTTTTCGGTGAAGCAAAACATCGTGAGGAAGCTGGTCTAATCCCAATAAGGTCTAGTTTTCCTTCTGGGTTTAAAGGTCAGATGTTAGTCGCTTTCGTAAGTGGCTATGCCAAAGGATTTAGGTGTCAAAGCGGGCCTCGGGCTCGTTTAGCGCACGGCCGGGAATATAGCTAGGACGATGTTGTCAACTGTATGAGTGTTGACGCGCTTATTAAGGACATATGTTGTTGGCGCGTTCGGTTTTCAAGCGGAAAACTTTGTGCGCGTATGCCGATAACTTACTAGAAAATTAACTTACCACATAATATAACACAATTGTTCGCATATTTGACTTCCCCGACAATGTAGGGGTTGAGCACAGCAGCCATCACTGCAGGGTCCAAGAGCGTCCATGACACTTTTTGTTCGTCGGAATTTAAGGATATCCTTTCGAATACGTTCTGGGCTTGAATCTTTTTTGTACGCAGGCGTCCTAGGACGTTTTTTCTCCATTTCTAAAATAAATAATGTCTAAAATACGAGAAAGTATGTGATTCATGAATCATGATATTTGCCGCCTAGTTGAAGTTTGAAGCCAGGGCCGTTGCAGGCAATTTCACTCACTACCCACTGAGCTAATCCGGTTGTCAAATGATAAATGATGATATACATAAACACATCTAGAACTTTTAAGGCATATTGCGCAATTCCACAGTGTGGAAACCTTTGAATTCGAAATGGAGCCGTGGCAGACCTCGTCGGCGATGGCGGGATGAGATGGACTTTTCTTAAAGGACAGGCCAGATGAAGCTAGAAGCAGACACCAGTGGAAAAAGAGAGGGAGGCCTTTGTCGCAACGCATCAGACTTTGTATTAGTAAAATAGCGGAAAGCGATGGTTCCTGAAGAGTGCGGACTCACCGTGGTCACATTCGGCTCCTTGTCAAAGTAAAAGATGGAGACTTTGTCCGGCCTCGCCGCCTGCGCTATGACGTGGTAGGCCTCCACGTCTTGGTATACGTTAAACTTTGGATATTGAGTTTCATCTGTAATATTCATAATTTCTGGATCACACTCGTTCATGTCATCTATTTATCTACGTATTATCTATGTATTATTCAAACGGGGCAGTGATGGAAAATCTGAAACTGTATGAGATACGGGAAATTGCTCCTGTCAAAGAGTTTTGGTTGAGTCACGGCACCGAATAAGAAAACTAAAAACTGCATATGAAAGATTTTTAAAAAGCTAGCAGACAGCCGGAAAAACACAACGGGGAATCGAACCTGGTCAAATCTGTCTATAACCAGAGTTTGTTTACAGACAAGGGCACCAATATGTATATACCTAACAAATTCTCAAAAATATATAGACAGACCTTACTTAAGTATTTCTGCAACAATAAGGTTGTAGTATGCATATTTAGGTATGCAACTTTGAGTTAATACATATTGGTGCCCATGACTGTACTACTCATATAGAATAGGTTAGTCCTTCTGACTCATAAGCGCCGAGCCGAAAACACTGATGGATTTGAAATTTTCAGAAAATGAATATATTTTTGTACACAAACTTGAATGCAAGAATCTTGCAAAACTGACTGTATATTAATTCCATATTTTATCGAAGGTATCCGGTCTAGTTATTCATCTCGCCACCTCCGCATGGGCCTTTTTCAGTCCTATGATGGCAACCATAAACCGGTGCCGAATTGGTAAATGCAATGCAACATTTGTGCTGTTTAACTTACTTCCGACCGCCACGTACAACATGTACAGTCTGCTCAGAAAACCGGGGTCCAGTCGTATCGCCAGAGCGATATTGGTCATGGATCCCAGGGCAACCAGCGATATTTCACCTGCAATTCACGAATAAAGATTTCAAAAGTAACTGCCACGAGATCGCACCCAATCTGAGAATATTACAAAATCTAAGTTCTACTTGTTTTGTGGGGCTGGTGTTGTGTTAAGATAATAAGCACTATAGTTTTTAGTAATTCTTTATTAACTGACCAAAGCGTCATATTGTACCTACCTCATGCGAGCATAGCTCGTCTATCATGGACATACATACTCTAGATTTTACTCGCACTATAAGTACCTCCCCCTCCCCGTGTGGTTTCCCCGTGTGGTATCGGGTTAGAATTTCACCACCCCCTTTCTTCCCGTGGGTGTCGTAAAAGTCGACTAAGGGACCAGGGTTGAAGTGTGTTGTGGGCGATGGGCTAGCAACATATCACTGCAATATCACATTTTGTCGATCTGTTAAACCCAAATTTATGCTAAAAGTGGCGCTGGAACATACGTTTCATGTGGTCTGCCTACCCGTTTTGGGAATAAAGGCGTGAATGTATGTAAATATGTATGTATACCTCTTGTTCAGTGTTCTAATCAGAAAATGATGGATGTGCGAGGAAAAACGAGAGCTCGCGCGCCGTCGTGTGAGGTGATAGCCGTGCAGTGTACCTAAAGTTTAACTCATTGTGTCTTTTCTTTTATTATGTTTTTAGGGTTCCGTACCCAAAGGGTAAAAACGGGACCCTATTACTAAGGCTCCGCTCTGTCCGTCCGTCTGTCACAAGGCTGTATCTCATGAACCGTGATAGTTAGACAGTTGAAATTCAGTATCACAGATGATGAATCTCTGTTGCCGCTATAACAACAAATACGCAAAAACAGAATAAAATAAATATTTAAGGGCAACAACAAACGTATATTTTTTTGCCGTTTTTATAGATACGGAACCCTTCCTGCGCGAGTCCGACTCGCACTTGGCCGGTTTTTATTATCTATATATTTACTTTCGTGTTAATATGGCAATAAACTATTTCTATTCTATATTAGGTATTCTATTCAGCAAGATCGCCAGAGCTCCCGAGGATGCGCTATGTTCATAGTGTCGGACCTGCATTTGTCTACATCTCAACTCTACACAATGAATCCTCAGTCAATCAGTAAATTATGACCTGATGCCTGTGGTACCTATTAGTTCTGATCTGACTAAGTATACTTCATTGGTTGTGATTCCCCCGTCAAATAATGTCCCTAACAGTGTTATTTATTTCCGTTCTTGCCAGACATTTGCGGATCTTATCAATATGTTAAAACAGGTTTTTCTTTTATAGCCATGAGCCGGTTAGACAGCAGATATGTGAGTTTGGGAAACTAGATACCCGTTTCTTGTATACTATCGCTGATTGGTGGGGTGCTAGGAGATAGATCGTGGATTGATCTATAGATCCTGGGGTATATAAGGAAGTGACTAACCAGGATGTCTCAAGGTCAAGTCAACAAGCCCGAGCGCCGCGGGCCCCGGCTGTGCTGGTATGTGTAGTATGGGCCGCGGCGCGTCGCCAAGCCCGTCCCTGCCGAAGAACCCGTCTGATTCCTCGTCGACAACCAGAGAGAAGTTGCTGCCTCTGTATATAGGCACCTGAAGTAAACGGGGGGAGTGTCATGCCCTTGCCAGACAAAGAATGAATTACTTTGGCAACGGCTATCCGCAACCAAAGGAACTTAAGGTGCTTCCACTGAGCTGCATCATCCGCTTTGTGGAAATGATGGAGCAAGCTCGGGAGTAGGCATAAATGAGATGGGAAATGCACAAAACATCCCACTGGGTCGAAGTGCATCCGAAATGGCCCTCATCCAGATAAGATAAGATAAGATAAGAAACGGGGGGAGAGAGCGTAATTTAAGTGGCTGCATGTCATCACAAATCATCATCATCATCAGCCGAAAGACGTCCACTGGTGGACATTCCCACAATGACCGGTCCTGCGCCACCCGCATCCAGCGGACTCTCGGGACCTTTACCAGGTCATCAGTCCACCTTGTGGGGGCCTACCCACGCAGAGCCTTCCGGCACGTGGTCGCCACTCAAGAACCATTCCGCCACAACGGCCATCGGTTCTACGTGCAATCTGCCTCGCCCACTGCCACTTAAGATAAGCGATTTGGAGGGCTATATCGGTTACCCTTGCTAGCTAGCTAGGATAGCCGTAGTTCTGATGCGATCGCGCTGTGAAACTCCAAGCACAGCTCCGTCGTAAAAAAGTAGGGTTATTATAAATTGTATAATAAATCTTCCAAAATAATTACGTCTCGTCTGTCAGCGACTTCCAGGATGCGCTGGGTGTTGAGGTAAGCCTGGACTTCAGGCACGTTGCCGTGAGTCGTCGTCAAAGCTAGCACCTGGGGACTGTAACACAACATGAAAGAAAGAAAGATTTATTCATTCAAAACATATATTCAGAAACACACAGGACACACATATGACAACTAGCTTCTGCCCGCGAGCTCGTCCATGTCAAATCTTATAGCACAGACTCATCCTCCTAGCGTATAATTCCCCTAAAGGAACCCGGGTTCCTCTCTGACACCTAATCCCAAGTTTTGGCAGAGGCAGTAGTTTTACGAAAGCGACTGCCATCTGACCTTCCAAGCCAGAGGGAAAACTAGACCTTATTGGGATTAGACTCCTTCACTCTTATAGCAAACGTTGCCCACTAATTCTTCCACGTAGTTATAGGAATACCATCGTCCACCCCCAGTTCAATCAGCTTGTATTGTTATTTCCGGGGTAGAGATCAACCTGTATCATAGGTACTAGCTAAATATAATACAGATTATAAATTGATTGCGCTAACTAAACTTTTACATTATATAGGTATATTAGAAGGAAATGTCACACAGTTTCATAACCAGTTAGCCACGTTATGTCTCTAGCTCTAAACACAACGAATCCTTAAATCAATAAAGGTTTTCTTCTGGTGTCGCAAGCGTCCATAGGGGACGGTGTCGTGTTACCGTCCGGCAGACCGTATGATTGTTGCCACCATCGCAAAATAAAGAATAAAAAAAGAGACGCTGCCGCCTTTTCTCGGCGATGGCGCGGCAAGCTAGACTCCTCTTTAAAATAATGGCTGGTGAGTTGGAGACTGCTCAACATCGAGAGGGTTGGAAAAAGAAGAAAGGGGCCTTTGCCCACCAGTGGACTCCACAGGGTCATAATAAATAATGAAATGACATGTATTTAGACGTACCCATTGAAGTATTGCTCGCAATTCAACGCTTCGAAGATGGCCATGGCGTCATCAGCTCCGCCATCGTGGTCGATTACGAGTTTCCCCTGTCCTACGACGACAGCTGCGCTGAAAATAAGGCGCCGTAGGTTCATGGTCTTCTCTCCCTCTCACTGAGCATAAGCGTGAACGAGATGGAAGTGCGTGCTCGGAAGCGCGGAAATCATGCTTTTAAATTTTAATTTTTTGGCCGTTTAAATAAATAAAAAAGTAAACACTGATTTCCCTCAAACATGATACTCGTATTGCCGATTTTTAGAAGCCATTTTAATATTTTTAGCTTTCGTTCGTAATTTGTAACAAATATTTTAAATGTATTTTAGACCCTTTTAGACCTATGTTCGTGATTTTTTTCTATGGAGCGAAAAATGCTAAATCATGTTTCTAAACACTGATTTCCCTGAAGAAAAGCCTCAAGATTACTATTCGTATTTTTTTTAAACCATATTATTATAAACAGACGAATTATACTGTTTCAAAAACACTGTTCGCTTAACTTCGCTGAACCTACGGCGCCTTAATGCACAAATAGAAAGAAAGAAGGAAGACATTTATTTATTCATTACACAAAAGACACACAGAGACAAAGGGAATAGACATACCTACAATACAATTGACACATAATGTGTGTGTTTCGCGGCAGTGAAACGCACGCTGTCTTAGCATTATGCCGAGGTGTCGGACAGACACCTACAGCGCTGATTTTCGCAAATGGTTTTTATCCTCTAGCCGCCCGAAGCGGGTGCCTACGCCGTAGCCGCTTTCCGCTACTTAGCGCGAAAACCACGGGATCGGCTACAAGCGCAGCGATTTAAAAATCATTCTTGAGCTGCTAATTTCATCGACAAACGTTTCACCTACCTATACCTACCTATTGTTTCCCGTATTTTCATTTCACTAGGTAGTTTTTTTTTAGAATCCTTTTACTTTTTAGGAAGAGCTTAACGATTGTTTTGTAGGACCCATTAAGTATTGAAATCTTGACTTGTATGTATTATTCTTGCAATCAGCATTACTCATGGAGTAGGTACATGTGAATGTCAGCCAATTTAGACCAGCTTACCACGAGGCAGCTTGGCCCAAGAAGTGAAGAAGATTCGGTTTGTTTTGTGAAATACTCAAAAGTTCAACCATTTCTAAATAAAAAACTTACCTTGCGCAGAGGAGAACCACTACTGCCAGCGACGCCATTTTCCAACACTAGGTACTTATTCAAAGTGTCCGGGCAACTTCCGTCTCTGTTCTGTATTGTCTTGGCTACACATACATTGGGCACTATCGATAAGTATTTAATTTGCCACTGAAAATAAAACCAAGGTGTGAAGTTCGCTTGCTTTTTTTAATTTGAACTTTACGTGCTTACAATAAAGTACATCATATTGGCAACTATTTATATGGTAGACAGTAACTGGGAACCATCGTCATACTGCCTGGGTATTTAGGTACGTATAAGGCTTTATTTTGGATAACAATATGGTGTCACATATCATATTCAGAAAAAGGTAACCTGCCCTTAAATGATTCAAAGTTGCACTTTTCTGTAGAATCCTTAACTACGCTAGGGATTCTATTGTAGGATCCTTCGCTTCGCCCAGTATTCAATATAGTCTTACTCATTTGTTTATAATGGACAAATACATTAATCGTCAAAAAGTTAATATTAGTTAAATTCAATTAAATGAATTCGAAGTCTGCCCTCGCCTTAATAGGTATATATGTTTTTTTTTTGTTTTTGGAGAGCGACATAATGCCCACAATGTTCTATTTCCCCATGGTGGTGTCGGGTTAGAATAGCACTATCTTCTTTCTTCCCGTGCAGTAGATGTCGTAAAAGTCGACAGTGGGATAGGGTTGAAATATATTTTCTCCTTCTTAAACCCACAGTTACAATAAGTCGCACTGAAAATAAAATTGCAAGCGCTCTGTATACCCTTCTGAGAAAACACACAGGCGTGTCTTAATATATGGTTGAGATTATTTAATGTGGCCAACTTTTCATAAAACTATTATTGCATTTGGGATCCTTCTATCATGGACGGTACCCAGGTTGCTTTTTGAATGCACTACTTGGATGCAATTAGGCCAATTCTAATAATCTCAAGTGTACCTACATTCGTAGATATACCTACTCGCATTTGTCATAAATGTTTTTTACTTGCTTTGAACTAATAAAATGTTTGCATACTTACACAGGTGAACGATAATATGTATTATGATCTAAGAAAAAAACATATTTATTTTATTTTGAAATGTTATTATCTTGACCGTGAACACCCCTTTCGATCAACACAAGTCTCGCAAATAAGCATTAAATATTTTAAATCGCGAGATATATGTTTTCTTTTATCATGGATGAATAAATAAAAAAGGACCGCCAGCACGGCTATCACGCGACGGCGCACGAGCTCTCTAGATTTTTCTCGCACTATCCGGGTTTGTCTTATTAGAACGCTTAGAACAGTGTGTATAGTGCGAGAAAAAGCGAGAGTATGTCGCAGCCGTCTCTGGATACGTGCCGAGTTCGAACCGCCTCATTTCTTTGTCGTCCGCCAACTTTGCACAATGACAACATTTGTGTGACGTAGAGGAGACGCTAAACGGGCCGATATCGGCCGGACTGCACGCCGGCCGACGCGTGATTCGGCCCGTGTGGATACGCGTCGGAAGCATGGCGGCCGGCCTAATCCAGGTCACTCCATACTAGATTTTCTGTGACCTTGCTTGGCCGTCTTCATTCGGGAATTACTTACATAGGTTTATTCTACCACTAAAATAAAGTCATCATTCATTCGAAGACTCCTGCTTAACATAATAACACTAATAACGCCATCTATGAACTCAATAACTACTGGTTAGCCTAGTGGGTAGTGATGCTACCTACGAAGCTGAATGTATTCGAATCCCCTAAGATTTATTATTATATTGATTTTTACGCATTATTTTGTCTAGACTGGTTAAATCGCGTATAAGTAATTAACTTATTTATTTACCTCTTTTGTCTTCAAGTGTAAGCTCAACCTCTCTAGAAATAAATTGTATCATATTATTAAAAGTACATAATCTGGGTGTAGTTTATTTCATTTTAACTCATTCAGATACTCGTGTTGCATATTCTGTAAGAGATATAATGTACTCGTGTACTTAAAAAACAATAACTAAAAAATATTGGCACTCTCCTCGATTTTTACTCCATGGTATAAATATAAACAGAATATTAGTTCCAACATACGTGACACTAACGTTTTATGGCGAAGGTACTTTTTACTCGTGTATCGTTGAGGTTAATGCACACTTATCACCTCAGCACCGGATCGGCATCACCACGCCTCATGTGGCCCGCGAGTGGCCCGTTTGACTAAGCTACAAGTTAGAATGTGATCAGTGTAAACTAGCAACCTGCCATTTGATCAGTGTTGTCTGTTTAGTCTTGTAAAATTGTAGGTAATTTGTAGGTAATATAGAATAGTGTAATTTATTAAGGTCAGTTTAAGCTTTAACATGACTAAATACACTTGTACAGAAATATGAAATGAAGTAAAATAAGAAAACAGCACGTAACGCAATATGTTTATCGATGTAACCGCAGTGACGAAAAGTTGTCCACGCGTTGAGAAAAGTGACATTGCTTATATTGCGTTTTATAAAATAAATGTGCTTAAAAAAATACCATGGGCCGTTCCCATCCAGAAGGGTGTGGTCCCCACCCCAGGATGCTGGTCACTGACTTAAAACTCCTAGCCGCAGAGGCGGATTAGCCATATAGGCAAACTAGGCACATGCCTAGGGGCTCGGGATTCCAAAGGGGCACGCGAAATTATTCGTTATATTTTTGGATCTAGAGGGGCCGATGAAGTGCTTGCACGGTGCTTGCCTAGGGCGCTCTCGACATTTCTCGATATTTAATCCGCCACTGCCTAGCCGGTCATTTAAAAAACCCTGCCGGCGCGAGCCAAGCCCCCCTGGCAAACAGACATATATGTCACTGACCACCAGTTGGGTCGTTAGTCTATGCCAAAGGCGATGCGGTGCCATGGAATTGTTACACATGCTTCGCGGTACAGTCAAGGGCACCAATATGTAAACACCACAAAGTCTCAAAAATCAGATGGTAGTATTTATAAAACTTTGAGTGAATACATATTGGTGCCCTTGACTGTACCAAGTCTCATGCAAATAATACAACCGCTCGAGTTTAGGCGGCGCCGAGGGGATAAAGTGAGCGCTAACCTTTAGCGTGACTTCGTTTCGCCGATAACGTTGAATAATAAATTTTACTATCAAATAAAACAAGACTTCTTTGAGCTAATTCGTTCTATATCAGTATTAGGTACCTACACTTTTTACACGATACGATAGGGGATGGTGGGGCAGCATGAACCACTTTTACCAGGAAACAGAATTAAAATATGCCGTTTATATGTTTTTTACCTGTAGCAAGTTGGGGCTGTGGCCTGCAAGCAACCAACGAAATAAAACGCCAGAATAGGTATCTTAACCTGTCCTCTCCCGCAACTCCTGTGACAAACAAATTAGGTACTTACAACTGATCTGAGACGAGCAGATCATTACTACACACGTGTAACTGTGGGAGGGCCGTGGAGCGTGTATCGCGACGCCCAATTATCTATATATATAAAACGCAAAGGTGACTGACTGATTGACTGACTGATCTATCAACGCACAGCCCAAACTACTGGACCGATCGGGCTGAAATTTGGCATGCTGATAGCCACTATGATGTAGGCATCCGCTAAGAAAGGATTTTTGAAAACTCATCCCCTAAGGGGGTAAAACGGGGGTCCAAAGTTTGTATGGGGAAGCATTATTTTTTGAACTAGAGACTTAAAACTTTGTAGGAAGATTACATATTAAGATACAAAAAAAGCACTTTCAGCGTTTTACAAAATTCCACCCCTAAGGGCCACCCCACACCTGGCGTCTTTCGAGCGTCGTCCCATAGTAAACCGTCCCCCCATCCCACCTCGCCTCACCCCTCGCTCGCCCGCTTACTATGGGACGACGCTCGAAAGACGCTAGAAAGACGCCAGGTGTGGGGTGGCCCTAAGGGGGTTAAATAGGGGTGCAAAGTTTGTATTCAAAACTACTGGGACTAGGAACTTGAAAATTACACCAGAACTTCTTTTTATGACGTAGGGGGTCCAAAGTTTGTATGGGGAAACATTTTAATCATCAATTTATAATTTTGACATTCTTAATCTTTTATTGTTTGCACATTGTAGCCATATAAAATAGTTTGTACGCCGAAAGGCAAAACATGAAGGACATTATTTTGACAATGACAGCTGTATGTATTTTTACTCATGTTTAGACAAATAAATTATCTTTATCTTTATCTTTATCATTATTTATTGAACTGGTCGGTCCAGTTTTTTTCGTAGCAAATCGGTTGTAACAGACGGACTGACAAGGGTTCTATTTTTGCTTTTGAGGTATGGAACGTGACCCGCGTTATATAGGGTTATAGGTTTTAAATTTTGTATTTGGTGCCATCTCGATCGTCAGCAATCGGTACCTAGGCGAGTGCGGGCGGCGCGGCGGGACGGGAGGGTAGGAGACATTGGGAAAGTGCCTGCATCCGTAATAAGTACATTCAAGGTGCTGCACAAAGATCTGCTTACTTTTTATAAGTTAAGCATTTTGGCCGCCGTTAAATTAAAACAAATTTTTGGGTATTTATGTTAAATACTGGTTCGAAAAGCATGGAAAAAAAATCTTAGGAAACTAGCCTATAGCAATGTCCAGGCCACAAATTTGACTTGACATTCGTGGAGATATTTTGGTATTTCAACATTATCATGAACATAAAGTAGCTTTTATTCCAGAGGACAGATTCTCATTAATCATGACTGTAAATTAATAACAGAAATACGTACATACATACATACATTAACGCCTTCATTCCCAAAAGGGGCAGGCAGAGCACATGAACTTTATGTTCCAGCGCCACTTTTAGCATAAATGTGGGTATAAAAGATCGACAAAAAGTGATATTGCTTAGGTTGTTAGCCCATCACCCACAACACACTTCAACTCTGCTCTCTTAATCGACTTTTACGACACACACGGGAAGAAAGAGGGTGGTGAAATTCTAACCCGCCACCACACGGGCATAAAAATAATAGTAAATAAAAATTAATTTACCATAATGGGTTATGACGAAGGGTTATTCGTAGGGAAAGTTAGTAGTAGTAGGTTAGTAGGCGGCGTAGCAATTCAACAATTATTGGAAAATTACTTTTACTACGCGGGCGAAGCCGCGGGCAAAAGCTAGTAATATTATAAACTCGCAATTAGGCTGTGTTAAGCTTGAGGGCGTCACGATAGGTTTAAATATGATCTAAGGATAGGAAATTTGAATCCTACCTTAAATCATCCAACGCAGTCCATAGATACATCTGCTTCGCTTCTGACGGCCTGTCCCACCTGTGGGTTGAGTGGTATATGAAAAACACCATCACTCTATAGTGATGGTGTTTTTCACATATAAGTAAATAGTCACATAAAATTGTCTTTTTTGACTTTTTTAATAATATATTTACATTTATTATAAATAATCGTAACATTTACTGTATTCACATCATCCCGTCATCCTGTATAAATTTAATGGATTTACTCGCGATTATTTTGTTAATTCGTGCTATATGTGACACGGAAGTTTAAATACGAACATCATTCTGTGTACAGAATTACGTCATTTTTACGTCATCCGCATGAATTGTTCGAGCCCTGGATTCAGATAGGTAACAAGTTATATTATACAGGGTGTTTTTTTCCATTTGCCTTAACTTTAAGGGCAGATTCTTTACATCTTATGTAGAAAATTTCTCAAAGAAACGTATGTCCTAACTCGCACCGTTTTCAAATATATCAAATCGAAATTTAATCACTAACTTCAGTGTAAAATTTTCTTAATTCAAAACCAACTATTATTTTCTTGTACGTAATAAGCAATTGCACTAGCAGTGAGCTAAATTTATTAATGAGCTGTCAATGCTGTCACGCACAACGTTCAAGGTACTAACGTAGTTGACACCAAATTGACGCTAACTCTTCCTTAACTCTAAAATACCGTTTGACAATAGTCTGCAAGTAAATACTAAATTACTTTGTATGAAACCTGATTTTTTTCTTCTAATGTCGTTAAAGCGATATAAAGGATAACTCATATAAATGTACCAAGCAGTGTCGAAGTTAAAGCAAATGAATAAAAACACCCTGTATGCTACGTGTTTTTGGCAATTTCCGTTAATTGCAATGGGGCATAGGTTGGATCAAATAAAGTTAATTTCTCCAAGACAGTAGTATCAGAAAGAGTTAATAACAGTAAGAGTACTGTTATCAAGATATTCAATACTAGCTTCTGCCCGCGACTTCGTCCGCGTGGAACTCTTTTTAACCCCCGACGCAAAAAGAGGGGTGTTATAAGTTTACGTGTGTGTGTGTCTGTGGTAGCGTAGCTCCCTAACGGATGGACCGATTTGAATGCGGTTTCTTATGTGTCATAAATAATTTTATCCCGAGTGTTCTTAGCCATGTTTCATGAAAATCTGTTTAGCCGTTTTTGAGATATTGGACTTTGAAATGAAAATGTCGGGGGTTTTTCAACTTTTCTAAGTTGTACCTATATCGTAGCTCCTTACAAACCTTAGACGATGATTCCCGGAATAAAAAGTATTATATAGATAAGATAAGATAGCCTTTATTTGCTGAGTTATTTTGTTACATTTCATTTACTACATGCATGCTTATTATATAACTTAAACTAATTTATTTTCCTAATTAAAATTTTTCCTTTTTCTATGCATATTTGTTTTATTTTATTTAACTTCAGCTTGCCTCTCGCACATAGGCCTCTTCCCAAGCTTTCCATTTTGTTCTATCTTTAGCCTCCCTTCTCCATATTTTTCCTGCTTTCTTTTTAATATCGTCCTCCCATCTCATTATTGGTCTTCCTCGTTTTCTTTTTCCCTGTCTTGGATACCACTCTGTGATTTCCTTTGTCCACTTTCCCATTTTTTCCCTCATCATGTGTCCTGTCCACCTCCATTTCATCTTTTTAATGCACCGTGTGATATCCGCCACTTTGGTTTTTTTCCTAATTTTTGTTAGGGAGACCTTGTCCTTCCTTTTTATGTTAAGCATGCTGCGCTCCATGCTTTGTTGGCAGACTTTCAGCTTCTGGGTGTTTCTTTGTGTGAGGGCCCATGTTTGACTTCCATATGTGGCACAGGGAAGTATGCACATGTTGTATACTTTGCTTTTTAGTGTTTGTGGGAAATGCTTGTTTTTCATTACCTCTTGGAGGGACCAATATCGCTTCCATGCACTTGTTACTCTTTGGTCTATTTCTTTATTCGTCTGCAGTGTTGGGGAGATAATGAGATATGTGTATTCTTCTACATATTCGATCTCTTTGTTGTTTACTTCTATTGTGGTTTTTTCACTGTTAGTCATGATTTTTGTTTTTCCAGCATTCAGTGACAGTCCCACTTTTGTACTCTCTGTAGCTAGTTCCTGAACCATCGTCTCCAGCTCTATTGAATTATTTGAGATTATTATTAGGTCATCAGCAAACCTGAGATGGTTTAGTAATTTGCCATTTATGTTTATTCCGTAGTTGTCCCAATTTAATTCTCGGAATATTAGTTCGAGCACTGCCGAGAATAACTTTGGAGAAAGTGGGTCTCCCTGTCTTACTCCTTTTTTTATCTGGAATTCTTGGCCCTCCCTTTCCATCCTAATTCTTGCAGTGCTATTTCTATATATTTCCTTGATCACTCTTATATATTTGTATTCAATCCCTTGACTTTTGAGAGCACTCCATACGGCACTATGTTTGATTGAGTCAAACGCTTTGTTGTAATCTATGAAGCCGAGGTAATATGTTTGATTGTATTCATTACATTTCTCTATCACTTGTTTTATAACGTGTATGTGATCAATCGTGGAGAAATTACTTCTAAACCCTGCTTGCTCTTTTGGTTGTGCTAGTTCGAGAGTTTTTGTCATTCTATTGAGAAGGATCTTTGATAATACCTTGTATAAGTTAGACATGAGACTTATTGGTCTGTAGTTTTCAATTCTATTCTTATCACCTTTTTTGTGGAGTAGTATTGTGACCGATTCTGTCCATTGTTTCGGGATTGTCTCTGTATCTAGTATATCGTTGAAGAGTTGTCTTAATATTTGAATTATTACCGTCTCAGTTCTTTTCAGGAGTTCGTTGCTAATTTTATCATCGCCAGGAGCTTTGTGGTTCTTCTGGGTTCTTATTGCGTTTCTTATTTCGCTCTCTATGATCGGGGCCACTATATCATCGTTAGTTCCCTCAAGGTGAATGTCTATGCTCTCTTCACAATTGTCATTATACAACTCCCTGTAAAATTCGGTGGCAACGGACATCATATCTTTTCTGTTCGTCTTAATTTTTCCGGTCCTGTTATCTTTCATACTTGGTATCCACGTCTTATATTCTCTAAGTTCTTTTTCCGCTTTTTTTATTCCTCCAGTTTTTTCGATGTGGGTCATTATTGTATCTGTTCTTTGTTTCTTCCTGTGCTTTTTTATGCTGTTGTTAATGTTTTTGCTTATTTCAGATATATCAGATTTGTTTACGTTTCCATTTACAATCATCTCTTTTCTGGCTTTGAGTAGCTCCCTGGCTTCTTCTCCTATAGGGTCCTTTTTTTTGAATGCAGGCTTCAATTTGTTTGATAGGTTTTTTAGCTCTGATTCGATGCAGTCATATCTTTCTTGAATATGTGTTGGTTGTATATTTTTTAGTTTATTTTCCAGACTATCTTCCAGTTCTTTTAAGGTGTCTTCCGGTAATTCCACTGGTAATCTGCACTCCCCTGGATTTATGTGTTTCCTTGACTTCTTAGCATCTTTGGAGGTTAATGTTGTTCGAAGCATGCGATGATCCGAGTTGAAGTTGAGGGATTTTAATACTTCGACGTTTTCGATTGTTTTTGGTTGATTCGTGAGGATGTAGTCCAATTCTTTTAGTGTCTTTCCGTCTGGAGATCTCCAAGTCCACCTAGTATTTCGTCTCTTTTTGAAGAAAGTGTTCATAATCGAGAGATTGTGTTCTATTGCAAAATTAAGTAGTCTTTCTCCGTTGTTGTTTCTTTTCCCGTAGCTGAATTTCCCGATAGCTTTGTTTTCATGTAGTTGTTGTTCGCCTAATTGGCTGTTGAAGTCACCCATGACGATGACATTCCCTTGTCTTTCCTGCATGGTTTCGGATAGCTGCTCATAGAATTGGTCCTTTTCCTCGTCTTCTTTCTCTTCGTGTGGGGCATATATTTGGATTATCGACCATTTCTTTGTGTATCCAGGTAGTTTAATAGTTAGCATTGCTATTCTGTCCGAGATTCCAGTAAACTCTTGTATGTGTTCTTTCAAGTTGGACTTTACCCAAAACCCGACTCCATTTTTGCCTTGTTTTTTTCCTGAATAGTAAAATATGTAGTTGTTGCTCTTTTCCACTATTGCTTCTCCCTCTCGTCTGATCTCGCTGATTCCAATGATGTCCCATTTTACTTCCTCGGTGGCATATTCTAGTTCGGTTATCCTTTCATTATTCATTAGTGTTCTTACGTTAAATGTGGCTATATTTAATTTATCTGGTTTAGATTGTGTTGACATTAACCTGGGAAGGTGTTGGTCTACATTGCCTTCACGGTGACCAGCCGGATTGAAGGTTGTTTTATTCGTTGTTTCCTGGTTGTATATTTGCATTCTTGTGTTATTTGTTGTAAAAAGTTTTATATACTCGTATGTTAATCCAGGTTATACACTATTATATACACATATATATATATATATGTATACCAAAATCAATTTTAATCCGTTAAGCCGTTTTTGCGTGAATGAGGGATACGACTCGCCTGACAGACTCTAAGTGTAAGCCCTGAGTGAACGCTCCGCTCACAGCCGGCGCCTGCGAGTCGGAAACGATAACGCAGGTTAAGCAAAGATGGCAGCGGTCAGTATTTGGATGGGTGACCGCCTGATGATGTTTGAGTGGTTGATATAAATGAGCGCTTCCGTGCTTTGGAAGGCATGCTAAGCAATTGATCCCGGCTGCTGTCTATGACAGTAATCGTTAACCCGAATTAGAGGCTTTCGGGCAGCTTAAGAACTTCTAACAGTCGAGTTGCCCACTCACTTGACAAAGGGGGGACAACTGTTAGTCGCGTCCGCAGGAGCTACCTACCATAACCCTGCACGTGTCCCCTGGGTGGTCCACCAACTAAAGAGTGACAAACTTTAAAGGCCAAAAATAATGTATGCCGTACGATTAAATAGTTTAAAGAAGAGAGAGGTTTTTTCTCGATTTTCGCTACGGTGATAGAATTGTGCTGAAGTTTACCAAAAACAGTGAAAATTTAATTGATAAATTATAAAGTAAAGGATAATCCTACTAACATTATACGTGCAAAAGTTTGGATGGTTGGATATTTAGATGGTTGTTACTTAATGACGCTTAAACGGCTCAACCGATATGAAAGAAATTTTACACGAAGATAGTTTATAGCCTGGATTAAAATATAGGATAGCTTTATCCTGGATCCACGCAGACGAATTTGCAGGCGAACGCTAGTATTCTATAAGTGTATAATTTTCAATATGAATCTGTTATTTATTATAGCTTCTGCCCGCGACTCCGTCCGCGTGGAACTCGTTTGTATCGCAGCTCCATATAAACTTCCCCCCCCATTTCACCCCCAAAGGGGATGATTTCAGAGATAAAACTATCCTATGTCACTCTCCATCCCTTCAACTATCTCCACTTAAAAAATCACGTCAATTCGTCGCTCCGTGAAAGACGGACAAACAAACAAACACATACACTTTCCCATTTATAATATTAGTATGGATTACCGAGAAATAAACATGCGCGAATTGGTCCATAAAAACATTTATAATAATTAGAGATTTAAAAAAAGATACAGATCGCGCGGCGAGAGTTTGGCTTTGACCTTCAGGTGGAGGGGTACCCCGCACCCCCGCTTATGGGCAATAAGCGGGGTGCGGGGTACCCCTCCACCTGAAGGTCAAAGCCAAACTCTCGCCGCGCGATCTGTACATTTGGACTGAGGTGCGACTTCTCTGAGAAGTGAAGCGGTCTTCTTGTTGTGTACTCGTAAATGTTTCAGAAGCCCGAGAATTCGCTGTTAATCTTGTTTCACGTTCCGTAATAGTCTTCGGAAGCTCGCGACAACGAATGGCGTTCACGATCGTGGCCGAGACGTGCTTCCATGTCTTCACTGTTTTCAAGGAATCTAGAAGCCCGGGAAGCTTCTTCGGACTCCTGAGATCTTGCCACTCGTTTTCTGGCGGCCTCTCTAGAAATTCGTGTCAGGTTCGATCTCTTTCTGGAGGGCATTTTGAGTAATAACGTTTTTGGGGACTTTTGACACATAATTTTGTGATTTGACAGAAGATTTGACAGAATAAAATAAACTTGTGAGTATTTACTCTGCATTAAAAAAAACTATTTATATACAAACACATACTTACTGAATTCAACCCCATTTTTTAACCCCTTTCCACCCTTATCTTTATAATTTTTATAGCCTATTACCTGGCCGAAGATCCATTGAACGTTTTAGTGAAAGTTGCATATTAATCCATTCGACAGTTTTCCCGTGATACCCGGACAGAAACAGACAAACAGATAGATGGCGCTGGTGCGCAAAGTAAAGATTACTTTATCCAAATATTCTCAAATTTGGCCTGTGGGTCACCGTAACTCCATCAAACTTTTTTATACGTCTAATATGGTTTGTTGGAGTTCAGACGCCGACAAAAATCTGGAGAATGACCTTCTAAATGCGTGGAAATTGGTGAAGTTCTGCATCGCGCTATTGAAGTTTTTAATGTATGTTGTATAAATACAACTTCCTTCAAGCTCTACTTATAATGTCTCACTGACAACCTCAACGAACTTTCACAATTATTATATGTTGTAGAGAAGAGAGAGAGAAGATAGAGATTTTAATTTGAATTAAATCAGATTTGCAGATTTAAAGAGTGTAAAGGCTCTTAACTGTGATGTTAACAGCTTTTTAAACGTTGTAAGGTTTCTATAAGCCTTCTGTAAGCACACTACAAGAAGGTTTTTTACCAAGTGAGTTCGTTCGATATTAGGCAAAAACTGCCTTGGAGGTACATTTTTATCTATTTAATGTGTCTTCTTGGATCTTCTGGTCTTGAATCCTTGTTCAATAAGACAATAACTGTTAAGAGGCCGCAGTAAGCTCGGCCGAATTTCACCTTCCCATACAAACGTAGTTACGCTCTCATTTTAAAACTAACGTGTTGGATTGTGACGAAACTTTGCATATACAAGGACATGAGGTATATCTATGTCTGTAATTAGTTTATATAGTTCCAATTTATAAAACAAAGTAAATACAGCAAAAACTAGTTTTGTATGAAAAACTTAAATTCGCTGTATCTTTTTTATTATGGTATCTGAAGCTACGTAAACTAATTTCAGACATAGATATACCTCATTTCATTGAACATGCAAAGTTTCGTTACAATCCAACACGTAGTTTTAAAATGAGAGCGTAACTACGTTTGTATGGAGAATCGAGCTTACTGCGGACTCTTAATGCCACATTAAATTTGTACAACAAAGAAAAAAAAAATTTTTTTTTCAAGAAATTATTATGCTAATTTTGTTTCTGTGAATGTATTCTGCAATATGCCGAAGTTAACGGAAATTCCCGGGAAAACCGTGTATACTTTACATTTGATCCGTCTTTGTCAATATTCCCGAATGTATAAAAGATACCGATGGGTCCCGGCTAACGTTTGTTGAAGCAGATCTTACGCCATATTTCATGCCATTCATTGATTCAGGGCCTATTTAGGGTTTAGGGTGCAGATCTACCAGAGATGTGCGAAGCTGTCATTTGACACTTAGCATCATCATCATCATATCAGCCGAAAGACGTCCACTGCTGTACATAGGACCTCCCCCAAAGAGTGCCACAGTGACCGGTCCTGCGCCACCCGCATCCAGAGGGCTCCCACAACCTTTACCAGGTCATCATTCCACTTTGTTGGGGGTCTACCCGCGCTGCGTCTTACGATGGTCGCCACTCGGAAACCTTTTCGCCCCAACGGCCATCGGTTCTACGTCAATGTGGAGCATGAGAAGAGTCATATATATGTAAGGTTGTAAGGTTTTCTAAATTCCAAATAAACGTAATCTAAAGATATTAAAGTTACTTTATTATAAATATTTATCTATACATAACATCAGCATAGTAGCACAAAAATGAACTCTGTGTATTATCTCAATACGATTCATAATGGTTTGTACTCAGTTTGGTACAGTGAAGATGAGATATTACATCGAAATTATGTGAACAGGATTGTAGTGAAAGTTGTAAGGGAATTGTAGAATTCTTGCCCTCTAGGCAAAATACATCTATACAGAAAACCTGTCAAAAATATCTACACATACGTCTTATGCCAGTAACAATAGTGTTTAGATACATTTTGGAAGGTTGTCTGTGTAGATGTAGGAGAACTTATTAAATAATGATACAATATAACATTATATGTGAGCGCCTTACAAAATAGTAGTCGTGTCACAATCAATATCTTTGTAAGATATAAGAAAGCTGGAGGACGCTTTATACACGTACTAGCTTCTGCCCGCGACTCTGTCCGCGTTGAACTTGTTTACATCCAAATTTTCAACCCCCTTGGGGTCTGATTTCCGGGATAACAACTATCCTATGTCCTTTTCCGGGACTCAACTCCCTCGACTCGACGATCTCTATACCAAATTTCATCTAAATCGGTTCAGCGGTTGTAACGTGAACGTAACATAGAGACAGACACACTTTCGCATTTTTAATATTACTATGGAAGTATTCGATAATACCGATGACAACTATTGTTGTCGCATGGACACAAAACACCGTGGAAATGGCAAGTATCGTTGTCGTTCAACGGGTTAACATTTTAACGAGGTCCAGGCCACTTAGAATTTTATAGATGTTAAGGTTCCAAACTGGTGAAACCACCTAATGGGTACCCGATAAGTTTGGTCGATGGAGAATGAAACCTAAAATTGTAGAAATCAGCCTTATAATTCATCTATAGTTCGGAAATATTCGGAATATATGTAGAATCTCGGATTGTGTGACAAAGACATAAGAAAGTACAAAATACTATTTAGTTCTTAATAAAGTGAATGGTTCCTTATTTACATTTTGACAGAATACATTGTAACGTTATCATCAGTACCTACAATACTTAATGTCTTTTTATTGTTTACCTACGAATATCACTAATATAATCTAAAAAGGACAGTAAGCAAGTTTGATGGAATTTTGTACTTAGATATTTGAAGTAACAAACCAAAATGTAAACTCACAAGTCATACCTCATACGGTAACGGAAAAACAACCTTTTCATCTCTTACAAAAAGGTACCTGTTGGATCTTGCTTGATTTGCTTTAGTCAACCCTAGTCCCGCTCGACCCCGAATCCTCCTCGCTATCGCTCGACCACTCCCCCTCACTGTACTCCCTATCTTCCTTCTTCTTCTTCCTCCTATGCTCCTTCTCTTCACTAGACCGCTGCTCCTCTTTCTTCTTACACTCTCTCTCCTCACTGGAGGATTCCTGCCGAGTTTCAATGCCTCTTCTTTTCCTTCTATAACTTCTTTCCTCACTAGATGGCGAGTCGTTCTTTTTCCTTCTGTGACGCTCTTCGTCGTCGGAAGATGGCTGCCGCTGCGGTTCTATCTCCTCTAGGCTTTGGCAGATCTCCTTGGTGGGGGAAGTGGTGCGGAGAACTTTGAGCGTGTTGGAAAGGTCGATGTTGGGGGGTAGCTCGTGTATTTCCTCTACCACTGGTTCTCGCTTTTTCTTCTTCTTGTTCTTGGTTTTCTTCTCCTTCTTACGCTTTTTCTTCTTAGAGCTGAAATAAAGAGAAACTAATGAATTGGCTTTAAACCGTATATACTTTTTTATCGGTGCTGTCTGAAAATCAGCGCTGTAGGAGTCTGTCTCACACAATATGTGTCAATGGGGTTGGCCGGGCGAAGGTATTTGCATGGCGCCAGCATAGGTTGCACCTGTCAGTCCGACCAAAACTGTCAAATTCTTGTTTTTTTTTCGTAATTTCCTTGTATAGAATCAAGCCGTTTAAGCCAAATCCCTTAGAAAAAGGCTAGTAATTTGGGGAGATCTATGATGACAGATAACATTTGACAGTTGTAATGTTTGTCTACTCCCTTCGCCTCTGTGTCTTTTGTGTAGTTTCTTTCTTTAAATCCATCGGGACGAATCCTTATAAGGCCACAGACCAGTAGACCTTACAATACAAAACATCGATGTATTTCGGGCCATCAAGTGTTGTAGGGCTATTGAAATTGAATAGAATTTCATTTGTTTCAAAAACTTACCAATACAACTAAACAAATACATAATGGTTTAATTGAACATAATTTAAATTCCTTTAACATTATAATTCCTCCTTGTAGGCCTATGTGCCTTCTTAGAAGGTTAATTACTATATTTGAAAAGTTTTTACGTCTTACCTATCTATATCTGATTCGTCATTTTCTTCAGAAGATCTGTAACAAATTAACTAGGTTATAATATGTAGCTATTGTAGCTATCATATCAATTACAATGTTATGTCTATAATAGTCTGTATCAAAGAATGTATAGACTTATAGTCTATTTTTTTATTCCGTAGACTAAAATGACAACCACAAATGTCAAGCGTAGAAATAATGTGACCAGCTATATACAAACAGTGCTGACCTTTGATATCGGTTTGTGAATATCCGATAAAATGTTGAATTAATTTTAGATTCAAAATAAACAATAAATAAAATCTACTCAGAAAGTAATACGAAATAAACAATAAATAAAATTTACTCACTACTAATGTACTCAAACATTTAAAATGACATTGACGTATCGCCGACCTGACGCGACGCCATTTTGGTTTACGTATTTGGCATTCGTTATTTTAGTAGTATATAGTATCGGATGTTTTCAGTGCGTGTTCTCTCGTTTTTAGCACGTCGCGGATTATCCATTCATTGTGTTACAGACGCTTCATCAACAAATATAAGTATCTCCCAATCGTTTATTTTCGGTTAGTACCGGTTGTAGCACATCACTATTTATAAGACGTAAAAAACTAGCAATACATGAAATGTCATTTTAGTCTACACAATAAAAAAATAGACTATAGGCGGTACGCTCGGTCATATCGGCATTGTACATATCTAACTACATTCATGTTATCTAACAAATTGAACGTCTTATACATTCAAATACTGGCAATTGTTCCTAAAATAACTTTGAATATGTAAGAAATAGACAACCTAATTTTGTAATAGAGTAGAATATAGTTAACCTAGTTAGGACCGAAAGAACAAGGTAATCATTGATGACATATTGCATAGCACATTACTTGACCTCGATAAATTGGCACATTATTTTATTATTATTTATTTACTAAGGTTTGCCAACAGATGTAATACAATAAAAAACCTTAATTACAACAGATAATGCACTGCTGCTAGAGTATTCACCCAATTACAGGTAAACACGGCATGCATTAAACATAGTAAAAACTAATTACGTCTACACTTAACCCATTCAGGGCCCGTGACTCAGCGTATGGGTCATCTTAAAACAGTCGCGCAGGGCCCGTGACTCACATGTGAGTCGTGAATAAATTCTGATTTTAACATCCACAAAACGTGATATGACGAAATAATAAGTATAATTTGAGCTAACAACCATCTTTATAAGGCATGTTGAAAAACATAATTGTAAACATGTTTTTTTTAGTGAAACAGGGTCTAGAATATTCAAGTTTGGTTTACTGGAAGTGTAATATAGTAAATATTCTGAAATTCGAGATACATACGCGTCCCAAGCAAATGGATAAATCTACATTTCAAAAATATCAAAAATATATGTATGCCTGAAGTTATTGACATGACTCAAGGGTATGGGTCACCGTGGCCTGGCGCTAATTGTAAAAACTACACATATCTTCATAGCACGCAAAAATAAACTTTATAACTTGGTTTTAAAGCTTATTTCATGACGAAAATCGTTGCAAATTGTACCTTTTTACAATGGATTACTGTTTGGATGGTAGCAAGCAACATTTCTAAGGACCAAACTTATTACCATGCCAATTTTTTTTTGTTTCATTATAAAAACAGGGCGGCTTAAACTGTCACCAACTAAATGGTATATTGTTTTATCACAACAGTGTGTGAGAAATATTTACAAGAAAAGATTTTTTCTGAACCCTATAATTATAAGAAAATAACAGCGCCCTCTTGACAATGATCATCTATTTCTGATCAGGCTTTAAAATGTTCATTCTTAGTTTCTTACAAATATCAACAAATTAGTAAATATATATATTTTAATGTGAACAGTAAACAGTTGGTTGGTAAAAATGTTGCATAATATTGTCCAACGGACCGGATTCATAAGCGGCAATTTCTTTGACGTTCGCGCCAGCCCCCGAGACCCATAAGCTGAGTCACACGTTTTAGCTGAAAACGGTTTGTATGGTGGCCCGGCGTGTTGTGTACGCTTCGTGGTTCGTGGCCATGAATGGGTTAATCCACATTTACACTAAATCTAAATGTTGGAAGATACTAAACACAATCGTTCACAGTCCTGGACGAAAATAAAACGTCATGGTTAGTTCCACATGCTCACCGTGTGGCGCTACTGTCAATGCCAAATTTTCGCTACATCACTCGTCATTGTTGTTAACTTACTTGCTAACTATTAAACCGTTTTTATATTTCTATTCGGAGTATTATTTCCTCAGGTTATGGGCCGTCCCGTATACTCAATATAGAACTGAGGTTAAGAAATTTAATAGTAGAAAAGACAAGTACTTCGCGAAATAATCCGTTCCGGGAACAATGGCTACGTCCAACCTTCAAATTGAGAAGTTAGCCGGCCGGGAAAATTATTCGACGTGGAAGTTTGCAGTAAAGTCATACCTAGAACACGAAGAATTGTGGGAATGTGTTGATCCGGGAAATCAAGTAGATTCCAAGAAAGATATTAAGGCCAAGTCGAAGATAATTTTGTTGGTTGAACCGATAAACTATGTACACATCGAAAATGCAAAGTCATCCAAGGAAGTATGGATAAACCTTCAAAATGCTTTTGAGGACTCCGGGTTGTCAAGAAAAGTAGGATTACTTCGAGATCTAATCAACACTTCGCTAGATAGTTGTTCTAGTATAGAAGATTATGTGAATAAAATTATGAGTACTGCATACAAGTTACGAAATATTGGATTCGAAGTTGGGGATGAATGGCTGGGAACACTCATGTTGGCAGGTTTACCGGACAATTATAAGCCTATGATCATGGGTCTGGAAAGTTCTGGCATAAAAATATCATCCGATTTTATAAAGACAAAACTTTTACAGGAAGTGAAAGTTTCAGAGTCATCAGCTTTTTTCACTAAAGGAAGAACTCCTAGTCACTATTCCAAGCCAAAAGGAAAAGGTCCACGCTGTTTTAATTGTAACAAATATGGACATTTCAAAAATCAGTGCACAGCAAAGAAGACTAATCATAATAGCTATTCCGCAGTTTTTTCAGCTTACAGCGCAAGTTTCCGTTGTTTCAAGTTTGACACCAATATGTTTTTTATTGCCATTTATGTTGATGACCTAATCTTGTTCACAAATAATCAACAAACTAAAAACCATATCAAAAAAGAGCTACATAAAAAATTTAAAATTAAGGATTTTGGAGATATAACTTATTGCATTGGGATACATGTGGAGAGAGACTGGCCCAAAGGCGTTATTTACTTAGATCAGCGAAAGTACATACAAGAAGTTTTGACTAGATTTGGAATGTCGGATTGCAAAAATGTTCAAACACCTATAGATATGAATACAAAAATTAAAGAAAGTTCTGAAGATGCGGAAATCCTTCAAGATGTTCCTTATCAGGAAGTAATTGGATGTCTGTTATATATATCACAAATAACTAGACCAGATGTCAGTTATGTAATAAATATGTTAAGCAAATATAACAACAAGCCAGAAATGCAACATTGGGTTGCTCTGAAGCGCGTCATGCGCTATTTAAAAGGCACTCAAGATTATAGACTAAGCTTTAATCAAAACACAGAGGAAACAATGGCTCATGGTTACTGCGATGCAGATTGGGCAAACTCAGCTGATGACCGGCGCTCTTTTACTGGTTATACATTCTTGTTCCAGGGAGGAGCAATTAGCTGGAACTCTAGACGTCAACCTACCGTCGCACTGTCCACAACGGAGGCCGAGTACATGTCTCTATCGTCATGCGTACAAGAGGCAATGTGGCTGAAACAATTTCAAGAAAGTCTCTGGCCACAGCTCAAGGATGAAGCTTTAATAATTTACAGTGATAATCAAAGCTCTATAAAACTTTCAGGTTCTGATGGATATCGTTCTAGGACGAAGCATATCGACGTGAGGCACCATTTTGTCCGCGATAAAGTACTTGGAGGGGCCATTGAAGTTCGCTACGTACAAACGGATAAGATGATTGCTGATGCCCTAACGAAACCAACATCGCACTCAAAACTGGTTTTTTGTTCGTCTAACATGGGATTATGTTTAAGGGAGGATGTTGGAAGATACTAAACACAATCGTTCACAGTCCTGGACGAAAATAAAACGTCATGGTTAGTTCCACATGCTCACCGTGTGGCGCTACTGTCAATGCCAAATTTTCGCTACATCACTCGTCATTGTTGTTAACTTACTTGCTAACTATTAAACCGTTTTTATATTTCTATTCGGAGTATTATTTCCTCATTATTTATTGTTAGCTGTACTTGACCGCGATAAGTTGGAAATGAGATATCTGATAATCCATATACACTGTAACATAGTTGTAAGGAAAAATTGACATCACCATTCATATAAAGGGTTTACCAATAAGGAAGGGTCGGTGTTGAAATAGAATAAAATAGACTGTGGCACTGAATATGGATATTGAGTAATACATAATATAATATGTAATGTTATCTTATCGGTATGAGAGCCCTTTCAGATGCATGTCGAGCCAATGAGATCATTTGTGCAATTGCCCCCTCATTTATGCCTAGTTCGCATGCTCCATCATTTCCACATTTTCAACAGATATAATGTAAATGTATTACATTTCTTGCATGCTTAGTGTAAACGAGAATATATTGGACACTAAATGTTTATACCACTGTGTTTTTGTACTACATCCTTGCAATGAATAAATGATTATTCATTATTGATTGACGATGGAGCTCAGGTGGAGTGAGTACTTTGAATTCCTCTGGTTCTGGATAAACATTGCCAAAAATTCTGTCTGACAAGGGCATAAAATTCACACAAGTGTTTCTGTGTACAGAATGATACAGAAATTTGAATCAAATACAATAAGAGATAGAGTTCAGTTTGATTTGTTTCAAAATCAAAAGACGTAAAACAAATGCTCCTCTGTTCCAGTTAGAGTGGTATACATTCCATTGAAGAGGGGTATGCCTTTTAACAGACCTTTGGGCGGGTAGGGGATAAGACATCGCACTTTGACATTACCTATATTTTCTGCGTTTTCTACGATGTGCCTTTTCATCGTCCTCGTGATCTGCAAATAATATAAATTGATAAGTACCAACATACTAAATTGAAAGATCATCAAATAGTACCTATATATTTAAACTCGAACGAAATTAGACATTGGACTGATTGTACAAATGTTAGACCATTTTTAAAGGCTCATAATGAGCTATGGTCCCTGTTAACTATCAGCTAATTACCAGAAACAAGGTGCCATGAGCTAAAACGCGACGGTTTTAACTTGTGCAGTATAGGGGTTGCTCTGGCTACCTTTTGTCCACATCATCAAATCAACTCGAAAGCGCCATAATATTGGTATGTCACCGAATTTACTGAAGTATGCCAAAATTCAGCTGAAAAATGTTAGGCACGTTGCCATCACTTCATCTATTGGCTCTGTGAGCTGTAGAACCCGAGTCTGCTCAAAAAAAATATCCTAAAACCTAATCGGCGAATGAAACTATATGATTATCGCACCTGTTCCTAAACTTTCACGAGAATCGGTTGAGAAATAAGCCTTGTAGAGGAGAATAGAACTGTAACTTTTGCCCAAACTGGAACAGACAACATCGTTCGCTTCGCTCTCTCGTTCAATGAAAACACGTAAAAAGCTCACCGTATTTGGAGCGGTGTCGTTTCTTCTCGCGCCGTCGCCGCTTCTCTTCTTCTTCCGCCTTCTTCTTCCGAATGGACTCCAGCGTGTCAACCTGCAGTTGAACACAAACTTGTTACAGGCCTATTTCAAATTTAAAACTGCTGACTCTCACTAGCAAATTCTGATTGTGAACGCTCACAATGGAGCATCATGGCGCAGTTTATGCGTTGGAAGTATATTTTTTTCCGTCCACACGCAGTTGCGTCCTGTATGCATGATGGCCAATTGTTAAGAGCAGGGGGTCTTCAAACTTTTTGACTCAAGGGCCGCACTGCACAATCCCGCGTCTCCCGGGCTAAACAATATTTGTTCGCAAATTCATACTAAATGCTGACGCACATATGCGTCAGCGGGAGAGGAGCGGTTCCGCTCAAATTCGTGCGGGCCAAGAGTTGTTGGTGGTCATGACCAGCCGTACCCCATCTTTCCGCGGGCCGGATTAGAAGGGCTCGCGGGCCGTAGGTTGCCGAACCCTGGTTTAGAGGAGCATTAAGATTGATGCGATGGGTGACGTACCATGGCGCTGGCGAGCGAGGAGGCCGGCAAGGCCGAGGCGGGGTCGAGGCCGGCGCGGCGCAGGAAGTCCGCCGCGCGCGCGCGCCGCTGACGCTGCTTCGCGCGTTCCGCCTCTGACTCCACTTCCACTGCAACACATACATTTAATTAATAAATATTGGGGACAATCTTGCACAAATCGACCTAGTCCCAAACTAAGCGAAGCTTGTACAGTCACTTGCATCAAT
Source organism: Epinotia demarniana (assembly GCA_945867215.1). Lineage (NCBI taxonomy): Eukaryota > Metazoa > Arthropoda > Insecta > Lepidoptera > Tortricidae > Epinotia > Epinotia demarniana. The sequence goes on along the minus strand of OX244278.1, from coordinate 4,648,810 downwards.
ATATGATGGAGCAAAGGCCGCAGAAATATCTGACTAGTATTAGAATTGTATCAGACAATTTTGCCCCCACCCCACGCAAGTTTAAAGTCTATTGTTAAATGTGGTGGCGAATGGGTTAATGAATTTAATATGACAAAAAGATTCTTTCTGGACATGTTACCTAGGTAACGAGAAACAGAAAATTGTATGGCCCCAATTGACCTCTCTCACAATATCACTGTTTAATCATCATCAGGTTCCAGTGTCCATAAGTAACCAGCAAATAACTACCTTTAGAATCTGATTGGTCGCCAGTCAAGTCAATTAAAACGTCATCATTATCCTCCAACGATATTATTTCGTCAATTTCATACTTCTTCCCACTGTCCTTGTTTTTTCTTTCCTTCTCTACACTCCGATCTCTCTTTCTCTCTCTACTTTCTGATTTTGATCTCTTGCTGTGTTTCCGCTTTTCTCTTTTAACTAGTGGACTCTCTTTATCTTTATCTACGGGTTTCTCTATTTTCTTTTCTGGAGTCAAGGATTTTTCTTTTCGTAATTCCGGTATTTCTGGCTTAAGAATGATCTGGAAGGGAAAATATAATACTTATTCATTAAATTATCTATACTAATATCATGGTGGTTCTATGAGCGGTAGAATTCACGAGCCGGTCTTTTAAAAAAAAATGGTTTTCGAAAAAGTGTCCTCGACAAAAATATCCATACTAATATTATAAATGCGAAAGCGTGTCGTCTGTCTGTCTGTTACCTCTTTACGCTTAAACCGCTGAACCGATTTAGATGAAATTTGGTATAGAGATAGTTTAAAGTCCCGGGGAAGGACATAGGATAGTTTTTATTTCGAAAATCATCCCCTAAAGGGGTGAAATGGGGGGTGAAAGTTTGTATGCAGCTACGATATAAACGACTTCCACGCGGACGGAGTCGCGGGCACAAGCTAGTGCTAAATAATTAACAAACCTGCTCACTAAATTTCAGAAGAATCGGATAGCATATTAGTTCCGTTACTAACATTTTATATGGAAAACTATCCGAAACAAAAACTTTGAATTTGAATGTAGAATCGCCCTGTACGTTTGATCAAAGATATGATGACAGAAACGGCATTGGACAGTGAAGTCTGGCGGTTTTTAGTGTCAGGGGCCAAATTTCACTTTGGGCCGCTGCCTCGCTGCACTACCACAGTAAGTAAGTGAATAAAGTATCTGGTTACACGGGACTCACTCTTTCCGGTTGCACCATCACCGGCTGCAGCACTGCTTTATCCTTCCTCTCATCAACGGTCACAATCTTCACCGGTTCCGCTTTCTCTGTCAAATTCTGCGCCTCCATCTTGTACACCACCGGCTGAGGTATCTGCGGGGTCGGCTTGGGGGACTCCGGTTTGTCCGTCTTTTCGGTCTCGTCTTCGGAACTGGACTCGTAGGGCAGCGCTGGCTTCGGAAGAATGGGGTCGGGTTCCTTTAGCTTCTTTATTGAGAACGATACTGGTGCTGAAAAATCAAGGAAAACAAGTGAAATCGAAAGATTAAAAAACACCATTGCTTATTATATGTCTATGCCACTCCTAGGATAATGAGGAAAGCATTTTTTGAAAACATTTTAACCAATCATAAGGCAGCGCGTTTGCGCGCGTAAAATCTTCAACGCCCATTGGCCAAAATTTTGCTCGCGACGCCGGCAGCTCCGGCACCCGCCATTTTGTCTGGCGCCAAGAGTGCCGAGCCGACAGCACCTGTCGTTGCATATTGTACATTACGAATAGTGCAACAAGGTCTTTATTGAAATGGTCATACGTTCGATTCGGCGTGGAGAAAGTGACAAGGTGCGCAGGAGTTTCAGCTACTTATGAGTTCGACTGTACCTGTGGTTCTCTGCGGTTCCGCTTTCCCGTTCGCCTCACCGCCTCGCTTCTGCTGCATCAACTTCTTGTAGTAGGCGTGGTAGATGTTGTCAGGCTCCAGAAACGTGAACCTAGGAAACAAGGACCTTATTAACATCATCATCATATCAGCCGAAAGACGTTCACTGCTGGACATAGGCCTCCCCCAAAGAGTGCCACAAGATGAGAATATTGAGATGGATGTGTGGCGTGACGGGTAAGTGCGCCACAGGGGAAAGTGCGACCCCGGGGTAAGTGCTGGTATTGATCTAAATTACTGATTGATGAATGAGGCACACTTACCCGAACTAACCCTAACATGGTTCTTGGTGCAGATTATAATAATATAATTATTTTTTTCTCGAATAAAGAAAACGTATTAGGTACATGTTTACAAAATATCAGGAGCCCCCTGTATAAGAACGGCACTCACACTGGCACTCACAGTGACAAGTGACATTACTTTCGGTCAATTCATTCATGCCAGCTCTCGTGAATCGACCTGTGCGCGGCGGTAAGCACCTGGGATCGTTCTTGGCGCGCACGATGTCGGCAAACTCGTCGCCATTCCGCGCGACGTAGGCGGCCATCTTGTCCACTACCGCGTGCACCTCCGCGGGCGGCGTCGCCAGTGGCGGCTTGTCCTTGCCGTCCGAGGACGAAGAATCGTAGTCTGGGGGGAAATACCACGTTAATATGCTGTATATATATTAGCTCAAGCATTTTATTTTCATTAGTATGGAAAAGAATGGAAATTTGGAAATAATTCATAACAGCAGCTTTTTTGTGTGTAGCTGTGTGATATATTATCATTTTAGTAATTACGTAGACTCAAAATCCACCAAAATATTAATCATCAGAAAAATCGATATTTAACCAATTCCTGAAAAAAGAGGAAACATATTAATAGATATTTTAATTTTTGTTTTGGTTAATTTAAAGGAGCTCTTTAAGAATAATAAATATATCACACAGAAACATAATGGATGTGTCATTTATTTTTATATATTTACTTCCCGATGGAAATTTTGTAGGATTCTTGGATAAGGCATCTTAGAATAACATTTGAAAATTAAACAAACAAAAAAAACGCTGTTATAAATTAATGTTTGAAAAAAAAAACGTAATTTTCCTGGGGTATATGTTGGCGCCTGGTACAGTCACTGGCATCAATATCTGCCGAAACAAAGCCGGCAAAAATATCTGACACGTCCTTATGGCATTAGACATAGAGTCGTGTCAGATATTTATGCGTGCTATGTAGTGGCAGATCTTATTGCTGGTGACTGTACCCATTGCCGCAATCATGGTTTTATAAATTGTGATTTGTTTTCCTTTAGCACCTCATTTTTATTTTTTATTGTATGTTTGTTGTTCTCCTTGTTTTTGATGTGGCAATAAAGATTTTTTTAATATTTAAATGGAGCATATTGCTGGTATATTACAAGGTTTATATTAACACTAGCTTCTGCCCGCGACTCCGTCCTCGTGGAACTCGGTTATATCGTCGCACCATACAAACTTTCACCCCCCATTTCACCCAATTAGGGGATGATTTCCGGGATAAAAACTATTATATGTCCTTCCCCAGAACTCAAACTATCTCTACATCGAATTTCATCCAAATCGGTTCAGCGGTTTAAGCGTGGAGAGGAACAGACAGACACACTCGCATTTATAATATTAGTATGGATTATATAGTATGGATACTAGTTGCCCGGTCCGGCTTCGCGCGGTTAGTGCGTAGGAATGAAGCATTTTCCCGCGGTAATAAGTAGCCTATGTTCATCAGGGATAATGTAGGCTTCTAATGGTAAAAGAATTTCTCAAATCGATCTAGGAGTTTCGGAGCCTATTCAATACAAACAAACAATCAAATGTTTCCTCTTTATAATATTAGTGTGAAAAGTGTAGATATGCGAAGTGTGGGAAGGCCAAGTGGTCTAATGAACTGGATCCTCTGGATGCGGATGGCACAGGTCCGGCCTCTGTGGTATTCTTTGCGCCTTCGGCCTACGCCTATGTACAGCAGATGATGACGTTAATTTGAATACGGGTATACACTGGAAAATTATTATTACTCCAAATTAGTAAAGTAAGTAATTTTAAATTTCGTTATTCGGTTCTGGAAAGTTTATATAATAAAAAACCTAAAGAAGAAGAGGTTTGAAACGATCGGTTCGTTTTTTTCGCTGTCAAAATTGTCAATCGTATCAGGTTCTTTTTCTTGTTTTCTTGGTTATCAACAAATTATTGAATTCAGATCACGAGATCATTATACGAGTATCTATTTGTTAATTAATATTAAGATTTTATTTTTCACTGTGTGTGTTGGCGTGCGGAGCGGACTGCGATGGACCAGCCAGAGGCAGGTCCAAGTGGCTTGCAAAAAAGACCGACTCTTTCACCCCCGAACGTTTTGCCTTCACCAAAAGCAATCATACATACATCCGATACAGAAACAGAGTCCATTAACAACAAATGAGAAACGTATGGTGGTCAACATTTACAAGTTGGTGTGTGAACTTTGAAGCAAGGATGAATTTCCGTGTAACAAACCGTGTGTGTTCAATATTTATCCCAAGCAGAAAAGGTTGACGACTGCTTCTTTGTTTACCGTATTTCTAATTCTAAAAAAACGCACTATAGTGATGCGACAACGAGCGTCATAGTCAATGACAATCGTTTGATATGAAGGCGCGTTTTACGGAAAAGGGACAAAACCCCCTCTTAAAACTTTGGACACTTATAATTTTGTGATTATTTAACCTCTTGCGTTGCTTTTCTCCATTTGACTACATTTTTAATCCTCTTTCGAGAAAAGACAACATTATTGATTATTTTATCTAGTATCTACATCCCTATTGTTCCGTTGTGTCCTTTCAAAATTTGCTAACCATTTTGCAGCCATTGCTGGTACCCGATAGAGCTGCAATGTGGCATACATATTTAAGTTATTTCTCTCCTTCTATACAACGTGTAAATAACGCAAATCCTGAAAACAGTTTGTTCAGAACCGACAGTAGAAAGTGAAAAAAAAAAACGGGATTTTTTGTTTGACGAGTTTTTTTGCCTTTGCATGGAGCGTTGACCGACTGAGGCGAGCTGCTCCACTGTAAAAAAAAACTCGTCAAAAAAATTTTTTTTTTCACATTCTACTCTCGATTCTGAACAAACAGTTTGCAGGCTTTGCGTTATTTTATTAACAAGTATAGTTTACAGAATTGTGGTTCTCATGATAACTTACCAGAGGCGTCGCTATCGGAGTCAGTGTTGTAGTTCTTCATAAGACTGAGGCCCGTAGACTTGGTGGGCGAGGCGCGCGCGGGCGGGGGCTGGGGAGGCGGGGGCGCGGGCGCGACAGCGGGCGAAGGAGGCGGCGAGGCTGAAATATGCTTTTGGTGAGATTGGTGGGAAAAATAATTGGTGTAATGGATGAAGCCACCTTGAAGCGACGCATTGTGCGTCTAGGGGGAATAGAATAGTGAGTCTTGTTAATGTGATGTGGCTCGCGTGGACTAACGTCTAACATACTGCCGCTCGCTCATAGCAGAAGTAATACACGTGGTGTAAAAGTGACTTTTCTCAAAAATGCAATGAAACGTCGTCGTTACGTATCAGGCTTCGAAGTATCACATTTCGGGCGGAGCAATTCGCGAGAACTGTAAAGGAATTTCATACAAAATTGAAGGCCTAGGCCGGGAAGTATTTTTTTTAATTCTAAACTAAATATGGCGTCTGTGTTCATGAACAGGCTAAACAGCTGAATTCGAAATCGGACCAAAAATATCCGCGTTAATGCCCATTACACACCAACTGATTTAAGAATAGAAATCTGTATGATTCAGTGTGTTGATGAATAAATTTAAAATATTGTCTATTCGTAAGTCACCAGAGACCATAGACAATATTTAAAATCCTCTGCATTTATTTTATTTATATCCTCTGCATTTATTTTAATTATTACAGAAATTAAGATTCTCATTATCAGTTTGTGTATAATGGTCCTAATACGGTCTACTCGAACACTACACGCGTAATACGGACGACTTCCGTAAAAAAAAAACATTATGGAGGGATTGGAGGGAAAATTAAGTCTTTTGTCGTGTATATTTGTGATTGATATTTATAAATAAAATTTCAAAATGAGTTCCGATGATAATAGCGATGAAGGAACTAATTGTACTCCGCCGGAATCGAGGGTGGAGGCCGAATTAGCAACGAATAACTTGTTGCCGCCAAAATCGAAGGACAAGTACATATTTACAGGATACAGGTTGGTTTTTTGAGTGGTGATATTTCTTATTTCATTGCATATCTTTGAGAAAAGCACTATACATGCCTAGCCGTGACAAGGGCTTGCCGGCTTCGTATCACTATCCGTATCTGTACCTACTCACCCGGCAAGCCCTTCTTTCCCGGCAACTGCAGTAATGTACTATTAATCTATTGAATCCAGTAACTCTATGCAATGGTAGTATGCGTCAAATCCGGTAGGTTTATTATTTATATGCTTGTTTGACGCGGACTCAAAATTACTTAGGTACACTTCGATTAATTTAAGAACTTAGTGATTAAATTAAATAAAAAGGTTTATTATTTTTGCTTTTCAGTTTTTTTCGGCGGTTTATTTTTTTGTTAAAAAGTTTTTTCTACAATATGATACTAGAATTGTCTCTGTGGACCCAATCAAAGTTTATAATTTTTCCGAACCCGGCCAGCATCATAAACAAGTCTGCAAAAAATCAGAACTACCGGATTTGACGCATACTGCCCCATACTTTCAGACGACAAAGTTACTGGATTAATTCCTTTATTGGAACCAAATATAGAACCAACCTTATTAAGTATGTATTCAGGTATGTACATCTACACATATAATAATATAATCATCATCATCAACAAATTGAATCAGCAATCGTGTTTTTTTTAGGGTTCTTCCCAACATCTCCTGGCAGCATCTCCTGATGATGCCTCGTACAAAGGCGAAACACGTGCCAAGGTTTTGTTATTATTGGTAATGGTTTGCTGTAGTTATTAGCATTTATTAACCGCATGCAAAAATACGTGATCGTGGCTTCCCCGCGCATCTTCGACACTAGCATGGTGTAGTCGCAGTCCGCTGAGGGACGGTAGTGGATGCTAGGGATGGATGGTGCCTGGTGCAGTAATAGTTACCATGTTGGTCCCTGGTGTACATGACGGGGGCGCGGGAGATCATGGCGCGGGCGCGGGGAGGGAGCGGCTCGGTGCCCGGAGGGGGCACCTCGCCGGGCGCCAGCTCGGGCGCGTAGTTCTCGTCGATCGTGGCTTCCCCGCGCATCTTCGACACTAGCATGGTGTAGTCGCAGTCCGCTGAGGGACGGTAGTGGATGCTAGGGATGGATGGTGCCTGGTGCAGTAATAGTTACCATGTTGGTCCCTGGTGTACATGACGGGGGCGCGGGAGATCATGGCGCGGGCGCGGGGAGGGAGCGGCTCGGTGCCCGGAGGGGGCACCTCGCCGGGCGCCAGCTCGGGCGCGTAGTTCTCGTCGATCGTGGCTTCCCCGCGCATCTTCGACACTAGCATGGTGTAGTCGCAGTCCGCTGAGGGACGGTAGTGGATGCTAGGGATGGATGGTGCCTGGTGCAGTAATAGTTACCATGTTGGTCCCTGGTGTACATGACGGGGGCGCGGGAGATCATGGCGCGGGCGCGGGGAGGGAGCGGCTCGGTGCCCGGAGGGGGCACCTCGCCGGGCGCCAGCTCGGGCGCGTAGTTCTCGTCGATCGTGGCTTCCCCGCGCATCTTCGACACTAGCATGGTGTAGTCGCAGTCCGCTGAGGGATGGCAGTGGATGCTAGGGATGGATGGTGCCTGGTGCAGTAATAGTTACCATGTTGGTCCCTGGTGTGCATGACGGGGGCGCGGGAGATCATGGCGCGGGCGCGGGGAGGGAGCGGCTCGGTGCCCGGAGGGGGCACCTCGCCGGGCGCCAGCTCGGGCGCGTAGTTCTCGTCGATCGTGGCTTCCCCGCGCATCTTCGACACTAGCATGGTGTAGTCGCAGTCCGCTGAGGGACGGTAGTGGATGCTAGGGATGGATGGTGCCTGGTGCAGTAATAGTTACCATGTTGGTCCCTGGTGTACATGACGGGGGCGCGGGAGATCATGGTGCGGGCGCGGGGAGGGAGCGGCTCGGTGCCCGGAGGGGGCACCTCGCCGGGCGCCAGCTCGGGCGCGTAGTTCTCGTCGATCGTGGCTTCCCCGCGCATCTTCGACACTAGCATGGTGTAGTCGCAGTCCGCTGAGGGACGGTAGTGGATGCTAGGGATGGATGGTGCCTGGTGCAGTAATAGTTACCATTTTGGTCCCTGGTGTACATGACGGGGGCGCGGGAGATCATGGCGCGGGCGCGGGGAGGGAGCGGCTCGGTGCCCGGAGGGGGCACCTCGGCTGGCGCCAGCTCGGGCGCGTAGTTCTCGTCGATCGTGGCTTCCCCGCCATCTTCGACACTAGCATGGTGTAGTCGCAGTCCGCTGAGGGACGGTAGTGGATGCTAGGGATGGATGGTGCCTGGTGCAGTAATAGTTACCATGTTGGTCCCTGGTGTACATGACGGGGGCGCGGGAGATCATGGCGCGGGCGCGGGGAGGGAGCGGCTCGGTGCCCGGAGGGGGCACCTCGCCGGGCGCCAGCTCGGGCGCGTAGTTCTCGTCGATCGTGGCTTCCCCGCGCATCTTCGACACTAGCATGGTGTAGTCGCAGTCCGCTGAGGGACGGTAGTGGATGCTAGGGATGGATGGTGCCTGGTGCAGTAATAGTTACCATGTTGGTCCCTGGTGTACATGACGGGGGCGCGGGAGATCATGGCGCGGGCGCGGGGAGGGAGCGGCTCGGTGCCCGGAGGGGGCACCTCGCCGGGCGCCAGCTCGGGCGCGTAGTTCTCGTCGATCGTGGCTTCCCCGCGCATCTTCGACACTAGCATGGTGTAGTCGCAGTCCGCTGAGGGACGGTAGTGGATGCTAGGGATCGATGGTGCCTGGGGACAGACATTTTGTTGGTATAGCCGCAGAATGAATAATACGTACAGAAGGTTCTCTGTTAACAAATCCCCTGTTTTGGTATGCCGAGAGAGCCTAAACGTGGGCATCCCTTTCTATCGCTTGAAACGCGCTGCGATAGAATGCGTGCGTGTTATAGCGGCGCTAAAATACCCCCTGTGGCCGGCAGGCCTCGTAGGGGACGAGACGAGGGACTGAGACGCCCCTGGTCATAAGTCATTTATTCATTGAACAATGTACATTGTGTTTGAATGACTATAAGCGTAAGACACAGTTACAATTATATAGTGATTCTATGCATTTAGTTACACCATTTGATTAAAATGTAATAGTTGTCAAATTTCAAGAATTAATACATTTTATGATTACATTACAATATAATATTAATTCTTTATATTATTTACTTCAGGTATGTCAAATATGATTACAATACGAAACTAGGACAACATGAGAAAATATAAATATACCTAACCATAAAATAAAAATTAAAAATAGAAGTAGAATATGTAAATTAGATTCATGACAATTTCACTAAATTCAAGCAATAATAAAATTCTCACATGTCAAATATAATTTTACATAAAATTACATCGGACTAATATGGAAAGTGTCATTAAACTCATTAGTGCCAGGGTTCGTGACAATGATGCTAAATAACTACCTGTATGAAATGTGTTACCTACTCGACTACTGAACATCATTTAGATAAAGTAAGTTTGTCTACCGAATAGAGACACTTCCTCAGCAAAAAACCCTTGAGTTTCCTTTTAAACATATTCAAACTCGTAATGGACTTACTCAACAGGTAGCTTATTAAAGAGAGCAATTGCCTGGTAGCCCGAGGAGTGCTTGACAATATTTCGTTTGCTGTTTATTGTTTGTGGTAGGTCCATCCTTCTGGTTGATAGGCGTTTATGTCTCTCTTCTAATGTTTCAATATTATTCAGGTTTTTTATCAAATCGCTGAGAACTATAAGGACATATAAACCAGGAACAGTAAGGATTCCATACTCCAAAAAATGAGGTCTGCAAGAAGTTATCTGGGGTATTCTGGCCATGGTTCGGACTGCTCTTTTCTGGGCCACAAATGCAGACTGGATGTTGTAACGATAACTATTAACCCAGAACTTGATGCTGTACCTAATTTTGGATTCAACCAAAGCGTAATAAACCATTTTGAGCTGTGATATGGTGACCTCTTCGCTTAGACATCTTAGTGCATAGCAGGACGAGCTAATGGACTTTACTAGGGAGGACAGTTCGTCCTTCCAGTTCAGACTCGAGTCTATCCAGATACCGAGAAATTTAACTGAATCTGCTTGGTTGATGTTCACACCATTAGATGAAATTTGGAGAAAGTCTTTGTGTCTCGAGGTGGTTTTAAAGAGTAGAGCATTGGTCTTGGAACAGTTCAGTTTCAAATTATTTGTGCTGAACCAGGTGTTAAGGGCTTTCAGAGCATGATTGAATCTATCGTTCAGCTGCATCATATTCTCTGCTGATATGATGGCGTTGGTGTCATCAGCAAAAATCACAAGTTTAGCGTATGGCGCCGAGGTCCTCATGAACGCAACTAAATCATTGATAAAAATTAGAGAGAAGATTGGACCTAGTATGGATCCTCGTGGGACACCTCTTTCCAATCTGGCTACCCTAGATCTGTGAACACTTTCTATGCTGTCTTGAACCCACTTTACTTCGATGAACTGTCTCCTATTCGCAAGGTAAGACTGGAATAGTTTTAACAATGTCTGTCTAACACCATAATGTTCCAATTTGGCGAGAAGAACGTCATGGTCAACGGTATCAAACGCAGAGCTTAGGTCCAGGAATAAACCTGCCACTCTGTTTTTGCTGTTTAGTTGGAGTACTATGTCATCGATCAAAGTAGTCACTGCATCACTTGTGCTTCTGCTTTTCTGATAACCATACTGCCTATCGCATAATATATGGTGCAGATTGAGGTGCTTTACAAGTCTGTCCTTCATCAGCCTTTCCAAGAGTTTGGACAGTGTTGGCAGGAGAGAAATGGGCCTGTAATTTGTTGGGTCCGATTTACACCCTTTTTTCAGTATAGGCAAAACTTTGGCTATCTTGAACTGATCAGGGAAAGTACCAGTTTTAAAACATTCATTGAAAAAATACACCAATGGACCAACAAGTATATCTATATTATCTTTAATGACAGATATCGGGATCTCATCATACCCACAAGAAGTTTTAGCTTTGAATTTTTTTAACATTTGCTTTATCTCAATCTCATTGACTGGGTCAAAAACCATGTCGTTTTCAATCCTTGAGACATGAGACCGTAGCATGGATAGTGCATCTTTTAAGGTATCTGTAGTGCTACCTAGAGTAGCTAAATCTCTTACATTTTTAATTAGCCGGATCCAAATTGCACGCATGCCTTGGTCGAGGCGTGCGGCCGAGCCTGCAGATCGTGTGTTTCCCGAGAAGACGGCTCGGTCAACTTTACCTACAATCGCTGAAGCCCTTTTGATTTTGGTCCAAAACTAGGCAACGCTCGGCTCGGGCGAGGCGTTCGGACCGTTCGTCGTTGTTTGCCGAACGACGTGGCTCGCCGAGGCACGTTTACATTGAGCGCGCACTCTCGGTGCTCGGGCGAGGCAAGCGACGTGTGGACCCGGCTTTTTTCATCAAAGTATATTTATTTAAACGTATGTCATAAATTATTTTGGCCTTTAAAGATTGACACTCTTTAGTACGACCCAGGGGACACGTGCAGGGTTGTGGTAGGTAGCTCCTGCGGACGCGAGCAGTTGTCCCCCCTTAGTCAAGTGAGTGGGCAACTCGACTGTTAGATGTTCTTAAGCTGCCCGAAGGCCTCTAACTCGGCTTGACGACTACTGTCCTAGACAGCAGCCGGGATCAACTGCTTAGCGTGCCTTCCAAAGCACGGAAGCGCTCATTAATATTGACCACTCAAACATCAGGCGGTCACCCATCCAAAGACTGTCCGCTGCGAGCTTTGCTTAACCTGCGTTATCGTTTCCGACTCGTAGGCGCCACTAGGCTATGAGCGCTTCGATCAAAGTATATAAAACCGGTTTCGTCTGGGTACATAGCAATATCTACCAATGTACCTAATGTATATTTATTTATGGAGCTAGCCGTGCATGATTGTAACAACTTACCAATTCAATAACAGTAGACGCTAGGCTTGGATGCAGATATTCTTCAGTCTCTATGGGTTTTTCTGTAAATAATATTTTTTTACATATTAGTCCACAAACACAACAAGTGCTGACAAACAACATCCAAAGTGTCGTTATCGTGTCTGTGTGTGTATGTATGTCTGTTTTTTTTTAAATTAAAGTATGGCTTTTACTCCTTGCTGTTTTAGCAAGGTGGATTCGCCAATATCAGTATAAGTATTATACATATATTTTTTGAATGGACACACGAGGAGAATGTTCGTTTTAATTTTGACGGTTTTTGGGGAAGGATCAGTCCGGAAACCTAAAACAAATAAAAATTATGGACATCACAGACAATCACATGACATTTACAAACTTAATAAAAAAAAGAGCGAGAAAGTGGATGACAAAGTGTTAATCATGCCAACATAGAATAGAATAGAATAGAATAGAATCTTTATTTGCTTAGAATAAGTAGGTACATCGGTGTCCTTAGCTGTTATATGACAATAAGTATCTTATTCTGCTATTTGTATTGAGTAATACTAGCATGCAAATATCTTAAATATTACTACTGTTGAATGTCCTGAGACAGGAAATCTTTTACACTGTAATAGTTCTTTACACTTAAGAACTTGATTAATAGGTTTTTAAATTTATTCAGAGGTAGCTCTTTCCAACATTTCGGTATCTTATTAAATATTGTCATGCACATAACAAAGCAGTGACTAGAGTACAATGCCGTCCTAGGAACGCAATCATGCACCAACCGGCCAGGATTTCGTTGGTTTCGAGTGGAAATGCTTGCAGCTGTTTTAAATAAATACATATGCCTCTTAACGAACATGCAGATTTCCAAAATATATAAACAAGGTAGAGGTAATATATTAAGCTTTCTGAAGAGCGGTTTGCAAGACTTGTAGTTAGCGAGTTCACAGATAGCCCGCACACATTTTTTCTGTGCCACAAATGCAATGCCGGAATAATTACAATTTCCCCACAAAATTAGTCCATATCTCAATACTGAATTAACATAACCATGATATGCAGCAAGAGTGGCCTGCAATCCTGAAGTGCGCCTTAATTTATGTAAAACATAAACAAACCTATTCAATTTGCAACGGACCTTATCTATGTGAGCTTGCCAGTCTAAATTTTTATCTAAAGTGACTCCCAAAAAAGTAAGTCCCTGCAATTCTTGTATTTTCTTATTTCTAAAATGTATATTAATGCTAAGATTTTCACCTCGTTTGGATTTAAACTGTACACAGTGGGTTTTATTAATATTAATTTGTAAGTTATGCATTTCTAACCATTTTATAACAGTTTCCATCATTTCGTTTACTTTACATTCATGTTCTTGTATATTTTGTTTTTTTTCCGACGTAACAATAAAAGATATATCATCAGCAAACATAACAGATTTGCATGGAATTATATTAGGTAGTTCATTTATATAAACGATGAATAATAAAGGGCCAAGTACACTACCTTGCGGAACACCAAAATAATTATATTTTAATTCTGATTTATAACTAGTTTCTACTTTATGTTCATCTAGTTGAACTATTTCTACACATTGCTTTCTATTTAGTAAGTAAGTTTTTAACCAATTGAGCACAAGACCTCTAACACCATATTTTTCTAATTTGTCTAGAAGTAATGCATGGTCTACAAAGTCAAAAGCTTTTGACATGTCTAAAAATACCGCTGTAGTGTGCTGTTTCATATCTAAGCATTTAACAATGTGATGAACAAGATTAAAACTAGCTAAAACGTCGATTTATTTTTTTGGAAGCCGTTTTGTTCTGGTTTTATTATTTCAAATTTATTAAAAAAATGTATGAGCCTCTTGTACATGCATTTTTCAAACATTTTTGCAAAAATTGGAATCAATGTTATGGGACGATAGTTTCCCATGTCTTTTTTATCATTTTTTTTAAATACAGGCTTTACTATGGATATTTTCAGTAGTTCTGGGAAAACGCCACTCTCAAAGGAGAAGTTAACTAGGTGTGTAATAATTGCGCTAAGTTCATATTTACATTGTTTTATGACATATGTACAAATTTCGTCAAATCCTACAGCTTGCGTATTATTTAATGACGTGATGACATTCACAATTTCTGTTTCTGAGAATGGCATTAAAAACATGTTGTTATTACAAGTGGAGCTCAAAAGAGAATATCTCTTATTCCCGTTATCTAGTTTTGTGCCGGTTTCGTTAGATATACTAATAAAATAGTTATTAAAGTGTGATGCTATCTGATCTGGTTGACTAATTTCTTTATTATTGATACATATTTTATCTATATATGATTTAACGCTTTTATTTTCCGTTTCTCTCTTAATTATATCCCAAGATGCCTTACATTTATTTTTACTATTGGCTATATAATTTTTGTTTTTAATCTTTTGCGCTTTATTGATACATTTTTTCAATATTTTTGTATAAGTTTTGTATTCAATTTTCTTTTGTTCATTTTTCCCTATGTAATATTTAAATCTAAGGATCCTTTTTGTTTTGCAGCTAATTTTTATTCCTTTTGAGATCCACTTTGGTTTTTTATAGAGTCCACATGTTATTTTTTGACGTTGAATCGGGAAACAAAGGTTATAAAGGAGTGAGACTATATCATAGAATTTATTAAACGCTCTATTAAAGTCCTGTTCTATATATACTTCATGGAACGAAAGGTTATTTAAACATTCTTGAAACTTCTTGATATTTTCTGAGCAGTAGTCTCGTTTAACCTTATAATAGAACTTATTTTCAATTAAATTATTGTTTACGTTAAAGCTAAGCATCTGAGCGGTATCATGGTCAGAGAGACCAAGTGGTAAGACGTCGGATTTAGCATATTTTATATTACTTAAAATATTATCAATACATGTTTTTGCTCTTGTGGGTTTTTTAATATGCAGTTTAAGGTTGTAATTTCTTGCGATATCAATCAACTCTTTGCTAATTTTATTTACTATAAGGGTATTAATATTGAAGTCCCCACACAATACGAATTGTTTAAATTGTTTATTAAGATTGTGCAGCAGAATATCTAACTTCTGCAAAAAGTAATTTGGCGGTGAATTTGGAGTTCTGTACAAGCAAACTACTACTATATCATGACGGATACAGTGGAAAATGTATCATAAAATGTCGGATAGAAGTTGACTTCTACGGTATACGTGGCAATGCTCTGGCCTTGATGAGATCTTACGTGACTAATCGCTGTCAATATGTAGAGCTTAATAATGACTCGAGTAAGCACGCAATACGCTCGGATGACAAACACGTAAAATATGGTGTTCCTCAAGGGTCTGTACTTGGACCCATACTCTTCATAATATTTATAAACGACTTACCAAATGCTTTAACCCATGGAACCCCCTATATCTACGCTGATGATACAAGTGTTGTTTTTAAGGCATCATCTACTGAAACTTTAAATGTATACATGCAACAAACCTGTACTCAACTTGTAGGATGGTTTACAGCTAATGGATTAAAGATGAACTGTAGAAAAGCTTTTATATGATATTTCGTATAAGTACAACAAGACTTCGAATGTAGTATCCCAATCGTAAAAGCTAAGTGTGTGCAGTTTTTATGTGTAGATCTTGATCCTTTTCTGAGATGGCATAATCATATTGATAAGGTCAATAAAAAACTAGCAGGTGCATGTTATGCCATGAAATCCCTTATGAATGTTGGTAATAGAGAAGTTTTGTCAAACATGTATTTTTCTTATTTCGAGAGCATAATAAGGTATAGCATAGAGGTTTGGGGAAATGGAACCAATATTAATTCCACTCTGTTAAAACAAAAAAAGGCATTGAGAATTATTGAGAAATGTACCTCCATTCCCGACTCACACCGCAGTATATTTGTAGATAACAAAATCTTGACCGTCATGTCGCTCTATCTATACCGTATCTGTGTTTATGTTTTCACAAATAAACACCTATATCTACAGCAAGGCGAGGCTAACATTCACAATCTCCGTCAGAGAAATAGGCTAATTCTTAATGATGTGCATTATGTTCTTTTTGACAAGAAATAACACTGGCATAAGGGTCTATAATCTTCTTACAAATGACATAAAAAATAGCGATAATCTAGAAACATTTGACATGAAACTAAAAGAATATTTTGTAGCCCGTCCGTTTTAATCTATTAAGGAATATTATATGAAAAAGTTTGACGAATGATCCTGATGATACCATTGACATTTATTTTAATTTTGTTATTCGATAATTTACTATTCTTATTTAAGTATTTTGGATGTCTACTGCTTTGCTGCCTGTTTGACTATTTTCTGTTAATTTCATGTACAATTTTTAAATTTGTTTTTGTTTTGTTTTTTAATCTCAAAAATATTAAAATATATTTGCATGCATTGTTATGTGTTTAGAGCAAATAAATACTTGATTATGATTATGATTATGAAATTACATGCACAGTGGCCTATGTTTTAAAGTCTAATGTCTAAAGTCAATGTCTGTTTTGTAAACTTCCTAAGCCACCCTGCTTGTCACAATGCTTGCTGGCCCTCAATATTTATACTACGACGGTATCCTATGACAATCACAAAATCATGTATTGTTTGTCTGAATCTACATTTCGGCACAAAGCCAGTTTTTGCGAAGACTTTTTCAAATACTTATTGTTTAGAACGATGTTAGGTGCGCATTCTTTTATAATAGTCCTGAAAAGAACTTCTTTTAGGAATGACCATAATTCTGACAAATGAAACAGTTGGGAAAAAGAATACTGATCGTAGGTTTGTTATTTTGTATGTAGGGGGTAATCTCGGGAACCTCCTATCCCATTTTATTTTAATTTTTATAGAATAGATATTCAAGTGTTACATAGACGTTTTTTGCAATACACGGGGGAAGCCGATCGGGTAGCTACTACCTAATATCTACGTATTACCTGGCTGCGCAAATCCATACTAATATTATAAATGCGAAAGTGTGTCTCTCTGTCTGTTACCTCTTCACGCTTAAACTGCTGAACAGATTTAAGTGAAATTTGGTATAGAGATAGTTTGAGTCCCGGGGAAGGACATAGGATAGTTTTTATCCCCGAAATAATCCCCTAAGGGAGTGAAATGGGGGGGTGAAAGTTTGTATGGAGCTGCGATATAAACGAGTTCCACGTGGACGGAGTCGCAGGCAGAAGCTAGTCATTCAATAAAATCAAACTGTACAATCAAACTTGCTTACCTTCGACAACCTCAGGTATCTTCTCCGGCCATTTTCCCGCCTTCACCAGGGCAACCAACGCCAAGTAGTAAGGCCGGAGAGGAGCGCCCATGTCCAGGAACCGGAACTGTGGGTTGTCACCCTGCTTGGCTTTGATAAGGATCTCCATCTGGGCGCCCTGGGACGCTATGAAATTTGCTGTCTTCTCTATTATCGTGTTTTGCTTCTGGGAGTCAGGCTGAGAAGAAATATGTATAAAGAAAATTGCAAAACGAAAATCAAGCACTTCAGAAGCAGAAATGCTCACAGACTATATATGTTAGCACCTAGGAGGATCACTTTACCCTTTACTTTACTTTATTAATGAAATAGTACAAACGTCTGTTACCTAAAACAAGTTTTGTCCATTTCTCTCAAACGCAAATGTTAATGTGACAGATAAACAGAAGCTGCATTTTAGCTGAAAATTGTTTTGATCCGATTCACGAAGCTACAATTTTCAATTTAAATAAAGTAAACACGCAGCAATTTTCAATTGGCAAGTTGTTATTGATTGAGCCCTTCAGTGTTGCCAGTTGGTTGTAGCTTCATGAAACATGCACACATTGAAAAGAAATATTCTTACAAGTAGAATATCAGCAGCAAACAAGGCTCGGTATGTTGGTGTTGGCACAAACGGCTCATCTACTTCCACAGGTGTAGTCGGGGCTGCTGCTTCTACAGGAGTGTCATAGTTGAAACCAACTTGTCCGTAGCCAGCTGCGTGGAGACGCTTCAGCTCTTCCTCTGTTGAGAATTGAAATTTTCTTATCAGACTGAGTTAACTTGATAATGAAACAAAATTTGTCACAGGCAGGAATTGTATTCAATTTTCTCTTAATACATGTAGCACAAATAATTATTAATTTAATTCTTGCACTTTCACATATAAATTTTTAAGTTCAAAATTTTTATTTATTAGGTTGCACTAGTGAAACTTAATGCAATAGAAACAGTTTTTAAACTATAAATAGGTATTCACCTTTATACATTTCTTCTTCATCTTCATTTGTGTGCAGGGCTCTGTACCGTTCTTCATCGCACAATTGTTCCACATCAAGCTCGTTCCGAGTGAGCTCCACGCGCCAGTCGAAGCCCCCGGGCGGCGCCTCCAGTGACGACACGTCGTGGAGCGCGCCTCGGGCGTCGTACCTGTCCACATTAAGACACGAGTTACGACTGGCAGAGATTGTAGTGCATACACGGTGTATATTATAGTACTATGGTTTTCAGTTTGACGATACTAGGTGCTAGTTAAAATGGTTCAATATTAATCTTTGCTAGCTGTCCTATTTTTACTGAATTTTAAGTACAGTATTCCTTATGACCCATCAATAAGGTAAATTGGTGTGTTAAATTTCAATGAAATATTAGTAAGCAAATGATATCATAATATTTACATAGACCATAGAGCACAGTATCAGACACAATTATCATTACCGGCTGTATGTATTATGTTCCAATGCCTTTCCAGGATTCAGGACGAAAACAAAAACATTTTCATAACCTAAAAACTTTGACCGTTGGTCTTATACGAACGCAATTATACCTGTTCAAGTAATACATACCGCTGAAGAGTGTCACCATAACAATATGCGACGCAGCGGCCGCCCGCTGCGAGATCTTCGAGCCGCACGCTTCAAAATCCTCTGCGAAAATCTTAAAGATCTTCCAATATTAAGTATTTTCCAACACATTGCAATCGCTTTATAGTTTTTAGCGCCACAGTTAAGAAAAAAACAGATCGAACCTGTCGATTTTCAACGTTTCATCCCCCATCCACGGAATGAGGTGTTTGCCTTGATCAATGTGCAGGGCTTTTTCATCGTCCCTGAACAATTTGCACGAGTAGCCAAACACGAAAAGCTCTTCTTTCTTCTCCTTGAAGTCACTTTTCCGTAATATACCGGAATCACTCACACTACCAGTCCATTTAATCGACATTTTGCAAATTTGAAACTAGAAGCAGCATACTCAATTCACCACCAACACTATCTATTTCGACATTATTGCATTGCTGTCATCGTTGATTGCATTAGCAAGTTTTTCAGTTATGACGAACAAGCATGTATTTCTAAAATGAGAACAAGTGTACAAAAAAATCATAATATTTATTTATTTAAAAAATACTGTTTACTTAGGGCAATGTTATATGAGAAATGTATAAAATTAAATATAAAAGACAATTGAGTTGAATCATTGATACATGAGAGCAATAAAAGTATTGTATTTATTCAATCCTATTCTAAAAACATTAAGATGTTAAATGAAAGAAAAACACCTTATAGTACCTGTCACATCATGAAAATTGCCATATCTAAAAATCAGGAAATTTGTTTTCATAAATTTTGGCACCGAAAACCCGAAAACAAAGAGAATATAACCACACCGAAAATACATAGACTTGGAAAACAAAATAAAACGTGATAGGTACGTTTCAATCTGCCTACTGAACCAAATAAGACTAATAAGACTATCTCAAAGAAAATTCTAGATTATAAATATACCTTCAATTTCATATTAATTCAATATCGTTAATTAGTTTTAAAATTTGTCCTTAATAATGTAAATCATACAGAAGTTTACCCGTTTGTTTTAAATTAAATCTTCTATTTGCAATCAATTTCAATAGCTGTTCACCACTCCAAGAAAGGAATAGGCCGTTTTCAATCAAAAAACTAAACAATGGCAACTGGATATAAACCGACTAATGCAAGAATACCACGCATCGTCACATTAGCGCACCTAATCGGTATCTATACAAATTGGTCGCGCAATAGAGGTCTCAAAAGGCATATGGCGGACGTTTTATATATTTTTGCATCGAAAACTGATAAATTCTTTTAGTTATGAGTATCTTGTGACCGCTAGAGCGTATTTGTTAAATTTAGCTGATAAACGTTAGTTTTTAATGTGTAAATAAGTTTATTGTACCTAGAGTCTTGTATATATTGATAGTATTTTCGTGCGTGGACGTGTTGTTCCGTATTGTTTAGTGAAAAACGAAAAGTCTGTGATATAAACATTATAATAGCTGATAGATTAATTTCCGGAACACTGTAAATATTGTACAGTTATTTTAGAATTTTAGTAGTTAACTGAGAGAAGACTGAGAAGAAAGTGAGAAGATTACAGAGCGATGTCAGCTGTGGGCCCTTTGCAAGAGAATCCCATCGACGAAAGCCCTAAGGATGGCTCCAACAAGGAAGGTAAATATTTTGTAACTCATTCTATCGTAGTATTCGTAGTCCATCACCAAATAGCCATTTTCCCTACATATTTTAAGCTATTTCCGCATCACACCCTACATTTGTTTTTGTTCATTTTTATTGCTAAACAGTGAAAATAAATAAGAATTACAATATAGATATCAAGAATCAAGAATTTTGAATACGTCGTGTCTTATTTATTGTTTCTATTATGTTCTTATTAGCATATAGGAAGTGTCCTGCAAGTAGGTCATACTGCAGAAAGTGGCACCACATAACTATTATTTTATTGTCACTGAGACCTTACTATGTTAGAATTGGAGGGTTATTAGAGCTTAATAAGAGCTTCACTTTATCCCTGAATAGTTAATTCATGCTTGGTCTGCATGTTATTTATATTTCTATTTGTGCTGACAATGTCACTGCATTGCATCAATATGGTGGATTTAGGTGATTTTCACATTAGAGTTTGATTTGAAATCATCTTGATATCAGTAGTAATAATAATAATTGAAGATTCGAAGTGTAAACCAGGTTATTGCAATAAAAAATTGATTCAATATAAATACATAAGTAAATATAGCCTAACTGCTGCCCAGCTTACAATCAGCAAATCTAAGTTATGAGTCTAATTTAAATGCATTTTATTATTATTTGTTTATCTTTTTAGGTCTTCCAAATATCCTTATTGCTGTTTAAATTTTGTTAGCCAAAAAACTAACCAAATCTGTTGAACAGGCAACTCTGAATCTACATCTGCATGGTTAGCACAAGGTGGCGCGTGAGCTCTCTCGAGCTGTCTCGCACTATCTGTCTCTTTCTAAGTTTTCTAATTAAGAGAGATGGATAGTGCAAGAGAGCTCCTGCACCCTCTTGTGCTAAACATGCTGTCATTAATTTAACATGATTGCATAGTTAAGTAATATAAATTCTGACAGCAGAATTAAAGCCTTAATGCTTTCTTTATGACCCTACTGTTACGGCCCTCAGACCAGATACTTCATTGTTGGTTGGGATAGGTATAATGATATGAGTATAACATTGATCATGGTCACAGACGATCTCAGGGCAGGCTCATACTTCGCTCAAAGGCTGAGCCTGGCCATCCAACTGGGAAACGCAGTGAGCGTCTTGGGCATGATGCCCCAGGCAACACAGGGGTGTGTCGAGAGAGGGCAGTTTTGTTTTTCTATAAGTTTTGTTTTGTTTGTTTTAGTGTCAATATGAACAATTATTGTAATGATTAAATAAATATTTCTATTTCGATATAAAAAAATATCTGATAGAGTTGTAAATATGTGTTAGACATACTAGCTTATGCCCGAGTGAAACTCATTTATATTGTAGCCCCATACAGACTTTCACCCCCTATTTCATCCCCTTCCGGGATAAAAACTATCCCCCTTCCCTGGGAATTAAACTATCTCTATCACAAATTTCATCTAAATTGTTTCAGTGGTTTAAGTGTGAAAAGATAAGTGACACACAGTCAGACAGACTTTCGAATTTATAATATTAGTATGGATTTGACTCTAGATTTGCAGAGCAACTAATGTGACTAAATAAAAATATTGGCTTCATAACTTTCTTAAGTCCCCTCTATGAATTTATAACAGATTTTATAAAACTTGGTTTTTATGTCTATCAGATTGATCTACTTTTTCTTTATATAAATTACAAATTTGTAATCAGGGCATTCAACATTCAGTCTTATTATTAAAACTTCCTCTCTGATAATTGTAACCTATACTACTGATGATAACATGAAATCTTTTACGGTTTTGTCGTTATTTAACATGTTGACACTCTAACACTGTTATGCTCAACCTGCGGCCCATAGGCCGCCATCCACCACGCGATCCTAGTATAAAAACCATAAATTTACCTTGTCGCACTTGTCTTTGCATTCCTCATAGAAAAAAAAGGTTGATTACCTTACCTTTAACAACAACGGTGCTGGCTGAAAATCAGCGCTGTAGGTGTCTGACACCTCAGTATAATGCTGAGCTAGTGCCCGGTTCACTGCCGCAGAGACACACATTTATCAAGTTTTATGTGCTGTTCTTGTCTATTTTATTATTTAATATGTGTCCTGTGTGTTTGTGAATAAATATATCTCTCTTTATTTAACCCATGCAAAAAAAGCAGTATTTTTTCTACAAATTGAGAGACTTAATTGATAGACAGCATGTTGCCGATAGTATACTGTCTGCAAAAGTTTAAAATACCATTCAAAACTCATCCATATACTTATTATACAAGCTTCTGCCCATGCTTCCGTCTGCGTGGAACTCCTTTATATCGTAGTTCCGTACAAACTTTCACCCCATATTCCATCTCCTTAGGGGATGATTTCCGGGAGTAGAGCTACCCTATGTCCTCCGGGATTTAAATTATCTCCATACCAAATTTCATCTCAATCGGTTCAGCGGCTGAAGCGTGAAGACAGACACACTTTAGCATTTATAATATTAGGATAAATTCATCATTCGCCGTTAATGGTCTTTTGGGTCTATTATAAACTATACAAGCAGTTTCAAATAGGGCAACAATTCATCAAACGATAAGAATTTTAAAATCGCGTAAAAAAAACTGAAGGTTCATTATTTACCAACATGTACCTAGTGTCGAGGCTACCAACAAATCTGTCTATACTCTTCATAACCTCCTATCTCAGCATGGCACCGGCACTGCTTTGTTTTTAGGCATTTATTCGTTTATATTATACTCGGCGGTGGGCCATGACTTTCAGCGGCGGTGGCAGCGACAGCGTTGCGCCATACGTGGGAAAGAGAGCCCGCGCTCCGTTCTCTCGCTCACGTACGGCGCGCCGCTGCCGCTCGAAGTAGTGGCCAAGCCGTTGGGTTAGGCCGCGGTCATGAGCATGACGCTAGCAGGTAATTCCAGCTAGTTCAATGTATGGACGCTAGCTCACCGCCCCGCTGCCCGCTGGCGTCTAGACCGCAACCCTAGTGAGTTTTGGCAGTCAAGCGAATATATGAGAGGGAGGAGCATGATAGAAACACTTGCGTTAATTATTGGCTCTAACTAAATCACAAGTCTTATTTTACTACTCATTTCATGATCATCTTTAATCAGATAATTAATATCTAATTAACCGTGCACACATGATTAAAATATACATCGTTAAATATGACAGATATTTAATGCCAACTGCCCGCTCGGCTTCGCCCGCATATGCCGTATGTGCCGCGGCCGCTGCAGGAGACCGTCGCATGTGTGCTGACTTCTGGCCGAAGGGTGTAGTGTTTCGACGGTTCCGGGGCAATCTGCCGAATCCTACACCGGAGACGACGATGCAACGGGGCCACGCCGTTTCGTCGCCTAAATATTATTATTTGTTGTTTTGGTTATTACTGTAATGTCACGTAAATGTCAATAAAATAAATAAAAATAAATAAATAAATATTGCAAAGAACATACGCGACGCGGGATAAAATAGAGCCAAAAAAAACCCAATCGAACATAAGTGAACAATTTTTTGAAATCGGTCCAGTTGTTTCGGAGATCACCCGTTACATACAAACTTATAAAGCTACAATCACACAGACTTTTCCTCTCTATAATATTAGTGAGTTTAGACATACCCATAAAATTGTAGTAGAATCCATATTCGTACATAAACTTCGTATGTAACTAATCGATGTTTTGGGGAAAACGACAGGATTTACCTATCTAGGAAGCAGTTTTAGTTTTTGAAATTATTGTAATTGATGGTTATGAGTAAATAATGAATCCCAAATGCAACAGCTGTACCCTCAAAATTACACGGCTCAACTCACGTGTCACTACGGGCGACATGTTTCGAACTCTTCGGGAGTTCTTCTTACTCCCCAAGAGTTCTGCCCGTAGTGACATTGAATACGCGAGTTGAACCGTGTAATTATTACTATTATTTAAACATGTCTCACGAAAGTTTAAATTCGATAACTGTAGGTTCTTTCGGTAGTCGGGTAAAACACAAACACAACCCTCCTTTCTTCAACAGTAGGATAATTTGCAAGTACAATAAGGATCCCATTGACGTACAAGCGTAACCTACACTACATATCTAAATATAGGTAGGTCGTGAGGGGAGCCATGACCTTCAATCTCCATTGCACCCCTGCAGAGGGGATCGTGTTACGTAAACTCGATGTGAAACGAAATAAGCCCACTTTACCAAGCGCCCGTACACTCCGCGAAAATTCGCATGTAATCAGACTTGTCTACAAGTTCTTTTTAATTGCGTTGGGGCTATCAAATATATGTTGTTGCTTGTTACGTAGGTTTCGATTCTTAATAACTAGTAAATCGTGAGACTGAGATTAAAAAAATATATATATGAATAACTGAATCGAATAAAAATACTACATGATTACTATAGCTTCTGCTCGCAACTCTGTCCGTCCGTTTATTTTTTAGCTCCATTCAAACTTTTACCTCTTTAGGGGTATGATTTCCGGGATAAAAACTATCCCATGTCCTTCCCAGCGACTCAAACTATTTGCATACTAAATTTCATCTCAATCGATTCAGCGGTTTAAGTGTGAAGAGCTAACAGAAAGACAGATACACTTTCGAATTTATAATATTAAGTATGTATGAATGACTAGCTTCTGCCCGCGACTCCGTCCGCGTGGAACTCGTTTATATCGCAGCTCCATACAAACTTTTACCCCCCATTTCACCCCTTTTGGGTATGATTTCGGGGATAAAAACTATCCTATGTCACTCTCCATCCCTTCAACTATATCCACTTAAAAAATCACGTATCAAAAATCAATAACAAACACATACACTTTCCCATTTATAATATTAGTATGGATTGTTGATTACGAACATGATGATAGGAGTTCAAATAACAGTGCTTTTTCAAACAAACTGGACAAGTCTCCTGGCTAACGGGAAACAATCGCAACAACAAAAAGTTCTCTCTCCCCACAAACTCATGCATTGCTGTCGGGAATAATTATTTACGTGAAGTCAAACAGATTCAAGTTGTTTTTTGTTTGTAATTACGTGTTCACAAAACAATCGACAAAATCGCCGTAAAAACATAAACGTTCTTGTAATGAAATATGTTCGATTGTCGATGTTCATGTAAAACAGTTCGTTGTTATCGCGTGTAGTGAAGAAGTGTAGTATTTGTAACAGGTACATGTGTATGGGTAGATTGTCCGTCCAAGACCTACATCAACACATTAAAACGTAGTTACCACGTAATTGTTACTAAACATAGATATCTACCTATACTTATAATTTAGTGGCTCTGAGCTGCCCCCCTATTCTGTAACTGGTTTTAATCTCACCTCAACGCTCACCCACAAATATATCTTGACACCGCGATGCGTAGTAACTAAGCGTAGGTCTCTAACTAGACCTCCCTAGTTTCGTGACGGGTGACCGGCGGGGTGAGCCGCATGAGCGCGTAGCGAATAACATCCCTGTAGAAACTGTCGCGAGACAGTATCTTTTCTATAAGCTTTTATTTAACTTGCAGTCTTGCACTGTTCGTTTGTATGTAAGTTTTACAATCCATTTTTGAGTCATTGGCCTCCATCCGATTGAGCTGAAATTTTGGGTAAAGGTATAGTTTGAATGACAATTCTATATGACGGTACACAGAAAAGTACAGTCGGCAATAAAAGCTTGTAACATAAATGTTTTTTTTGACAGACACTTATTTAATTTCGAAGTCGCCAATGGCATTGGTAAACAACGCGTCGCCAGGGCACATTGTCAGGCCGCTGCACAGCGGATATAAAATTAAAATAATGCCAGCGTGCTAGCAACATATTTCACAGCGTATTTCGTGTGCATTACTGATTCTTGTGATTCTTGGCAGGGTACGGCACGTAAATGCACCGTAGTTACGCTGTCTGTCTGGATACTAATACCTAGTTTTACACTTACTCAGAGAATATATATTACGACATCCACGGGAAGAAACGGGGTGGTGAAATTTTAACACGACACCACGCGGCCTATATTAATACGCTAATACACACACTAATTACTTACACTACTATTAACTACACTAATTACACGCTATTAATGTAGTTATCGCCTTTGTTTATAGTGAATATCACAAAGAAAATTCAAGGCCATTGTGCGATAGCATGCTTAATTGGTTATATCTGATACCGATTTTATTTAAAGCACTCTGCACTGATTGTTAAGTAAGCTCGTACGGTTATTATCGATGCGATCGAAAATAGTACGATAAATGACTTTTTCATTATTCTCCCCCATACCAAAGCATCTTCAGCTAGGCCATTCTGTAACTTGTCTTAACAACTCACGTGTCAACCCTATATTATCTTGAACCAAGCGTAATCCTCGCTATTCTGTTACCTCACCTAATTGTTCAGTTCAGACGCATGAGCGCGTAGAGAATAAAGGCCTCCACACACCGAACGCGGGTCGTGCGCGGCGCGGGTCGGGCGGTATCTCTATCTGTTTCGCACAGTAGCGCGGCGTCGCTATCGCACAGATATAGTGGGAGAGATCCCGAGACCCGCGTCGCGCACGACCCGCGTTCGGTGTGTAGAGGCCTTTGCAGGCCTGGGCTGTTATTAAAAACGCAGTTATGCATCTCACCTCACCCGTCTGAATTAATATCATTAACTTTCTGTTAATGCACAGACATTATTGTAATCGAATGTAATGGTCGTATTTTGTTTTGTTTTCATTTACTTTGTGACATTTAGTGTGTTGTTATATCAGTCGTTAATGTGCAAATTTTAAATTATTATTGTGTTAGATTATAATCTTTTATTGTAAGATTATTATTTTTATTGTAAACTACCGTTTGACATGTAAAAGTGCCCTTGTGGCCTATTTGCAGAATAAATAATTTGTATTTGTATTTGTATCGTCACGCCTAACGAAAACTCTGATTACGCTTATTGACTACGAATCGCTTTGTCAAGATACATTAGACGTTACAGATAGCGGGGCTAAGGTCTAGATTCGTTCGGCGTGACGGGTGAGTCGACGCAAATGAGCGCGTTCATAATAACAGCCCAGGCCCGCTATTCTTGAACCTGTAAGCTCACCTCAACGCTCACTCACAAATAGGCATATTATCTTGACGCCTAAGTGGTTTGACAACTAAGTTTAAAGCTGCAAACGCACAGAGAGCGGTGGCGGGTCGGTGCGGCGCGGTGCGGAGGCGGTACCCGTTGTAATGTTCGAGCTAATACGAAAGGGTCCGCACAGAACACCGCGCCGCGCCGCTCTGTGCAGATCCTTTCATATTAGCTCTCACATTACAACCGGTACCGCCTCCGCGCCGCTCCGCCACCGCTGTCAGTGCGTTTCGGCCTTAAGGCAGAGATCTAGTTTCGTTAGGCATTTCGATTGGAGTGAGGTTTAAGCGCTTAAAGACTAGTATTGTATACTATGCAGTTGATTGCATATACGCTAACTTGCTGAGCATACCTGGTGCACTTGCCTTTTCATGCTAGGCTATAACGGCAACTATTGCTGTCTTACGAACAAAGTCACGCAAGAGCAAGATGCACATACTAGCCGGCCACACATTGCCGTAAAAATGTTGCCCGTTTAGAAGCCCCGTAGCTATTCATAAAGAACCATTGTATCTCATAATGTATGATGTCTGCAAAGTGTACCTATTAAATAAATAAAAGATTAACAGCTCAGGACTTTAGGAATCGGCCACGACCTAGAGCGGAGGCGCCAACGGCAGCGGTGGAACATAGGTGGGAGTGATATGCTGCGTTCTGATCTCTCGCTCACACGTATGGCGCACCGCTGCCGCCGCTGCTCGAAGCCGTGGCCAGGACCCTCAAGCGCTTACTATTGAGTCTTATTTTATTACACTACTCGATATAGAGCGCTCGGTTTTTAAGTTACTAGCGCATTGGAACGAGTTGAGGCTCCTTTATCTTAATACACTCCATTATTTATAGGAATTATAGTAGGCAACTGTTTCAGTGCAGCCTGTAACGAAAAAAAAAGATTTTCTCATGAATTACATTTTTGGTGCAGTCACCAGCATCAATATCTACATAGCGTACATAAATATTTGACACGATTCATTTTTTAGGGCCGTTTGGACGTGTCGGATAGTCAGATATGTTTGATTTATTATTGCCGACTGTACTATTTTGCATATGCACTCAATGGTAGGACTCCAATGAACCCAAACACGACGGGGTATCGTGGAGTTCAAAAGTTGCTGTAGCCACTTTCTCCATCATCAGCTTTTGATGTTGCATTTGCACCTGACTTACACATATCTGCACGCAAAAATGTATATTCTCAAACATGCTCTGAAATGTATGCGTTAATATCACGAAATGAAGACAAGAAGTTTCTTGTTTATGGCTCCCTACATTACTTCTTGGCCTTACGCCAAGAAGTAATGTATAAAAAACCCTAACTTAAAACATTATTGTCCGCTACTCTTACTTTTTAAATTTCCTTACTAATATTAAACTGACCAAGGAAAAATTACATACTGCCAACCACCAGTAGACTCCGTAAGCATACTTGCGACATAAAAAAAACAAAATCTATGGTACTATACTTATGTGCGGTTAAACATGGTGCTCGAACGACTTATTCAAATGGCATGTTTAAAAAATTAAAAAGGCAGCAAATTACACAATTGTTTTCTGAACTTTCGTTCCGATAGTAATTTCAACGAACTATTACTTAATTGATTACCTTGTATTTATTTTAATTTTAATATTTCCTCACATCGTTTGAGAAAAGCACTATACAATCCTCGGCCGGAACAGGGATTGCTGGACTCGTTGTATCCGGCCTCGTCTACGACTCGGCCGTCTACCCTAAGCTCGTCCAGCAATCCCTTACTTCACGGCCTCTGAAGTAATGTACTATTCCCAACCAATTTTTGAC
This sequence comes from Epinotia demarniana, assembly GCA_945867215.1. NCBI lineage: Eukaryota > Metazoa > Arthropoda > Insecta > Lepidoptera > Tortricidae > Epinotia > Epinotia demarniana. The sequence continues at coordinate 4,619,375 of OX244278.1, read as the reverse complement.
ACGCCAATGTGTCTGAGAGGATAGCAAATTCAGTCAAAGTCGCAAAACCATAGGTTTCATGATCGTAAATTGTACATAAAAGTTCAATACGCTTTGTTACCTACTCCATTAATGTCAGCCCATAGCAACTAGAAATATGGGAGCAATATTGCGACAAACAACTGCGAAACCAGTTTAATTTTCCTGAAAACGGGTAGCTTTAAATCGCTTTACATGTTTTTATCATAAAATTTCGGGTAGTTAGAGTTGTTTCTAGATTCGTCGGCCCGCCGGCGTCAGTCTTCGAGACGATTTCGTGCGCTCCGCGACCCCGCGTTCTATCTCGGATACCAGTTTTCCACCTTTCCGATATTTTTTTCCACCCTACCGGGCACCTACGTAGTGACGTTGACCGTTGACGAAGCCGATTCGCGTGCATTTCGCCTCCTAGACCATAGTCTAAGCTTAGTTTTTATCAAATTTTAACTTTATCCGTGTGTGTTTTATCCTAATTTTATAACCTAATTTTTAATTTACGCGTAAGTTAGTTTTAAGTCGACGTTCGGCCGCCATCTTGTGACGCCGTGATTCAAAATAACGATCAAAACGCGCGTGGGTCGTAAGATGGTCAGTAAGGAGCCGCCATTGCAGTCTGTAGAAGTGAAGAGTAAGAGAAAGCGACGCAGAGCTGGGAATAGAGCAGGGAAGAGACGTTCGAGGAAGACTACTGTTGTGGTGGCGGCCGTGGCGGCGCTGCCCTCGGATAGATCGAGCCCTGTCAAGTGCGCCGTGCACGCTTTTCTGATGCGGTATCAGAGTGCGTTGAGGAAGGTTCCGGCGCATCTGCCCCCGAGGGTGCACGCTGGGCCGCCTTCGAAGCGAGTTAAACGGGTTTCTTGGAGTAAGTTACTTTGTCATTTGTCGGTTTAAAGGCTATATTAACACTTTCGCAACCGGACTAAAAATGGAACAATACACCAGAAACCGACAGAACTCGCTAGGCGTGTAGGTTCATACTACTGCCCGCCGAGCGGGCTCAGCCGGCATCTCAGAAAACATTACGAGTTGCATACGTGCTAAAGAGCTTCTCGAATAACAAAGGATACTTCCTAGTTATATTCATCTCAAATTTGGGAGTGATTAACGGATTTTCAATTTCTGTTTATTATTTTAAGTTCAATGGATTAAATCAGATTGGATTGGTATCAAATCCCAATGGAGTGGTGTGGCAAGTTTAACCGCTAGTACGCGACGATATAGTTCCGAGGAAACCCCCACTCCTACCAACGACATGGACAAAATACAATCTAGTGCGCGATGTGCGATTCTTCACCGATTAAACAATCTATTCATCTAGGTACGACCGATAATTACAAACCGAACCTTCAAAATGTAACAATTATGACGTAACCAAGCGAACTCCCAAGTGATCAAGGTGACTTAGAATATAAGATACAATTTCCTATCCGCCAACTTTTTACAACCTTCATTTCTGCGTCTGCGCAGTTCAGTTTTTCTCTGGCGCCTAATTACGTTGCATTAACGTGCATGAACTTTGTTTTTTGTGGTTAATAGTCTCGATTTGACTAGTTTTGTTGCCTAGGCAATAAAACTTTTCGTAGTATGAGTTAGTGTTGTCTTTCCTGTGCCTATATTAGTATATACCTCCTCGATTTTATGCCTTTTCACATACAGGCATGACCGGTGATTTATGACTTGCACAGTTAGAGTTAGAACACAATGTCTAACCTAACCTGTGTTGTGTTGACTACAGAATAACTTAAATAATTTCTAAATGTCTTTACTAGCTTGATCCGGGTCCGATGGAACTATTAAAATAATAATCCCGTCCTTACATCCTTGGTGCCAGTTAATGAACGGTCCGATAATCCGCATCCATCTATCATTATTTGTCTCTTTTTGCACGAGTTAAAAAAAACAGATGTAGTGGACGCTGACTATTGGGCCGTACGTTAACCGGCACCCCGCGTCCGTTCAGAAACTACATTAGGTATATAGCAGGTGAAAGAATTTTTGAAATCACTGGAGTAGTTCCCGAGATTACCCATTTCACAAAAACTTACAAAGCTACAATCTCACAAACTTTTCCTCTTTATAATATTAGTAGTATAGATAAACGTCTATGAAACGGTTTTAGTTGTAAAATGGTTTCAAATTCCCGTTACCGCCGTTGTAGTAAAAAAACTAAATAATGTAAAGGGCTCTTTTGCCAATAATTATAGTTTCTCGATTAACAGACCCTTTGTGATAATTAGGTTCTACAATGACTGGCACGGGAAGTGACATCGATAACAATTCGTTTGAAGACAATCGTTTAACTATGATTGTTGTGCTGCGCAAACGCATTTCCCGTGCTATTGTAATTGTGTCACGCTTTATAACATAACAAGCGTATGAACTAAGGCTTGCACGCGGATTTGTCTGTGTAGTTACTCGCTAACCGCAGTCTCAAACTATCTATCTTCTACCCCTACTTATTGCAATGGGCCCAACTGTATAGTCCATATTACGATACTTGCCATTATTATGAGGTTTAATTTCGACATATTTTAGAAAGACTAAAGTTTATACAAAAACAAATTATTTTTGTATGTAATTTATATCGATAAGATAATTTCCTGACTGATTTGTATTAATTGCACTTCTTTTAATTTAAAACCCTGCTTTTTATTCAGTATAATTTATATCATAGTCCATATTTTGGGACTTTCCTCTATGTCCTCAAACTATTTCCATACTAAATGTAATTTAATTTAAATTGGTTCAGCGGTTGAAGATTTCTGTGACACGGAATAAGTAATAGTAGAAGTAGCTTAGCGGGCGAACGTCTCGAAAACTATCTACACAAAGCTCTTACTGCCGTATAATAAAGACGTGTGTACAACATATTGACCTATTCAGTTTAACAATAATTAGAAAATTCATATCCAGCTAAATTCATAGGTAATTCAAATGGCATCCTGCTCGCACGCGGTGGCCGCATAGCTAGTGCTCTTGCGTTCTCAGCGCGTCCGGGTGTTTCGGTGCCTGGGAGGTGCGCACAGAGGCGTCTTTACCTATGGTGCAGGGTAAGCGGTGCTCACGGGCGCAGCGGTCCTAGGGGGCGCCGAGCGCCGCCGCCCGCTACGGAGCCCCACTCGGCGCGCGCGCATACTAGGGGGCGCTAGAGTAATGTTTGCACACGGGCGCTACATGGGCTAGAGACGCCTCTCGGTGCGCAAGAGCCGAGTTTAGCCTAAGCGGCAAGCGGAACAGGCCTGACAGTGAAGACAAATCAACAGACAGATGTATAGTCTCATTTATAATATTCATATAGTTTAGTTTGGATGCGACGAACAAATATATGTCATTATCGATTTCAAATACTATGCTGACAATATTTTCACTATGATTTATCTCTACTCTATCTTTTAATCACCCACGATGGAACGGAGAAGGTATATGCGTTTAGTGTTACTATGTAATATCATGAATATTTACAAAAGTTAAGGGTCGAGCACACAGCACCGTCGCTATGTCGCTAGTCGCGATATTTCCCTACAAACCGCTAGCGCGGTCAAACAGGCTGCGCCCCGTCGGCAACGCGCCCCGCTTCTGTCGCGCCCCGCCAGCAACCCGCCGCGCACAGGCCGCGCGCCCGCGACGCTCGCGCCGTGCGCACGGGCGCGCGGCATGTCAGTGTAACGCCAGACAGCGCAGCGCGCGGTGCGTACGTAGTGCTGGCGGGTTGATGGCGCGAGGCCAGCGCGATGCGCGCGTGCTATGTGTGACCGGCCGTCCCGCGCTCGTCAAGCGCCGCTACCGCCCCGCTGGCAGTCTGTTCTACCCTTTGAAGTCATTCACCTCGCATTTTGCATACATCAATAAATAAATATTTAAAAACGTACTGCAATGGCGGCAGGGTCAATTGATGTTGATTGTTTGTCAATGCATTGCTTGTGTATAAATATTTTTCCATTTTTAAATAGTTTATGTAATACTGTCTAATTGTTTTTTCACGCGTGTTGTGTAGCACAAATATAGACGAATATTTATCATATACATTTCTAAAAATACGTCTACATTTTTGTGCGTACGTATAAATTGTTCCCTCAACGTCTTACTTACGTCGTATATGGCGTAAGTGTCCATCAAATAAAACCATAACGACAACATCTTCTAGTAAATCTAATATTTCCGATTTTCTTATAGTGTCGTCTATGGTCTAATAATTATCCTGACAATCTAAACAACCTCACAATTTTTTTTTCGCGGTCGACTATACAACATTTACACCCATTATCGCATTAAAAAATAAAACACTAACGACCCTTCAACGGCTAAAATCAAGGGTTACAATAATTTGTCCCTGGACCGGTATCTTTCAAATGGTTTAGTTACATAAGGGCTTAAATCCATGGTATTTCCTTTAATTTTACGACGGTTTTGTGAGAACAGGATATTGCATTGGGGCTTGACCATACAATGTATGTCGGTTGGTTTAAGAGGGATTCGACACAGTAGGGTAGTTTAAATATCATTTGGTATGAAAAATTACATAACGCCGATGAATATGTCGTTTTCATCTTTTTGTTTTGTATGGAAATGGTTTATTTAGGTAGCAGAAATGATCTCCCGCTTTGCGGTGAATAATAATAAAAAAGGATATGGTGTTACGTCAAAACACTCAAGAGTAAATACAGTGTTGATGAGTAGTTCGGAAAGAGTTTTTTGATCTATTTTTGCTAGATTGTCGCTCGATTCCACCCGACCGCATGCATATTGTATTACAAGCGGAAACCGCTTTTCATATTCTATCATCAGAAAGAGACTTCCGCAAAGGGCCCTGGGTTGGCAAAACCGTTCTCAGTTGTAAAATTTTCACACGTTCCCTTCACCATGGCCTTTCCAAACTTCGATTTCTCGGCAGTTATTGATAACAGTTTGACGTTTTGTCGTCAGGTCACGACGAGAGCGGCTCGATGAGCGGCGGCGGCGACCCGGCGGTGCTCGCCGTCGGGCCGGCCCGACGCCCGCTCACCTACACCCGCGAGCAGCTACTCCGACTGCGCAACTCGCCGCTCGTCAAGAAGGGGCTGGATGTACCGCTTGCGGGCTGCGACGCGCTCGCGCTGTGAGTAGTCTGTGTAGCCAGGGCCCGCTGTCGCGCTCACGCACACCCACGAGGAGCTAGTCCGACTGCGCAACTCGCCGCTCGTCAAGAAGGGGCTGGATGTACCGCTTGCGGGTTGCGACGAGCTGGCGCTGTGAGTAGTCTGTGTAGCCAGGGCCCGCTGTCGCGCTCACGTACACCCACGAGGAGCTAGTCCGACGGCGCCACTCGCCGCTCGTCAAGAAGGGGCTGGATGTACCGCTTGCGGGCTGCGACGTGCTCGCGCTGTGAGTAGTCTGTGTAGCCAGGACCCGCTGTCGCGCTCACGTACACCCACGAGGAGCTAGTCCGACTGCGCCACTCACCGCTCGTCAAGAAGGGGCTGGATGTATCGCTTGCGGGCTGCGACGTGCTCGCGCTGTGATTAGTCTGTGTAGCCAGGGCCCGCTGTCGCGCTCACGTACACCCACGAGGAGCTAGTCCGACTGCGCCACTCGCCGCTCGTCAAGAAGGGGCTGGATGTACCGCTTGCGGGCTGCGACGTGCTCGCGCTGTGAGTAGTCTGTGTAGCCAGGACCCGCTGTCGCGCTTACGTACACCCACGAGGAGCTAGTCCGACTGCGCCCCTCACCGCTCGTCAAGAAGGGGCTGGATGTACCGCTTGCGGGCTGCGACGTGCTCGCGCTGTGAATAGTCTGTGTAGCCAGGGCCCGCTGTCGCGCTCACGTACACCCACGAGGAGCTAGTCCGACTGCGCCACTCGCCGCTCGTCAAGAAGGGGCTTGATGTACCGCTTGCGGGCTGCGACGTGCTCGCGCTGTGAGTAGTCTGTGTAGCCAGGGCCCGCTGTCGCGCTCACGTACACCCACGAGGAGCTAGTCCGACTGCGCAACTCGCCGCTCGTCAAGAAGGGGCTGGATGTACCGCTTGCGGGCTGCGACGCGCTCGCGCTGTGAGTAGGCAGAGTCTGTGTAGCCAGGGCCCGCGGTCGCGCTCACGTACACCCACGAGGAGCTAGTCCGACTGCGGAACTCGCCGCTTGTCAAGAAGGGGCTGGATGTACCGCTTGCGGGATGCGACGTGCTCGCGCTGTTAGTAGTCTGTGTAGCCAGGGCGCACGCAGCAAGTAACACGACGCTCGTCAAAGAGGGGCTGGACTGCGTAAATTCTTGGCACATAACTAGAACCTGCTTAACCTGAGGTCAAGGGTGGTTGGGCGCGTGTACCCAAATCCAAAGTGGTGACCCACTCAGCATGCGCACTGGTGAACCTACGTCGACAACGTCATACCGGTCCTCTTTGGTGCGGGCGACTATAATTGTTATTTACGATACAAGTGCCGAAAATAGGAAATTCACAACGAGTGGTGATAAATTGACACGAGTTGCGACTTACCTATTCGCACGTGTATCGTACAACGTTTTACTGTATATATGGCTATTTAAAGTTTTGACATATGCACGGAAAGTGCTCTTTTCCGCACCAGTGCGGAAAAGTAGCACCATATGTACTGTAAAGACTATTACATGTCACGAGTGCATATCTCGATAGGTATAAAATTCCACACATTGACTTCTGCCGATGCCAGATCTCAATTTAAGAAATTCTTGCATAAGTGCTCGCTGTTTGCGTAGTACTAAGTTGGAAATTACCTAGTTACCAAATACTCGGGCGCAAAAAATGACAAGAAAATAAATAAACAAGTAACCTCAACGCCTAAATACCTACGCACTAGATAAGGCACTCTTGTTAAAATATGAAACTTGCATGAACAATGAAAAAACTTGAGAAATTATGGATCTTTAAATCGAAACTAGTGCTTTAGGTGAAGATATCGACCTAAAATCAAATAATTTTTCGTTTCAGGGTGTTGAAAAAGCGATCTGATTCTCCCAACGAAGAAGACCGGGGGGCTAGAGGGGATGCACCAGCAGAAAACCACAAGGTATGACCCCAGTTCTATCAATTATGGTGGGGATTACTACCAGTTTTGTTTTTTACAGTTATTCTCTTGAGTAGGGATCCCCAGATTGAAAATGTTCCATTAACAGGCTGAGACCAGGCAGGAGATTGTCTCGTCTTCTTCACGATGGACTAGCAATTTGATTTGAGACGTCAGCCGTGGAAGCGTTCTAAGCGATGGAGGATTCTATTCAAGGGCCGAAAATTGAGCCATTAGTGGCCGCCTTAAGTTGCGGTCGAGTTCTAAAAATCAATTTTAGGCAAGCCGGAATCGGCTTGAATGGGCGTTCACTGGTATTTAGTAGATGCCGCGTTTAGTAGCCTTAATGTGTGACAGAGTGGCCCCGTTCGTGGTGGCCTCAAGTGACCGTAATTTATGGCGCAGGAATCTATAGAGATGGGCCGTACATTAACCGGACCCTGAACAAGTGTGAAGGAATATCCTGTTACCGGCTGTACACACTCGTCGAGAGCTTCTCGCCGAGAGTCACGGGCGAGAAGCTCTCGACGAGAGACCACCATGTACATCGTTGCGTCATTTGAACAGCGGAACAACCCTTTGACTTGGCCGCAAAAACCAACACGCGTACTGAAGCGAGACCCGAGCGGGAGAGACAGGGTGAGAGCATCATGTGCACACTCGTTCTCGGTCTGTCTCGGGGTGTCTCCACGAGATTTCTAGCTTCATTGCATCGTCTCACGTAGCTTCCCTTGGCAGGGTGTGTACGGGCGCGAGCGAGACCGCGAGCGGCGCTCGGCCGACCCGCGCGAGCGCGTGCGCAAGGAGAGCGAGCCCAGCGGCGGCGGCATCGTGCTGTCCCCGCAGCGGCGCTCCTTCACGTCGGGCTGCGGCGCGCCCGCGGCGCCCGTGCCGCCCGCGCCGCCGCACGTGGCGCGCACGCGCCCCGAGTCCCCGCTGTGCCCGCCCGCGCAGGCCAAGCCTGAGCCAGGTCAGTGTATACATCGTGCTGTCCCCGCAGCGGCGCTCCTTCACGTCGGGCTGCGGCGCGCCCGCGGCGCCCGTGCCGCCCGCGCCGCCGCACGTGGCGCGCACGCGCCCCGAGTCCCCGCTGTGCCCGCCCGCGCAGGCCAAGCCTGAGCCAGGTCAGTGTATACATCGTGCTGTCCCCGCAGCGGCGCTCCTTCACGTCGGGCTGCGGCGCGCCCGCGGCGCCCGTGCCGCCCGCGCCGCCGCACGTGGCGCGCACGCGCCCCGAGTCCCCGCTGTGCCCGCCCGCGCAGGCCAAGCCTGAGCCAGGTCAGTGTATACATCGTGCTGTCCCCGCAGCGGCGCTCCTTCACGTCGGGCTGCGGCGCGCCCGCGGCGCCCGTGCCGCCCGCGCCGCCGCACGTGGCGCGCACGCGCCCCGAGTCCCCGCTGTGCCCGCCCGCGCAGGCCAAGCCTGAGCCAGGTCAGTGTATACATCGTGCTGTCCCCGCAGCGGCGCTCCTTCACGTCGGGCTGCGGCGCGCCCGCGGCGCCCGTGCCGCCCGCGCCGCCGCACGTGGCGCGCACGCGCCCCGAGTCCCCGCTGTGCCCGCCCGCGCAGGCCAAGCCTGAGCCAGGTCAGTGTATACATCGTGCTGTCCCCGCAGCGGCGCTCCTTCACGTCGGGCTGCGGCGCGCCCGCGGCGCCCGTGCCGCCCGCGCCGCCGCACGTGGCGCGCACGCGCCCCGAGTCCCCGCTGTGCCCGCCCGCGCAGGCCAAGCCTGAGCCAGGTCAGTGTATACATCGTGCTGTCCCCGCAGCGGCGCTCCTTCACGTCGGGCTGCGGCGCGCCCGTGGCGCCCGTGCCGCCCGCGCCGCCGCACGTGGCGCGCACGCGCCCCGAGTCCCCGCTGTGCCCGCCCGCGCAGGCCAAGCCTGAGCCAGGTCAGTGTATACATCGTGCTGTCCCCGCAGCGGCGCTCCTTCACGTCGGGCTGCGGCGCGCCCGCGGCGCCCGTGCCGCCCGCGCCGCCGCACGTGGCGCGCACGCGCCCCGAGTCCCCGCTGTGCCCGCCCGCGCAGGCCAAGCCTGAGCCAGGTCAGTGTATACATCGTGCTGTCCCCGCAGCGGCGCTCCTTCACGTCGGGCTGCGGCGCGCCCGCGGCGCCCGTGCCGCCCGCGCCGCCGCACGTGGCGCGCACGCGCCCCGAGTCCCCGCTGTGCCCGCCCGCGCAGGCCAAGCCTGAGCCAGGTCAGTGTATACATCGTGCTGTCCCCGCAGCGGCGCTCCTTCACGTCGGGCTGCGGCGCGCCCGCGGCGCCCGTGCCGCCCGCGCCGCCGCACGTGGCGCGCACGCGCCCCGAGTCCCCGCTGTGCCCGCCCGCGCAGGCCAAGCCTGAGCCAGGTCAGTGTATACATCGTGCTGTCCCCGCAGCGGCGCTCCTTCACGTCGGGCTGCGGCGCGCCCGTGGCGCCCGTGCCGCCCGCGCCGCCGCACGTGGCGCGCACGCGCCCCGAGTCCCCGCTGTGCCCGCCCGCGCAGGCCAAGCCTGAGCCAGGTCAGTGTATACATCGTGCTGTCCCCGCAGCGGCGCTCCTTCACGTCGGGCTGCGGCGCGCCCGCGGCGCCCGTGCCGCCCGCGCCGCCGCACGTGGCGCGCACGCGCCCCGAGTCCCCGCTGTGCCCGCCCGCGCAGGCCAAGCCTGAGCCAGGTCAGTGTATACATCGTGCTGTCCCCGCAGCGGCGCTCCTTCACGTCGGGCTGCGGCGCGCCCGCGGCGCCCGTGCCGCCCGCGCCGCCGCACGTGGCGCGCACGCGCCCCGAGTCCCCGCTGTGCCCGCCCGCGCAGGCCAAGCCTGAGCCAGGTCAGTGTATACATCGTGCTGTCCCCGCAGCGGCGCTCCTTCACGTCGGGCTGCGGCGCGCCCGCGGCGCCCGTGCCGCCCGCGCCGCCGCACGTGGCGCGCACGCGCCCCGAGTCCCCGCTGTGCCCGCCCGCGCAGGCCAAGCCTGAGCCAGGTCAGTGTATACATCGTGCTGTCCCCGCAGCGGCGCTCCTTCACGTCGGGCTGCGGCGCGCCCGCGGCGCCCGTGCCGCCCGCGCCGCCGCACGTGGCGCGCACGCGCCCCGAGTCCCCGCTGTGCCCGCCCGCGCAGGCCAAGCCTGAGCCAGGTCAGTGTATACATCGTGCTGTCCCCGCAGCGGCGCTCCTTCACGTCGGGCTGCGGCGCGCCCGCGGCGCCCGTGCCGCCCGCGCCGCCGCACGTGGCGCGCACGCGCCCCGAGTCCCCGCTGTGCCCGCCCGCGCAGGCCAAGCCTGAGCCAGGTCAGTGTATACATCGTGCTGTCCCCGCAGCGGCGCTCCTTCACGTCGGGCTGCGGCGCGCCCGCGGCGCCCGTGCCGCCCGCGCCGCCGCACGTGGCGCGCACGCGCCCCGAGTCCCCGCTGTGCCCGCCCGCGCAGGCCAAGCCTGAGCCAGGTCAGTGTATACATCGTGCTGTCCCCGCAGCGGCGCTCCTTCACGTCGGGCTGCGGCGCGCCCGCGGCGCCCGTGCCGCCCGCGCCGCCGCACGTGGCGCGCACGCGCCCCGAGTCCCCGCTGTGCCCGCCCGCGCAGGCCAAGCCTGAGCCAGGTCAGTGTATACATCGTGCTGTCCCCGCAGCGGCGCTCCTTCACGTCGGGCTGCGGCGCGCCCGCGGCGCCCGTGCCGCCCGCGCCGCCGCACGTGGCGCGCACGCGCCCCGAGTCCCCGCTGTGCCCGCCCGCGCAGGCCAAGCCTGAGCCAGGTCAGTGTATACATCGTGCTGTCCCCGCAGCGGCGCTCCTTCACGTCGGGCTGCGGCGCGCCCGCGGCGCCCGTGCCGCCCGCGCCGCCGCACGTGGCGCGCACGCGCCCCGAGTCCCCGCTGTGCCCGCCCGCGCAGGCCAAGCCTGAGCCAGGTCAGTGTATACATCGTGCTGTCCCCGCAGCGGCGCTCCTTCACGTCGGGCTGCGGCGCGCCCGCGGCGCCCGTGCCGCCCGCGCCGCCGCACGTGGCGCGCACGCGCCCCGAGTCCCCGCTGTGCCCGCCCGCGCAGGCCAAGCCTGAGCCAGGTCAGTGTATACATCGTGCTGTCCCCGCAGCGGCGCTCCTTCACGTCGGGCTGCGGCGCGCCCGCGGCGCCCGTGCCGCCCGCGCCGCCGCACGTGGCGCGCACGCGCCCCGAGTCCCCGCTGTGCCCGCCCGCGCAGGCCAAGCCTGAGCCAGGTCAGTGTATACATCGTGCTGTCCCCGCAGCGGCGCTCCTTCACGTCGGGCTGCGGCGCGCCCGCGGCGCCCGTGCCGCCCGCGCCGCCGCACGTGGCGCGCACGCGCCCCGAGTCCCCGCTGTGCCCGCCCGCGCAGGCCAAGCCTGAGCCAGGTCAGTGTATACATCGTGCTGTCCCCGCAGCGGCGCTCCTTCACGTCGGGCTGCGGCGCGCCCGCGGCGCCCGTGCCGCCCGCGCCGCCGCACGTGGCGCGCACGCGCCCCGAGTCCCCGCTGTGCCCGCCCGCGCAGGCCAAGCCTGAGCCAGGTCAGTGTATACATCGTGCTGTCCCCGCAGCGGCGCTCCTTCACGTCGGGCTGCGGCGCGCCCGCGGCGCCCGTGCCGCCCGCGCCGCCGCACGTGGCGCGCACGCGCCCCGAGTCCCCGCTGTGCCCGCCCGCGCAGGCCAAGCCTGAGCCAGGTCAGTGTATACATCGTGCTGTCCCCGCAGCGGCGCTCCTTCACGTCGGGCTGCGGCGCGCCCGCGGCGCCCGTGCCGCCCGCGCCGCCGCACGTGGCGCGCACGCGCCCCGAGTCCCCGCTGTGCCCGCCCGCGCAGGCCAAGCCTGAGCCAGGTCAGTGTATACATCGTGCTGTCCCCGCAGCGGCGCTCCTTCACGTCGGGCTGCGGCGCGCCCGCGGCGCCCGTGCCGCCCGCGCCGCCGCACGTGGCGCGCACGCGCCCCGAGTCCCCGCTGTGCCCGCCCGCGCAGGCCAAGCCTGAGCCAGGTCAGTGTATACATCGTGCTGTCCCCGCAGCGGCGCTCCTTCACGTCGGGCTGCGGCGCGCCCGCGGCGCCCGTGCCGCCCGCGCCGCCGCACGTGGCGCGCACGCGCCCCGAGTCCCCGCTGTGCCCGCCCGCGCAGGCCAAGCCTGAGCCAGGTCAGTGTATACATCGTGCTGTCCCCGCAGCGGCGCTCCTTCACGTCGGGCTGCGGCGCGCCCGCGGCGCCCGTGCCGCCCGCGCCGCCGCACGTGGCGCGCACGCGCCCCGAGTCCCCGCTGTGCCCGCCCGCGCAGGCCAAGCCTGAGCCAGGTCAGTGTATACATCGTGCTGTCCCCGCAGCGGCGCTCCTTCACGTCGGGCTGCGGCGCGCCCGCGGCGCCCGTGCCGCCCGCGCCGCCGCACGTGGCGCGCACGCGCCCCGAGTCCCCGCTGTGCCCGCCCGCGCAGGCCAAGCCTGAGCCAGGTCAGTGTATACATCGTGCTGTCCCCGCAGCGGCGCTCCTTCACGTCGGGCTGCGGCGCGCCCGCGGCGCCCGTGCCGCCCGCGCCGCCGCACGTGGCGCGCACGCGCCCCGAGTCCCCGCTGTGCCCGCCCGCGCAGGCCAAGCCTGAGCCAGGTCAGTGTATACATCGTGCTGTCCCCGCAGCGGCGCTCCTTCACGTCGGGCTGCGGCGCGCCCGCGGCGCCCGTGCCGCCCGCGCCGCCGCACGTGGCGCGCACGCGCCCCGAGTCCCCGCTGTGCCCGCCCGCGCAGGCCAAGCCTGAGCCAGGTCAGTGTATACATCGTGCTGTCCCCGCAGCGGCGCTCCTTCACGTCGGGCTGCGGCGCGCCCGCGGCGCCCGTGCCGCCCGCGCCGCCGCACGTGGCGCGCACGCGCCCCGAGTCCCCGCTGTGCCCGCCCGCGCAGGCCAAGCCTGAGCCAGGTCAGTGTATACATCGTGCTGTCCCCGCAGCGGCGCTCCTTCACGTCGGGCTGCGGCGCGCCCGCGGCGCCCGTGCCGCCCGCGCCGCCGCACGTGGCGCGCACGCGCCCCGAGTCCCCGCTGTGCCCGCCCGCGCAGGCCAAGCCTGAGCCAGGTCAGTGTATACATCGTGCTGTCCCCGCAGCGGCGCTCCTTCACGTCGGGCTGCGGCGCGCCCGCGGCGCCCGTGCCGCCCGCGCCGCCGCACGTGGCGCGCACGCGCCCCGAGTCCCCGCTGTGCCCGCCCGCGCAGGCCAAGCCTGAGCCAGGTCAGTGTATACATCGTGCTGTCCCCGCAGCGGCGCTCCTTCACGTCGGGCTGCGGCGCGCCCGCGGCGCCCGTGCCGCCCGCGCCGCCGCACGTGGCGCGCACGCGCCCCGAGTCCCCGCTGTGCCCGCCCGCGCAGGCCAAGCCTGAGCCAGGTCAGTGTATACATCGTGCTGTCCCCGCAGCGGCGCTCCTTCACGTCGGGCTGCGGCGCGCCCGCGGCGCCCGTGCCGCCCGCGCCGCCGCACGTGGCGCGCACGCGCCCCGAGTCCCCGCTGTGCCCGCCCGCGCAGGCCAAGCCTGAGCCAGGTCAGTGTATACATCGTGCTGTCCCCGCAGCGGCGCTCCTTCACGTCGGGCTGCGGCGCGCCCGCGGCGCCCGTGCCGCCCGCGCCGCCGCACGTGGCGCGCACGCGCCCCGAGTCCCCGCTGTGCCCGCCCGCGCAGGCCAAGCCTGAGCCAGGTCAGTGTATACATCGTGCTGTCCCCGCAGCGGCGCTCCTTCACGTCGGGCTGCGGCGCGCCCGCGGCGCCCGTGCCGCCCGCGCCGCCGCACGTGGCGCGCACGCGCCCCGAGTCCCCGCTGTGCCCGCCCGCGCAGGCCAAGCCTGAGCCAGGTCAGTGTATACATCGTGCTGTCCCCGCAGCGGCGCTCCTTCACGTCGGGCTGCGGCGCGCCCGCGGCGCCCGTGCCGCCCGCGCCGCCGCACGTGGCGCGCACGCGCCCCGAGTCCCCGCTGTGCCCGCCCGCGCAGGCCAAGCCTGAGCCAGGTCAGTGTATACATCGTGCTGTCCCCGCAGCGGCGCTCCTTCACGTCGGGCTGCGGCGCGCCCGCAGCGCCCGTGCCGCCCGCGCCGCCGCACGTGGCGCGCACGCGCCCCGAGTCCCCGCTGTGCCCGCCCGCGCAGGCCAAGCCTGAGCCAGGTCAGTGTATACATCGTGCTGTCCCCGCAGCGGCGCTCCTTCACGTCGGGCTGCGGCGCGCCCGCGGCGCCCGTGCCGCCCGCGCCGCCGCACGTGGCGCGCACGCGCCCCGAGTCCCCGCTGTGCCCGCCCGCGCAGGCCAAGCCTGAGCCAGGTCAGTGTATACATCGTGCTGTCCCCGCAGCGGCGCTCCTTCACGTCGGGCTGCGGCGCGCCCGCGGCGCCCGTGCCGCCCGCGCCGCCGCACGTGGCGCGCACGCGCCCCGAGTCCCCGCTGTGCCCGCCCGCGCAGGCCAAGCCTGAGCCAGGTCAGTGTATACATCGTGCTGTCCCCGCAGCGGCGCTCCTTCACGTCGGGCTGCGGCGCGCCCGCGGCGCCCGTGCCGCCCGCGCCGCCGCACGTGGCGCGCACGCGCCCCGAGTCCCCGCTGTGCCCGCCCGCGCAGGCCAAGCCTGAGCCAGGTCAGTGTATACATCGTGCTGTCCCCGCAGCGGCGCTCCTTCACGTCGGGCTGCGGCGCGCCCGCGGCGCCCGTGCCGCCCGCGCCGCCGCACGTGGCGCGCACGCGCCCCGAGTCCCCGCTGTGCCCGCCCGCGCAGGCCAAGCCTGAGCCAGGTCAGTGTATACATCGTGCTGTCCCCGCAGCGGCGCTCCTTCACGTCGGGCTGCGGCGCGCCCGCGGCGCCCGTGCCGCCCGCGCCGCCGCACGTGGCGCGCACGCGCCCCGAGTCCCCGCTGTGCCCGCCCGCGCAGGCCAAGCCTGAGCCAGGTCAGTGTATACATCGTGCTGTCCCCGCAGCGGCGCTCCTTCACGTCGGGCTGCGGCGCGCCCGCGGCGCCCGTGCCGCCCGCGCCGCCGCACGTGGCGCGCACGCGCCCCGAGTCCCCGCTGTGCCCGCCCGCGCAGGCCAAGCCTGAGCCAGGTCAGTGTATACATCGTGCTGTCCCCGCAGCGGCGCTCCTTCACGTCGGGCTGCGGCGCGCCCGCGGCGCCCGTGCCGCCCGCGCCGCCGCACGTGGCGCGCACGCGCCCCGAGTCCCCGCTGTGCCCGCCCGCGCAGGCCAAGCCTGAGCCAGGTCAGTGTATACATCGTGCTGTCCCCGCAGCGGCGCTCCTTCACGTCGGGCTGCGGCGCGCCCGCGGCGCCCGTGCCGCCCGCGCCGCCGCACGTGGCGCGCACGCGCCCCGAGTCCCCGCTGTGCCCGCCCGCGCAGGCCAAGCCTGAGCCAGGTCAGTGTATACATCGTGCTGTCCCCGCAGCGGCGCTCCTTCACACTTCCCAGCCTTCATTATACATCAGCCGAAGTGAAGCGCTAGGCGTGAGCTTCACACTTCCCAGCCGTCATTATACATCAGCCGAAGTGAGGCGCTAGGCATAAGCTTCGCGCTTCCCAGCCCTCATTATACATCATCCGAAGTGAGGCGCTAGGCTGTGTGCTTCACACTTTCCACCCTTTCCACCCTTAATTATACATTAGCCGCAGAGAGGCGCTAGGCTGTGAGCTTCACACTTTCCACCCTTAATTATACATTAGCCGCAGAGAGGCGCTAGGCTGTGAGCTTCACACTTCCCAGCCTTCATTATACATCAACCGAAGTCAGGCGCTAGGCTGTGAGCTTCACACTTCCCAGCCTTCATTATACATCAGCCGAAGTGAGGCGCTAGGCATAAGCTTCGCACTTCCCAGCCCTCATTATACATCAGCCGAAGTGAGGCGCTAGGCTGTGTGCTTCACACTTTCCACCCTTTCCACCCTTAATTATACATTAGCCGCAGAGAGGCGCTAGGCGTGAGCCTCACACTTCCCAGCCTTCATTATACATCAACCGAAGTCAGGCGCTAGGCTGGGAGCTTCACACTTCCCAGCCTTCATTATACATCAGCCGAAGTGAGGCGCTAGGCATAAGCTTCGCGCTTCCCAGCCCTCATTTTACATCAGCCGAAGTGAGGCGCTAGGCTGTGTGCTTCTCACTTTCCACCCTTTCCACCCTTAATTATACATTAGCCGCAGAGAGGCGCTAGGCGTGAGCCTCACACTTCCCAGCCTTCATTATACATCAACCGAAGTGAGGCGCTAGTCTGTGAGCTTCACACTTCACAGCCTTCATTTTGACATTTTTGAGTCCGAACCAGATATGTTTCATAGGGCGCTTTATTTATTTTTTTTATCTCAAAGCCTCTTTGTCTCAAGCCAGGTGAATCGCAAATGTAAGCTCAAGTAAGCGTGTTCTCTAGTGGTTTTCACGAAGAAATCCCCTGGCCTTTCCAAGTTTACCGAAATGGACGATTGTTTCGAATGAACTGAAAGTGGTAGTATCACTTAAGGCCTATATAAAATCGGCAAATACAGGTGATGCGTGCTTCAAGTCTTGGCGTGACATTGTATAGTATTGCCAACATTCCTTATAGAGTGCCCACGTGTCTACATCATCCTTCAAATTTCTGTTTGGCTACCTAATTCAAGATTAGCATAAAGAGACGACCTTTTTCAAGTCCTTTTCGTTGTTAACTGAACTGTAAGTCAAATCACACTTTCTTCTGGCCCTGTTTTCAATTCTTGACATCCTTGAGTGTCATATACAGGGTGTATCAAAGATGGGTTGTGAACAGATCAAGGGCATGTTCGGTAGCGTGCTGCGATTCCTAAAATGCATTTGTTTTTTTTTAGTTTTGTTTATATTGAAATGTTTAATTTTGTTTACATTACAGTCTTTGTTTTTGTTGCCATTGCTTGTTTATGACATCAAAAACGTAAAAGCTGTCACCTGCGTGTCAAAAAAACGTACACAAAACCGTTGTTTTCATATCACAGCGGTGCGGGCAGCGAATGAAAATGAAAATACCCTCCCACCCTTCACCCTCGCGGGGAATGACGTCGCACACAAGCAATGTCAACAAAAACAAAGACTAATATAAACAATAACAAAAATATTAATGTAAACAAAACTCATAAAAAACATAAACAAATGCATATCTGGAGTCGCAATGCGCTACCGAAAATGCCGCTGCTCGATTCACACCCCATTTTTGATACACCCTGTATACATCTACCTGGTGAGGTAGGGCACAGCGAAATGTCATCCTGCTCGAATTTGGAGCAGCCCAACTGGGGAAGTTCCTCCGCCTTGTAGAAGACCACAGCCATAATAATACTACTACTGAAGTAGTGTTGTGTTCCCGTAGGTGAGCAAGATCGCCAGAGCTCCCGAGGATGCATTGTGTTGAGAGCGAGGGCATTTTTTCCTTCAGCTGTCAACACGGCGAATCCTCAGACATATCAAGGGTTGACAACGCCTATGTTACTCCTTTGGAGTTGCATGCGTCTATAGGCTGCGGTGTCCGCTTACCATCAGGCGGGCCGTACGCTTGTTTGCCACCGTCGTTGTATTAAAAAATATATATATTTATATATATTATGTATTTATATATATATATATGATATTATTCGCGTGTCATCCTTCTTCACCCAGCTGAAATGGTTGCCAATCCGCTGTCGTCAGTATCTGCATACTTTGCTTCCTGCTTACTCCTTCCCACCCTACCTTTCCTTTATTTCTTGTATACCTCTATGAGTGAGAGGTCCATCGGCTCGTTGATTCTATCCCTACTATTCACAGGGCATTTTGTCTTAACTTCCCCGTGCTATTTAACTATTGAAACGAACACTAGTATGTTTTCAGCGGGCCGGCGCATCGGGTCCGGGAGGATCATGGTCCGAGACGTGCCGCACGCGGGCTGGGAGGAGACGGAGTACCGGCCCAGCGAGCCCTACCGGCCGCGGGAGCACCGCGCCAACGGAGAAAGGTGAGGCATCTGTCTTAAGCTGTGGTTTCCTAGGATAGCGGTGCCGTCATATGGCGGCGAGATAGACTATCAGTCTCTTTCTAATTAGACCACTTAGAAAGAGACGGATAGTCTATCTCACCGCAATATGACGGCAACCCTATCTTAGGAAACCAGAGCTTCAGCGCCACTAACTGCCTGCCACAACGGCTGCCGTAAAGCTATGACTCCACAGGCATCGTTGCGTGCTTCATTGCAAGTTACGTATAGGCACACGCAGTTACAAGCAATATATAGGCACGATTACTACGGTTTATGTTCATGTTATTCGAAACAATTTTTCAATTCAAATTTAAATTCACAATATTTATTTCGGATGTGTTTATCCATATTTTTGGTTAGTAACAACAAAAAACCAGCCGCTAAAAACTGGCCGCTAAAACTGTACAGTAATGACTTAACTTTTTAAATCTGCGTTCTTCAGTAACGAGGAACTTCACGTACTATTTTTGCTACGGTAAGGCGAACATTTCCGAGCATATTGGAGAAAAAAATATTTAAAACGGACCTCGCTGGCGGCAGACGAAACGCTTCATACTAATTGACATAGAAGTATGACGTCACAGTTTGCTATTTATTTATAGTAATCATTGTATGGAAAACAAGTTAATTGCTGTCTCGCTCGCGAAATACTTCGTCTAGGTCCATAGTTGTTGTACAATTTTTGTTTCTGCGCAAGGATTCTATTGGAACCTTTAAATTGGCTCGAAAACAATGAAAAAAGAAAACATATTTATTTAAACTTTCAAGGTCATCTCTTTATAATTTCAATTGTTTTCTTTAATTTAAACTTTAATGCAATAATTTGAGGGGTACTATCCATTTAGGAACACTATGTCATCAATTTTAACATGAGGGTACTACCTTATTGGGGACCCTTGTGACATTTCAAAATGGGATTTAACCCGCTAATCGGTATTCAATCAGTCCCATTTCACTTTTTCTCTTTGGCCACATGTCCATTTACTCGTCTACTCAATAAGTCAATATCGAAATCTATTATTAGAATCCGTATTTAACATTTCATCCGAATCAGCTACAGGGTTCGAAATTATCAAGATAATTACGCTTCCTGATAATTATCACCAGTATAAGAACCAATGACACTCTAGTTCGCTCAACTTTGCATAATCCCGCGGCACGTCACGTTGACACTTCGTTCGGATAGACGCGAGTGCGGAAATACACGTTCGAATACAGTTCAATGGCGCCATTTTTTGTTATTATCAATCGATAATTATCCATCTGTTATCATCACGATAATTATCATGATAATTATTAGTTAATTATTTCGAACCCTGATCAGCTAGGAAGATGAATCAATGAATATGTTCAAGAACCTAGTGGGACTGCGGGCGAGAAGTAAATTTAGTTAAATGCCAAATATGAAGACAATATTTTCGTGTTCTAGATTCGAAAGGCGTTCATTTACCCGTGACTCCTACACCTCTGACATTAAGAGGGAGAGGGAAGACCGATTCAACAACGAAAAACAGAGAGACAGGTAAAGAAAATACTAATGTCCGAGTGTTTATATTATCTTTGCTATACGATTGTGAGCATGTAATAATGATAACGCTTAAATCTTGTTGCTACAATGTTTGCGTGGTAACCATAAAATAATCCATTTTAAAATGGCTTGTCTTTGTTTGGCAGGGAAGACAACCGCAGATCAGGTGGTCGCTATTCTCAACGACGTTTTGAGAAAGAAGATGAACCAGAGTGGTAAGTTAGCAGCCATGTTCCACATCATGATCGGCCAGTAATCACCCACTGATGAGCATAATCCTCTCCGAGTACATTCTCGGTCCCTGCTAGTTCTCACCCAGCACAACTGACGCCGCGTCGCGACGCGAGTAGAGAAAGATTCGTTCTCTATCTAATTTGCAGGGTGCGCGTGAGACAGGGGCCGCTCAGACGCGCGTGAAGCGACTTGTCAGCAAGTTGTGCTAGACGTACAGGAATGACCCGCGGTATTTTTATGTCGTCAACCCATGCTAGCACAACTGACGCCGCGCCGCGACGCGAGTCGAGAAGGATCTACCCTCCTCGTTCTAATTTGCACGGTGCGAGTGTGACAGGGGACGCTCAGTCGCGCGACAAGCGGCTTGTCAGCAAGTTGTGCTAGACCTACTGGCCCCTATTTCACCAACTTGACAATTGTCACCTGACACTGACAATTTGTACGGAATATGATTTCATATTTACCGTTAGCTTTTCGGTGAAGGAAAAACATCGTGAGGAAACCTGCATACATCTGCGAAGAAATTCAAAGGTGTATGTGAAGTCCCCAATCCGCACTGGGCCAGCGTGGGGACTACTGCCCGTTCCCTCTCATACATGAGAGGAGGCTTGTGCCCAGCAGTGGGACGTATATAGGCTGATGATGATGATGACAATTCGCCAAACATTGCTTGTTCTAGAAGTTAAGGTGGTTCCTAGGTTACTTGCGGAACCAGCAATGTACGGAGGATTGTCGTTGTCATGTTACAATTGTCAAGTTGGTGAAATAGGGGCCTGGTGTTACACTGAACTTGCTTATGGGGCTGTAAACTAAACTCGGGTTAAAGCAGATCAGAGAGTTGAAGAGGCTTTCTTTGCCATTCAGCCGAGCTGTTATGTACTATTATTTTAAGGTTAAATAAGGATGGTGATACCAAATTAAATGATCATAAATGTGATATTTCTCTAAGAGGATTAAAAATATAGTCCCATGGAGTCAAAATAACACAAGACACTAATTAATTTCAAATTTATAAGTGTCCAAAGTTTTAAGAGGGGGTATTTATTCGTATGGCATTACTTAAGTACCGAGTCGCTTTACTTAGAGTAGAGGGGGTTTTACTCTGTCCCTTTCCCGCAAAACGCACCCTCACGTGAAACGATATACGTCGCTCGAGACCTGTGACGCGACGGGTCTCAAGTGTTTTCTCTCTATCGAGCAATCTTCGTAATTTTTGAGATTAGAATAGGATTTTCGTTATTAGTTATATTTTTAGTTCTTTTGTTGGGCTAATAATAAAATTGGAGGCCAAAATCTGCCGTACCGCCTGCGACAACACACAATGTAGATATTGTAAAGTCTCACAACTGCAAGTCCTGCAGTAGGGGTGTAGGTAGACACTAAATAAAATAATCAATAATGTTATATTTTCTCGAAAAAGGATTAAAAATTTAGTCAAACGGAGAAAAAACCTACGCAAAAGGTTAAAATAATCATGAAATTATAAGTGTCCAAAGATTTAAGAAGGGGTATGTTCTGTCCTTTTTTCGCAAAACGCAACTGGGTCGTTCTTCTTTTTAACCGACAATGAATCGTCTTTTTTCTGTTTTTTGCGTTTTTCAACTAGTGATAATGATGGTTTTAATGTTTGCTTTTAATAAACGTTGCATGTATTTTTTATTAGGACTAATTCATGATTCTTTCCGTGGCGATAATGTTTTTTCATTATGGTGGTTTTTCCATAGAATCGCGTGACAGAGTGGTAATCCAAAATGTGGTCCCCGCAGAAAACGACCACTCTGTCACAGTATTTTCTGAAAAACTATCATAAAGAAAAAAACATCGCCACAGAAAGAATCATGAATTAGTCCTAATAAAAAATACATGCAACGTTTATTAAAATCAAACATTAAAACCATCATTATCAATAGTTGAAAAACGCAAAAAACAGAAAAAAGACGATTCATTGTCGGTTAAAAAGAAGAACGACCCAACTGCATATGAAACTATGACGCTGGAAGATTGTGACGTCACTAGAAGACGGCAATGTGCCGCTTCCATTGTGTTCGGCGCCGCCGTCGACGCCGCCCTCCGGCAGCATCCATGTGACGTCACACACTGTTTGCGTTTTCTCTTTCTAACAAGCAATCTTAAAACGGTTGTAGCATCGTAATTCTTTGAGATATCTGAATGGGATTTTCGTCACTAGGTATATTTTTTTGCCTTCTTTCATTTGGAGTAATAATATTTTTTGAGTCTACACCCGTATTTGATGTACAGGTTTGTAATGATTGTGTGTACAGGTTTAGTGGAGGGCCGACATCTCAACACGATACTATTGAACTCCGCGGCTTCGACGAGCCGACTAAGAAGAACGGTTCGACGTCCGGCAAAGAGACTGAGGTATGTTTCATATACATATTTTCGAACATATTCGCTACAGGCCTCCTCTAAGCCTTAAGCGGCAATTACACTTCGTCGTCCGCCGCATGCGGTCGCCGAATTCGTCTTAAACTACTTAGGCTAACAAACATCGTTTTTACATTAGTCTGTCCGCCTACTACTAATCGTTGGCAGCTGTCGATCGCCGAATGCGGTGTTCTTTACACTTTTGCGGGCGCCGCATGCAGCATGCGGCGAACTACGAAGTGTAATTGCCGCTTTAATAATAATGTTGACGTTGAAAGATTCGACGATTCGTTGTACCGAGTATCGACTGCGACAGCTCAGTGTTCGAGAGCGGCTGGCCCGGTATGCCAGGTCGCTGGTTCGAGTCCAGCTCGAGGCAATGCATTTTGATTTCGTTCCCTTTAGTTCATATGTTATTTCGCTATCAGAAGCTTATCTAACATTAAAATGTTATTTGTCAGAAATGGAACAACAGCGGTGGTGCTAGATCGCCAGGAGGGGATCGCGAGCGTAATGAGCGAGGCGAGCGAGCCGAGCGAGGCGAGCGATCGGAGCGATCAGAGCGAGGCGAGCGCGTCGAGCGATGGCGGAGCGATTCCGTCTCCGAGCCCTCGCAGCCGAATGAGGATCCCAATGATACTAGCAATGTGAGTGAAGTTTTTACTATTATTATAATAAAGTATAACGCATTGGGAGGCCTTATAGGTTATAGGTTATAGGTGTACGCGGGCTGGGTTTCCGCAACTCGACGTCATATTAGCGCCTATTTTGCGTGTGGGTTGTTGGCACTACTGCTATTCGTGCCAACCCAGTTCCACCAGGAAGCCTAGCAGACCCTTTATGTTGCCGACGGCTTCCGGTAGTGACCCCGGTGTTCCGAGGTGTTTTGCCCGGTGTACTGACACCCCAGGGCACGTCAGGATGACGTGGGTGGCTGTCTCTTCCTCTTCCATGCAGGCTCTGCAGAGAGGACTGTCTGTAATACCTAAGGTGAAAAGGTGTTTGTTTAATAGTGCATGACCAGTTATGGCGCCTGTCAAGAGACGGAGTGCCGGCCTCTTTAGCTGTTTTAGCTTCCTTGACAATCCGGGATTGATTGTCGGGAGGGCCTCCCTGGTTTGCCTGCAGGTGCCTAGGGTGTTCCAAATTTTTTGGTGTTCTACCTTGGTGTTTTTTCGCAGTGTGCTCCGCAGCCATGCAGGGGGTAGAGGGATCGTGGGTTCCGGTCCTATGGCTTCCGATTCTGAGCCTTCTCTAGCCAGTGCATCCGCTGCGTCGTTACCGCGTGAATTGCTGTGCCCTTTGATCCATTGCAAGGTTATGTCGCAGTTGGTACATACCTCTGATAGAATTTTGTGGCACTCGTGTATCAGCCCAGACGTTGTTGTGTGACTTTGCAGGGCTTGTAGTACAGATCGACTGTCGGAAAGTATGCGGATGGGATATCCTCTTACCTCCCTGGAAACGATTGCGTGAGCGGCCATTATAATACCCATGCACTCTGCCTGGAAGACTGAGTTATGGATTCCTAATGGTGTCGAGATTCGTATGTTTAGGTCCTCCGAGAACACTCCTGATCCGGCGCCTGACCTTGTCTTGGACCCGTCCGTGAATATTCTTAACTCCCTGGGGTTAAGTCCTTCCTGGAGGGTTTCGTATAGTTCGATTTTGTACTTCTTGTCGAAGACGAACTGTTTTGGAATGATGTCGTTTGTTGCCTCTATGAGGGGTTCCCTACCTATAGCCTCGTAGAGTATCTCGGTGTGTGGAACCCTGGGCGGTCTCCAGAGATTCTGTTTTTTGAGCCGTATGGCTGACGCCAGGGCTTCTTGCCTGATAAAGAGGTGTAGCGGCGGAATGTCCATGATGGCTTCCAGGGCTGCAGTTGGTGTGGTCCTCATGCAGCCACTAGCCGCCATGCAGGCCAGTCTCTGGAGGCGTTGTAGTTTAGCTTCGACCGTGGTTAGTGTGGTGCGAGGCCACCACACTACGGCTCCGTAGCTTACTATTGGTCGAATTATCGACTGGTAGAGCCATAGAGTGATCCTGGGGTTTAGTCCCCAAGTCCTACCTACCATTCTACGGCATTGCCAGAACGCGACTGTAGCTTTTTGTATTTTTTTGTCGAGGTGGCTGCTCCAGTTAAGTTTGGCATCTAGTATTACACCCAAATACTTTACCTCTGCTGACAATTGGAGCTCTGTATTGAACAGTCTGGGTAAGCGGTAGGTCCCCAGATTCCGTTTGTAGGTGAACATTACCAGCTCCGTCTTCCTTGGGTTGACTGTAAGTTCATTGTCGTTGCACCAGCGTTCCACTATGGCGAGTGCGGAACGGGTGACGTCGCACACTGTACCTGCGTGGATGCCGCTTGTGAGTATTGCTATGTCGTCAGCATACCCGATAGCGTAGTGATGACTGTTGTTTAACTTAGTGATTAAGTCGTTTACCACCATGTTCCAAAGTAGTGGCGAGAGGACGCCTCCCTGGGGGCACCCCTTCGCTACCCGCTTTGGGAGGCCTTAATTTGAGTCGAACACGCCCCCTAGACAGAGACACGCGTATATGCCTTCCGCGCACGAGACAGAGATGTAACACTCTTCGGGAATGGCTTTTTTGGCCAAATTTCGATAAATACCTAACTATTAGTGAAGTTTTATTTAAATTTCAACAAGTGAGATTTTAGATGCGATAAAATACTATAGTTTTAACTTGATTGTGTCGTAAAATAATTTATCATTTGAGTAGGCCGAGTAAAAAAGTGAAAATACAGACCCAACTTTGTAATCTTTTTCTATCGAGGAAATTTTAAGCAATCATGTATCTGATAATCAGACCTTATTGTTTCTTAATCTAGTCAGAATGGCGTTTCAAAGCACGCGAAATTTCCTATGCACTACTATCTCACCTGATGGTAAATGATGATGAGGTCAAGTGTGTTATATGCATACCTAGATAGTGCCTATTCACTCTCGTCTTACAAAATAAAGTTATAAGTAGCTGGGAAAACGCGGAACCAGACCTTTAAAACTTTATGAATAAAGGCTATATCATAACATTATATTCCGTTAGTGTTGAAATTTTGAAGTAAAAACTTCTTTAGCGGCGTTGTGCACTTTTGTGGCGGGGAAAAATATTAAACTCGCAACAGGTCACGTCACGACAGATTGAAAATTCGTAAGACGGACACGTGACCTGATCGAAAAACTGTTAGAATGTCATTGAGTTTTCATTTCTGCCGGCGCTCCCGGAGTGCAACCCGGCCTTTTTTCTTTATAACAAAATCAGTAATCAGTAGTGGTACTGTACGAGTGTTTGTTTGCAGGACAAGGACTCTGGCGTGGAGTCGAAGGCGGAGGAGGCGGCGTCGAGCTCGCAGCCCGACTTCAACCTGGACGAGTTCCTCAAACTGGACTCCATACCCGACGTGCTCACGGTACCCGAAACTAGCGCTGTACCCGCTTGTACCCATAAAGTCTGTCAATGGCATCGGTTTACTCCCGACGTGCTCACGAGACCTAAAGAAGGTCGTTTGTCCTTATAAAGTCTGTCAATGGCATCGGTTTACTCCCGACGTGCTCACGAGACCTGAAGGAGGTCGTTTGTCCCTATAAAGTCTGTCAATGGCATCGGTTTACTCCCGACGTGCTCACGAGATCTGAAGGAGGTCGTTTGTCCCTATAAAGTCTGTCAATGGCATCGATTTACTCCCGACGTGCTCACGAGACCTAAAGGAGGTCGTTTGTCCCTATAAAGTCTGTCAATGGCATCGGTTTACTCCCGACGTGCTCACGAGACCTAAAGGAGGTCGTTTGCCCCTATAAAGTCTGTCAATGGCATAGCGTTTATTGGTGTGACCATTTATTAAGAAATAAATATTTGCGGACAATTTCACTCGTCCCAACCTACCTCCTAAGGCCCATGGGCCTACTCATAGGACTTATTCTGTCGAAGGAATTTAAATTATACTCAACTGGAATAGAGTTGCATTTATTTTGTTTGGATCAATTTTTAAAACAAACGAAAGTCGGTTCTATTTCCGACACAACACGATTCCGATTTCAATGCCATTTTGGATTGTATGCTGTATATTCTACCCCGTCAGCCCGAACACAATATGCCAGTTATTTAGAAAAAATATCGCAACTTTGACTT
This sequence comes from Epinotia demarniana, assembly GCA_945867215.1. NCBI lineage: Eukaryota > Metazoa > Arthropoda > Insecta > Lepidoptera > Tortricidae > Epinotia > Epinotia demarniana. The sequence goes on along the minus strand of OX244278.1, from coordinate 4,593,078 downwards.
CTAACATGCTTAGAATGGTCCATTTAAAATGAGTTATGATCAATGATCATCATCGTCATCATCATATCAGCCATAGGACATCCACTGCTGGACATAGGCGGAGGCCTGGGGGAGCCCAAAGAGTGCCAAAGTGACCGGTCCTGCGCCACTTGCATCAAAAGGCTAAAAAATACATGACACGAAAACCCAGATTTTAAAAACATTGACCAGCACGTCTATCATAGGACGGCCTCTCGATTTTTCTCGCACTATACCTCTTGTTCTAAGTGTTCTAATAAGAGAGAGACGGATAGTGTGAATATCAAGAGTATGTCGCGGCCGTCTCATGATAGACGTGCAGGCGAAGTAACAAGTGACAGATTGTCTACAAGTTGACATTAGCGGTCCACTCGATAGATTTTTCCATGGTTATGTTTTTAACCCCCGACGAAATAAGTTTAACGTGTCTGTCTGTGGTATCGTAGCTCCCAAACGGATGGACCGATTGGAATGCGGTTTTTATTGTGTCACAGATAATTTTATCCCGAGTGTTCTTAGCCATGTTTCATCAAAATCTGTTCTGCCGTTTTTGAGATATAGGATTTTGAAATGAAAATGTCGGGGGTTTTTCAACTCTTCTAAGTTGTGGTTATTTACAGAATGGTGGCGGTGAAACGGAAGGCGGCAGCAGGTTCAGCCGCTGGTTCCGCCGCGAGAGCCCCACCAACGACTCGCGACACTACGAGAGGCTTCTCAACAACATGGTCGACGGTAAATAAAAAAAAATATACATATATATTAGGGGACAATCTTACACAAGTCGATCTAGTCCCAGACTAAGCAAAGCTTGTACTATGGGTACTAGACGACGATAAACATACTTATGTAGATAAATACATACTTAAATACATAAAAAACAACCATGACTCAGAATCAAATATTCGTGCTCATCACACAAATAAATGCCCTTACCGGAATTCGAACCCGGGACCTCTTGCTTCGTAAGCAGGGTCACTACCAACTAGGCTAAAGCGGTCGTCAACATACGATCTATAAATACATGCACTCATGCAATATTCTGCACGGACGCGAGACGCGTCCCAGATAGACTGTCTGTCTCGTTCTTATTATAACACTTTGAAAGGGACAGACTATACATAGAGACTATCCGTCTTTTTCTTATTAGACCACTTAGAACGAGACGGGTAGCTTATCTCACGTGCAGTGTTGTGCCAGCCGTGCTGAGCAATAGGGGTGTAGACACTAAATAAAATAATCAATAATATTTTCTCGAAAAAGTATCAAACATGTAGTCTCGGTTTCTGCCACATTAACATTCGGCGAAAACTGAATATGAAATCAGAAAAAAATATTTGTTAGTATACAGTTATAAAAGTTTTTACAGTATAAAACGTCCTTGTATTCAACATGCAAGCATGAGTACACATACTTGATAAATGGGTTTGGCCGGGCGAAGGTATTTGCAGATGGCGCCAGCATAGGTTTTAGCGTCAGTCCTACCAAAACTGTCAAATTCTTGTTTTTTTTTCGGAATTTACTTGTCTAGAATCAAGCTGTTAAGCCAAATCCCATAGAAAAAGGCTAGTGATTAGGTAAAACCTTAGATGGCGCCATCTAGTCAAACATTTGATAGTTGCCAACCCCATTACGCTAGAATACGATATTGATATATGTCACTGAATTAAAAATAATGATAATAATAAGATAATCAGTCAGTAAGATGTCAGTAGATTTTAATAATTTATATAATCCCTTACTCTGTAAAAACATTTATCCATTAGCCACTTCGTCAATTTATGTCTAAATATATTCCCCGATAATGTTTTTAAATCATTTGGTAAATTATTAAAAATATATGCCAAGTCTGTTATGCGAAAAATTTGAATCCGGCTCGTAACATTACCTTTTAAATTTCGTTAGCTGCGTTACTGTCATATACAATAGTAGTTTATGCGACTGATCCTTAATGAGAGGCCTTAAAATACGAGTGTGGTTTTATGAAACGAGCGTGAGCGAGTTTCATAATAGGATCACACGAGTGTTTTTAGGCCTAATTATGTACAGTTGCATACACTACTTTATCTATACACATATCATAAGTAGGTAAGTTACAGCAAAAAAACCAACAAATAAATGACAACAGCAATGGCGGCAAAACGTCAAGATGAATGGTTTTATTAAAATCATAGACAAACGAATGACGTTCCTATGCTGATATCACTCGGGATCAAATGTCCTGCGGTTTATATTAAAAAAACATACTGAATTGACGTTTCGTATCGATAAATGTTTTAATATCTATGGATACTAGAATAGAGACCCGCTTGAGTTTTGACAGCTGTTCCAGATTTTACCTACTACCACAGACAAAAAGTTCTCATAGTAAAATCGGTAGTAATAATGCTGGTCATTTCCTACGGTTTCTGAACGCATTTTAGAGCACTTATGATATGTGCGTAGATAAAATCATATAAAAAACTTATCGTTTCGTACGATTTGGGTTTAATTTATAGTGTTTATTCACGTCACTGCTCGGAAATGTGGCAAAAGATGGTTAGAATTCAGTCTTCAAAGCTGGGGTTAGTGGGATCACGCACGAACAGGCCAACTATGAGTTCAAACTGTCCAGCAATGTTATTGTTGGACAGTTTGAACAGCGATTCGCTCAACCACAGCGCCGCGCGGGGCGGCCCGGCGTGGTGCCCCCCGACACGCGAGCGGCTGCGCTACAGTGTTTCATATTATGATCTTTAATTAGGGACTTCATTTTGACTTATAATTATAATTATTTGCAATTTTCTCACAGTAGGCGTGAAAAGCACTATATAATGTCTCGGCCAAAAGTGTAGATTGACTCGTCTCTTTCGAGGTCCTCACCTAACGGCTCGAACCCGAACCCACTCGTCCGTCTATAGCCTACTTTGTAGCGTTTACAAGAATGTAGTATGACTGTCCTCAGAGCTGGACAACCCGGCGCGGCCGCCCTTGCCCTTGCCCGAGGCGAGCCACATGTTCGCGCCCATCGCGCCCGCCGCGCCGCCCTCGCTGCTGGAACTGCTGCGCCGGGCCAACGCCAACTCTGAACCCCGACCCGGTCACTACTATACTGAACTAAACTAATCTTGTGGAGTCGTTTGAGCACGGATCCGCGTTCCGGCAGTATAACGGGATTCCATGGATCCACGCTACTTAACCTAGAAAAACGAAACAAATCTCGTGGGGTCGTTTGAGCGCGGATCCGCGTTCCTTCAGTGTAACGGGATTCCATGGATCCACGCCACTTAACCTAGAAAAACGAAACAAATCTCGTGGGGTCGTTTGAGCGCGGATCCGCGTTCCGGCAGTATGACGGGAAGACATAGATCCACGCTATTTAACCTAGAAAAACGAAATAAATTCGTGGGGTCTTCTGGAGTAGCAAGCGTCCGTAGGCTACGGCATCTGCTTACCATTAGGACCGTATGCTTGTTTGCCACCGTCAAATTATTAACGGCCGTAGTCCGTACAAGTCTATTTTAACTAAAATGCCGTTTAAATTCGTTTATCAATATCTGTCACTTTGACATTTGTGTTCGTAAGAAAGGGACAAGGCACATTTTATTTAGCAGAGGCATTTCAAGTTTTAAGAAAAAGGGGGTTAGGCGGATGGCACACTGCGCCACTGCAGCGCAACTCCGTCCGGCGAAATTTGTATGCATCTCCTCACCTCCGTAGATGCGGTGCAGTGTGTCATCCGCCTTAGTAATGTGTGGTTGTGTTGCAGAGATGAACAACGTGGGTGGCAAGATCCACAGCCTGGAGGAGCTGGAGGCGCGCCTGCGGCCGCCGCAGCCCGCGCAGCCCGCGCAGCCCGCGCAGCCCGCGCCGCCGCCCGACCGCGACCTGTCCGCCTTCAAGCGGCTCGTGAGTGCAACCCCACCCACCACTACACACCCTGTATTACTCCTGCCCAAACACATTACAATAGTACCAGGGGGCTTGCAGTGGGCGGGGCGCGCCGCGTTACAAACCTATCGCTCGCGATCCCCCGGGCCACAAGTCAGTCGAGGGCCGGCCCCGCGCGAGCGAGCACACGTGCGTGTTGTGACCTGCCGCCGCCGCCGACTTGTACGCGACGAACCGCGCGCACCTAATTACGTCTTGTTTTATTCGAGAATTTTTAAAAACGTGATGAAAACAACAAACCGCCACAGCTGCTCGGTTTATGGTTGATTAAATACCCAAAAGGAAGTTGGTTCGTTTTGTGTAAGGAACACTTTTCCAGTGAAAAGCAAACTTTTTGAGCTAAATTATACTCTAGAAAAAGTTTCTATAAAAGTACCTACGGAACCTTAACATAGTATCTTAATAAAACCGTACCTATGCTTTTTTAACTTACTTGTGAATTAACTTACGAATTAAAACTTCAAAAGCTAAATTTGATTACTTAATAGGGAATAGAGAAGTGGCAGATGAATTTTATGTGTGGTGTTATTCATAATGACACTGACATGCATTGTATGTGAAGTAGCATACTGTACTTAATTAATATCGATTCACTTTAATCAAGCGACATCTGGTGAGCTAGAACATTTTTTGCCTTCATTGATGTATTCTTGGCGTGACAGCCCTAGCGTTGCACCTGCCGTGTGTGAATGAATACAAGTTATACGATAGACAGAGATGCACAGAGTAGGCACGTTTCTTATGCCTAAACGTCGTTTTTGCTAGGATGTGCAATTTCTGTACTTGCATTATTACTTATTCTGTGGTAGTACCACAAATATAACGTTACATCGGCAATCTTCGTCCACGCCGACAAGTGCTGACAAGTACCGAAAGAAATCGAACGTATGCAATTGCAATAGAGACCTTGTTGCACTATACGTAAGGTACAATATGCAATGACAGGTGAACTCGTGCTTTCCCACTTGACAAAATGGCGGACGCCGGAGCTGCCGGCGTCGCGCGCAAAATTTTGGCCAATGGGCGTTGAAGATTTTACCCACGCAAACGCACTGCTTTATGATTGGTTAAAAGGTTTTCAAAAAATGCTTTCTGCAGCAGGTACATCATCGTTGTAACTATACTAGAGAGATATATATTTACAATCGGTTTTGATTTTTGTAAATACACTGTGCAACTGGAAATGTATTTTATCAAAAAATTGTAGCTATTTTTATTAGAATTCCGTACCTACCCAAAGGGTAGAACGGGACCCTATTGCTAAGAAATTGTGGCTAAACTCTAGTTATTTTTATTTTGAGCGATACCAATATTCATCATCACGAAGAGTTGTGGTGTAGCAATCAGCCTGAACGTCAACCCGCCGTATTACAGCGCTGTTTTGTGAAACAGCTAGCTGTTATATAAAACGGCGGATTATGCAATATGCCTGCGACATGTATAGAAGTGGAGCCGTCACGTCAGATAGGTGTGTAATGCGCGGGTAAGCTGTAGTGTTGTTTGTTTGTGTGTTGTTAGCTGGCGCAGGTGTCGGGCGGCCACGCCGTGCCGGCCGCCGAGCAGCCGCGCCCGCCACCGCCCATGAGCTTGCTGCAGGTACCTTGCCCATCTTATTTATTTATTTATACATGGAAAACCAACAACGCAACATATTTATACACACAATAATAAAACCATATAGCCAATTACAGGTTCTCACTTGTAAAAATAAACTATTCCAAATCACTGTCACCCTAACGGTAGTTTGCAAAAAATTGACGTATCTACTTAACTTCAAGAAATGTAGGGTGACCAAACATTCAGTGGATATTAGTGTTAACATTACCATTAAATTTAATTAACTAAACAGTGATTTATTTGCATGAGACCTAATATTCAATCATACTCAATATTTTTCGACTCTGATCACGGATTAAGAGTCATCGTGTATAGCCAAGTTTAGCGTACATCACGCACAGTAACTAATCGCGCGCTAATAGCAAGGATGGCAATGGGACTATACAAATACAAGGTAGTTAATAAATTGGGATATATAAACTCTAATAACAATAATGACTATGCGTAACTAATGATGATGCTATATTCAGATGCTGAACAAGAGCATGGAGCAACAGCAACAGCAACAGCAACAGCAACAGCAACAGCAACAGCAACAGCAGCAGCAGCAGCAGCAGCAGCAGCAGCAGCCCAAGGCACCGCCGGCGCAGCCGCACATTCCGCAAGAGCTGCTCTACAAACTGCTGCAAGTCCAACAGGTATATATTGATTTAATGCCAGCCAGCTGTCCCGTGACCATGGATGTTGCAACACATCCGAAACATCGGGAGACCTTGGTGAGGTAAATAAATAAGTTAATACGCGATTAAGTCCTATTTAGTATAAATAATGTGCAATAGGTATAGTCGAAATGTATAGTTTTTAGGATTCCATAATACAAAAGGAAATAAGTTTCTGTCAAAAATTCTTTTGGTACAAGCTTTTATTGCCAACTGTACTTTACTTTAAACCATCATCAACTACTCATTGAGACGTTTCTAACGAGCCCAAACTCAACGGAGTTACGTCGATTGAGTACTGAATTCCCATGGCCACCTTCTGTCTCCATCATCAGATCAGATGAATTGTCATCCAAACTATACTTATACCCAAAACTTCAGCTATTATATTAGTTCCAAATAAACGCATAACGGCCATATCTTTTTCCGGCGCATATTGCCATATAATTTGGCACTTGCAAGGAAATCAATACCTATTCCCGTTCTTTGTCCCAAAGTGTCAAACGGGACCGTAATTAATTAGACTGCTGTCCGTCCCGTCTCTAGATCCGTGTCTTGAAATTTTCACTGATAATGTATTTCGGTTGCCGCCATAACAAATACTAAAAAACAGAATAGAATTAATATTTAAGGGGGCTCCCATACAACAAACACAAGTGTGTTTTAGCGAGTTGTGTGATAAATGAGCGAGCTAATGGTTTTAAAGTGAGTCAGGACACGTAAACATGGCAACTAGTGGCAGTAAATAGTTGATCCTAGTGGCAGTAAATACGTTCATCGTCATCATCATCATATCAGCCGGAAGACGTCCACTGCCGGACATAGGCCTCCCCCAAACAGTGCCAAAGTTCCAACAGGCGTTGGGGCTATTGTAGGTAAAATGGATAGAGATCTGGGTCTATGTTGGTGGTTATTATTATTATTTAACTCATAATGGTGTTTGTAATGTCCGCAGCATCAGCAGCAGCAGCCCGAGCTGCCGCCGGCCGCGCCCGGGCCCTCGCAGGCCGACCGCGAGCTGCTGCAGAGGCCGGAGGCTCAGGCCATCATACACGGTACGCCACCCGACACCAGACCCCGTATCATGGCCCGCCTTTGTCTGTCGCCGTATTCATTCTATGTCTGTCATGCCCTTGCCAGACAAATAATGAATTACTTTGGTGACGGCTATCTTTGTGGAAATGATGGACCGAGCTTGGGAGTAGGCATAAAGGAGAGGGCAAATGCACAAAAGATCCCACTGGGTCGAAGTGCATCCGAAAGGGCCCTCATCTAGATAAGATAAGATGGTCCGCCTTATCACACGATATGTGACAAGATAGAGCGTCCGTCTCTGACTGACACCGTTCGATAGAACGAGACGACGCTCCTATATTGTCACTTGTCGCTTGATAAGGCTGACCAGGGGTCTTCAAACTTTTTGACACGAGGGCCACATTGCACTTAACACTTTCGCAACAGGACTAAAAATGGTACAATAATACACCAGAAACCGACAGAGTTCGCTAAGCGTGTAGGTACATACTTTAGACACCGAAAGTAGTATTACGCACAAATTGAAAATATATTGCGCTACACAGGCTTACTACTCTGTGAAGGAGTTCCTTGATGAATGAATATGTCAAGCATAACACCGTTAGAAATGTAATGAATTTGAATTGTATAATATTATTTTTAGTTTTATTCTTAGGACATTCTAACCCAGATTTTAGTTATTTATTTAAATTAATCGTTTAATGTAATTGACAATGTATGATTAGTACAAATAAAGACATATACACATATACATACTACTTCCCGCCTAGCGGGCTCAGCCGGCATCTGAGCAAACGTTACGAGTGCCTACCAGGCGGGTTCTTGGTTGCGAACGTGTTAATATAAATTCGTGCGGGCCAAGATTTTGTTTGGTTTCATGGCTGGTCATGAACAGTGATACCCCATCGCTATCGCGGGCCGGACTCTTCGCTTTCTTTCCGCGGGCTGAAGGGCTCGCGGGCCGGACTTGTAGTTTGCCGACCTGTGCTCTACACCATCTATACTGCAATGTTTTTCTTCATGCCACACGGAGATTATATCTGTTACTGACAGCTCAACAGCCCGCCACCTGTTTGGTCAGAAAAATACCAATGAAAAGTCAATTTATGCGAGATTTCGATACAAATTGTACAAAGTTTACTTGTTTTAATTGCACTTGAGTATTGTTTCATTACATAATATTGCTCCTCCGTTTGAACCTGCTCACAATAGTACATTACTTACCTAGGGCGTTAAAACGCTCGGGCGTCAAATAACTGCTATCGGAGGCTTTTTTTATTTCCGGCTGTGGTGAGTACGAAATGTTAAGTCTTTTCCTAGCCAGAAAGTGGGATTTTCAGCACGCGTAGTGTGCGGTAATTGCTACTTTATGGCCGGGTATGACGTAAAATATATAAAGGTAAAATACCAATCTCGCTGCGCATCCACCGCAGATGTGCCAAGCTATGTAACCATACATTTGACGCCTGAGTATCACATTAACACATTTAAAACACGCATCTGTTGAATGCGTATCTGTAAAATGAGGGCCAAATGTTGGATTACGAGCGTAATGAAGGGTTCAAGCCAAATAAAGTGAAGAAAAACTAGAATGATTTACTTGTTGCAGGTCTGAAAGCTGGCGAGATAACGGTGCAACACCTGATGCAACAGCTAGGCAACCCGGGCCTGCAGTCCCGGCACCGCGAAGTGCTGCTGACTATCCTGCGTCTACATCAACAGCAAAGACAGGTTAGTTAACACCGTCATGGAGAAAGATATAGTCCGTTAGCCCTTGAGGTTCAGCCACGACATTGCGCGAATAGGGTATTTGATTACAGTGAAAATTGATATTTTTTTTATTAGCAGCAGATAAATACTAGGAAAGTATCAATCTTTCATTTATTTACGATTGCTATTTTAAGATTTTTATATTCAAAAAACTAACAACCTTTGATTATGACGTCACAAGCACGTATTCCTTGCAAATTCCTTACTATAACGGAGCGTTTTTGACGTTTCATAAAAAGAAGCTGATTTGACTTATGACAAATACCGGCGCGGAAAGAGGTTTATAATTAAACGCGAGACGCATTGTGGTTAGTTAGGATACTTTACAACAGTGAAATAGATGACAAAAAAAAGTGAACAGGAACTCGACCTACGGCGGCACACGTGATATAATGCATTTCCGTCCTTGTATAATGTTTAGCAGGTAGAAAAGCACGGCAATACAACAATTGCTTGATAGCGGCACAGTGTGAAGAGTAACAGTGGACTGACGCCTTTGATGTTTGCGTAAATGCCGACACCGCACAAGGCCACAGTACTTACCTAGGGTTGTCACAGACTTTACACAAATGCCCAAAAAGGAGGACAATGTTTTTAAGTTTCATGGACATGTATGTACGCATGTATGTATGTTTCTTTGTTCCGCCATAACTTCTAAATGCCTCAACAGTATGGACATATGGGCTATCGTTACAATTTTTACATCATCCCGAGTGACGATGGTATTTTTTTTTGCACGGCAGTCTTGTATTTTATTTGGGAATAAGAGCTTGTAAACAATATAAATAAAATACAATTTTATTATTCAGTGTTTAATATTTTATTGAACCAGTTTCCGTTTTCTCATTAGGCATTCATTAATTCATATTAATCTACAGATTGGCTACTTAACTAAAAACAAGACACGCGTTAGCCCTGAAAGTTATGTCCCGAGCTACTTACAATGGCGACGTATGCAGCTCGGGCTCGCCCCACCCGCCCCTCGCCCACCGCACGATTGCCCTGTCTAGACGGCTTCGTCGAATGACTGTATTGGTTTAAAGACTGTGATAGCGGCGTCTTTCGCTGTAGGGTACTCGGGTAATTTTTAAGGGTTGGGTTACAGATAAGAACGCAGCTACGTTTTATAGGATTCATGATTCATGCGTTGCTTTACTTTAGATGCATTTGGGTGTCAAATGTGCTCTGTTTTCACGTATTAATAACCTAAAAAAATTAAAAGGTATTATTACTTTTCGTGATGCGTTATACAATCCCGGAATCCCGGAACTTCAAATACAAATACTTTATTAGTAAATGGCACGTCACATTGATACCGAAGGTAGGTCAGCATAAGAGGACCCGAACCAACCTAATATGACCCCAGTAAAAGTTGCACGGTTTTTGAGTTAACTATAGTAGATTGTACAACAAGTGAATAAAACGCACCATTTTACGCGAGTGTAAAATGGGTTTTATGGACGAATTGTACACTCTACTTTTTACTTCGATTGCGAGGAAATGGAAACTATAAGTTTATTTTATGACGTTTTATTGTGTACTTTGGCTGTTGGTATCCTTGCCTTGGTCTTAGAATACTAACGAAAAATAAAAAATATAAAAATAAAGAGTTTATTCTATGATCTTTAAGTTGTTCTTGTGGCTGTGGGATCGATTGCCTTGGTCTTCGACGAAGATTTTACTTTAGGCACTAGAGCATAAAAAGCGACTTTATGTCGCCTACACACAGCATAAAGAGGCACTTTTAGAGCATGAGAAGTGAAAATACTATTATAGTAGTTTATGAGACTGATCCATAATGAGAGGCCTTAAAATATGAGTGTGGTTTTATGAAACGAGCGTTAGAGAGTGTCATAATGGGATCACACGAGTGTTTTAAGGCCTAATTATGTACAGTTGCATACACTACTTTATCTACACACATATCATAAGTAGTAGTAAGTAACGGCAAAAAGCCAACAATAAAATGACAACAGCAATGGCGGCAATTCGATCATCCGTCATGGCGAATGTTTTTTTTTTAAATCATAGACAAACGAATGAAGTCCCTATACTCATATCACTCGAGATCAAATGTCGTGCGGTTTGTATTAAAAAACGTACTGAATTGACGTTTCGTATCGATGACTGTTTTAATATCTATGGATACTAGAATAGAGACCCACTTGAGTTTTGACAGCTTTTTCAAATTTAGACTCATAACGTTACAAAAATCTGTACTGTAATAACATTACACTACAGATTTTACCTACTACCACAGACAAGAAAGTTCTCATAGTAAAATCGGTTGTAGTATTGCTGGTCATTTCCTACGGTTTCTGAACGCATTTTAGAGCACTAATGATATGTGCGTAGGTAAAGTTACTTATTAAGACCATTTGTGTGCCCTAACATCTCATGTACATGACTTTACAAATAAACATCAATTCTATTATATTGTAATGGTTAGTTTGTGCAACCTGCCCTACTCTCTATCCCTGTCTACGCCACGTGTGTAACTGGTGTTTGTTGTGCCAGCAACAGCTGGGCGGGTCCCCGCTGCCGGCGCCGGGCGCGCCGCACCTCGTGCTGCCGCAGCACCAGCCGCTGCGCCTGTCCCCGCTGCCGCACCCAGGTATGTCTACACCACACCTAGTACCATTCATCCATACTTTACTACCATACACTTATGCTTCATCTATAGGAATCCGTCCATCGCTCTCCAATTGAGCTACCGTGGGTCCGCTAATGCTAATATGGTTTCGTCGCCATTAGCGGACCCACCGGTAGCTCAATGGGGTTGGCAACTGTCAAATGTTTGACTAGATGGCGCCATCATAGGTTTTACCTAATCACTCGCATTTTCTATGGGATTTGGCTTAAACGGCTTGATTCTAAACAAGGAAATTCCTAAAAAAAAAACAAGAATTTGACAGTTTTGGTAGGACTGACAGGTAAAACCTATGCTGGCGCCATCTGCAAATACCTTCGCCCGGCCAACCCCATTGGGAGAGCGATGGACGGATTCCAGAGGTTGTGGGTTCAAATTCCGCTGGTGGCGAATAATTTTTCAATTTTCCACTATGATCGAAATTTGGAATTTCGTTAGCGGACGTTTCTGCTTCGTAAACATTTAATGTTCATCTATAGGGCTGATCAAAAATAGCTACGGTAGCCTAGTGGTTCAGGCATGCGAGCTGTCAAGCGGCGGTCGTGGATTCGAATCTCGGCTCGTACCAATGAGTTTTTCGGAACTTATGTACGGAATATATACCGTTTGCTTTTCGGTGGGAGAAAACATCGTGAGGAAACCGGTCTAATCCCCCAAGAACGTCTAGTTTTCCCTATGGGTTGGAAGTGGAAGGTCAGATGGCAGTGGCTTTTGTAAAACTAGTGCCTATGCCGAATCATGGGATTAGGTGTCAAAACGGACCCCGGGCTCCTTGGGGGGCACAACCGGGAATAACGCTAGGAGGATGATGATAGGGCTGATCTAGTTTGTCTGTGACCGCTCCCGAGAAAACCTGATCCACCATGAAGCCCATATAAGACAGCATAGTCACCCCCGGTTTTATAAAGATCCGTTTGAGTTTAAGGTCTGTAAGAAATGTCAAAAAATGTTACAAATTTTTTATCCATCATTTACTCTATATCTTTATGGAACCGCGCCTTAGTCAAATTGCAAGAGACTTCTTACATAGTGCAACAAGTGTAACAACTATGATCAGCCCGCATGTTATTTTTCTGTAACAATGATTACGAACAATTGACAGCCAAAGACGCATTCTCCTGAAATAACAGTTTCGCTCGACGGAGCTGTATAAGCAAAGTCTTAACACTGTAAATATATATGAGGGGACAATCTTAGACTAATCGAACCAGCTCCACAGTAAGCTCAATAATGCTTGTGTTATGGCTACTAGACCACGATATATTGAATAGATGTAAATACTTAAATACATAGATAACATCCAAGACTCGGAAACAAATATTTATGCTCATCACACAAATATTTTTCGTGAACGGGATTCAAACCCCGGACCTTCAGCTTCGTATGCAGCGTCACTGCCCACTAGGCTTACTGGTCGTCCAAACGGGACATTATTGTGGTTCGAGCTAATTACATCATTACGTCGTGAATCATCATTTGAATTAGCGCATCTTTAACACGTTCGCAACCAAGAACCCGCCTAGCGGGCAATCGTAATGTTTGCTCAGATTGCTGGACCCGCTAGGCGGGCAGTAGTATGAACTTACACGCCTAGCGAATTCTGTCGGTTTCTGGTGAATGTTTCCATTTTTAGTCTGGTTGCGGAAGTTTCAATAATGTAATATGCGCCAACCACAATACACCTTTTCCCTGAGAACGACACATTATGGAACTGTGATCTTACTTAATACAACTGATAAAACTGTTATATTGAAGGAATGAATATTTCTTTAAATATAACAATGTTGTATAGTTTACTAATCTCTGCTAAAGCCCTAATTGACAACTTCGTAAACCTAAATTTCGAATTGGCCTAACACTGTCACGCCCCCCGGACGCAGCGTTTTGCGTGTCTCCCATAATGCCGACCAGCCCCAACACGCTGGCCGTGCACCATCCAGGTACCGTGTGCTTTTGGTGTCGTGTCGTGACGTGTCGCACTAATGCCCGGGCCACACTAACGAGAAATGCCATTAATTATCGCGAGAATGGACATTAACCATGCGGCCACACTGCGATCGCGATAATTAATGGCATTTCTCGTTAGTGTGGCCTCAGCATAACGGAAAAACATGGGGAGATCTAAGCACAAAGAAATGGAGTAACGTTCTGTTTACTGTTAACCTCAACCCACTTGAATGAAATTTTGAGAAGTATAGTTTCGATGATAATTCAATATTATGTGTACCATAGAGCCGATCTGATAATGGAGACAGAAGGTAGCCATAGGAATTCAGTACTTAACCGACATAACCCCGTTGAGTTTGGGCTCGTCAGAATCATCTCAATGAGCAGTTGATGACGGTATACGTGAAAGTACAGTTGACCATAAATGGTTGTACCAAAAATGTTTATTTTGTCAGAAACATCTTTGTGCCTTGATCTTTATACCAATGCTGCACAAACCTACCTATAAACAATTGGCGTTTTCGTATTTATTGTCACCAGGAAGTTATATTATGTTCTCATGAAAAAATCACGTGGATAGCACACCGGAACGTTAAGTGATGTTCAACTTTCCAATATTCATTATTCATAAGTGGTTTTCACGGCAAGCTTTTTTTACGTTTCAAGTGATGTGACGTGACATAGATGAGTGATGTATAGTGTATTCCTTTGGTCTAGATCGTGTTTACATTTGGTATTTTGTTAGACCTTCATTTTCAGGTTATGGAACAATAGAGGTACTTGAAAATGGCGAAATAATTTGTCTGAAAAAAACGTTTTTCCGAAACCCATTTTCGGCTAATGTAATATTCAGACGCAGATAGATTAGGTTCGTTTTATAGCCTGAAAAATCAATAAATCCATTACATTAACGGAACTTGGTTTTAAGAAATAGGTATAGAAAAAAAGCAATGTACCTACCTATACTTTGGACAAATTAAATTACTGTGTATTTTGTTGTAGGTAAAAAACTTATGTAAGGCCCCTGTTGCATCTAGTTGTGGAATATATTTTTGTCACGCGTACACGACATAAGGTGTCCCGAAACTCAACGATAACCTGGTACTGGGTGAGAGGCCAAGTTATACCAGTTATGAAAAAATAAGAAGAAAAATCCATGTCACTTAGTCAAGAATAGTAATAGACATTTTTAGAAAAAGTTGACATGTTGACACCCTTTGTCGCATTTTTAAGTACTGTGATCCTGATCACAATTTTCACAATTTTACAGTATTTTTTTAAATTATGTAATTTCAAATGACAGTGCTATTAATCGCAACCACAAAAATAAATAATAAAAATTCTTAATATGAGTAAAAAAAAAGTTTTGACGAGTTATGGTTTATAAAATTATTGTCAGTCAACTTTGACACTACATGTTGGAAAAAAAATGTACCACACTTACTTTGGAGAGTTATTATAAAAGATGGATTATTTAGTCTGGATTTGAAAATAGTAAAACACGTGCCCCTTTTTTGCCAATAAAAGTGCTATTTCCAATTTTTTGCGAAGGGACCTCGAGGAAAACTTATTTATTTATTTAACTTAATGAACTTTTTCTTTTTTTAACTTGATGAAAATAAAACAATCAACTATCGTAACACAAGCTATGCATCGCCTCAGGAATGACTTCACCAGTCGTGCAAATTTACTATTTATACTGCGCCATACACTACTATTATACTATACGTATTATATTCCACCATAAAAATATTGTGCAAAGTTATTGTAGGTCTAGGGCCGGCTATATAAACTAAAAAAATAACGAGATTTCTGTGCAGGCGTGCCGGCCCGCATCCCGTCCCCGCGCGAGCTCGCGGCGCACACGCAGTGCATCATGCAGAGCGCGCTCATCAAGAAGAAGCTCGAGGAGCAGCGCGAGAACTATCGCCGGCGACACGACGCGCCCAAGGGCACGCCCATCTCCTTCACTCCCACCTCCGTGAGTACTCCATTATATCGGCCGAGACGTCGACTGCTGGATATATCCTTCCGCCAAAGACTGCCACGATAACCGGTCTCGTGCCACCCGCATACACGCATCAGTCCATGTGGGGGTCTACTCACGCTGCGCCTTATTTTTCTTATCACAACGCGATACCTGTTATGCCCTTCTTCGGTTCACATCGCATTTTTGGTACACTCTTATCGACTCTCTCGCTTGGCGCACTTATTCTTAAACTAATACGTTTGTTTCTTACCTGAATAAATGATATAAGAATAATGAAGAATATATCTGATGATAATGACATTTGGTTTTGTGCAGGTGTTACGTAAGATGACTGCGGACAAGGAGTCCGACGCGCCGAGCCCCAAGCAGCAGCAGTGGGCGCAGCCGCCCAAGATGCCGCAGGGGCGGCCCATCGTCAAGGTACAGTCGGGATTTATCTGCCGTGACAAAGCGGCCAAGAGGGTGAAAGTTTGTACGGTGCTACGATATCTATTCACAACACTAAAGACCGGGCGTCCCTGTCCAATGCCCTTCCTATCCACAACACTAAAGACCAGGCGTCCGTGTCCAAAGCTGTTTCCATCCATTAACGGCCCGGAGGTCGTTTAGGTCTTTTTGGACCGTCTGTTGGGCGTAATAGGTAGTTAAGTGTAAAAAAAAGACCCGGATGCGCTCCGGAAGTGCCGGCAGAAGTGGAAACTTGAATATTAACGTTGTCCAAAAAAAACCTCCCTGTAAACCCCTCCCCCCTCCACCTCCCTCCCCCCTCACCCCGCTTCCGCCCCCAAGCCCCGTACGTCTTACATCGAAAAAACCTATAAACGTATTCCGCTAATCAGCATTTTTATAAAAAATCCGGGTTTTAAAGCGCAACACCCGCTTCTTGTATTCCGGCAAATGGCGACACTAAACGTTACGGTCACGCGACCTCCTACACACACACCTGTGGCGAGTAAAAAAAAAAATCCCATCCCAAAAAGTGCACAGCGGCGCTAAAGAAGCTTTCACTTCAAAAATCGTTTTGTCACAGGGCAACCAAAGCGGAGCAGCGCCACCCATGGGCTACCCGGTTTCCCCTGCAGACTACCAACATCATTACCAGCAGCAGGTATGCATTTTTACAAGTTATACATTTTGACACAAGGACACTACGCAATTTTTTGTATTAACTCAATGTTATTTGTTCTGTTTAGCAAATGTCAGGCAGCGTCCGTCAGTTCCTCCACCCGCAACAGAGGCAGCAAGTACCCAATTCGGTGAGTTACCTTTTTTATGACCGTTATTAAATACATAAATACGTAATACATCACCCGCTCAACGCTAATGCTACGGCGGGATTCCGCGAATGTTCGACCCATCGCGAAGTGTATATCCAATTAGTTGCGCGAATCATTCGGGCGAACTCGAAGGGTGTTCGGCCTCCAGTCGGTATTATACCGCACATAAAGGGATTTTGTCGGGACAAAGTTCGTGCCAGCTGCAATACATTTTTTTCTTCCTTTCATTTGAGCCAATCTTTTTATCGCGATGTATGTGGGCTACAAAAACATTATAATGCGAGCTACTTACAAATTTCTACTCAAAAACGTGCCTACAACCCGAACTAAACGGCTGACACCCTCCCCCATCCCCGCATTATGGCAATGGCACCCATTCTGTACACTTTTTCAGGGAACGGCACATGGCTATGTCACGACTGCTATTTAGAGCGCGACTGTATTGGAGCCGACTTTTGTTTCGAAAGTTGAAAGATCTCGTTTTCTTTACAATTTTCGCACAATTTCCTACAATATAAATCCATTGAGTTATAAATCATATGCTATTTACATTTTATTTATTTTTTTCTTACCCAGTGGAATTTTTTGTACAACATTTTTGCTTACATATTAGGATATTGCATTTATATTGCACAGAATCACGAGCTCTTCCAACCCACATTTTTATCCTATTCTGACGAAAAATTAAAATCGAACAGAAAATATGAACATCATCTTATGATACTAGGTGGCAATAGGGGTGTAGACACTACATAAAATAATCAATAAAGTCATATTTTCTCGAAAAAGGATTAAAAATGTAGTCAATCGAGAAATAACAACGCAAAAGGTTAAACAATCTCGAAGTTATAAGAGTCCAAAGTTTTAAGAAGCATGTTCTGTCCCTTTTTCGCATGAAACGATGACGCTGGAAGATTGTGACGTCACTAGAAGAGGGCAATGTGCCGTGCCCATCATGTGCGGCGCCCCGGCAGCATCCCATAATGTGACGTCACACACTGTTGGCGTTGTCTCTCTCTAACAAGCAATATTAAAACGTTTGGATATCTGAAGATTTACGTCACTAGGCATAGTTTTTTGCCTTCCTTCTATTGGAGCGATAATAATTTTCGAGTTTACATCCTCATTGATGTTAATGAAGTGTATGATTGCAGCTAAACAACATGAACAGCATGAGCAACATGAGCAACATGAGCAGCATGAACAGCATGAGCAACATGAGCAACATGACGCGCGGCATCGCCGGCGGCACCACGTTGCACCAGCTGCTCGTGCAGTCGCACCAGAGGAGTCTGAACGGTAATTATCCGATAGAATAATTGCCCGTAGAACCGATGGCCGTTGGGGCGGAAAGGTTTCCAAGTGGCGATCACGTAGCGGAAGGCGGTAAAGGTTGTATGCGGGTGGCTCAGGACCGGTCACTGTGGCACTCTGGGGGAGGCCTATGTCCAGCAGTGGACGTCTTTCAGCTAAAATGATGATGATAATGAGCTTGGCTTGTGACTGAAGATTTATTTACGATGCCATTCGAACCAGTTTTTGGAGAGGAACAAATGTTTTTTATGGGAGCAACTGCTATTAAAGAACATAAATACTCAAAAATTTGAGTAGCCTGACCTCGGTGGCGGCAGCCGAAACCCCTCTATCATAGTGTATAGTCAGGAAAGTCGATATGCTGTATCGGCTGTCGATATGCGCGGGCATCAGACTTCTTGGAGGAGAGAGATTTTCTTAATGACAAAAATGACACGCAAACTGGACAACCCTGGCCAACTGAAAGATCATAGAAATTATTTTCCTATCATACAGTGAAGCTTCTGTATGTAAGTAGTAAAAGTAAACTTAAGAGTCCGCAGTAGGCTCGGCTGAATTTCACCTTCTCATACAAACGGAGTTTCTTTCTCATTTTTAAACTACGTGATGGATTGTGACGAAACTTTGCATATACAATGATATGAGGTATATAATTAGTTTATAGGTTCCAGTTTATAAAACAAACGAAATACAGCAAAAACAAGTTTTGTAAAAACTTAAATTCACTGTATTTTTTTACTATGGTGTCTGAAGCTACATAATCTAATTACAGACATACATATACCTCATGCCATTGTACTTGCAAAGTTTCGTTACAAGCCAACACGTAGTTTTAAAATGACAGCGTAACTACGTTTGTATGGAGAATCGAGCTTGCCGTGGACTGTGGAACCAAAATCCTTCGAATCTAATGCTGTAGTTGCATTTTTGAAGTGAAAACTTCTTGGCGGTGCTGTGCACTTTTGTGATGGGGAAGAAATGTTAAACTCGCGATAGATCACGTGACTGACAGATTGAAAATTCGTAAGACGGACACTTGACCTGATCGAAAAGCAACCCGTTGTTTTTTTAACGAATCTGGACGGGACATTGTAATTTTTTCTGTTTGTCAGAACTAGGAGGCGTGGGCGGCACGGGCGGCGGCGACAACCAGCTCGCCCGCTGGTTCTCCCCCGAGCTGCTCGCGCGCGCCTCGGCCGGCAAGCTGCCCTCGGTGCACGTGCCCAACGCGCTCTCCCTCGAGGACCTGGAGCGGCACCACCACTCGCCGGCGCCGCCGCTGCGCAACTGAGACCCGGCCGACGGGCGCCGCCTCGCGGTCAGGTGAAGCTGACAATACTCTAGTTTTCTTTTTTAAACGAGGGCACGGGCAGTCTGCTTCCAGCCGTGGAAATCCCTCCCCAAATGTCTGCTTCTAATTACTGTGCTTGGTAATTGGACGCCGGCATTGATTCGGATGGCCGAAATGTAAAAATAGAGATATAGGTAGCCGTAAATACGTAGCGTACATTTTCACGGCATTGAAACTTGGTACTGTCAGTTTTATCTGTTCGCCCGAAGCGCGCATTAGGTCGGACGCGAGAGGCTGTAGAGCGGTGTTTGGAGAACTATTTCGGTTGTTTCGTCTGCAGTCACAAAATTATCTATTGCAGTCATAAAACACTGCTGCGACTATGTTTTTAGTTTTACTATCGGTCCATTCTTTGATCGAGATGAGTATCTGTATGAGATTTCAAAAGGTTATCCTCATAATCTCAATATAGAGATGCATTTCGTTAAGCACGGCCAATAAATCGCGACAAGAAAGAAAAGGAATATAATATTTATTTGCCTGGCCTTTTCTCGCGTGCTAGTCCTAAAGCCAAGAATAGACCTATGAAATAGTGTAAATATTGCACAGTTTAATTGCTCAAGCTTATTGGATTATTGGCGCAATTGAAATAGTCCCCAAAACTAGGCGCTCTCATAGAAAGTGTCAAGTAAATTATTTGTGACAAACTATGACTCATTTAATTTGTGCACTTTTTTGTCACTCCTGGTCGCTGAAGCGGTCTTGTCAGTATTTTTTTTCTGACTTCTGGCATCCAGGCTGTCCCTGCATGCTCTCCCAAAGTTGTGTTCCCTATTATATTATATTGTAACCCTAGTACTTACAGACAGTTCGATTCGCTGTAGCATGAAAAGCTGGCATTTTCATGGTATGGAGAATATGATAAAGAAATTAACTGGATATGGAAAAACTAAGAGCGACTGATATGTCAAGAAAAAAATATTTATTCAAGATTTATTAAATTGCTCTTTTTACTGAAGGATTTGACGTATTAAACCAGTTGCATCACCAGTGTTTTTGTTATAAACAAACCTACAGGTTCAATAAGAATTGATACAATTCTTATCTCGGAAAAATACACACTAAGTATTAGACCAAAGTGCATACCAAACAGGTGCCCGCTGCATTGCTTGCAACACAACTGAAAATCTATTTTCAACTCTTTTGGTTAGAAAGAGACTTTCGTTTGTATTAGTAATACCAAGTCGTTATGCAACAGACACCTGGTTTATACTCTTTGTAGGCGATAGACTCGATAGAGTGAGAGTTTTTGGTTATTTTACTGGGACATATTTGGTCTTGACTGTTAACTGGCAGCTATAATGTATCGTGAAATAGACACTTGAAACATAAAATATAATGTGAACGTAAATACGAATGGTTTCAGTTTCATTTATGGTACTCCGATTGCTACTTTCTGATTGTTTCAAAAATGACAGAAATAATGTTGTGCTAATATCAGCCTTGTATATTGTAAAACTTTATGCTCGTTTTTGTGTGATCGACCCTTAATACACAATTATTCTATAAACTATTCAACTTGTCACAACAACCGACAGAGATGCATCAGCGATAGTACTTTTCTCGGTGCAAGTGGAACGGGAGTCGCGCGTAGCGCAGTATTGTTAGAAATAATTGGATGTATGATTATCTCATTCCAAGTATAGCTGCGTCTCTTGTTGTTGTGACAAATCGCATAGTTAGTAGTGAGCTGAATTTGGCGCGAGCATTCGGACGTCGGACGAGATGAAACTGTCTAACTTTATTCTACATTTAAACAATTTGATGAAACCGTGCGATAGAAAATCCTCCTTGTTTGAATATATTTACATTTTCTTCCAGTTTTTGAAGTATTTATGGATAAATACATCAATGTGTATTTTATTCATGTAGACCTGAGTGTTTTATTTGAATGACAGAGGCTCCGTTTTATAAAGATCGCTAAGACTTTATATGATGTTAGTTGGTAATGTCAATATGCTATACGAATACTTGACCTGACGCCAGACCTAACGTGTCATTATAAAACTTAGCCTTGTACACAAAAATAGTGACACTATTTGTTTTTTGAAAGAAAATAGAAGTTTTAAATGAAGGTATTCTTAGAAAATCTGGACGCAATGGGCCATCCCAACATTTTTTTTTCCAAAGGATTCAGCAGCTGGAAATGGACTATGGAAGCGCCATTTCAAGTTTATTTATCTGGGACACATCTGGGGACTTTTAAAATGACCATCGGAAAGTAAATGTTACCTTTGGAAAGAACTATTCCAAGAAATACTAAAGCGGTTCTAAAGAATACCTTCATTTCTTGACAGCGAATTGATGTTACCATATTGTTTTAAAGAAATACTGAATGTATAAAAGAATACGATAAAGAACCTACGCAATAAGATTTTTTTAATCACTGACGGTTGTTTCGGGGCGGATACTGTCAATAAATAATGTCGGTATTTTATATAATGCCCTCTAATTAGAAATTAAAGCAATATAACATTGACATTGTAATAGTTCTTAGCCACGCTGCAATAAAGTAAAAGGTTGTATATGATTCGTAAATTAACGCAGATATCTATTTTACCTAAGTTTAAGAAGACGATAGAGCAAAGCAAACAACAAATTAACAACACATTCAGGATTACCTTCTGTTGATCAGTTCAGGCGTAAATCTATAAAATATATGATCGGTCGTAACGAAACCAAATAAATTAGTCTGAAACATTGCGCTTAATTGTTTGTTTCGCTTGTATGTTCTCTAAAAAAGACGTGGCTAGGCGAAAACTTGACAGTGTCTGTCCATTTGTTGTGCCTATAACTATCGAGCGGTTAACATAATTGTTTCATATAAGGGTTCATTTAAGGGGTCAAGGGATCTCAATCGATCGCGCCATAAGATAAATATCCATCGGCCCACCAATTCGCTTGACAACTTAGTGTAAAACCAACACATCCAAGTGAAGTAAACGTATTGGTTCTATAGTAATAGTTGCACAGCCGACTAGCTGTAGTTGAAGGTAGCAGCTGAGGGGTGAACTTTTTGATGTATTTCTTTGTATAGTGAGTTTACTAGTAAATTCTCATATCGTAATGTATTATTTTACCCCGTCTCAGCTCCCTTTTTGACAATTATTAAGGCATGCTGTCAATAATATTGATGATAGTAAAGTTGAAAACATAATTTTAGGCATAGCGTTAGCTCACTAACAGTAACGAAGACATCAATATTATTGAACGTCTAGCCACTGACTTTATTTAAATGGGATATACTTAGATATGTAAAAAATAGCCAGACCCAAAGTATCGGCGAAGGAAGAGTGAGGAACTAGAAATATTTGGGCGCCGTCAAATTATCGAATTGATTCGAAAACTAATTCATATCTTGCCAATGTTTTAGATACAATATCTCAACTCTACGTACTTCTAAGAAATTATGTTTGAAATCTTTTCTTATCGAAATTGAAGCGAGAGATATTTGGAAGCTGGCAGTTGAATCTTTTGTTTTCGAATTGTGTTTGATCATTTGTAGGGCGTGAAAGTTTATGACGTTACTCATACAAAACACGTGAAGGTTGACAATGCGAATGATTTGTTTGAGTGAATGAAACGAGTGAACGAAAAGATAGTATGCAGAATATATATTGTATAATGTTTATGTATGTATGTCTACGGTTGTGTTTGTTAGCATTTTTGTTACTATGTCATTTACGAGAGGAAATAATTTTCGTTAACGAAGGATTTCGTGTCTTCATTTCGTCTTTGCTATTGGTAAGAACATTTTTGTAATGGATTTTGGAATATTCCCCCAAATGTACGGAACTAGCATTTGTGTTCGGGATTCCACGGAAACTACGGATAGTATATTTTTTTAAACGTTTTACGTCCACTGTACGGCGTTTTAGCGATTCGTGGAGTTTTTTTGCCGTTTGTAAACAATCGACGAGTGTTTTTGCACAGCGGATGATCCTCCTGTTCTTAATTTTCAGTCACGATCAAAAAGATCACGAATTACGGACTGGTGGATTCTCAAGCTTGGCGTTCGTTGATTGTACAATATGATTTTCAAACAAGTTGAGACCTGGGCAGCATGTCAATTATGTTATGATTTCAAGGCACCCGGACTAACCCGTACCGTACCGTCCTAGTGTCAAGAGTGTCAACACTCATCAGAGCAAGCAATAACGCGTATACTTTTCGCCTTATGCCTTTATGACCGGTGTCTTCATCTGAGCGACCTCAAATGAGGACCTCTGATTTGGAAGCGTAGCGCAGGTTTCAGAGTTTATATAATTATTATGGACTTTGTAAAGCAATCATGGACTGGTTTGGAAGGCCGCCCGCATTAGATGCGAGGAGTTTGGTTCTTATGTAGAAGTGAATAGTGGCGAAATTTCAGTTTGTCGGATGTCGCGTCCCGTGATGCGGTCGCTTACGTATTACAACTTAAAAATGTCTCCTGTAAGCTTTAAATTATTGATTAAAGAAAATTTGAAAGTTGTCTGTTTGTTTTATTTCCCTGTATTTTGTAAACCAATGCAAAATTTTGCACTGATTTGGTTATTTATATCAATATACTAATAAAGAGTTAGTGTTTGCTGCGGATTATTATAGTATTGACCAACGAATTCTTGGTCAAACCCAATATAGCATGATTTGCCTATAAATCATTTTAAACAGTTGACTCATTGTGAAGACCATATTAAGGTCGTGTTTTGATATGGATAAAATTACATATAATGCAAGAAAGTATGCAATGCCAGAAATGATAATTAACTCGCACCAGCCTGCCTTGTATGGAAATCGTGACGTGTATGGAAATTAGAAATTGCACAGTCACTTGAAAGTGGCATATCACGAAGACGGTCGAACTACTGCAATAGTAGGTAGGTATTTTATTTCCAGAGCGGCGATATACATAGCTGCTTCGAATGCGTTGAAGTTTGCTTGAACCGAACTAGGTGGCGTTAGTAGTATCGAAATAACAGTGGGTGTATCTTGATAGTCAAGAATGTGAAGAATGTAACCGTAATGATATTGAAACTCAATCCCTCACCGTACCTATCGCGTAATAATTCTCTTTTAGAATTCAAGTTATGGTGCATGTAGGCAATTACTACTTAAAAACACCTTGCAATAATCATCACTACGTGCTTATTGTGTAAGCTATGCGTTTTTTATTTAGGTACATTGTACAACATGTTGCAATTGTACATAATTAAAATCCTTACGGAGCTAATATTGTCACATATTGTTACACACAGGAACTTATATACTTAGGTACTTATTCATACATGTGTTTGCAATTTGTGAAAGTGCTGACGTAATGAGAAAGTCTAAGAGCTGGGAAACTCGTTTCATACAACATAGACACGATCTATCTCTTACGATCCATTCATTAGAGGGGTTTAGAAACTGAATACGAGTTACAAGTGGTGTGATTTCCTCCACCTGCTCGATGGGTCGACGATATAAAAAAAAGTTTTAACCGACTTCAAATCAGTTCCCATCCCAACTGTCACTGTCACGCCTAACGAAACTATAGACCTCTACCTGCGCTTAGTTACTACGAATGGCGGCGACAAAATATATTTGTGGGCATAAGGTTTGGTGAACTTGACCACCTCTGTAAATGTGTAAAGGCGTTCAAGTACCTGGGTCACGGATACGCAGAGCGACAACAAGGGAGCTCTCAGTCAAGAGCAACATGTTGATTCGTAGGTTTGCAAGGTGTACCACTACCACCGACGTAAAGGCGGCATTTTAAGGCGGCTAATCCTTTTACACCTGCAGCCTATGGATCAACTATATGCAAAAAGCTTACAGCGCCCTACGCGCGAGTGATTAAATATTACCGCGAATTGTGGTAAAAATAAAACGACCACCTGACCCTATAGGTACCTGGGCTGGGTAAGGCCGCCGACATTGTTAGTTTTGGTCTGAACAAAACTTTCCAGTTCGTTTTCTCCACATGTGTAAGCACCACCGCCGTTATTGTTAGTTCATTCTATAAAGCAATTAATTATTGAGCTTGTTTCCCCATTCCGCCCAGTGAATAAAAGTGGTTGTATCTATAAAATACTTGCATTTATGTTCACCAAACCCCCCTAATTTTGATCGAAAATGCCGTGTCGCCTTTTTCCGAGTACTTTTAAACTATGAATTATTTTAATATTTGAACATTTACAAAAAAACGTCTAAATACGTTTGAAAGATTAGACACATTACTTTCTGTTAGTACAAGAACGGTGTTTAAATACTTTGATTTGCGTATTTTATAGATCTTTAGATTAGTGGGCAGAGTTTTGGCTTTCGTGACACAAAATTTTGTGTTATGCATAATTACCCCTAAAAATGAACAAAAAACTGGGGACGTATTTTGGCACGGCAACACCTTGAGGTCTCAATCAATATTTAAAAAAAGAAACTGTCATTTTTAGTTTTTCTATGAGAACCGTTTAAGGTGAGTGGCATATTTTCGTCAAAATTTGTGTTTATGTATATCTCTAGTAAGTAAGCGTTTCAGAAGTTCACTTTAGTATGGTTGTTTTCGTTTATGTTTAAAGCTTACATGAAACATGTACAATTGCGTCTAGTTTAACTGAATTTGGTTTTATAACCTAAAACGTTTGTAAAAAACCGCTTTTGTGTTATATATATGGCGCTTTTGTGTTACTTTTGTGTCACCCATAACACTAATTTTGTGTTCAGTAACACAAAACAAGTGTAAAGAGTCATGCAGATTGAGAATACTGTAATAGTAAAGAAAACATTTTATTATTATCGTAAGATTAATTCGAATTGTTACTTAAATTTGAATAGTCTAACTAAACGTATTACTCTTGCAGTAATGGTCGTCGGGTGACAACCAAAACTCACTATTTAGTGCATTTGCAGAAAAAAACAAATATCAAGTGTGTTAACGTAGTATAGGTCGAGTTTTCATGTACTTACCTATTACTTCTTATTAGATAGTTTAGGTTATCACCGGACGATGTAGGTACACCAGTGATGCCGCATTCGATCAAACTTGAATTAGGTCTTAAGGTGTAATTCCGCCTGCGACTGACACGCGCGGCATGCGACGGTTGGGGTATAATAAAAAACCGGTCAAGTGCGAATCTGACTCGCTCACCGAGGGTTCCGTGCAAACTAACAATTAACTCAAGGTAAAGTAAAAGTCCCAATATATTTGTTAAATTACTTATTTTAACCCAACACAATAGAATTCAATTTCAAACAACGAGCAACTTTTACACCAAGACAATTGAATCGCGATCTTTGTTTGACCTGCTATTGAAAATAAATATACGCGTCCCAATCCCAACCCCATTAATTCTAGAAAATCTTAACAGCGCGAATGGGGTCAGCGCCATCTATCGGCCCCATTTGTTACTAACGTGCAAGGGCAGTGTGTATGTTGGTCTTTTAGCGATTATTGTTTATCACGTGAACTGATCTCGATAATTATTGTTTTATTTGATAGAGAGTACTTCTATTTATAGTTTTATAGGAATTACAAAACAAAAAAAACTTTTAAAGTTGAATAAATTGCAAATCTAACTAGGAAATGATTTTTGAAAATAAAACAAAAAATATGCTAGATACGGAAAAAACAAAACTTTTCCCGTAATATATATGTTTATCTTAATCACAAGTAATTATTTCAAATTTTTCGCTTGAATAACTTCGGAGATAAGGGGGGGGGGAATGGTATTTTTTTTTACATTTTCCTTCATAGATCAAAATTTTCCGAGTGTAGAAAAAAAAAGAAAAACTGCTTCAAAAAGTGCAACTCAAGCCCTTTCGAATGATACCCCACATGACCCTATAGATGAATTTTTTTTTTGCCCCCTCATATTCGTAAGTTTTTATAGAAAAATTTAATGTATATTTAAATTTTTAATTTTCCATGCACGCGGATAACTCTCATTTATAACCATTCCAAGTTTCAAATTGATTGCTTGAGTAGTTCGTGAGATATTTCACTTTGTGACAGACAGACAGACGGACAGAGTCGCACCATAAGGGTTCCTTTGTTACCATTTTTGGTACGGAACCCTAATTAGTAAAAATACAAAAAAAAAACTGAAATTTTCTTTTCCAAAATCGCCCCCCTTTGATATACTCTACTCCATGCGACACTGTATGAAAATGTATGTCGCCGTTTCCAAAGTCTGCGATTGGCGGCATTTTCATGCACTAACTAGTAAATATTATAATAGTAGTGAATTAAACATTTAATATACTCAACCGCGATTTTTGGTGAGTGTGCTTTAAAAGTTGTCAGCGTTCTATGAGCCCAAACTGATTGATCTCATTAATTATTTAGTTATTAGTTGATATTGTGTTCTTAGTGCTACGGTAGCCCAGTGGTTCAGGCATGCGGCTGTCAAACGGCGGTCGTGGGTTCGAGTCCCGGCTCGTACCATTGAGTTTTTCGGAACTTATGTACCTACGGAATATGATTTCATATTTACCGTTAGCTTTTCGGTGAAGGAAAAACATCGTGAGGAAACCTGCATACATCTGCGAAGAAATTCAAAGGTGTATGTGAAGTCCCCAATCCGCACTGGGCCAGCGTGGGGACTACTGCCCGTTCCCTCTCTTACATGAGAGGAGGCCTGTGCCCAGCAGTGGACGTATATAGGCTGATGATGATGATTGTATTCTTGATATTCTTTTTACGCAATGGAACTTTAGTGTTACTTACAGCTATGCTCAATTGCCTTTGATGAATGTGATTTTTATTGGATAAATAAACAAAATAAAATAAAACTCGTTTATTTCAGACAACCACGAGTCCATAACTTAAAAAAAATATATCTATACTTATTAATTAGGTACTAGTATTAGTTGTGTCTACTACTTAATATCATGTCAAAAACCAGATCACACACGAATGCAAGGTCACTATCGAGTGTATGCTAGTCTAATGTAGGAGAAGCTGAAATTAAAATTCTGCCATTATATTTAAAATGTCAGCTCTTAATGTTAAGCCTCTCATCATAGACTGGTGCAACCTGTGGTGTGTTGCAAGAATTCTTAAAACTTATTTGTTTCCTAGAAAATTGCTCAATTTGTTATATTTTTTTTATGATGATCTGTTTTTTATACAGAAATGGTAATAAATATATTAAAATACGTAAAAAAAGTGTTTTTTCCTTACCCTGTATTTTAATACTAGTATGAAACAATCTTTACAAAAAAATGTGTTACTTTTGTGTTGCATTTGCGTTATGGTATCACAAAAGTGACTGTGTTATTTTTGTTTTATAAGTGACAATCTCAACGGCCTTACCCACCTACTATTAAGACTAACGCTAAACAGTATAATCGCATATCTAGTCTTAACGTGTTTTTAGACGATCATAAGTTACCAGTGATTCGAGTCGGTGGTAGATTGTATAGGTATTTAACGAGACAGTTTTGGACAGCAGCAGTGCGAGGCCTATAGGGGACGCTGAAGGCCCACGTTAACACAGAATGGCTTGATCCACTCATCATCGTATCAGGTGAAAGACGTCCAGTGCTGGACATAGGCCTCCCCCAAAGAGTGCCAGATTGACCGATCTTGCGCCACGGACTCCCGCGCGTTTTTTACCTGTACGCTTACCATGAGTTTGACAATGACGGCTTACGCTAACGAGTATGGAGTTTTCTATCTGTGCATCTCTATTGCACTTTGACAGTACGAGCGGGATGCACAGATAGAAAACTCGATACTCGTTAGCGTAAGCCGTCATTGTCAAACTCATGGTAAGCGTACTGGTCATCACTCCACCTCGATCCATTAACCGGCACGTTATTTGCACCGTTTCGTCTTTCCGTGGAAAAGTACCTAGTGCTAATACGTTAATTCGGGCGGGGACCGTTCCGTCGCAGCCTCTTCAAGTTCTCTCGGGTAGGTAGGTACTTCGCAATTTTCTGTTGACACGGCGAACGCCCATTCTGCGTTTTTCTTTAGAGCGCATGTTTAGATTTTCTAAGATTCCTCTTGTACCATAAGCGTCGAAAGGAATCTTTGAAAATCACATACGACGGATTGTGTCGACTGCTTTCCTATAGCGGTCTTGCAGAATCTTACACAATGCTTCGGTCTTCGTTTATCACTCGATTACAACACTCCGCTTTTTTTGTACTAAGATAGATATGGTACCTACTTATGGTGTAGGTAGGTACGTACCTACGGCTCGTCACCGTTTAGCGACCAAGAGGGTTCTTGTGTGACTAAACTATTTGTCAGCCATACTACAAGCAAAACGAAGTTTTATGAATTACACTCTGTAATAAATAAGTCTGAATAGACTCTACCCTATGGGAAATTTTTCATCAGAGAAATAGTAAGATATGTTTATATATAGATGTTTAATTGGTACCTCTCATGCTTGACATGGCGGGAGTCCGCTGGATGCGGGTGGCGCAGGACCGATCCCTTTGACACTCTTTGGGGGAGGCCTATGTCCAGCAGTGGGCGTCTTTCGGTTGATAATTGATATGATGATGACGATGATGCTTGACATCTAGCCGTCAAGTAAATGAAAACATAGCTCCACATCTCTGGTAGAAATTCACCCTAAAAGAGGCGGTGCGCGAGGGCTACACGGGAGAGGCAATTTTTAAGCGTGTATATCGTCAATAGATAGGACGTTAAAATAAACTAAGATATAAACTTTTTATTTCTTTATTTACATTTACACAGAGAATAATTACAGCAGGTTAAGACTTAGATCCAAAATACATAGGTACCTACTTACCTACGCTTAGGTGTCAAACATGGTCTTCTTGGGAATTCTGAGATTTGGTTCAATTGATTGGCATAGTGTCTTCAGTGTCTGTTACCAGCAAACAACTTCAGGCATCCAAAACTCCGGACTTGACTATTCAATTTCCACAACAATTATTATGCTATTAGGGTGAAAATCGAAAAAAAATGCGCACAATCTAATCTACCTACGCTTTAACTTTTCTCATTTGAGTACCTAACGACAATACCCATACATTTTACATGGGTAATTTTCAATGAGAGAAGTTAAAGCGTAGATTAGATTAAGGCCCTTGACTATGTGCATTTTTTTTTCACCCAACCATGCCGCTTAGGTACTTAATAGAAATAGGAGCTCGGTCAGCGAGACTCCGGCGAAACTCTTGGGTGACTAAAAGTTCGGCTTGTCGTTAACTTTTGGGACACGTAGTACATAACTATCTATACTTCAAGTAGATTACGTTAAAGTAACGAAAGGAACGTTTTCGACTATATAAGTAGCGCGTATATTGATTCTTGATTGTCATGTAGCGACATGGTATTGATTGATAAAGGCTTTTTTATGGCTGTTATGACTTGGCTATCACCCGTTAGCGGCTTAACGTTGACTTTTGGGGCAACCTGTATAACTACAATTTCAGTCTTGAATCTTGTAGCTGAAATACAGCATCGACAAGGTTAATTGATGACACGACACATTATAAATTATAATATAAGCTATAAGTACAGGTGGAATGTCTTTTCGCTCATATTTGGAGACCCGAGAGAGAGTTACCTAGCTAAGGCTAAGGGTGGAATTCCACTTGTATTTACGAGAGATATTTTTCCAATGTACCTACATTGACTCAATCTTTAAGCAAAATTTGAGACGTAAATACATATATTGGACAAATATCTTGGAAAAATGGACTGTTTCCTCCATTGCACTTTTACAGAAGACCGCTACAGATCCATACCCTGTCTGATGTCCGTTAACTTTCCACGGTTAAACCGCTGAACTGATTGAGATGAAATTTGGTATGGAGATATTTAGTTATAATCCTTAGGAGATAGGATACTTTTTATCCCGGAATTCATCTCCTAAGGGGGTAAAATAGGGGGCGGAAGTTTGTATTGATATACCATATAAACGAATTCCACGCGGACGAAGTCGCGGGCAAGTACTTAATTTATAATTTACACTACTTAGTATCGGTTTTATGTGCTCCTGGTGAAGGTCGCGGGAGGCGCAGGACCGGTCATTGTAGCACTCTTTGGGGGAGACCAATGTCCAGCAGTGGGCGTCTATCGGCTGATTAAATGATGATAATTTGTAAAGTCGCCACAGAGCTGAGAATGCAGTGAGTTGTGAGAGACATGACATTGTACAACGCTCTATAGAATCTAGGTATAATTCTGAATTGATTCTGGTAGCTATACGATGTCGATGACCCTTGATTTTGTTGCTTGAATATACCAGCGCTTTCAATTTTCATGATAAATAATACCAACAGGAAAAATGTAAACGGACAACTCTTTTACGATTTACGTCGTTAGAATAATTTTTATGAGCCATTATGCCCATCATAAATGTTCGCTTCGAACAAATCCATACTAATATTATAAATGGGAAAGTGTTTGTGTGTGTTTGTTTGTCCGTCTTTCACGGCAAAACGGAGCGACGAATTGACGTGATTTGAAGGAATGGAGGGTGACAAAGGATAGTTTTTATCCTCGAAATCATCCCCTAAGGGGGTGAAATGGGAGGGGTAAATGTTTGTATGGAGCTGCGATATAAACGAGTTCCACGCGGACGGAGTCGCGGGCAGTGATTCCATAAAGGCGAGCCCAAGTTAGTAATTTAATCTAATCACTTCAAAATAACCTAGCCTTGAATCACTTTTACTGTAGATAAGACCATGCACGATTGTCGTCAGTATCCGCAAATAGTTCAATGTTTTGGCATCCATTTCTAAAATTAAACGTCTGAAACAGCAAATGTTAATATTAACTAGGTAATAGCAAATAGGTGCATGTACCTAACGAGTTGCGACACTGACCTAGGCAGATGATTAGTAAGTATTTACTAATTCAAGAAAATTGTGTTGTTTTTGAACAACGACTACAACTTCAGGCAACCGCTGGCCGACTGACGAGGTCGATTTCCCTTTCGCGTCCCACGGATCGGGGCGATATTCATACGGTTATCGACAACGCGTGAGGCGAACCAATCTAATTTTGGGCTCTGATTACACGTAGTTGATATGAATTGGGGGGGTCAAGATATACGAGTATCGGGGAGGATTTGCTAAGGGGAGACAGTTTGGGAATAGCATTTGGCACATGCGCAGTCGGACGGTTGAAGCGATCAATATGTCGTAAGTATTCACATAAATGATCGAGTTTTGTCTTTCCAACGTTGCACTAGACTCCCTACCTACTGCTAATAATGTCGTAATATTGTAGGTCACCCACTTTGTTGTTTGGGTACTAATTTGTTAATAATACACTACCTACTCGTGTCTATGTACTAGACAGATTCTTGAAATCGAGTAGGTTAGGTACCTACCTACAACGGCTACAACACACACTTTTATGCAAAAACTTCAATGACTTTCAATCTTCTTACGGGGAGAATACACGACCACTGCACAAGTGTTGATAAGTTCAGTTTATTCAATACGATCATTCCATCAGAATAATTTTGAAACCAACATACCTATTTAAAGCAATTTAAGAGGGAAGTACCTTTTGGAATACTACGTAGGTATTTCAATACTTACTTACAAAGTAGGTTAGGTAACCAGTTAATGTCAGTAGCGAGCTTTTAGCTATATTATACTTCCCTATTAATACGAACCACCTGTGCCGTACCTAGTAATGTTGATTTAGTACCAATCAACATTCTGAACCCACTTAGGACATGGTTTCGAGAATAAAAATTACCTAGGAATCCTACCCAACTATTTTTCCGAAAATAAGTTTGTACCTAAGAGACTAAAAGATTCTCTAACTCTAACGCATAGTTGCGCTCTGTATGATATTGATAGGCCATGATGGCCGATTGTGTAGTAGAAGTAGAGTAGCCCTAATGATTATAATGAGGAAAATGTACTAATACCTATCTATACTTCTATACTACTATTATAAAGAGGAAAGATTTGTATTTTTGTGTGTGTGCACTGTGCATGTTTGTAATGAATATACTCAAAAACTACTGTGTACTACCGATTTCAAAAATTCTTTCACCATTGGAAAGCTACATTCACCCTGAGTGACATAGGCTACTTTTTACCGCGGAAAAATGATTAATTCCTACGGGAAAACGGGTAATCCGTGCGAAGCCGGGCCGGGCAGCTAGTATTTACCTAAATATAAAGGAGTTTTTAATGAAATACGAGCGAAGCACAGCACCCCGAGCTCATTATAAAGTCTAAGGAGCTTTAACAAAAGAGCAAAGGCACTGCTTATAACGTGAATTGACACTCATGAGTCATGACCATGAGACCTAATGTGTAGTTGTGCACCTATGAACATTTTGTAACTTGACCCCGTCTATAAGTGAAGGGAGCTACAAGCTAAGCAATAATCTATCGTTGAATCTTTGGTCACAGTCACAAACTCATTTCATGTTGCATGCCATGAAATACTTCCGATGTGTGCACAAATTGAACACGACCTTATTGTTATGGAGATAAGGGTGAACAGATATTTGAGAGCAGCCTTCAATGTTATGATGGCGATTGAACAGAGCGGCTACCGGGAAATTAAAACGAACTTCGCTTGTGTATCCCCGTCTCTGTCGCACTTGCTAGTTCGAGCGACAGAGATGGAGATATTCGAACGAAGTTCGTTTTCACTTCGCGGTTAGCCCCTCAGAGGTATATTGGCATAATAATAGTATCAAAGGTCGATAGGTAATCGCACACTAGTTTTAGGTATGTAATAGGTAATAAATACGACTCAAATACAGTAGGTATATCACAGCAGTATACGGTAGGTACATATTTCTATTTCGACTTACGTAATGTAAATTAGATAGACAATCCACTTTTAGAACCTTATTGATCCACGTAGCAACGTGCATAGGTACCTGGATGCCGTCTCTTTCATCGCGGATACTTATTATTTCGTTAACATTCTAATATCTACCTACGGACAGCCCAGTAATACACGCAATTAACCTAAACAGCAATAACGGGGTCGAGACGCGTAATCGATCATTAAATATAAAAATATTGGTACGTTTTAAATCAGAATCACAATCTTGACTCTGCGATTTATTCACTTGACACTTGACGTTTGCTTTGTCAAAGGTTTTTGTCGACCAACCTGATCTTGGAGTAACAGTGTAACTGGCAGGAATACTGAAACAAAAGACGTCACTACAGAAAAAGTTACACATTCGAGAACGTTCAGTGTTCGTGACAACTACGCAAAAGAATTAAAATATTAGCTGGTCGGCCCGGCAGCGGAGCGTGCTCCTGTGCCGATGCTCGCCCCGCGAATAGTTTAGGAATTTTCTGTAACGAGTGTGGCGCTGTCGAGACCGAAGCCCGAGGTGGGGCGTAGGTTGCCGACCGCGCGGCGCGGCGCGTCAATCCAATCCAGTCGCCATCCTGGCCGCGAGAGGCACTAGAACAAGGAACGAACAATATTGCTACATACACAATGTGCTGCCCATCTTACCTACATGTACAGCGCGTGGACCAGTGATTAGGATTATTTTGTTTTTAATTGTTTTTTTTAACAGGTTAGTGCAAGTTTGAATTCTTGTTTTACGTATCAATGAACGCAGACGGACAGAAACGTTTTTATACAATGGCGTCGCATTCGCATGATGTAGATGTACTTACGTACGCAGTGCATTTCAATAAGACTAGGTACTCATGGATTAGCAAAAACGGACTTATATTTAAGACAAAACTAATTCATATTTAGTGAAATGTTTGCGTTAAAATCGTTGTACAATTGGAATGCCTTGTTGTTGTAAGCGTTAAAACATTAGAGCCAAAGATTATGAGTTCATAGACACCACACAGAGGACGCGTTACGCAATTTATAGGCGGGCACATTTTAGTAATGTTACATTTGATGGGATTGGGATCATGAACATATATTTGATGCGTTATTTCTAATTTGGCAGTTACTCAAGCGGACTCAATTATACCAGAAGATACTAAATATAATCACATAAGTATTAACATGATTTGGACTTTAAGGTATGTTCAGTTCAAAATCGATTTTTACGCCTACCTATCCAAAACTGCATTTAGCTGACGTTTTTAGTTTGCCGCTTTTACTTTTATTAAGTTTAATTTAAAAACTTTTAGTTCATGTGCTTTGCATATTACAAGAAATTTTAAAAAATCTAGCTAAGTTGGCGAAATCTAGGTAATCTACCACTAATTGATGTTATACGCGTATTTTTCGAAATTGACCAAGTTGAATTAAAGTGGCAAAGGAGTTGACAGTCTCCCTACATAAATACTCGCCGCGCGGCCATATTTGCTACTGTGCACATCCGGTTTCGTTTCAATATATTTTATCATACAGTTTGGCTTGTAATGAATAAAAAAAATTGGATTGTATTATGGTAAATCGAAATAATATATAATGTCATTTAAAAATATCAATTCACGATTCCAAACTTGAAAACCGATGCATTCTTTGTGTGATGGTGATGTTGATTTGGTAGAGGGGTCGGCGTCGGCCATTTTGTTTTCACTCTGCGTTACACAGCCGAGAGCGACGGTGGCGCATATGGTGATTCGAGTCGACTGACACAAAGGCGCTGGCGTGAGGCGTCCATTTTGTGCAGATGCAAAGCAAGCGGAACATGTTATTATTAATGTTTAGATATTAACTTTTTGCAATGAATAAACGGAGGTTTAACAGTTTAAGTGTGAATCATCAGTGAATAAGTGATCGCGTGTGAGAAGGTATGAGAGTTTTATGATTTGTTTTCATAATTTATTCGTAATGCCCATGCGTCGATATTTTCTGTTAGAATATTTTTTATAATTATAGATAAGTTATATTTTGTTCGCTAATTTTCGATGCAATGTTGTATACATACCTACATGTGTACCGATTTTGTTATGGTTGAGATTTTTTTAACGAGTTTCGACTTTTTTTTTGAAACAAATTATATATAGGTACTTATCTAACTAAGTACCTTCCGTAGTTACCCACGATGGTAGGCAATTAACGAGGCTATAGAAGGTTCTGGAAATGAACACGCAGTAATTAATTTACATTAAGTATTTATTTTCCAAGTTAAAATAGTACTCGTTGGTATGCTACATCACGTCGTTTAGTACCAAAATGTATATCTATCTACCTTCCAAATGATAGCTAAGATGATCTTAGTTCTCATTTAGTACGGATCTTGGTGAGATTCGAACTTACAACATATTACTAATGGTGAATGGTAGATAAGTACTGGTGGTCTGGTAGTGTTGATGTTGACGTCGTTCCCCTAGTAGGTAATTACCTAAGAAACAAATATAACGATTCTCTCTCTGAGTCACTGTCCTCTCCAGTGACAAGAACGTGATTTGATGATTTCTGTTTCTTGTTGTGAGCTTACCGAATACCTAGTAGTAGAAGTGACGTTCCCCGTATGTTTTTCTTTAACGCACCATGGTTCCAGTGTAATTATTTACCTTAAACATCCCATGCTTGTTTTAGGTAAATAAGCATATGTACTCGAACGCCATTTTTCGTTCTTGGTACAACTCTATTTTGTAACGACGGGTTTCCCAGTCTGTGACATCAGGAGTTCTACTGAGTATTACACTGTAGGTACACTAAAATTAACCTACCTGTAGGTACACTAAAATAATAATAATGAATCAGACCGCAGGTACCTGGATTGATAAATATGCGATATGCTGGGCTTTTAATTCTCTCGCGCTCATGCGTCTCACCTCATTTGTGGATGAGCGTTGATGTGAACTTGAAACAAACTAGCGAATATATTTTTTCCACTTTTATCAAAAACATTCACAGTTTAAGTTTGTTTAAGTTAGCGGGGCTGAGCCATTCTTTACTGCCACTGTGGTGAGGCGAGTTAGTCGGATTTTCCTCTCCTACTCAATGACAGAGGGAGTCTCTCCGCCCCTAGCCCCTAGTGTATATTCGGGTCTCGTTCGACATGCCCATCGAAAAAAAGAACCTTCAATGCGTACTTAAATAATAATATTGTGTAAGTGTGACTGTTCTGTGAGTGTACGGTTTGTAATCGTAAGCGGTGTTCGTTATAATCTGAATGTATGGAACGTTTGACAAGTTTCTATGGATTGACAGCTGTCAGCGCCATATTTAACTTTGATCGGTCTGTAATCGTAAGTCGGTGCAACCCGCCCTAAATCTGGTTCCGTAAAAACTGGATGGTGGTATATTTATATTCTAGTCTATTATTGTATGGTCCACATCTGCCCTCATAAGCCAAATAGCGGTATCTCAAAATGAAATGTTATTGTAAGTTATATCATTAGACGTAGATTTTAAATTGCATGTTCCAATGACATTTCATTTTGAGATACCGCTTTTTGGTTTATGAGGGCAGACATATAGGTATTTTATTTTATTTAGTATGCATGAGCCTATCGAAAGCCGTGAGTTACTTTACGATAGAATACGATAGAACGTGATAGCCAAGTGCTTTAGATTGAGACTTATAACAGGTCGTCTGTTCGAATACAGGCTACGTTCCTGTTATAATTCGGCACATAGGTGCCTACGTACGGTACGGAATTGCGCCGACTGATATTTGATCGCTTTGGAAGGAAGGTCAAGCCGTAGTTCCAGGTTGTTCTCTATGGCAGCAGTTGTATAAAACAACTAAGAGGCGTTGAAACGAGGAAGCCTAGTCTCAAAAAGTTCTAGTATTCCGCTTTGAGTTGGGCTTAAGTCGCTTGCGCATAGAGAATTCAGCCAAGAACGCCCGTTAAGCATAGATATCATATTTAGGGAATGCAAAAACCGGTAAAATTTCAAAACCGCTTATTAACCGAATCGTTCCGGTTTA
Source organism: Epinotia demarniana (assembly GCA_945867215.1). Lineage (NCBI taxonomy): Eukaryota > Metazoa > Arthropoda > Insecta > Lepidoptera > Tortricidae > Epinotia > Epinotia demarniana. Next base: position 4,554,771 of record OX244278.1, on the reverse strand, counting down.
TTAGTAGGCGAGATGTATTTGAATAAATAACTAACATTTATTTCAATACTTTTTATACATCATCATTAATCATCATCATAAGCCTTGTGCATCTGTGATAAGATGATTTAAGCAGAGTCTATGTCACGGTGGTGCGGCACGTACATTACTCGTTAGGCCGATACGGGAGCTACGACCGCATATTTGACAAGTAAATGCTGTGCACGGTGATGTAGGGCTAGGTTCTCATGGGAACAACAGAAGATCGAACCAAGCTGCATCATGCGCAACCATACCTTTGCCCAGGGTCTTCGTCCAGTGGTCTCGTTTGATGGGTCTGTTCCCATTTGGTTGCATCGATCTTAAAGGTCAACATGTCTCGTTTTGCACTATCCTTTTAATCGAAGCATTGGTCGGCCCTACTGGTCGTTAAGATGGGCTATTTCGCTAAGGAGAGTTATGCATGGCAAAAGAGAGGGCTCGATCCTTTGTACGTGCCGCAGCCAGTGAAAACGTATTTGCTTCAAGGTAGCAATAATGCTGGGGGAACGCGCGAAGCACCCCTTCATTCGTAACACGATTCTTCCATGAGATCTCTAAAATACGCCGAAGACATCGTATGCAGAACTTGTTCAATTTCCACTCCTGTATTGTATACGATGTCCAAGTTTCAGCACCGTACATGACATGATGCATGTCTGGTCTTGGATCATCTTCGTATTTAAAGTCAGGTGTTATCCCATTCCCTTGATTCCACTGAGCTTCTCGAACATCGAGGATGCCTTGCTAATGCGGAAGTTGATCTCTACGTCAAATGAGAGGTTGTTTGACACTGTGGGCCCATAGTAGCTGAAATTGTCTACAACTTCCAGAGGCGTACCTATTATCCAACAGTATTGTTAGACAGACATTATGGATTTATATCGATATACTTTTTACATTACATTCTCTATTATTCTTCATACATGCTCGTCGATTGAATACTTTTGACCTGACCCTTCTTTAGGATTTCTCCGATTACCCAGAAAAATTTCTTCGAGGTCGTCCCCTTCCAACTTTTCATCGGCTTTTCCTTCATTCACTCTCTTTGTTAATCTCCACTCATCCATACTCTCTACATGCCCAAACCAACTTAGCATGCCCTTCAAAATGTTTGTCACTACATTTTTAGTCGCAGATATATCTAGAACAATAGTCTCAGTGGGGGATGAAGCAATTTAAAAATATAGTAATTCATGTAGTGCACATTTACTACAGCAAATTATATTTGAAACGATACAAACAAACTTGATGACACGCGCACGGCTTAGGAAATTGCTAAAATTCGTACGCACCTCGCCCGCAAACATTCTGTCCGCGGCACGTTCGGATACACATCTAAATTACACGAGGCACACTGAGGTGCCTTTGAGCACGGGCAAAAGACCGACGCAGGGCGGCTCGCCGCGCGCTGCTCGCGCACAGCGTGTAACCGCGTACGAATTTGAGCAAAATAGTTTAGCCGTGCGTGCCTTAATATTTTAACTAGATTCACAGACACGTCACTTTTTCGTGTTTGTGTGTGCGTTGGTTCAACCTTCACTAGCGCGCCACTAGGCTGGGCACCAAATGGATGGATATGCATCATTTTGGCTTAGAGTGGTCTGTTGCGACGTTTAATTTTGACATTCACGACCGTTGTCCAGATGGCGCGTTGTTATGACTACCCATCTATTTGGGTATAAAATACGGGCTGCCTCAACAATGTTTAATACTACAGTTTTGACATTCATGGACAGATTTTAGCGTAGCGCTGCTTCAATCAGCTTGTTAGAGCGGTCGTCTGTGCTCAGCTGCATTTCTTTTATAAACTACTGGAACAATTAGTGTTCGAATTCAACCGCGTATAATTTTTAGTACATACCGGTTATGAGAAGTGTAATATGTTATACCGGAATAGGAACCGAAACAAGTGATTTTAGTTAGTTAATGTATAAAAAAACGGTAACGTTTTAGTATTTTCTATTTTGTACCGATTATCTTCAGTCTTCCTAGCTCATTCTTAAAATAAGACCTTTCTTTGAATACGGTGTTAGTTAATTGTTTTACTTTGTACACTTCATATAAATCAATTTAGATTACTAATTTCTTTTTTTTTGGCTTTTTAAGTGACTTGTAATGTGGAATAGACTATTAATATAACTACAACTTAGAAAAGTTGAAAAACCCCCGACATTTTCATTTTAAACTCTAATATCTCAAAAACGGCTGAACAGATTTTCATAAAACATGGCTAAGAACAATCGGGATAAAATGATCTATGAGACAAACAAAACCGCATTCAAATGGGCCCATCCGTTAGGGAGCTACGGCTACCACAGACAGATACATAGGCAGACACGTTTAACTTATAACTCCCCTCTTTTTGCGTCGGGGGTTAAAAATAGAATAAGGTTTTAAGAAATAAGAATATCCCTCTTATAAGGCGTAAGTACCTAAGCCTTTTTACACCTATGGACACATGCAAGAGCATCAGTGCTTATCAGTTTATCATTAAAATTGTTTGACTTATCAGAGATGCTGCAAATGTCCTGCCCTGCCTTATTCTCAAGTCAGCATTGATTTTAGCTGCATTATCATTAGCTTTCTGGCGATGAAAAATGTCTTGAGGAAATCTGCGTACCTATATCTGCGAAGAAATTCAAAAGTGTATACCTGGGAATCTGCATTAGGCCAGAATTATTGCCCATTCAATATCATCCATTAGAGGAGTTCTGTGCCCAGCACTGGGACGTATATAGGCCGACGTTGACGATTTGCCAGAAACTACAATGTGTATTTTAGAAGTGAAAACTACTTTAGCGGCGCTGCACTTATGTGACGGGGAAAAAATGTTAAACTTGCAACAGGTCACGTGACCGTAAGATGTCACGTGACCGTAAGATTCGACAGATTGATAATTCGTAAGACGTATACGTGACCTGATCGAAAAACTGTTACAATATCATTGAGTTTTCACTTCTGCCGGCACTCCCGTAGCGCAGCCCGGTCCTTTTTTTATTTAAAAATAAACGAGTGTTATGTAACTGATTTACTTAGAAAAATTCTATAAAATAAGGTAATTCGTTAAAATACGTGGATTTGAGTCAACACATTTACGTCAGTGACATGTTTGCAATTAATAGGTGAAACACAGATGTCCTACTGCGTTTAGATCTAGACTAGATCATCGGCGGCGGGGATTTTGATAACGGGCTCTTGTTTTTTAAAGTTGACTGAAAAAGACGTGAAACAAAAGCGATATATATCCTAAGGATCATCTCATTTAAGGTAAATGGAATTGTTGCCCAGGTCTTCATTTTCTTAATATTTCTTTTTTCTTGTCTGATGCAAGGGCGAGCGTGATAGCTCGTTTCATGTCACTTAATAATGCTATTCGTCCTCCTACCGTCTTTCCCGGTTGTATTCGTTGGCGAGCCTGAGATCCGCTTTAGCACCTATAATGCAATGCTCTTACATGTATAAGGTAATTTGGTCTTAAAGAGACAGATTTACGAGTTTCTTGCGGCGTTTCTTCTCGGTCCTGAGGCTAACTTACAGAACAAGTATTTACCTGTTTTCAGTAACTGTTTGTAGCGGACCAGTACCTACGCCACACACGCCAGTGGGCCACTTAATGAGCACTTTCAGCCCCGTTGTGTTATTTTGTGTGGTATCATTGTTACCGATTTCAATTAATGAAATTTTCGGACGTATAGTTTTCACGTAATATAATTCAGCGTATCAATAAAAAACCGTGTAATTGTGTAAATTATTAGCATTGAGATAATTAATGATTCGGATGTAATTGTGGTTAATTCTGGCTTTAAACTTTACTGAGAATTTTAAACATTAATCTGAGCCAGTAATTAAATGCGTGTTTTATCTACCACGTTCTTGGCCCCCACTTGTGACGTCATGGTTAAGAACTGCCGGGAAAAATAATACCTAGGACCAAATTACAAGGGTCCCAGTATCGGTATCGAGGAAAATAAAATAGCCGAACGAGCTGCACGAGCGGGGGCGAAAGTGACACACTGAAACACGCGGTCCAGAAAAACACAAAAATCTCTGGAGAAGCTCTCCCTAAAGACAAACCGCCTTATTCATAAAACTTAAAATGCCTCTGCTAAATAGAATGTGCTTTGTCCCTTTCTTACGAACACAAATGTCAAAGTGACAGATAAGGACAAACTAATTTTAACGCCATATAGTTAAAACAGGCTTGTAGTGCGTTTATGAATACGACCGTTACAGTTTTGATAAAACCATTCAGGCTTGGAGAGCTACCCCAGGCCTAAACCATTCCAAAGCGCTAAGACTTGCAGTTTTGATAAAAGCATTCAGAGGGTTATCCCAGGCCTGAAACATTCTAAAGCATCAGCAAGACTTGACCAAGAATAGGCATGATTACAGTAATTGAAAATCACTAAAATATGGTATTTTCTTAGTGAAATTTTAATCATAGAATTTGAAAAATGTTCATATTTTTTTATTGAGTAAGGGATTATTATTTATTTTGATAAAATTAAACTGAAAAATACGGACGCCCGCCATGATATGTTAACCACCAATCAGAGCGCATGACGTCACGTTTGTATAAACAAATACCCATAACGGCCATTACCACAGATAACAGAGAAAACTTACGTACTGAACGAATAGTAAGACAGGCATAGAACTATCTTATCTGTCAGATCTTCATGTATACGTCATTGTCCCGCTTTCTCGCTCGCACGGCCGCGCAAGACTAGTAAACTTTTGAATTTATGTTCATTCAATGAGCAATTGAGCGATCTAGGTAGCAAACGTCAAAGGTCTGTGTTCTGTTTATACAAACGTGACGTCACTCCGGACGCCATGACACTGACAAGCGTTTTAGCGCCAATTTGAAAATTATTTTTCTACTTAACTGTTATATTCTCTTGAAAAATCTTATTCGTTGTACATGATAAATGTTTCTAAACATTATAGAACAGTTTTGTAAATGTGTCATGCCTATTATAGTAGGTGGCGATCATAATAGATCAGCAATGGTTGGTACGCGAAAAAGCGAATGATGTTTCTACTACTGTTTTGATGACGCTTGAAATGGCATTTAATGGTCGGGGCGAAAAACTAAATAACAATATTCTAGTCGTCTTAAGATAAAAAGTTTCTGTTAAAAATTTCATTTTTGGTACAAGCTCCCGACTGTACTTTTTTGTATACCATCATCAACTACTCATCGAGACGATTCTGACGAGCCCAAACTCAACGGGGTTACGTCGGTTAAGTACTGAATTCGCATGGCCACTTTCCGTCTCCATCATCAGATCAGCTCGATGGCACCATAATATTGAATCGTCATCCAAACTATACTTATACCCAAAATTTCAGCTCAATCGGTCACCGGGAAGTGGGTCAAATTTAACTTGCAAGATTTGATTATGATTACAAACAGACAGACAACGGGACAGGTGAAACTAAATAAAAGCTCGTAAAATACCTTGCATTTCATTGACGACAAGGTGTCGGATTGCACGTTTTTCATTCTTCAAAAACATCGTATTAATTAGTACATCGATTTAATTTTAAAATATTTAGTAGACAGGTTTTCCGAAACTCAAATATTACTTTTCGACGCCCTAGTGCAGATGTAACTGCTACACTGTTCAAACAGAAGTAATATCGATCCAATTCATTACATTCATCTTTATTATGAAAATGAGACTGAACTCGTATGTCGTACACAACCTAAATACCAATGTTTTACTCGTATGCTATGCACGGTTGTTTTGCAATGGTTTTCGTATATACATATGTAAATATTTGAATGATTATGTTTTGAGATTCATGAAATGTTAATGTATGTTTTAGCCGTCAAAATGGGTACGGAATACGACAGAAAGTTCGAGGACATGAAGAAGTACATCCCGTTCTTAGAGAGCATGATTGCTCGACTGGAAGATACCAGCGAGGGTTCCGTGAACCCTCGGCAGGCCCAGCTCGATAAGATACGGTCTTTGAGAAATCTCTTATTAGATAAGAAGAAAAGGTTATTTGCAGTTATTATTTCGATAAATAGCTCTCTTCGCTCGCTAGCTTCAATTTAGTTTCTCGCTTGCTTTTTGTTGTTACATTATAGCGTGGTTATGAATAATTATTCTTTAATTCTTTTGTTTTAGGATGAAAATGGACAATTTATTAAAGTGTGAACAAGTTCTTATTAATTTGTATGCCAAAGTCGAACAGGTTAGTGAAACTTAATTATCAATAAATATTTAATGTTTACTTTTTATAATTAAACCTGACTAATCTCTATCTATTCCAGAGAGACACGTTACCTGGAATTCAACCGGCATCTGAAGTAATTCCTCCACAGGATGAGACTGATTTAAGTCTAGCTCGAAATAAACTCAAAACGGTTACGTCAAAAACTCGCGAGCCAGATACATTGCCAGAAATAGCACGTGCTACCGAAACTGAAGTGATTTGTACACCTGGGAGCAAAGAACCTGCTTTGTTCCAGCGGAGGCCAAACAAAGGGTCACCATCACCAACTAAGCAGTCCTCCAAAGACAAATCGCCTCAGAAATCTAGTTCGAAACGTTATACGCGGGTTTTACTATCCCCGGACCGAAGTGAAAGACTCTGGTCTACATCGGATGGACCTCCCGGTGATGAAAATCTTTTCAGTAGAAGATCACCCCCCAGACCATCACGCAGGTACTCTCCCTCGTATCATAAACGTGAAAGAAAAAAACCATCTAAACAAGAGTCTCACACTCGGAAATCTAAGGATTTAAATATAACATTAAAAGTCCCAGAAGAACGATTGAATTCCTTGAATACGAAAGATATATTATCAAGGATAATCAATTGTAGTGATGGCGATGTAGATATTGCCACTTTGCGTGAGCTTAGAACGCAAATACTCGGAGAACTGAAACATACTGGAGCCAATGAAGACATATCAGATTTGATTTTAAAGTCTTACAAAAATAAAAAAAACAAGAAGAGCCAATCGAAAAACAAAGCTGATGTCGAGGAGGGAGAATTGTCCGATAGTGAAAGTGAAGCCATAGAAAACATTTATGGTAACTTAGTTGTCATTGAAAAAGATAAAAGCAAAGATGTGTTATCTAATCAGACCAAATCGAATACAGAACAAGATCAAGTATCTCGTAAAATACAAATTTGTCTCGTTATTAACTCCGATAAAGAAGAAACTTCATCGGAAGTGAGCAAAAATAGGAATACGACGGAGAACCAAAAAATCTGTGATATAACTGATTTTGAAATGTTTGATGACAATTGTGGCAAAAGTGCAAAACCAGCGTATTCTGCAAACAATACAGAGCTTGATGTGGAACCTGCCAGTCAAAAAACTGGTACATCATTGTCTCCAGTAAGAACTACCCTAAATAATTCCTCAGACATAATTACTATAGAAGATCTCGATCGTGAAAAAGATCAAAATACGAATTATGGTGGCGAGATTATAGATATGCATAACTTTGATTTACAGGATAATTCCAGTACTGCTACCTTAAACGAGATAACTAAAAGTGCACCGGAACCAGTACCTGCCCCATTCAAAGTCAATTTTTACAACCCTATTGGATCTGATGTCACTGAAATTATAGATTCACATAACGAAGCATCTACAAATAAATCTTTAGAAAAGCATGAACCTCTTGATAAATCTGTGGACAAACTCCCTGATCCAAAAGAAGCTCTTGATAAGTCGGAAATAGGCGTCCCGCCAATATCTAAGGGTAACAGCTCAGACCCTACGGAAATCAGTGAAGCGGCAAAAGGTAGTAAAAAGGACCTTGTTGCAACAAATGCACCTAACATTAGTTCAGAATCGATTGACAATCGGGATCCTGAAATACCTCTGTTAAATGAGCCTACGGTACAGCATGCCAAGAAAGATATAGTATCTGAAATCGATATTTTACAGGCATTGAAGAATGAGATATTAAGTGATTCCATATCTATACCCGGAGCTGAAGTCGCAACACCGGCTTTGCATCAACCCAAGGTTACTAAAGTTTCCAACGCACAGGAATTGCCGAAAAAGAGAATTTCCATAGAAAACTATAAGAGAAAGTCAGTCCCTTCAAATAAACCTTCACTTTTTGTAAGTAATCGAGGAACTGCCCTCTCGAAAAAAGAGTCAATGAAACAGAGTTTAAAATTGACGGAGAAAGAAGTGGAACGGTTTAATTTAATATCTAAAATAGCACTCGATGATGACTCTGACGAGAAAGATACAGATTTAAAATCACCTGAGGGAGTAGACCTTGCTCCCAAGTCCCCTGATATGGACATATCAGACAACACACCTATTTCCCCTCCTGTAATAATACCTGCCGATCCTGTGAAAATGGTAGTTGTCAATTCTAAAGCTGATGTTGATATGCGAAAATTACCTATGATGTCGCCCAACACCTCTTCTATCACGAGTCCTTTTGCACCGATGACTCCAAATCAAACAAAAAATGATGTACATAACGAAGCTAGAAATTCTGTTGAAAAGCCTGAGGTGAAAAGACCTGTGCTTCCAGTAGACCCGCGCATCAGAAAGGACGGCCTCCTTCCGACGCCACCGGCCGCGTTCCCTAATATGACCCCCTCTCGAATTCCTAATTTAGCACCAAATATGACGCCCAGCAGGACACCGAATATGACACCAAATGCCAGATCATTTGACTACAATCCAAATAGGCCATTTAACACTGATGACAATGCTCGCAAGCACGTGTATGCACCTATGTTCCCAGTTCAAGATAGTCAAAATGACCGTAAATCTGCCTGGGAACCTTCCGAACGTAGTCCAGTAGATAACCCTAACTGGGAAATGTCGAATTCTGAGAGGGATAAGAACTCTGGCCGTAAATGGGAAGATCGAAACAGAAGCAACTATTCTCAAAGTGATGATGCTGCGAGGTCGCGATTTAATGACTCAAACTACGATATGGGATATAACCGCTCTAGAAATGACAGGAATGGCAGGGATGAATATCACAGGCAGGATGGTCCACCGCTGTCCAACTATTATTCAAGATCCGACTGTCCAGCTACACCTACTCCTTCATTTGGTAGAGATGCGCCTTCAACCCCCTCGCATTATTTTGGCAGGTCTGAGTGTCCTAGAACTCCAAGCCATCCGTTTGGTAGATCTGAAACTTCCAACCACTCATTCGGAATGTTGGAAATGCCGCGTACACCGAGCCATCCATTTGGGCGATCAGAAGCTCCTGTGACGCCGAGCCATTCCTTTGGAAGATCTGAAGCTCCATCGACTCCCAGTCACTCCTTTGGAAGGTCTGAAGCGCCTATGACACCCAGTCAACCGTTCGGTCGGTCTGATTACTCATACGCAAACCCGAGTCCAAAATACGGCAAAGCGCAAGATCCTAGATTAAATAGAAGCTACGATCATGATGCGAATAGTAGAAGAGACACTGGGTCGTACAATGATCGTAATAGATATTACAGAAACGATCCGAGAAACTTTAATAGAGAACAAAGCGTATCAAGGAATGATTCCAAACCTTACACTCCAGATCAGACTTATAGACGAGAACAAATGTCACGACGTGAACCTAGTGTAGGACGTACATTGCCAAATGGAAGTGATCGAGATAGTCTGTTCACAAGAGATAGAGGTCACGGTTCAGACAATTCCAGGACCTTTGCTGAGGTAAGTTCAAGACGAACATTCGAACGCGAGCCTAGTGTAAGCCGATCTATGCCTGATCATCGCGCACGAGCTTCAAGCGTCGGCAGAAGTGCAAGAAGTAATGAATTATCAGTTGAATCTCACGCTGGTCGTGCATTCACGATTGATACTAGTGTCAATAGCACTTTTCAGAAATTCCTTGAATCTCATGGAAGCAAGGAGAGTAGCTTCGATTCTCGCAGACAGCGTGCTTCTAGTGTGGGCCGTTCCCTAGCACGAGAATCAAGTGTGGGTAGAACCTTTTCAACTAATATGCCGCATAAAATACGAGACAATAATAGAGATCGATTTAAGAGAGCCCAGAGTGTAGGTAGAGACGCAGCTAGATCTTCAACCGAAAAAAGCTTCAAAGATGTAAAAGCGGAATTTGAGTCTTACAGAAATAATGCCCGAACATTTAATAAAGATGTCAAAAACACACATTCAACAAGGGCTACAGAGAACACTAACTCGCGTGATCCCCGTGTTCGTAGAGAGAGCTACGATAAACAGCAAGATACAAAGCATGGGTTAAACAAAACAGTTAAAGAACCACACACGGAGGTGAAAAAGTTTAACTACAGGGATCCGAGGCAGCGTAAGGAGCAGAAATTGAAAGAGAGGTCCAAGTATCAACATGACCGGAAGCGTACGGATTCGCGGGACAGACACAGTTACGGAATTTCTAGTGACAGTGTAATCAAAAAACCTACTATCAACTCGGTAAAAAATTATAAAATACCAAAAATAAAACGTCCTGAACCTGAAGAAAAACTGGTCGAACCAGTCAAGGAAATGGTGCCCGATAAAGTTAAAAGTAAGAAATCGTCTGCCTCATCGGATGTGAAGGACTTTAAACAAAAACTGACTAAGTCACAGGTGAAGCCTGATAAAAAAAATAAAGACGAGAAAAAGAAACCAGATAAAAATAAAAAGGCAGACTATGATGATGAGAAAAATCATTTACCCGTGAAGACAGATAAACGAGTAACGCGACGATCTGGCCAAAATAATGAGGAAAAGGAATCTTCGTCAGTGCCATCAGAAGACGATGAGATTATTCCCACACGTACCCGGAAAAATAAGAAAGTCATTTATGATTCCGATTCCGATGAAACTGTAAATAAAACCAAGATTAACAGCAAAACTAAAACGCTGTGGACTGCTTCGCCAAAAAAATATTCGGCTAAGAATAAAACCAAAATTGTACCATTAGATAAAAGTGAAGAGAAACAGGAGGATAATACTCCAATTGACGTTGCTATAGAGAGTTCTAAAAAAGACATAGAGCCTGAAGATAATCAAGATACCATGGATTCTAGTTTTGGCCTAGATGACATGAATCTTTTTCCCGATAATATTATTACGGACCCTGTCCTGGATAATATTAACGCACTCATAGCAGATCTGGATAATGATCTGGATTCATCTAAAGCCGGAACGACTTGTAATGATCTATTCAATGATATCAGCATAGAAAACATGCTCGAAAAAATTACTTCCAGTCCTGTTAAACCAGAAATCAAAATAATATTGGGAGAAAGCGCTAAAACTACTACCGATACTGTAAAGAATGATCTGTTTGATAATATTAAAAATTCCAGCGACAGCTTGCCAGAAAATTGTGCTAGCACCAGTCCTCTTAAGCCAGACACCAATAATATCATGGTAGAAAGTGCAAAAATGAATGTACAGACTGCAAAAGAAGACCTGTTTGACAAACTAAAAAATGAAATTGAACATAATAAATCTGAGCCCGAAACTAGTAAAACTGAGTGCGTAAAGTCTGTTATAACTGACGACAAGCTTGTTGAAAGTGCCAATGACGATCAAAGTTCCGTTGTGAAACAGACTGATTTGCAAAGTGATCTTCAATCTAAACCTATGAGTCCATCACATGATAATTATGACATAGAACCTGTTGTGTCGACATCAGCGAATGAAGAAGAACTAAGGAAGAACGACCAAAGTATCGAAAATGAGATAAACCCTGATGGTCGTTCAACGCCAGATAGCACAAATGATGCTGAAATAGCGACTAGAAATACTTCTGAAACAAACGAAGAAACGCCCGACAGCACTATTGAAAAACAATGTGAAATGAATTCTCACATTTCATCTACTCATGATGCAGAAGACAAAGCCACTAAAGAGAAGCCCGACATTCCCAAAGAACAGAGTTCACAAATTGACTCTATTGGAAATTTGCTATCAATTTTACAAGATAAATCTAAAATTAAAGAATTGCTCTCTATGCTTGGAGACCAATCTGGTGAAAATGAGAAAATCAAAAAGAAGCTAGAAAAACTAAGTGAAATTGTATCTGATGATGAAGATACAAATGATAAAATTGAGGACAATACTACGAAAATTAAGACTTCCGAAGATAAAGCCGAATTAATTCTTAACAAACAAGATGATCAGGAAGATCTACGCCACCATGACATTTTTGATAAACCCAAAGAGACAGAAATAGAAAAGCGGATACAGCGTGAGCCAACAGTTCAAACTGAAACCAAGCAGATAAAAAATCCACCAGCAGAAGCAACGAAAAACGACGGAAATAAGAGGGAAATTATGCCGAACACGGACAAAGAAAAAACGTATACAACAGATACAGAGCTAGAACAACGAGAAGAATCGAATGATGTAGATATCGAGGGAAATTCAGAGGCCGAAGATGATTATGATGAAGTTGGTGACAAAGAACCAGATTCTCCGAAACCCAGAAAAAAGATAATGAAAAAAATATCTAAACGACTTAAAACTGGTAAATTTAAAAAAGGTAGGCCTATCAAAAAAGTTTTAGGAGAAGGAAAACGTGTGACTCGTTCTGAAGCTGCTGGATTACTTACCAAGCTCAAACCGAAAAAACCTTCCAGAGAACTGAGGCAATTACAGGAATCTATAAAGGAAATGTTCATGAGTGATGCAATATTAAATGCTTCTGGCATACGTATGTGTCGTCTTGCTAAAATGGTAGACGAGAAAACCCAAAAGAGCGAAGCACCAGCGAATGAGCCAGAGCCTATAGTTGTTTTAGAAAAAGTAAAGCATGTTGAGGAAAGTGCACTAACTGTAGGGAAGCCAATACGTAGAAAACCTGGACCGAAGCCGAAAGTAAAGCCCGCTCTAACAAGCCCTGACGAGAAAAAGAATAGAGAAGACGATAAACCTTTGATTAAATACAAACCTGGCCCCAAGTCAAGGACGAAAATTTCGGTAATTGAAAAAGATCCTTACCTTTTCGAAACAGAGTCTATAAATGAAAGTAAATCCAGTGAAAAAGGGTTAGACAGTGGGTCAGACTCTGAAAGTGACTCGCTGGCATCGTCTAAAAGTTTCGGCAGCACAGAATTGCTAGTAGAATTGAAGAAAAAGCCAAAACGCAAGAGAGGTGGATGGAAAACGGGTGTTATTAAACCTAAAAACAAAAAAAGGAAAGTAGAATTAAAGCGTACTCAGTCGCCGCCGCCTAAACCAACACCCGAGGCAAAACGAACTTTTACAATTCCAGATATGGATTGCTTCACGGATAAGAGCTATTGCTTCTCAAAGGACTGTAATGAATATGCTTGTCGTTTATGTGAGTCGACACACAGTCGCCAAGACATAGTGTTTCATTATAAAAAGCACCATCCGCATTCCGAAATCCCTCTCTCACGCATGAGCCCTGAAATAGCGAGGGAAGCTATCGAGCAATGTGGAGACGTTGACTTTGGAGTCATTAGTAAAATACCTACCGAGAAATATACTTGCAGATTCTGTTTCATCGATTTTGGTAAAAGGAGGGCCGTATTGGAAACATTCTTCTGGCACGTAGTTAGTATGCATACAGGCGAATATAAACAACTCTGTTCTGAGTGCATTAATGTAGAAAGATGCCCATTTAACTTGGACATTCCGCCACCACCTAAGGACATTAAAGGGCAACTCATAGGGTACATTTGCGGAAAATGCAACTACACTCAATTATCCCTTGAGAACCTTAAAATGCACGTTATTTATCGTCATAACGATACAGAGACTGAGGTGTACACTATAAACTTTGCTGTAATGACGAAGCAAACCATCAATAGTCTTATGAGACGTTGCAATGTGGATACTACTCGAACCACTAGAAGCACACGTTCAAACCTGAGTATTACTGAACCGAGCGACGATAGAAGCGAGATTACGGAAAGTGAAGCCGAGATGGCGCACTCTGATAAGAAATCTGACCCAGAAAAAATACACAAAACTAGAAAGTTCTCATTCAATTCAAAAATTACTTTTGAAAACGATGATAATGCCAGTGACATATCCAATTTTGCTAACACAGAATCCAGCTTGGTTAAATGGGAGCAAGATGATGTTGACGAAGAAGACATCCAGCAAGATAGTAATATGGATGAGCCGTTCAGAGAAGATTCTGGTGCCAACGAAGAAAAAACTGAACCCTCTCAGACCATTGAAAAGACTCAGGTGGCTTCCGATGACATAATGGATTATCCGCATTTCAAAATAAACTACACTGATGCTGGCAATAAAGAATATGTTTGTTGCATTAATGGCAAAGACAATCATTATAAGACAGGTCTGTTAATTTCAATGAAGAAGCACGTGCAAATCAAACACTCTGAGATTTGGGATGGCTACTGCTTCGTGTGCAAAGTCATCGTGACGTCTCAGGGTCAACACAAATTCAGCGAGTGCCTAATGCATTTCCTGGACAGCCACATCGATAACTTCCCCGTTTTAGAGAAAGTCGATGAACCAGTCGAAAAGCCTGTGACACCCGCAGCCACGCCTGAACCAACGGAAAGAGCACCAACACCATACATTAACGTCCGTCCGTTTTCGGAACTGGTTCAGCCTAGTGAACCGCCTGTAGATATTCCAGCAATGCCTGTGATCGATTCCGTCGTCAGCCTTGTACCGCTAACAGTAGAACCGCCGCGCCCGAGCCCGACTTACCCAGTGACTAGAAAAGAGATACAACCACACAAAGAGTACAAGTATGAAGAGGCGCAGGCCGACATAATGTCTCAAAAGCACCGCGTTGTCCTTGACGCTATGATGACTCCAGACAAGTTAGTCCAAGTCTTCAAATGCGCTGGTCGTTTCTGCTCTTTCACCAGTGACTCTGCAGAAGATGCGTTGATGCACGCATCGACTCACCAACGTGTCGGCGGCACAAACGCATTGCTCTGCGCGTACTGTGATTTTGATTCGTCTGGGAACTCTATAGACCTGGTGTCGCATGTGTTTAAGAGTCACGGGAGATGTCGTGTGGTGTGTGGTTTATGTTTCTACCGGGCGGCGGCGAGTCAGCTGGTTGCGGCGCATATAAACAGGGTTCATGGGACGACGCCGGAGCGCCGTTGCGTGCTCAAAACTAACAACGCTCCTGCCCTCTGCGAACCAACGGAAGAGAATTTATCGCGGGAGAACGCCGTGCCACGCTACATTTGTAAACAAAGTGAGTATTCAAACATTTTCATTGTAATTTTGATGAGACTGAATGCCTGTCATTTGTGATCATTATAATTCAATCAGGTATGATGTTTTGACGTGGCCCCGACTCACAATAGCATATTTAAAAAAAACTAGTATCATGCTTTTTTGCTATTGTTTCTGGAAAATTGTAATTTAATATAGCTCGACAGCCAATGCACTTAACTATATTGGATTGTTTAGATGGCTGTTTGTTTTCAGGTGAACAGGAGGAGACGTGTTCGTTCGCAACTGTGACGCACACCAAGTTTTGGGAGCATCTGACTCAGAAACACGCCAATGCCACTGGATTCAATTGTTATGTAAGTATCTAAGAAAATATCTAGTAGTCTAGTGTCTAGTACTCCGTTTTTATATTATGGCCAGGGCCCGTAATTTTCATGCCGATGACATCAATTTAACGTCACGCTCCATATAGGATGATCCCAAATTATTTTATTGTAAATTGTTAATCATTAATCGTCAATCATTTAGAAAACATGTCGTCAATCATTTAGAAATCAATTAAGAAAATTAGAAAAATGTGTCCATCAATTCTAAAGTTGGAAAAATTAACCAAATGTGTGCCACAACAAACCGAAATACGATTAAGTACAAAAGAAAAGGGTTTTTATGAATATTGCATTACGTATGAACGCAAAGATGACTTAGATTTTCTTTCGAGGCCAGTTAATGCAAGAAGGATAGCGTGCTTTACGTTAGAGAGGAATTCTGTTTTCTACGTAATTATGGAAATGTGTTAACAACACTATCTAAAACAAATCAAATAGGTTTGTTTACGTTTCACGTATCAAGTAAGTATTATTTATTCCTCGTGTAAATAGAATAGTTTTGAAATCATTTGTACATGATTAAAATGATTGAGGACTAATGATTAATAATTTACAATAAAACTATTTGGGATCAGCCTATATGGAGCGTGACGTCAAATTGATGTCATCGGCATGAAAATTACGGACCCTGATTATGGCACATATTCTCGGATTGATAATTAGGCGAATTAACTTGACGGTTCATTGCACACAAATGTTGCCACAGTTTCGCTAGTGCTGTAAATATCGATATTTAAAAAATCCAGTTCATACCAGAGGTATGTTAGATAATTGTGTTTGAAATCAAACGAATCATTTTGTAAAATAAAATAATAATAAAACACATCGTTTGGAATACAATGTACATCTAATATCATTTTAGGACATCGCTAAGTTCGTCTTCTGCCTTTTTGTTTTATTGTCAGTTCCAACGGGTCAGGCTCATAAAACCCACTTTTCCGAAATCATTTGAATCTATTGTTTTACATATCACTATCAGTCATATTTTGATAGTACAATTCTGATATCCGCATACGAAGGGTTACGTCCGCCCTTTCTACTTTCGTTCGTGTCATAAACTTAATTAAAAAAAATAAGCCCCTGTTGAACCCTTACCTTATGAAAAACCGGCCAAGTGCGAGTCGGATTCGCCCGCCGAGGCTTCCGTACTTAATTAGAAATTTATAGTTTTCAGATGTTTCCCTGTAACTACGGTACGGTACGGTTTAGCTAAAGTAGCCTAGTGGTTCAGGCATGCGGCTGTCAAGCGGCGGTTGTGGGTTCGAATCCCGGCTCGTACCAATGAGTTTTTCGGAACTTATGTACGGAATATTTACCGTTAGCTGGTCGCTGAAGGAAAACATCGTGAGGAATGAGGTCTAGTTTTCCTTCTGGGTTGGAAGATCAGATGGCAGTGGCTTTCGTAAAACTAGTACCTATGCCAAATCCTGGGATTAGGCGTCAAAGCGGACCCCGGGCTCCTTTAGGGGCATTACCGGGAATAACGCTAGGAGGATGAGATGTTTCTCTGTAACTACTTGTAGTATAAGCCCATTGCCAAATTTCATAGTTCTAGGTCGACGGAAATATACATTTTGATTCCCTTGAGTGTCGAAATGTGGTCGAAATATACGTTTTTCGTGACATTAACGGCCGATTCTTTTTTTTACGTTAAGTTAGCAGTTTGATTTTTTCATAGCTTCAAGGAACTGTAGACCTGAGTCTATGGTTGTAATTTCATTTCGATACCTCGACGCGTTCCCGAGACGGGTCTTGACAGAAAGACAGACGCACAACAAAGTGATCCTATAGGGCTCCGTCTGTTATTTTTGAGGACACCAAAAACAAAAACATTTTTTTTTCCAGCTCTGCAGCACGGTAAGCAACAACGCCACAGATCTAGTGCTGCACCTTAAGACGCACGGTCTAAAGCTGTATCACTGCACGCTCTGCGTGTTTGGCGCGGACAACGAACCCGAACTGTTGGCGCATGCGTCGGCCAAACACCCCGCCAAGACGCCGCAAGCATACATCAGGACAATTTGCGGAATGGTATGTAAATAAAATCTATACTTAAAAAACCGGCCAAGTTGAGTCGGACTCGCGCACGAAAAGAATCTTTTTTGATACCACGACTGTGGCAAACAAGCATGCGGCCAATGGTAAGCAGACACCTTCGCCTATGGACGTTTGCGACACCAGGCCCCTATACCACAAAACTTTACAAATCTACAATTCGACAAAACTATATTCCATAGAAAAAGTTGTCAATTTTGTCAAATTGTACGTTTGTAAAGTTTTGTGGTATAGGGCCCTGAATTACAAGCGCGCTGCCGACCCTTCATTGATTTGAAGATTCGATGCTTGACAGCCTAGGTGTCAAATATAGGAAAACGTAACTTCGGATATCTCTGGTGGATATTCACCCTAAGACAGGCATAAATCAAGGCCATTTGCGTAATGGCACGTTTCGATTACATTCTAATTTGCAACAAATGAGAGAATATGAACCTCACGTGGCATTACTCTTTATGAAGGTTGCCTGCCGTTGGACAGCCGTCAGTGATTTAACTTTGCATGCCAAGAATCGCTGACGGCTGACGAAAAAAAAATGCCACGCACAGTGCAAGCTTTTCCTTGTTCCAAGCTTATTTGGTCCAAAAGTGATCTCTCGAATCGTTAATCTGAAAATATGTTTACATATTGGTCCATTGACCATTCCTTTGGCAATAATATCCTGCCCAATTCAACTAGTTTTAATTATAACTTATTTTATTTGGTTTTAATATCAAGGTCTAATTGATTTCAGAGTGGCAACGGAAGCTACAAGTACCTGCCCCTGGTTGAACTAAGGAAGGCCGCGTTGAATGCAGAGGAAATAACCCCCAATCAGGGCAAGGAAAACCCCGTGAGAGAAGCAGAACGCTCCATAGAGCTGGAGAAACTCATTGGTCACATGTTAGACGCGCCACCTACAGAACAACCTGAGAAGGAAGCCGCCACTCCTATATCGGAAGTGCTTCCAGACACTATTGCGGACGACGCTATATCGAATCTCCTAGACGACCCTTCAGCGGGGATGGCTACCTTGATCCCAGTACCTCCGTTACAGACATTGTCCATCCAGACATCACCAGCGTTGACGCCAGCTCCAGCCGAAACGAACATATCCAAAGTGGTAACACCAGTGTTGAAAAAAGAACCGATGGAAGTTACACCCGATACTAATGAAGTCATTTGCCTGGACAGTGACGACGAGGACTCCAAACAGAGCATCATCCATCTCTCTGATGACGACAAAGGCAACGAGCAAATCCCACCATCGTTTTCAGGAGTCCTGCCTACTAATAAAACTAAAGACGTATTTAAGTGTGGAAAATGCAAAAAGGTGTTTAAAAGCCATTCAGGATTCAAAAAACATACGAATTCTTGCCACAGGCAAGGAGAAAAGTATAGATGTGCTCATTGTCCCTTCGAAACACACGCAGATGCCTTTTATTTTAATCACTATGTCGAAGCCCACTATATGCCAGCTTGCTTGAAATGTCCTATATGCTCCCACACGGAGACCACTATGTATCTGATCAAGAGACATATCAGGGTGGTTCATGAGCCTTCCCCGTTCCCTAGTGACAAAGAATATGTCCTTGGAAAGCAGAACGCTGCGAAAGCCAAACCCGTGAAGCGGAAATCGTCAGGTACCCCCGCTGGAGGCACTCCGTCTAAGCAGAAGCGATACGGACCGTTGGACATAGACAAGCTACCTATCAACCCTATTCTCGAAGAGTCCGTGTTTTGTGACATATGTGAGTTTAACACTAAAGTGCGTCTAAACATGGTGAGGCATCTGCAGTTGCACGCCGAGCAGCAACCGGCTTCACAGTCGGCGCCTGTCAACCCAGTGCCGCATCTGGAAAGCAATGAGAAACACTTCGACAAGATGGTCAACCTCGCGTCCAGTTCCATATCAACGCGAGCGCCAGACAAATCTGCCAAGGAACCGACCCCTACAGTAACGATACCCACTGACAAGACGTCTCAGCTACCTCAGTACGTACCTGAGCGTTACCGCTATACGTGCGGCGCGAGCGGCTGTAGTTACATCTCTGTCGACGAAGCCATGCTCAAATGTCACTGGGAGACTCTTCATTCCGGGACTTACGATTACCACTGCGTGCATTGCCCATCACATCAAACTCTAGACAAATCAATACCCCTAACAGCACCCCGGATAATTGCGCATCTTAAAATGCACGATATACGTCTCTACGCATGCTCTGCGTGTCAATACCATCATCATAGAAAAGAACTTGTAGATAAACACGTGATTGATTCACATAAAGGTGACGCTACTGTGTTGGTAGTGAGAGAAGAAAGTACTCAGCCTACACCTGTCACACCCACGGCTGCCCCCACGATGGACCTGAAACCCTGGCAATGTGGCTTGTGTAAATTCAAGAGCATGCTCCGTCCAGAAGTCGTAGAGCACTGCGCTAAAATGCACCAATCCAAAATGCAATACAAATGTGCATACTGCCCATTCAGGACTTCCGCACCGGAGAACGTAACTAAACATCAAACGACCTCTCATCCGAATAGGGAGCATGAGGTATTCTATTTCTACTACCGCGAGGGCTCTATTCCCCATGGGACTGACGGCACTCCCCATTGGCAGAAACAGAGGCAGAAGACCGGGGTGGACACTGTGAAGACTGAAGCTGATCCTCCGCCTGTCACTGCAGGCACAATCCTTCCCCAAATCCAGCCTCAAGCTCCGCCCACAGTGAACCTTAATCTGGTCAAACAAGAGATCAACCCTGATGATCACACTATGCAGAACTCGGTGGAAGAATTATGCAAGAAGTACGGAGATTTCTGTGAGCCGAATGGTCTGAACTACAAATGCTCATTGTGCAAAGTGGTTGTGGAAGATAGCAAGGAAGCGATGCAGTCTCATCTGTTTGAAGAGCTTCAGTACAGGAAGTAAGTAATATTGATGTTATACATAATTTCCGGCGTTCTCAGAGAAAGGGAGATCAGTATTGGTAACGTCGCTAGGCAACAGGATTCATGGTGGACCAACGTGAATAATGGGGTAAGCGCTTGCCGCACTGAGGTCTGCTTTTCCTGTAAAAAGAAATAATTATTTTATGTGGTAAGGCCAAATTAGCCTCAAGAAAGCTGAGTGGGCTCAACAGATAGAGACAGTATTTCACCGGCCCACCGCCTGCGGCTTAAGTCGCAGGTCCGCCCACACATACTGTTCTCATGTATGGGCAGGGGCACCCCAATACTAGCTTCTCCCTCTGGATCGCATCCAACGACGGCATGGGGATAGATATCAAGATATAACGGATCATTTGTAACACGTTATATCTTGATGTCTAACCTAATTACTTGGGTACCTATATCGTATCTGAAAGAGTCCAACCTTGATATTTTGTAACAAAAACTAAACAAACTATAACAACTGATGAAAAGGCGCAGATAAAGGGTTAAAGAGGTATTTCCCGTTGGATATATGGATACTACGTATCATTTTATGATTGATATGTACCGTATCTGCAGTACAGTTCCATAAGTTACGTAAAATAAGTATTGATGTAGAACTGTGTCATTTGGTAAAATTGAAAAATTAATTTTAAAAAAAACTTAATGCCATTATTTTCAAAATTGCTTCTTTGAGGTTAGATATGAGGATATCACGTATCAGTTGTGGTATAATGTTTTTTTTAAATCAGTCACATCGTGTCTGGAGGAGCCCAAACTTGGTATGTTTCGAAAGTTACTTTTGTGTTAATTTAAAAAATATGGCTAAAATGTAATGTTGTGGTAAATTTTTAGAATCGCCTCAAAAAGCCCTTTCATATGATACTACACACGATAAGATTCCGAAAAAAAATTTTTTTTTTCCATACAAAAATAAAAATGTCTCGGCACTCCCCCCCTAAGGGAATTTTTTACAGGAACTGCGGGTCAAAATAATTGTTTTGACCTATAGTATTCGTGTGCCAAACTGCTAAACTGTACATCGATTTGCGGTTTTCTTATGAAATTGGGCTTGTGGGGCTTCCTCTACATGTATAACGGGGAGTGCTCCGAGGAATTGTTCGGACCGATACGATTTTCGAACCTTCAAGAAAAGAGCGTACACCCATCTTAAGGGGCTACCCGAGGTTTCCATCGATTTTTGTCAAGTTTTGAATCGTATCTCCTACTTTTGCACTACAGATAGAAGTATAAATCAAACGGTTATCGGTTCTTCAATCTTTTATCTCCATTTTGGTCTACCGGATTTTGAAACAAATGAATACTTAATTTGGTATGATCGTGTTAAACATTGTCTAAAATAACACTTATTTTGTATCTCTATTGACGTGAAAGATCTAACACATACGAAATCTACATATTTGGGTTCGTCTGTGACGTCCTTAAAAACTGGTCAAGGGTTTTCATTTTAAACCAATTAACACAAAAGTTATGGCTAGAAACCGGTTTTTTGCCCTAAAATTGTTCAACTTTGATGCCAAATATCTCGAAAACAATGAACTTTGAAGTAAATATGGGATACTATATTGCTTAAAGCCGTTGTTGTTAACATAATAAGCTACAAAAAACCTAAGAAAAATAAGAGATTCAGATCGAAGGTACGATCCCATACGCCATTTATGGGAGCCCCTTAAAGGCCGGCAACGCACTCACAACACCTCTGGTGTTGCAGGTGTCCATGGGTGGCGGTAATCGCTTACCATCAGGTGATCCGTCTGCTCCTTTGCCTCCTATCACATAAAAAAATAAAAATAAAAATCTCTACCCCTTCTTTTCGCCATCGTCCAACGCGACAACATTACCATCCTCGCCACTTAGATGGTTGGCAGTCCTCAACTGTGCGCTTCCCCAGAAACTTCCTGCCTAGCACAGCTAATCTGTGGAATGGATTGTCGCCTGCGGTATTTCCGGACCGATGCGACCTTCAAAGCTTCAAGAAAATGGCGTACTCCCATATTATAGGCCGGCAACGCACTCAAAACACCTCTGGTGTCGCAGGTGTCCACGGGCGGCGGTAATCGCTTACCATCAAGTGATCCGTCTGCTCGTTTGCCTCCTATAACATAAAAAATGTGTAATGTTTACATTAAGTTCTTGTGTAGTTAATCTTCGTGAATTATCCTAAATCTTAACATAACACTCATCACTTACAGGTGGGGCTGCCGACTGTGTTCCTACAAAGCATTCCACCAAACAGGCTTGAAAGAACACATGTGGACTGAACACAAAAAGAACCAAGAACCAATCGAGCTACCGGTCGACGTCAATGTGGAGTCCTGGGTGTCCAAACAACTAGATTACCAAGAAGACCTTATCAAGAAGAATAGGGACAAGTTAGCTCAACAGAAAATGCTAGACGAGCGGCCTGCGCCTCCAACTACATTAAAAGCTGTAGAAGTTCAGAACAATGTTACTAAAGTCAGTATGGAAAAGCTGGAAAAAATCTTCGGCTCTCTGGGAACACCTATTAATATGCAGTTCTGCTGCCCAAAATGCCTGTTTAAAACCAACGATGATAAAATTATTCAGCAACATCTGGAAGCAGAATTGGACAGAATAAGGTGAAGTGTTTATATATGGCTTTGCATTAAAGTTGCTTAAGTTTGTCTGCAAGGCTTGTTTTGCAAGAGGATTAAAGTTTGCTTATTAAATTGCAGCATTAGTAGTCTAGTTTAAAATCAGAAAATCATATTAATTCTCATATAAGCTAATAAAATGCTGTTGACTGAGCTTTGTTTGTTTGTATGTAAATATCATGTAAATAAAAATAACAATGTTAAAAGTGTCATCAAACTTAGCAACGAGGCGTTTTTTGCCGCGCTGAACCTCGTCTTAGGCCGCTGTTATGTTGGTACTACCTAGAACTTATACCAGACAGTATTACTACTGAAATTGCGTCTTACTATTTATCATCAGCCTTCACAGGTTAGCTTACCATAACGCTTTTTATTCTAGATGGTGTTGCAGCAATTGCCCCAACCACTTTTCAACCTACCACGAGGCGCAATTCCACTGCAAAAGCGTGCACAGCGGGCAGAACGTGCACCCCGTGGAGGCAGCTCGCGATCCCAACATACGATCTGCCTGGGTCGCCGCCGTCATAAGAGTTCAGAAGCTCAGCATGAACTGCATGCCCGTAACTGTAACCTCCGAACCTATTGCAGAAGAAAACATGGATACCTACGACGATGACAATTCCCTACTCGTTATACGTTACGAAGAAGACGTGCCTACTCCTGAAGAAGAATCTTTGCGGACAAGACGGATATCCGACAGCGATGATGAGAGCCTTGTTATAGACGAGCAAGCGCTTAAAAAGACGGCCTCGGCGCCTACTAAGTGTGAATATTGCGACTTCACCACCAAATATGCACACGTTTTGGAGACTCATGTACTACGCCATTACAATCTCAAGCCTTATTCGTGTCCCTATTGCAGTTTTACCGGCTATAAGATACCGATTGTCCAACATATCAATACTAGCCATCCGGGTCAATCTTTAACTGCCAAAAGAACTGAAAAACCAAATGGACCACCTACAATTATAGATTTACCCAAGTTTGGAAAGAAGATGATTCCCGTCAAAAAAGTAGTAGCAGAGGATCCGTTGACGTTAGTGTGTTTAGATTGTGAAAAATTAGTGTCTGAACCAGAATCCAAGAACCACTTGCATGACAACACAGTGCCTACTTTCGCCAGAAGAGGAGACATTGTCGTGAAGTGCAGTGAGTGTCTAATGTTGTTTTTAGATGTCGTGGAAATGCAGAAGCATTTCACCTCTATTCACCCCGACTTATCTATTAACTATGCTTACTACAAAACTGATCATGACTCTAGAGGCTTCCTCTTCTGTTTCCACTGCAACCAGCGCTTCTCATACTTGGTGGATCTGAAAACTCATCATAATCTTGTGCATAGCTCTTTGAAGCTAAAGTACACGAGCAAACCGTTTGCACCAAGTTGCGGTGGGAGCACGAGTGCCGTACCGCCTAGTTAAAAGAAAGCTGGTGAAACCAGTTAATCCTGACCCGTACCAAGAAAACTACTACGAAGAGTTTTGTTGTAAAGCTTGCCCAAGAAACAACCATGGAAATACCTTTAAATTATGGATCCTGGTTCTTAGAGTGAGTGTATTCGTTATACAGGACTAAACTGATTATGATATGATGCCATTCAGCAATCAACTGATTGGCCACGTTACGACTTTGTGAACTTGTGAAAAACCATCCTATATTAATATTTTATTATGTAAGACGCTATTAGTGAAAGTGATATAGTGTGAATACTTATAATTTTAGACGCCGCGATTAAAATAGGCGGTATAATCTGTGATTTCAGCAACATGTCGTTGTAGAGTTAATTATAAGTGTAGTCAGAGAGTCTTCACGCTTAAAGAAGAGAAGGGGCTTTTTGTTTAGTTTTTGTTTTGTCTTTTAATCGTACCGATTCGGAGCTGGGGACTGACCTGATTGCAAGACCGACCACAATTCGTAAGGTCACATGTAAATGTTCCAATAGGTAAGTTACAGGGAAGTGCTACATCATTATTATTTAATTTTCTCTTGTTTTGTCTTTTATTCATGTTGAAAAAAAATACAGTATAATATTTTTTCGAACCTTCAACAGTCACATTACGTATAAACCATGTTCAAGACAACTGAAGAAATGTATCTAACTTTTCTTATCTAAATATACACACACATTAAATATAACACATTAATAATTTTACTATATATCTCCAGGCGGTCTGATTTCATCCGATGAAAAGGTCACCTAAATACTGTGTACGATTATTTACACTTAGCTTATTACTGGCCTTATGTGCCTGACCTAGGGAACCCAGAATGAAGCATTTACTCAAGAAGAATAATAATAGAAAATAAAAATAGAAAGAGTACAAGTGGAAAAGAGTTTCGTAAATGTATGCCAAATAACGATTTACGGGTACATGGTCTTAATGGATGGGCATCATGAATTTTATTACTGAAGTGCTACAAGGCATACTTACTGTGTATGGCAGCTCTAGTTGAACTAAAGCAAAATATAGTTCCTTCATCTGTATTATAATAAGTAGCAATATACCTAGCGGGATAATTTAGAAAGAATCCTAATCGGGGAAAAGATCAGCTTTTACCGCGAACGTTACGTATAAACGTTTTATAATAACTTACTTACCTCTAAATTATTAATATCTATCAGTTATCGGATCTGAACCGAATTACAGATACATCCTGAGCGCTGATTTGTTAGTTGTTTAAATTCCATTATTTTATGCGGTCATGAGACCGCGCCTCACACATGTGCACTATAGAGTTAGTTATTTTGCTGTATTTACTTGTATGTGTAGAAATAATATTGTCGAGAGCTATTAAGAGCAACTACATTGAATCGGCGTTGCCCGAGCTGCGATGCGATTTTTCACCGCCTAAATCAACGACGCAATATCCTAATAAAACGACTTTGGCGATATAGGTAGTAACGCGTCGCGGCTGTAAGATTTTTTAGGATATTTAATCCTTGTGCATACAACTGTAGTTTACTTTTGGCGCAGCAGCACCCATACAGGTAACTATGTAAAGCGCCTTTGCGACATATGACCGGACCGGACCATAATTTACAAATGAAGCTACTAACTGGGTCTGATTGTTTAAAAGAAAGACGCCCAGTGTTTTTCCTGATTTAGACCCTTCAAGTTCATGAACAGTGTATTTATCGTGTCGGTTCCCAGTTTAGGGGTATTAAATGTGTATTAAAACGGAATATCAAGACTTATGTTGATTATAGATTACTCGCCAAATACTTTCTCAGTTTACAGACTGTTAAATATAAGTTTATGCAATTTTTTTTATTTTTATTTTAGTGTAAGAAATTCCTTTTATTTAAATACCTATCTTCCACATCCACCTTAACGGCCCGGCTGTTATTCCCCACTGGCTAATGCGGCTCACCCCGTCGGTCACCCGTCGCGAAACTATACCTATACCTCTACGCTTAGTTACTACGCATCGCGGTGTCAAGATATATTTGTGGGTCACCTCAGTGAGCTTAAAATAAGTTACAGAATAGAGGGGCTGATATGCCGCTCGAAGTCGTGCCCGAGCCCTTATAATATACTAGCTACCGCCCGCGACTTCTACTGCGTCTTCGTGCAAAAGTTCATCCAAATCGGTAGAGCCGCAGTAAAGTGAGAGGATGTTTCCCGTTCGTTCGACTGATCAATCGGTCGAGTGAGACTTTTCCTCGGGTTAAAGAAATCCCTATGGGCCGATTGACCGATCGACCGTTCGGAAGAACGGGAAACACGATTGAGAACTATCCAATCCACATCCAATCCATCCATCCATTGTGTAGGGCCTGAGCGGACGCCCCGCTCAGCTGTCCATATGAAACAAATACAATTTATATGGACTCTCGGAGCGGGGCGTCCACTCAGGCCTTACACTTTCGCATTTACCTATTAACCCAAGCATTTTATTTTCATTAGTATGGAAAAAATGCAAATGTGTAAATAATTCGTAACGGCAGCTTTTTTGTGTGTAACTGTTATCATTATATTATTATTTTAGTCATTACGTAGACTCAAAATCCACCAAAATATTAGTCGTCAAGAAAATCGATACTTAACCAATTCCTGAAAAAAGAGGAAAAATATTAAATTAATACTTAGATAATTTAATTTGTTTTGGTTAATTTACAGGAGCTCTTCAAGAATGATAAATAAATAACGCAAAAAACATAATGGATGTTACCCAGTTTAGCATAAATCACAGAACCTTCAACGGTTCAATGTGTCATTTATTTTTATATATCTACTACCCGATGGAAATTTTGTCGGATTCTTGGATAAGGCATCTTAGAATAAATAACATTTGAAAATTAAACAAACAAAAAAAACGCTGTTATTAATTTATGAAAAAAAACGTTATTTTCCTGGGGTATATATAATGTTACTAATATTAGTAGGATATTAGTCGTCAAGAAAATCGATACTTAACCAATTCCTGAAAAAAGAGGAAAAATATTAAATTAATACTTAGATAATTTAATTTTTGTTTTGGTTAATTTACAGGAGCTCTTCAAGAATGATAAATAAATCACACAAAAAACGTAATGGATGTTACCCAGTTTAGCATAAATCACAGAACCTTCAACGGTTAAATGTGTCATTTATTTTTATATATCTACTACCCGATGGAAATTTTGTCGGATTCTTGGATAAGGCATCTTAGAATAAATAACATTTGAAAATTAAACAAACAAAAAAAACGCTGTTATTAATTTTTGAAAAAAAAAACGTAATTTTCCTACATATGTAATGTTACTAATTTATTTATTTATTTATTTATTTATTGTAAATATATTACACAGCATTACAGACTTAACCTAATACACTGTGAAACTAAATTAAAACAAGGTAACAATCAGGTAGGGACACTAGTCATTCTATTATCCATCAGCTCACAATACTTCAGGCACGCACAACACACAGCCATCCATCGCCATGCAAAAATATCACATTCTGGTGTTGACGCCAGAAGCGCATTAAGCAGCGTCAGGGCGCGGAGAAGTGGAGAGTTCCTGTGTGACACGGTACGAGCTGCTGGCACAGCCAACAACACGCGCGTACGGGGTCTAAGGGTTATTCGAGGAACATCTGGAACGTGGAACCTTACTACATTTTGTACCAGTCCTAGGCAATCTGACTCTCCCCGCAGCACACGGCAGACAGTAGTCAGCAGACTGAAGTTGCGCCTTACTTCTAGGTAATGGAAGCCCAGACATCCAAGGAGAAACTTTGTGGGGTATAAGTAGGGATAAAATCCGTAAACTTTCTTGTATAAAAACCTCAAAAATGTTTTTTGGACTTTTTCCAAGAGCAAACAGTAAGATACCTCGCAAGGGTTCCAAATGATAGCCGATGTCTCCAATTTACTTCTCACCAGAGCGTTATATAGCAGCTTTATAGCCCCAAAGTCATTAAAATCTCTCGCGTTACGCATAACAAAACCTAACCTACGGTAAGTATCGGCCACCAGAGCCCTAATATGCCCGTGGAAGGTTAACCGCGGATCGAAAACTACTCCCAAGTCTTTAATAGAGTAAACCCTGTTAATTTGCTCCAGACCAAGCAAATATTGTGCATATAAAGGGACACATGCGCGACTAAAAGTGCACACACAGCACTTAGACACGTTGAAAGTTAACCTGTTTTCAGTGCTCCACCGGAACACTGCTGCAATGTCCCCTTGAAGCTGCTCGCAATCAGTGACATTCTTTATTCCGTAAACTAGTTTCAAATCATCGGCGTAGAGAAGACACTTTGCGTTCCCAACCACAGATTCAAGGTCGTTAACCATGACCCCAAATAGCAAAGGCCCGAGTATCGAGCCCTGACTAACACCAGATCGGGTCTGATAGGGAGGTGACACAAAGTGACCATGCTGAACATACTGTTGTCGATCGCGTAGATAACTAGCAAAGAATTTGAGCAAATTTGGACCAAGACCAATGTTGCCAAGCTTAAGGAGAAGAACATCATTATCTACACGATCGAACGCCTTTTGAAAGTCGAAATAGACGACATCGACCTGGACACCTTTGTCGAGATATTCAGAGATGGTGTCAGTCAGAATCAGCAGGTTAGTATCAACCGAGCGATGTTTTCTAAACCCATGCTGAGAGTCACACAAAAAAGGTTTTAAGTGCGCGGATAGTGTCCGGTGAAGAATTGATTCGAACAGCTTAGCAAGAGTAGAAAGTACTGCTATTGGCCTATAACTTTCAACATTGTCTCTATCCCTAGACTTCGGTATCGGCCTTACCCGCGAAATCTTCCATTGCTTGGGATATGTGCCAGTAGAGAGCGACAAATTAAA
This sequence comes from Epinotia demarniana, assembly GCA_945867215.1. Classification (NCBI taxonomy): domain Eukaryota; kingdom Metazoa; phylum Arthropoda; class Insecta; order Lepidoptera; family Tortricidae; genus Epinotia; species Epinotia demarniana. Next base: position 4,525,330 of record OX244278.1, on the reverse strand, counting down.
TAAGTAAAGAATAGGCGCCAAAAGGTACTCACTACAGCCTTTCACAATATATGCAGGCAGATTATCAGGCCCTATCGCACTATGGGATTTTAAGGACTTGATAGCCGTTTCGACCTCTTGCGTTGATATTGCACTGATATAGCTATCATTAGCTAATGATTCCTGGTTGCTATCGCAATCTAAAAGGGGGCATCAGATAAGAAAACGCTAGAGAAAAACCTAGCAAATGCATGCTGTATCTGGTCCTTCATACTGATTGCCCTCGAAAGCCACCTTCGACAAGAATCCGCCCTTTGATTTCAGACTGTCAACATGTTGCCAAAAAGCGCGAGGATTACTCCTAACTCTAGTCTGTATTTGACTTATGTAGATATCATATGCAGCGGCAATTCTTTTTTTTACATCTGCTCTCAATTTCGAAAAGCTGCTATATATGCTACTGTTTTTCGTGACCTTCCATTCCCGGTGAAGATCGGCTTTAAATTTAATGTCCTCTATCAAATCCTCTACAAAATCTAATATTAGTAGGATACACGTAGGATATCAGGAATGAGCAAAGACAGTAATCCTATTTAGCTGTATACCAATTAACATTGTTGGAGTTGGGAACGAGCTATGTGCATTCGGCGTAGCGAGTGAAACCGGAGAAAAATAAAGACCTCGTTAAATCGATTTTTCAATTCTTCCTTGAACAACCTTCAGGCGACAGATGGTTGCTGCTCTGCTGGAATACTCACCACAAAGGAATAATCTTTTATTGCCGACTCCTACTTTTCTGTAGGTATACTGTCATCAACTACCTCACCTGGAAATGGAATGGAATAAGTAAACTGAGACGATTCTAACCAGCCAAAACTCAACGGGGTTACGTCGGTTAACTACTAAATTCCCATGGCCAACTTCTGTCTCCACCGTCATATCAGCTCGATGGTCCATAATATTGAATTGTCATTCAAATTATACCTTTACTCAAAATTTCAGCAGAATACGTTGAAGATATCTGCTTCAAAACTGAGTAGCAAGATTCCACCCGAACAAACGGCTTTACATCATCCTCCTAGCGTTATTCCCGGTTGCGCCCTAAAGGAGCTCGGGGTCCGCTTTCATACCTAATCTCAAGATTTGGGATAGGCACTATAGTTTTACAAAAGCGACTGGCATCTGACCTTCCAACACAAAGGGAAAGCTAGACCTTATTAGGATTAGACCGGATTCCTCACGATGTTTTCCTTCACCGGAGACCAGAGTTACATATGTAGTAAGGTCAGTGATAAAGTTACATAGTTAGGTACATACATTGTAATAGAAAGCTTGTAATTATGATTCACATTATACATAGTAGCGCCATCATGTCGGGGGCATTTACTACATTCCGACTGCTGTCATTGATGGATGACTTCGTACCTACGTTAATGCGAAGAGCGTTGCTAAAAGTTCGTAAACGCGTCCATAGGTGGCGCTCACGGAGTTCCAGGAATAAAACATGATTCTTCCCCAATATATAATGGATTGCGGGATTGAAACACTATTTGCTTTTTAACCGACGAAAAAAACGGAGGAGGTTCTCAAGTCAACGCGTATATATATATTTTTTTTTTTTATGTATGATCATTTTATTTTTACGCATATATTTTCACAGTGTAGTCCGATTTTGATAATTCTTTTTTTCTTTGTAAGATTTAGCAGTGTTAGTGTTACCAACCATGATCCAGCTTGTTGTAGCTCTATGATATCATTGGTTAAAGCTGCGTCCGCTGGCGCTGAGCCAAGGTTTTCGATGTTTTTTTAACATCTAACACGTTATTCAACAAATAAAATATTGTTTTGATTGGCAAAACATTTTTGACGTCAAAATCACGAAAACGTGGGTCAGCGGACGCGGCTTAATTCAGTGTCACGCAACTAGGAACAAAAAGAAGAATGACATCCATTTGCTCAAATTCAGCATCAAATCTGACAAGTGACAAGTTTTCAATCTGTGCTTCTGTCATGGCGGATCAACGGCGCACATAGCTATCTCTACTTCCGTAATTTCTCCTTCTGACATTCTGTCAAGACTTGTCATGTGTTCATAGCGCCCCATGTAATGTAACATACGTAACATAACATAGGTACTTCGCTTTTTTAAAGATTAGAATTATCTGTCAAACGGGTAAACAAAGAAGCAGTGGTCGTAAAGCTTCCTTCTTCGATTTCGACCGATACCACTTTTTAACTATAGGCCGTTTTTTTATGATTAGAAATACAATAAACAAACAAAGCAGTTGTCAACCTTTTCTGCTTGGGACAAATATTAGATGTTACCTGGAAATTCATCCTTGCATGCAAACATACCTACACGGTGTAGGAGGTATGTTTCTCATTAAATTTATTGTTAATGGACTCTGTTTCAAAATATTTGCTTGTGAGGAAGGCAAAACGGTGAGGGGAGAACGAGTCGATCTTTTTTGCAAGTCACTTTGACCTGCCTCTGGTTGGTCCATCGCAGTCAGCACGCCACCACACACAGCGAAAAATAAAATTTTAATATTAATTAACAAATAGGTACTCGTATAATAATCTCGTAATCTTCAACAATTTGTAGATTACCAAGAAAACAAGAAAAATAACGTACGATTGACAATAATGACAATGTTGACAGCGAAAAAAAACGAACCGATCGTTTCAAACTTCTTCTTTAGGTTTTTTATTGTGCAACCTTTACAGAAATAAATAACGAAATTCAAAATAACAGACTGAAAAAATAAATACATTAAAAATTAATATATTGTTGTAAGTATTATATAGATATATCTAATGAAAACACTTCTATAATTTTAGGGTAGACAACAATAACGTACCTAAGTATTTTTTAGTGGCTGTTTAAGATCCCTTGACAGTTGTGTGGCATAAACCTCTTGCTTCGTGCTTTAGCCTTCTTTCTAAAAAAACGAACGTTAGATTTGATTGACATTACCCAAGTAAGTAACACACAGGCTGAATGTTCAGTAATAAGACAGCCTTAAACAAGTTTTAAGCTTTACTAAAGATATACTTAGAGTTCTCGGGGAAACTCGCGACTGCACAAGGGAGAGAGTCTTGTACAGCCTTGCTGATTTGATTCAAAGCGCCACTTTAAAATATAATCAACAAGGTAGTTAGGTACTCTATAATATATTAGTAGGTAATAAATTGATAAAGTTCAAATATTGTTTGAGTCAACTTGGACTGGGAAGGAAACTCGACGGGGATCAAAAAAAAATGTCGTCAGTTATTCGATTGAAACAGCATTTCATTAATTCAACAGAGCGTACACACTTTCAGGCAACCACTGTGTCAACCGCCTACCTACCTCACGACGAAAAAAACTTTTTTCATATTTTTTTTTTGTTTCCGCCCCAGTCCAAGATGGCTCAGTGCGGCTTGCACAGGGCGGTTCCACAACACTTCCAAATCTCAAATACCGCGAGCCATCCGCGTAGCCTCCTGGACACGGCAACGACACGTCATTGCTCTGAGTATTACAGTCAGTCAGCTCTAAGAACGATGTTGGGGCTCGGGGGAAATTATTTATTTTGGCTTAAGAACGTCTAAGAAGCAAGTCTGAAAGAAGTGCAGACTCAAAAAATGTTTAAAGAGTTAGTACGGCTTCAAAATTAGCAAATGTTTGTTAAAATTACCAACGGGTTGCCTTGGCTCCTTCAAGGTAATTTATGCACACTCTGAAAGCAGAGCTGTAAGTGCAGCGTCTTTGCACAACCTCTTGCCACAAACATTCCATTGGGTTTAAGTTACGCGAGTAGGACTGCAAGCTGATGGAGCAGATTCCTATTGGAATATCCACAGTCGGATCCAAGGCAAAGCTCAAACTTGAATCAAACTATTTGTTGCACTCATAATATTACAACTCGTATTTAATACTAGGTACAGCATAAAGATCAGGAAATGTTAAGACATATTTTCTAGGTAAAAGTTGACAACGTATTTCGGGCCACTGTATATCCAATGGAATAAAGTGAATCTATGAAGTGTTACAAAGCGAATAGCAATTTCTTAATAATATATCTAAGAAAGCACTCTAGAAAATATTTAAGTATACTGAGCTTTGTAAAGGTCTAGATAAAACGCAATAAATCGGTGAGATCAGAAGCGGGAACTCGTGAAAGTTTAAAACGCGGAGTGCTTTTCGCGATATGTCTGAATCAGTGAGTTTTAGATACCAGGTTTTAAAACGTACGATCTATTTCAATATTGACACTAAATCAGAGATTTAGGTACCTGAGTTGTGTCCGTCTTCCATGTACGTTAGGAATTGAGATCGATCTCAGACCAACCACGTTAAATTCGTGCTTAGTATATATACTTACTTAACTTTGGTTTACTGAAAAATGAAGTACCTATATTAATTCAGGCAGGCAAGACGTACTTCAGTAAGTTAAGTAGGTACAATTTTATATTTACTCACGTAGGTACAGGTAGGTGGGATCTTAGTAACAATGTAACGATAATTAGAGTGTGTATCTTTCATACGAAATGCGAACTTATATTGTAACCTAAGCCCTAAATAACTAAAACAATTTGGTATCTAAGTTAAAATATAAAACTAAGAAAAAAACAAAGGTGAACTTATCTTATTCATAGTAAACATTATTTCGGCACGTTATTGACCAATGCACAGGTCTATATCTCACTTCACTGACATTTGATTGTCTCTCAGAAATTTCAAATAGGTACCTAATTAGTAAGTTCCTACCTAGTTAAATGTTATGTATGTGGTATTGGTATTACAATAGCTGCTAGTGGAAACTAAATTAGGTCCCTGGTCAAATGTCGTTATTGTATTTTTATGATAAAACTAATATCACTAATTAAACTATCGTTAGGGAGGTAAAATTAGGACAGGCTGTATAATGAAAATTTTCATATAAGTCGATACCCTACAAAATTTCACACCTGAATAACTCCTCAAATTGAATCGCTGTCCATAACCTATTCAACGAGCCTAAAAACTCAATGAATTGACACACATTTCACATTTATTTAGCGTTCAAACATGGATGAATAATTCACGAGGACAGCCAATTTCTATTATTCAGAGCAATGACGCGTACAGGAGAGAGACAACCGGATGGCACGCGGTATTTGAGCTCTTCAAGTGTTGTGGAACCGCCCTGTGCAACCCGAACTGAGTCAACTGGACTGGGGCGGAATAAAAAAAATAGGTTTTTGCTGTCGTGAGGCAGCCGATTGAAACAGTGATTGCCTGAAAGTGTGTACACTGTTTATATTTTGAAATGCTGATCCAATCGAATACGTATATTTTTTCGCCCTCTCTCCAATTTCCGCCCCAGTCCAAGTTGACTCAGTTCGGGTTGCACAGGGCGATTCCACAACGCTTCGGGAGCTCAAATACCGCGAGCCATCCGGTTGCTACTCGAAAACTGAAACTACGCGTCATTGCTTAACTATATACCTACACGTAAACCCTGGTTGTAGAGGTGGGCGCCGGTTACAATTTTGTCGGCGGCGGCGCGCCGGCGAAAATGACCCGGCGGCGGCGTAACGCCGGCGGCGTGACTGAATTTTACAAGTTTTATTGAAATAATAAATAATCCCTTGTTTTTATGCAGTATACTTTTTAACTAGAGGAAATTCGCTAATATAAATAAAATGCATTGAAAAAACAAATAAAATAAAATAAAAAATTAAGAAAAAGTATGCATTTATTAAAATTACCTTTGTATTTGTTTAGAACAATTACAAAACACCTTGTTTAGCGATCATAATGCTCATTGAGAATATTTATATCAATCATTGCAATATCCTGTTACTATAAAATCAACGTATCTACCTAAATCAAGAACAAAAGGTCTTTATTGCACAAATAAACAAAAATATTGCCACTTAATTTCCAAGAAATCATCTAATTATTTTTATAATCGTTTTAATATAAAATTATGAACAAATTCTTAAATATTTTAGTACTTTCTCGACTTAATCGTCTCGTACGCAGGCTAGATGACTTCCAGCCTCCCGAGCAAGCCGGTTTCCGAAGAGGCTTTAGCACCGTAGACCACATCCACACGCTTCGTCAGGTTATACAGAAGACCGAGGAGTATAACTTGCCTCTCTGCTTAGCGTTCGTGGACTAAGAGAAAGCCGCTCAGTCAATTCGATTGAAACCTGGGCTGTACTACAGTCTCTCCAGCGGTGCCAACTATCGCTATATCGAAGTGCTGAAGTGTTTGTACGAGAACGCCACTATGTCAGTCCGACTCCAGGACCAGAACTCGAAACCTATTCCGCTGCAGCGAGGAGTCAGGCAAGGAGATGTTATTTCTCCAAAACTGTTCACCGCTGCACTGGAGGACGTTTTCAAGACTCTGGACTGGAGAAGGCGAGACATCAATATCAACGGCGAGTACATCACTCACCTTCGGTTTGCTGACGATATAGTAGTCTTGGCTGAGACCATGGAGGACTTAAGTACGATGCTCGATGACCTCAGTAAAGCTTCCGAGCAAGTTGGTCTAAGAGTAAGGTTGGTTGTTCACATTTGTATGGATAAGACGAAGATCATGTCAAATGCCCATGTTGTACCAACTCCCATTATAATTGGACACTTTACGCTCGAAGTTGTAGACGATTATGTATACCTAGGACAGACTATCCAGTTAGGTAGGTCCAACTTCGAGAAAGAGGTCAATCGTCGAATCCGACTCGGCTGGGCAGCGTTCGGGAAGCTACGGCAAATCTTTTCGTCCAATATTCAGCAGTGTCTCAAGACGAAAGTCTTTGACCAGTGTGTATTGCCAGTGATGACATATGGCACTGAAACATGGTCGCTTACTATGGGCCTCATAAGAAGGCTCAAAGTCATCCAAAGGGCAATGGAGAGGGCCATGTTGGGAGTTTCTCTGCGTGATCGCATCAGAAATGAGGCTATCCGCAGCAGGACCAAGATAACCGATATAGCCCTCCGGATAGCTAAACTCAAGTGGCAGTGGGCGGGCCACATAGCACGTAGAACCGATGGCCGTTGGGGTGGAAAGGTTCTCGAGTGGCGACCACGTACCGGAAGGCGCGGCGTGGGTAGGCCCCCGACAAGGTGGACTGATGACCTGGTAAAGGTTGCGGGAGTCTGCTGGATGCGGGTGGCGCAGGACCGGTCACTTTGGCAGTCTTTGGGGGAGGCCTATGTCCAGCAGTGGACGTCTTTCGGCTGATATGATGATGACACATCGCCAGCTGTCGCCATTTTGTAATATGAACTACGTTACGCTCCCGGCTGACGCTTGACGTGTACTGACTAGCTGCTGCGGACCGCGCACCCAAGCTCTGTTCGCGCCGGTTCAAGATGGCGGCGGCGGCGGCGGCGCGTGATTGGTCGGCGGCGGCGGCGCGCCGGCGCGGCGCCCACCTCTACCTGGTTGCACTCTGGGGGTGCCGGCAGATGTGAAAACTTGCGAATTGCTTAAAAAAAACTTGAATATTAATTTCACTGTTCGCACCCAGATGGCGCTGTTGTTTGACGCAAGCGCAGCGGCTGCGTTCACGTACAGCGTACCGTGAAACTACTCGATGGTCTCGCCGGAAGAGCAGTGCTTGCTCGTTTCGTAACAAATAAATAGTTATTAAGTAAATAGCATTATGTGTTTGTATTTGTATTTGTTTGTTACGAATAAATAATTTTCATTTCATTTCATTTTTCATTTAATTTTTCATTTCATTTTCTTTTCATTTCATTTTAATAATATTATTAAAAAAAAAAAACACCACTCCATCTATGAGCTCCAATGCTAGTAATCGAACGAGTGAGGGAAGAGAACGAAGTTCCATGCTACAGTACGCTTACCATGACTTTGACAATGACGGCTTACGCTAACGAGTATCGAGTTTTCTATCTGTGCATCTCTATTGCACGTTGACAGTACGAGCGGGATGCACAGATAGAATACTCGATACTCGTTAGCGTAAGCCGTCATTGTCAAAGTCATGGTAAGCGTACAGCTTCGGCCGAAAATCGTTTGCCTGTCAGGCCGTCCGGGGTCGGTCCCGTTTCTCTTCGCTATACAGGTCGCATTTCTTAACCGATTCTCGTGAAATTTTGTGAGCAAGTTCGTTATATAGTTTTTTGTCAAGTAACTTATAAAAAAATGTATTTTCAAATAAGACAAGCACGCGAGTTCTACACCTCACATAGCCATTAGGTAGTACTTATTTATGTTTAGCAGGGGTGACTTTTAGCACTTTTTTACTCAAATGTGACAAACATTTTACTGCAGATGATTATTAATTAATTAATTTAGATATTAAAAAGACGGACTTAACGCTATAAAGTATTGTCTACCAGTCAACCTTAAGGCAAATCAGATAAAATGTGGGCAGTGCAACTTAATTTATAAAACAAAACTCTTTAACGTGTCTAAAGATAGGATGGATAATATAGTAAAACACGATACAGTATAATATGATATGATATAAAAATATACAGTGTGTAAGTCTAATACGGGCGAATCTCTTAACGGTGGTTAGTATAGGACAAAGTAAGGGTAATTAGATAACATTTACTTAAAGTTGCAACAATAATTTTGTCCATACAAAGTAATTCAGCCCGCAATGTAATGCAAACACACTCACGTTAAACGCTCGTTGACAGTTGCTAATGAACATTTGACATTTTGGTACCGCAAACAAGTTTACAGTACATTCCTGTTGAGAAATTTAAAAAATAATATATATGGGGTCGTAATGACCTGCAACTCCAATGAATACTATGTCCGATTTAATTTATCGCCCGTATTAGACTTACACACTGTATAGTATTATTATGACAGGTGATCTATGGCTTGTGTCGCGATATAGTCGCGTGTTATTGAACGTTTGTAAGTAGTTATCGCTGCAAAAAATTAATGTGTTTTTAACCGCTCTAAGCCATACGATATGAATGGTACAGAGATTTCTCTATAGTGACACCAACTACAGCAAGTTTCACAGACATCATTTTCCCGGGATATGGTAGTCTTCCTGATTTATTCGTCCATGATTTAAAACAAAGCTGCCAGCATCAAGCGACATGTTCATCCATCAATTTGCGCCTCGCCGCAAATCATCGGACATTTTGAATGGCTACCATTTTGGACCGGCGCCATTTTGGATCGCCGGCCATTTCGGGATGTGACAGCGCACAGATGGATGCCTTTGTTTCTGCCTCGGTGAACTTTGTGCGGAATAAATGTGTAGTTTTAATTTTTACCCATAAGTAGATCATTACATTGCGGATATGGGATGCATTAAAGCCGTTTCTGCAATTCTTATAAGTATTTCATTTAGACGTCTACAATATGGATGGTGCCTAAGTTTTGTATATTGGTTTTCTAAATATCTTATTGCTACTGATGTGTCAGTTTATGTTTATACAAACATAAATCTAATTTAAACGCTGTTACTGAAACGGTGGAGTACCTATTTACGTTCGTCAGAACAATGGCTAAACCTTCATAAATCAACTAGCTTCTAACCTTTATAATTGCGTTACCTTACCAACCGTATAATGATTGCTGCTATTTTGGCGTAAAAATTAGGATCTTTAAAGCTTCAAATAGTCTATTTAAGTTTAATGTTCCACAAATAAGGCGAAATAGTCATAGGAAATTGTCACTCTACATATTTCTTTTGAAATCCTTGAAATAATGGCCGCCATCGGCGCGTATGTTACAGAAAAAATCATGTTATTCAAAAAATCCGTGAATTTGCCGATAAAAAGTGATTCCCGTACTTTTACTATTGTTGTGTTTGTTGTTGGTGCAATAGCGCAATGCAAAAGTAAGCATTTTCTAAGTTTTGAGTCAAATTACACTCGAAACGACTCAAACGACTGCCTTCAGTGCCCGCCACAGACTGAACCAACATACTCTCATGAGAGTATGTTGACATGCGCAAACGTATGCTAGGTGATGCCTACTCTAGTAATATAACTCAATGTAATAATAATAAACTAATCAAAAATATTAGCCTAATAAGGTTCGGGAAATAGGGCCGTAGCGTTCAACGTTGATGTTCCGTGAATACCTATACCCTTACAAGAGAGCGGGCCTATCAGATGCAAGATTGATAATTGATAAAGGATAAGTATAGGTATAACGATACATAAATATTAAACACGTACGTATGTACTTCAGAGATCAGAACAAAGCTAACATATGCATTGATATTAGTTAGGTTAGCACGGTGGAAATATCAAATAACAATATACAAAGACGACGCTGGGTCCCATTCGGCCCCACTTATCCTGATTTGGACAAATGGCTCCAATTTCACGGCGCAGTACAGAGCGGAGGTGACAAAATGCTCCCTTAAACGTGCTAAAAACGTGGAATAAAAACTGGGGACATATTTTTTCTTTATCGGGATCAAGAGTGCTATGAAAATCAAAATTCTGAGAAAAAAAGTAAAACTCAAACTCAAAATATTTATTGCCCTCATAATTAGGTAAATACAAGTAATAAAATGGACCCTGTAAGGGCAAAGCAGCTTATGACTAGGTTACACCTAGGTTGCAGGTTCTACCTGGATACTAATAGTTCTACCTTGAGCTAGATTTATTATTAGCTGCGTACTAAAAGTCGCAGATTTGAGTGCAAACGCCCTAATGGTGCATTGTTTCCTGTGTCACCGCTTCCCTATGCGTGCTGTGTCGCGGCGAGAGACATTGTACATCTCTTCCTAGTGTTCTAAATACAAAGAGACGGGTAGTCTATCTCACGCGCCGTCTTCTGCGAACCGTCATCGTCACCTTAAAGCTTGAAACAAATTATCGGACGCGGCTGGCGGACGCGGCTGACGTCAGTGACTGATAAATGTGCACAGTCGAACGGGATCCAGCGGGACAGATTTCTGTCGGACGTCCGAACGCTCAAGGTTACGTCCACGGCTTACGTCCGATAGTTAGCACAATTCACTGTATATTCATTATCTAGATACGTATAAGTCGCGGCTGTGAGCCGCGTCCGTCAGTCGCGTCCGATAATTTGTTTCAAGCTTAACCCTCACAGTGTTGCTAGGAGCAACCACTATAGACAAACCATTTATTAAAATAGAGAAGACCCCTATTGTAGCGATCCATGAGGTAACCCTTCATAACCAAACGAATTAATCAAAATAAAGTGCCCAGCGAGTGCCTACGGTGGAAACAAATGAACAAGTGCCCATTGTCCGCTAACGAGCTTCCATTATCACACAATGACGTAGCCTGGGGTCTATGTTACTTGACAAATCGCCTACCAATATGTTATCAATGATTTCCACGTGTAGGATAGGGTTAAAATAGCACCATTCCCTTTCTTCCCACGGGTACAGTAGATATACAAATCCGTACTAATTTCCGATGCGACGAACTCACATAGACACGCGTTGATATAGTAAACTAAAGTGCAAGTCGGGGTAGTCGTAGTCGGCGGTATATCAGTCCGCGTGCCGCCCGTGCGCCTCATAGAACTGATTTTAAAAAGAGCACAGATGTAGAAAGGTCTTAAGCGACACTAGATGCTGTACCGCTTTACGTTTAGGTATCTTTATATGGAACAAAGTATATATCATTGTCTTAATTAAGTACATAGATAAGTACTCCATCTGTAAACGTAAACTTGCTGGTAAAGGCATTGACATTTAATTTTTGTGCTCTACTTACCCCTTTAGGAATACAGGCGTGTATGTATTGCACCCGCCCTCGTTTTTTTACAGCGACGGTGACAAACAAGAGTACGGTCTTCATCATCCGAATACTGTCTGCCTGATGTTAACCAGACACCGTGGCTTATTGGAGACTTGCGTCTTCTGTAGATCTGCGGACTCTGTGCGGTGCACGAAAATCGAATCTCTAAGATTGTATATCTCTGTCTCTGTCGCTCGATAAATGCGATAGAGACGAAGGCATACGAATGTCGAGATTCGATTTCCGTGGTTATAGCTCGGCATTCTGACACGTTTGCTCGCAAGCGCGTTTAGTGATATCATATTGGTGTACAGTCACCAGCAATAAGATCTGCCACAACATAGCACGCATAAATATCTGACACGGTTCTATGTCTAATGCCATAAGGACGTGTCAGATGTTTTTGCCGGCTTTGTTTCGGCAGATATTGATGCCGGTGACTGTACTAGTACGATATGTCAGGACAGATTGGCGTCCAACCCGCCAGCGGCTCTCATCACGCATTGATGGCATTGCTAATTTCGCCACACGTCATGAACCTTATTCTTCACAATACTATTAAACTAGTAATACTAGTATTGTTCTCTCATCCTTTATTTACCTGACTATCTAGCACGACCGCGTTTATGTCGCACATAAAACAAGAAGTATTCGTCCCTTAAATTCTAAGATGTATGTGAAGGCGGAAAGGTTCTCGAGTGGCGACCATGCCACCACGTACCGGAAGGCGCGGCGTGTGTAGGCCCTCCACAAGGTAGACTGATGACCTGGTAAAGGTTGCGGCAGTCCGCTGGATGCGGGTGGCGCAGGACCGGTCACTTTGGCACTCTTTGGGGAGGCCTATGTCCAGCAGTGGACGTCTTAAGGCTGATATGATGAATATGATGTGAAGTCCGCAAGCCCAGTGAGGCCATGGGGACTACTGCCGGTTCCCTCTTGTGAGCGACGTCCGCTCTCGGCGGCGTCGGCTGAGCGAGTGAGCGCGCGCGCTACCGGCCGCGGCAATGCTCGCCCCTCACAGTCACCTAAGAGTGACCTAGTGCCGAGACACAAGTCGGCGACGGACGAGCTCCGCCCCTGCCATGGGTTGTCTCTCAAGCCCCGTGGGGGGCTCGGGAAGCCTGTCGCGGCTGTGCCGCTTCTGGCGGGATCAGGCGCCGTCCGCTACAGCGGACGGGTGGCTGGGGTGGGCGTAACGCCCGTCAGGTCCGGTGGGGTCATCTGCTTCGTCCGTCGGCGAGGTCAAGCCCTGCCGGGTGGGACTCCCTTAGGAGAGGCCCAGCGAGCGACCTTCGAGCCGACGGCACTGCAGGAACATCCTTGCGTCGAGTCAGGGGGGGGCGGGCGGATCCGGGCGGATCAAGTCCCGCGGTAGTGCCCTCTTGTCGGGCGGCCGGGAGTGGTAGGGGGCTATGTCCTGCAGGTGCGTCCGGCGCGAGCCGTCTGCCCGCTCGAACATAGCCCTAGCCAGTCTGGTGATGAAGTCGTCCAGGTGTTCGACTTTCAGGTCACGGTGGAGCACTTTGTTGCTGACGTAGAAGTGCGCGTCGGCTGCGGTGCGGAGCGCCAGCGATTGTTGTGCGCGGAGTCGCTGTCTATTGCACTCTCCCACCAGCGCGTACCACGCGGGGGCTGCATAGGTCAACCGTGACCTGATGTACCCCTTGTAGATGCCAATCTTGGCGGACAGGGGGAGGGACGACTTCATCACAGGAGTGAGTAGCGCCCGGGCCGTTCTCGCCTGGTTGACGGTGTTCTTCACGTGGGCGGACATGTTAAGTTGCCGGTCGATGGTGACGCCCAGGTACTTAACAGTCCGCAACCACGGAAGCGGCTGTCCCAGTAGGCGGAGCTCCGGGGGCTGGTTCCTCTTCGCACTGAGGGTGATGGCCTGGGTCTTCGCCACGTTCACCCTCAGGCGCCAGCGGTTGAGCCAGCCTGGTAGTAGGTCCAAGGTGCGCTGGATCTTGACGGCTGCGTGCGGGAGCTTGTACGACGTCGAGATGTATGCCGCGTCGTCGGCGTACAAGGCTAGTGTGGTCCCCCCTTCCACTGGGATGTCGTCGGTGTACCGCGCGTACAGCGCGGGCGACAAACAGCTTCCCTGGGGGACTCCGGCTGCGATGGGTTTCCTCGCCGAGAGCTTGCCTTCGACCACAACTTGGAAGCTGCGATCGGCGAGGAAGCTGGCCACGATGTGCACGAGCCGTCTTGGCGCTGCGGAGGTTGTCAGTTTGTAGACCAGGCCTGCATGCCAGACCCGGTCAAAAGCCTTTTCCATATCGAGAAGCACCGCCACAGCGTGCTCCTTTTTGTTCCGCGCCGCCGCTGCGACGTGGAGGATCCGGGCGATCTGGAGGGTCGTCGAGTGCTCCGCCCTGAAGCCGAACTGTTCTGCGCGGGGCTCGATGTGCGGTGCCAAATGGTGGAGAAAGAGTCGCTCGAACACCTTTGACACCGTTGACAACAGGGTGATGGGGCGATAGCTCTCAGGGCGGAGAATGTTCTTCCCCGGCTTGGGCAGCATGATAACTTTCCCCAGCTACCAGCAGCTGGGGAAATGGCACGTCCTCACGATCCCGTTAAACAGGCGCGTCAGCGTCGCGATGGCTCGCGGGGGGAGGTGACGCAGTGCCTCGTTCGGGATCGTGTCTGGTCCTGGGGCCTTGCGGAGCTGGGTTCTCCGTACTGCCCGTTGGATCTGACCGGGGGAGAAGATGACGACGTCCTCTTCTGGCAGTGGTGGGACCTCGAGATACCCCTCGACCTCGCGTTCCAGCTGTGCGGTGTGCTCGGCATCAGTGGTCGCGTTTGGTCGGAACTGGTTCTCGAGGTGCTCCGCGAAGATATGCGCCCGGTCCTCGGCGCGGTACCGCGTGGTGCCGTCCGGTGCGAGGAGTGGCCTGGTTGGCAGCGGCTTCCTGGAGAAGCGACGGCATAAACGGTGTATGCCGCCCCAGCCTTCATCGGCTGCGGAGTCGACGCCCTCGAGCCAAGAGTAGCGGGAGTTTGCCGCGAGGCTAGTCCCGATTTTCTCGGCGAGGGCGTTGAGCCGGGTCTTAAGGGTGGGGCAGCGGGTCTCGTTGTAGAGCCGTCGCAACTTCCGCTTCTCCTCCAGCATCTTCTGGATGTGCGGCGGCGCGTCTCTATGGCGGTGCTTGGTGGCGGTGCTCGTGGTGGTGGCGGCGGCGAGGGCCGACTGGGCGTTCCGGCTGAACATCTCGGCAAGGCGGTCAACTTCTTCGGCGGTCGATGCCGGGAAGGACTCTGAGTGTTCAGCCATGTGCGCGGCGAACCTCTCCCAGTCGGTCCTTCTCCTCGCTGGTGGGGTTTGAACGGTGGTGGCAGCAGTCCTCAGTCTGAGCACGACTGGCTGGTGGTCCGAGAGCATATGGTCATCTAGGACTTCCAGCTCCGGCCAGTCTGCCAGGTTCTGGACTGCTGCTAGGTCGATGGTGTCCGGCTGGTGTGTTGCAGCGTACGGGTAGTGGGTAGGGACCTCCGGGCCCAGTACGGCGTAGTTGTGGCCCTCGGCGTGGCGTAGGAGGCGGCGACCCGTGTTGCAGATCTTGGACGAGTTCCATGCTGGGTGCTTGGCGTTGAAGTCGCCAGCGACGATGGTTGGTGCGCTCGAGTCCAAGATCTGCTCTAAGTCGGGCTCGGCTAGGTTGGACTGAGGGGGCCGGTAGAACCCGTAGACCCTCAGGTGTTGGCCGTCCGCGTGTAGTTCCACGCCGAGGGCGTAGCACGTCGTGAGCTGTGGTATTGGTAGCGGCTGGTGCACTACCCGTCGTGCAACGAATACCGCCAGGCCTCTGTAGGGCCAGCCGTGTGGGGACGTCTCTTCCTTGCGGAGGCAGACGTAGCCCGATATTTTCAAGGCATCTCCCGCCTTGAGATGGGTCTCTGAGATCAGGGCTACGTCGATCCGCTCTCTCCTGAGGACGTCCGCCAGCAGCTCCCTCTTCGGCCGGCTGTTGAGACCGGCGGCATTCCAGAATAGAATTTTCAGGGGGTTATCCAGCTCCGTAGAGGTCGGCCAACCCCCTAAGAATAACGGGGACGGGGTTCTCTCCTTTCTGCAGAGCGCCGAGTACACTCTGCAGGATCTGGATGCACTGCGCTATTGTCCTCTCCCTATTGCCATCTTGGCTTGTCGGTAGGGAGGGGAGCGCGGTGCGGTGCGGCGGTCCGGTCTGCGTTGTGGTCGCAGGTGTGTGGGTCGCGTCGGTGCGGGCGGCCACAGTCTGTGCGGCGGTGGCGGCAATCTGGGCGGCGGCGGCGAAGGCAGTCTGGGTGTTGGAGGTGTCGGTGGCGGTGGCGGTGGCGGTGGCGGTGGCGGTGGCGGTGGCGGGTTGCCCTCTGCCCCGTCTGCCCCTCCCTCTGCGGCGGCGGCGCATGGGTGCCGCGTCATTTGCCCTCGCCGTGAGGGAGTTGGGGGCGTTCTCAACAGCCTCCACGGTGCGCTGTTGCGGCACGACTTCCCCGCGACGATTTGTGCGGGGGGCTGTGCCGGGCTTCTTTATCTGTGCCTCCCACTGGTATACCGGGCACGTCAGGCTGTTGGCGGGGTGGGGGCCGGCACAGTTGGCGCACGTGCCCTCCTGGTCTCGTGGTCTGTCGCATTCCCCCGCGAAGTGCGGCCCGGCGCAGCGGACACACTTAATGGGGCGGCGGCAGCCGTGGGATGAGTGCCGGAAGGCCTGGCAGCGATGGCATTGCGCCGGCCCCTTCCTGCCGCGCCACGCCTCTACCACCACGCCCGACATCCCCAGCTCCGCCCCTATGTGCTCGGACAGTGCGTCGACCACGCTCCGTGACACAAGTCGGCGACGGACGAGCTCCGCCCCTATGTGTACGGACAGCGCGTACTACCACTCGGCGCCCGAATGGTGTGTTTGGGCTTCGCCCGTGTCCTCAGACACTTTGGGTAAACGATGTTACCAAAATAAAAGAAGGAATAACGAGAAATAGACTTTTTATTTACTTTTCCCTAACTGCCCTATCACTGCCCTAAGTGACTTGATTACAAGTCCCTAACTTCCTATTACTTTGTAGTTTTCTTCTTCTTCTTGTTGTGACTTCCAGGAGGCTCCGATTGACACTGATTTGCTCCGGGCCGTACCTGCTATTTATACCTGCTAGTGGGCGAGCAAGACGTGCTGAGTGAGACAATAAAAGTTACGCCCACTTTGACTTGACTAATTTACATTGCAAGATGTTATTGGGATGTTATACATATTAATGGGCGGAAGTCTAAGCTGATTTACAAAGTTCTAATATGGCTTGAGATCTTATAAGTACAGTAGGGTTCGTAAATATTTTCTTATTTGAATAATCGTACATGGAAATCGGGCAAACCGTAATTCGGTCCCTTTTGTAACTCTTATTTATCATTTGCGATGAACCTACTGAGTTTACTTATTTGTAAGTTTAAACATTTAATAGAACTTTTAATTAGCTTTCTAACAATATATAAACCATTCTGATACGATGAGCCGTTGTAAAGATATAAACGTAAACATATTAATTGCAAAGTGAAAATGCGCCGTACTAAATTCTAATTCAGGCTCGGTGGCCGCGGCTCTCGTTACGGTCATGTTGGCGCGATACACCCCTCCCCTCCATGGCGGCCAGTCTGCGCTGCGCTCGCTCGCGCAACATCTCCTCTCTCTTTCTAATACAATTTGTACTGGGATTTTACTTTAATGCTTACAATATCAAATGAATGCTATGAGAGGGTGTTTTATGTAAATAATTATTATGGGGATTCTAACTACTGGGTTCATAATTCATAATTCATAATTTATTGCATAATAATCATGTCGTACATTGGGTCTTAAAATAATAATTAGGATCGAGACATGAACCCTGTAAGGGCACAGCAATTTACAGTTTGGTACGAGCTAATATTAACATGCTATAATAAATAATACAGAAGGCCATTTACATTACCAAATAAATAAAATTTACTAAAATACTATTTCAATTGATCATCACATATGAACTCCTCTATTGAGTAGTAGCATTTATCAAGTAATAATTCTCTTAATTTCCGTTTAAATACTTCAGGTTTCGATTCCTCCATTATATGTTCTGCTATTTTATGTGCTACTGTTATACATCGATAATAAGGTCCATTTTTGTACATAGCTAATTTAGTAGCTGGTAATTCTAATTTATTATAGTTTTTCCGTCTTTGCGATTTGACTACCCTTTTCGTAAATAAGTGCGGATTGTTCCTGACAAAAAGTGCTGCTTCCAAAATGTACAGTGAGGGTAACGTGAGAATTCTTAGCTGGGTATAATGTGGACGGCAGCTATCTGGGACTCTAGTATTTGATAGGATGCGGATACACTTCTTCTGCATCACAAAGAGTTGGTCGGCGTCGGTACTCGCCCCCCAAAGTATCACACCATACTGGAGCCATGAGTGTGCAAAAGCAAAGTAAGCTGACAAAGCGGTTTGTAAGTTAGTATTTATTTTAAGGATACTTAGAGCGTACACGAAACTAGATAATTTTTGTACATGCGATTTCCAGTTTAGACTCGAATCTATTTTTATGCCTAACAATTTAAAATCGTTTACTTCTTCGATTGTATCTGTATTTATTTTTAGTGTAATTTCTAAAGGTTTCTTTTGTATGGGTTTGAATTGGATTATTTTGGTTTTTTTAAGGTTGATTTCTAAATTATGTTCAGCGAGCCACTTAGTAATAGTTATGGATATTTGCCGTAAGCGTTCAGAGCATTCCGCGCTATTGCTACAATTTAAAAGTATAGAAACATCATCCGCAAACATTATGCAAGTTGAGTCTGTTATTTTCGGCAAATCGTTGATGTATGCAAGGAAAAGAATACACCCTGCTACACTTCCCTGGGGAATTGAACATGTAGTGGTACGCATTTCCGAGCTTATTTCTTTAATTTCTCCCGTCTTTTTGTCAAGCCAATCAATGTGTACATACTGCTTACGATTTTGAAGGTATGATTTAAACCACTGATAAGCGTGCCCGCGAATACCCATGCCATACAATTTATGGAGTAGGATATTATGAGACACCCTGTCATACGCTTTGGACATGTCCAGGAGTAACCCTACGCCATATTTCTTGGAATTTAGCTGGTTAAGGATTTCTTGAATGTAGTGGTAAACCGCAAGTGTCGTAGAATGTTGCTTTCTGAAACCAAATTGATTTTTATAAAAAAAAAAAAAAAAAAAAATGCATTTATTTCGGACAATTAAAAAATCCATATCTTGTTAGTAACAATTTGGTACTTAAATAAATATATTAGTTCTATGCCTACAACTTAAATGATGAGAGGACCAGTGCTTAACTAAATTGTCCAAAATGTTAAATTTTTCGAAGAAATTATACACTCGATTTGAAATTGCTTTCTCAAATAGCTTAGAAATGGCGGGAAGGAGTGCAATGGGTCTATATTGGTTTGGGTCTTTAGCATTCCCGCTAGGTTTTAAAATAGGTTTAATTTTGGATACTTTAAGCGACTCAGGGAATACCCCCTCTCTAAATGATTGGTTTATAAGCAGTTTTATTGGCGTTGTGAGTTCAGTACTACATGTTTTTATCAATATTGAGGGAATTTCATCTATACCGAAACTTGTTTTAGTCTTTGTCTGGTGTATTAATTTAGTAATTTCGCTATCGGTTACCTCGCTAATTATTATGGAGTTAATAGTAGGTGTAATCACGGACCGACCGGTCACCTGCGCTGGCGCGCAAGCGTTGCCGGGCAACGGTGACTCACCCACTGACGCAAAGTGTTCATTGAGAGTGTTCGCTACCTGTTCGGGCGATTCTACAATAAGATCTCCAATTTTTAAACTCAGATTATCGTGTTTCGTGACTTTATGACGACCCGTGGTGTTCTTTATAATATTCCACATCGTTTTTATTTTATTGTTTGATTGTTGCATCTGGTTTATAAAGTTTATTTTCTTTGATTTAATTACACACTTTTTTAATATTTTTTCGTAAATTTTGAAATATGAAATGAATTTTTTGTTTTTGGTATGATTTCTTGCAATCCTAAGGAATCTTTTGTTCCTGCATGCCGTTTTTAGGCCAATAGTAAGCCATGTTTGTTTATTTATTTTATTTTTTATTCTTATTCGCCTTACAGGAATATGCCTATTCAGCAATGTTTTTAGTACTTTGTGAAACTTGTTAAAATTCCTGTTAATGTCATTTATTGATAGTATATAATCATTCCAATTTATGTTTTTTAAGTCAGCTCTAAAGTTCTGCATGTTTTTTTGACTGAAAATACGTTTATAGCTATAGCGTCCCTTGTTTTTTACTTGTAATTTTTGAGCCTGACATCTAAATAAGACGCTACTATGGTCAGATATTCCATGATCCTTAACAATTACTTCTGTTCTTTATTTACTCTAAACAATCTAAGTCTTTATAAATAATCACATATTTCTCTTACGTATAATCTAAGTATGACGCGATGCGTAGCTCTGCCGTCGCGTGTTGATGTTGTCGTCCATACCTCTCATCCTTGAGAGGAGGCCGGTGCCAGCCGGTGCCCAGCAGTGGGACTTATGTAGGCTGTTGTTTTATTTATTTGTTTCCTTGCAGCAAGAGTAGCAAAGTATATAATTGCGGGGACGAAATGCTTTATCCCACTTGTAACTCCGGCGAAACTCGGCACTCTTAGTTTTTTGTGTGCAAGAGTAAATTTAGAGGAAAATAAAATCTTACGCTTTTATAAAAACAAAATTTTATGACAACCATGCACCTAACCTAAACGCAGTATTTCGCGAACAAAACAGTAATTTACTTGATTATCCATACAACGATTAGAACAAATAGCAAAATGTGACGTCATAATGTATTGTCAAATAGTATGCATTTCGCAGCCGCCAGCGAGGATCTTTGGATCACATATTTGGCTATTTATGTTCTTTAATTGTAACACTTTCTGCTCTGAGGTAGCATCCATACAAATATTTGTTCCTCTCTAAAAACTGGTTCTAACGGCATCGTAAATAAATCTTAGGAGACAAGATACCTTTTAGTTAAAAGGCCTTTGGACGGCTCCGGGACATACATACATAATAAGTAAGCAATGATTGCTTGTTATACGAGGGTACAATCTAGCTGGATGCCATATATCACGGAAACTGTGTCCTGGAGCGCCGTCCATCGCTCACGCCTCTGTCAGAGGTTGACTTATGTGCAATTTTAACCCTATGTCTTTACGTGGTCTATACTTATAAATACATAGCTACCTACACAAGTAAGAAAGGGTTGTTTTTAGCTTAAACTTACCCGAAAGACCGCACGTATTACTACCTATGGTTAGACCATTTTTTTCTATGAGTAGGCATTTAATGACGGCGTGGTCAACGTCGTTGTTCCAGGCAATATAAAAAGAAACCACTTTGTCTTGTCTATTATTTGATTGCCTTGTCTATAAGTACATTAACGATAAAGTGGACCTTTTTGCCTGAGTGACATATTTAACCCTTTCAGTGCGCATGACGCCGCATCGGCGCCATGCCATTTGCAACCTCGCCGTACTGATGATGCCGGCCCGGCGCGGCGCCATAACATTTTTGCAATTATCTCATAAAATTGATTGAGTGCGGTTGCTTTTTCTTATTTTTTGTATAATTAACAGACTGAGCTGTAATATTCAATACGAGTAAAACACAAAATTAGCTGTATATATGGTAATATTTTACCCCAAACTTTCATTCCCGTTTTTCTGTATATAATAGCTTGAAAACATATCTGAAGTCATTTAACAAAACATAGAGTAGATAATATAGGTAAGAAAAAAGTAATTTTGAAGAAAATATATCTAAGTTTATATAATAGGTTTAAAACCTCTTGCGCCGAGGTCGGCGTCAATCAGGCTTGCGGGTGGACAACGCATAACGACTCATTTCAAAAGAGTCGTAAGTGTTGTCATTGCCAAATCATAAGGAGCTTTATTTTCATAGCGGTAATGCTACTTTTCATAAATCACGTCGTTTTAGTCGGGAAGAATGGTTTCATGCTATGGCCGTTTTAACCAAGCATATCAATGTTTGTGGATAAATAAATATATTTTAGGTATAGTTAAAATTATTTAAACTAAGCTCATGAATGGCCATTGTCCTGAGCTCATGAATAGCCTTTGTTTGCGGTCGACACTTGCAAATACAATGCACATTTTATGTGGCGCTAACCTTTTTCTTGCAAAAAATGGCACGCGTCCGACCACAGTCGTATTGTTAGACTTGAATGCTATTGTTCTGAATATAAGAAGTCAGTGGTCTTCTGCCGCAAACAAAGGCTATTCATGAGCTCAGGACAATGGCAATTCATGAGCTTAGTTTAAATAATTTTAACTATAAATACATATTTTATTATTATTCTATGGCGAAAATATATCAGGTTGACGTCTTTAGAGTGGGTTTTGGGTAGTTCTAACGACTTATTGTGATGATAAGCCGCTGCTGTATTAACCATAACAGCTACGTAACGTAACAAAGGTTTGTGTTATCAATTTTTATGAACTAGCATAAATTGTCAATCATCATCCTGCTACTGATAGCACGCAGGTGGCCTGCGTGGAGTGAAAAAACCCGATGAGGACATAAGTAGGTAGTATCGTCATTGTGTGATTTATGGCGTCTGTGACCCTTTTGTTACATAGAGCAGCGGTAAAACAAAAGACATTTTATTATGTCTCTGTTGTACCTGTTTGTCTCTCTTGTTGTGGTGCAATAAAGAGTATTTATTATTATTATTATTTATTATGTTTTGCCACTTCTCCTTGTTTCCCTTAAAAATTGAAAGAAAGAAAGAAAGAAAGAAAGATACATTTATTCACAAACACACAGGACACACAACATTCATTATTAAACAATAGAATGAAAAAAAAACAGATAAGACATGAAACCAGTGTGTCTCTGCGGCAGTGAACCGGACACTGGCTCAGCATTATGCTGAGGTGTCAGACACCTGCAGCGCTGATTTTCAGCCAGCACCGTCGGTGACTCACGGAAACGTCATACAAATGTAATAAATAACTACTAACATTTTTTGGGATAGGTGAAAGAGAAATAAACATAAATAAAAAGTGAGATAATACATGTATACACTACCTAGATGCAGCTCAATAAAATTAGATAATAAATAAACAATTGGCATATTTATTGCTGTCACAGTGCTGGGGATTAGGATTTGGATTTCTGGAGCGTCAACAAATAGCCTTTAAGCATACGCCTAAAGGTGTATCTGCTAAGCGCCCCTTGGATAGGAGGAGGGATATCATTCCAGCACTTAGACGCCGCATACTTGAAACTACCTCTGAACGCAGCGGTTCGGTGCATAGGTATAATGGCCATTGCCTTAAACCTGCGCGCACAATTGGACAACTAGGGGTGTTGAAAAATAAGTTGCACTATGATAGAGAGTTGCACAGTCTTGGTTTGACCTCGGTAATGTGCTCTCGTGCTCTCGGTTTTGTGTTTTTCTTTGTTTGTTGATATTTTATACGACCTTACGACTCAACGATGACCACGCTCAACATGAATGACCCTGCTTGCCCACCGGACCCGATGTCTCTGCATTCCATGTTTGACCCTGATTGCTGTACGGTACCGAATAGGATGGACTTTGATGAAAACTCACCAGGAATAACTGCGTCGATACCACTTGGTAAGTCTATAGAGTCAAGTTTAATTCAGTTATTGTAAATTTCATAAATTTGACACATGTAGCGCTTATAAATCGCGTCTTTCTCTAGTACAAATGGATACGCAATTTTTATGCTATATGTCATTACTTTGTATTATACAATTTTTATTTCACTAACGTAACGGGAACAACTGGCCAACTTTTCCCGTTAAGTTGCTGACACGGCAGTTAAATGTTATTAAACTATCTTACATCCATACTAATCCATACTTTAATATCATAAATGCGAAAGTGTGTCTGTCTGTCTGTTACCTTGTAACAAGTGCTTTCTCCCGGCTATGTGCCCCTTCAAAACACTGTCGCAGAAAATTGTCAAGAAAAAAATAAGAACTAATAAGGTCAGTAATGAAGCTAAAACCCTGGGAAAGCTTTGGATATGAAAGAAACAATTGCCAAATACTATTATACTCTTTATTTCACAGGAAGGCACCGTAACTGTAACGGAAGCTGTATATATCTTACACCAATTTGCATGTCATGGCGAGACCAGTCAACCTTTCAATCTATGAATCCTGACCTATTTCGAGTGCTAAGGATAGAGCTGGGTCGTGTAACACTAGGTCCAAAGGACTGGAATCTCTACCATGAGTAAGTTACACCTTTATTACACTGTACTTCTTAAATACTAATATGGCAATGGATTGGCACCAGGGATAAAATTTCTAACTATAATTATTTACACAATTATATCTTTATTTTAGGTACGCCTGTTTCGAACTGGAGCGAACACACCTGAATTTACTGCTGTGGAAGGCGATCGGACAGCAGGCGGACCTTGAAACTGGGTAGCTTCCTCCGTCTCGCTAGAGGGACCCGATGCCGAAGCTGCTAGACAAGAAGCATTTCCAACAAACAAACACTTTCTTAATCCTTCTCCTTCTTTCTCAATTTCCCGTTCACTGAAAATAATTAAATTGGATTAATTAGTGAACGGTGGGTACCTACTACACGCCGACATGAAACCTTCACAAAATGGGTAAGTTTATCTTACCAATAGTGAACTATATAACTTTCATAGTTCCTCCTATCGCGAAACTCCCTCCTCGCTGAATTCCTCTCCTGAAAAGACCAGAGAACAGATTACTACCTAATTCCTCGTGTTTCGCGCCACGCGGAATTACACTCAATCCATCACAATTAATACTCACGGTTCTTCTCCCTTTCAGGACACCGGTACGGAATCAGCTCCCAAAATGGTGACCACCAATGGGTCAGAAATAAGATTTCTTCAGAAACCTGATGCTGCTGTGTCAGCCGCGAATTCAAAAATGGCCCCATGAACATCTTGGGAAACCCACTGGCCCTCAGGCCTTATCTCTGGTATTGCAGTGGAATAAATTATCCAATCCTGAATACTGTCTTTTAATTTTTTATCTCATCTAATTGAAACCTGCTACTATTAATTTATATGAAAATTAAATTGGGGATTGCTAATTCTTTGTAATTTCCTTTAATTCAGAATTAGCCCCATTTTCAAACTTGGAATTTGTAAGTTCACTAACAAAATTCTATATACCTATCTAGATCTTGATTGCTACCAAGTTGCATTAAAAACTCAATTTTATATTTAAAAATAGGATTTTTCCCTAAGCTGACAACACAGACCACAGGTTCATTACAACACAATTAAAGCTGTTTAAGACTTCTTTTTAGATGCTGTGTTGATGTTTAGAGGCAGTGCTACACGATGCCAATAAATTAAAATATTACGCCGTTACAATACATCCCCCCCCGATGAAAAGGTTCAACGCAGGTGAACCGCTCGCTGTCCTCAGCGACTTTCCGCACCTGCCACAACAACTTAAAAAAATAACAACCAATATTTAGAGAAATGGTAAGACCAATTACTTATCCTAAACTTCAAACAACCAAAAAAAAAAAAAAATATATATATATGTGGCCCATAAGGCCGAGGTTGATCCCCTGGGGATCACTAACCTACCCCAAAACGTTACCACAGTCTCTTTTCTAAAGAGAAACCAACCCGTCGGGTTACTAAGAAAACAATTTAAAAAAAAAACACAAAGGATCCAATCGAACACACGAATAAGTGGGAAAGTTAACCTAAACTAACCTATTTGCCTTCATACCGGTAAACATTCCTTTAGCCTTTGCATCACAACCTAAAGTTGTGCTGCAGAAGCTAACTCAAACTGCCAGGGCCTATGTTCAGCAGTCTTCAACACAATCTCCGCTTGCCCGGGCAAAAGTCCATATCCGAGAAAATATCCCTGTCCCAGATTTAGGGCATAGGGTATAAAAGAATGAAAAAAAAAACTCTTTGTCTCCAAGTCTCAGCCGAAAGAGAAATATGTTAGCTAAAAAAAAAAAACAAGCACCATTTAGGCACTTGTCAGGCACCTGACCACACGTAGACAAAGCAAGTGCGCAAAAGAATTTGTACCACTTGGGTACTCATCAAAGGAGGCGAAGCAGGAGACTACACGTCACCGACATTACGTAACAGGATATAGTGCAAGCATTTATAAACTAGCCTATAAATGTGACACTAGTGTGCACACAGGCCTCCTCTCATGGATGAAAGGGGAGTAAGGTCATATTAAAGATTAATTAATCCGATCCTGGTATTGAGCACAGGTTGATCGCACCTAACATACTTCGCAGTCAAATTCCCATTTACATCATTCATTCGTCATCTAAACACACATGAGTAGTAAAACAGTAGCTCCTGTTCACCACGTACCTTCCAAAATTCGTGATTAAATATTCCAAAATATTTTTAACACTACTTGCGATTAATAACCGTAACTAAGATGTTCACATTTGGCAGTAATAATTAGTTAACTCTGGCGGCACGGCGACGGCTCGTATTGAACTCGGGGCCGTACGTCCAGAGATAACATTACTCTAGGCGTCCGTGGTTGTTGGCCCTGGCGGCACGGCGACGCACTCACAAACACGAGGCCGTACGTCCAGGGACAACTTCACACCTATAACCCTACACCAACTGCCTACTTAAAATCTTTAACATGCCACGAGCCAATCGGATGACCATCCATCCTTTCGAGCTCATAAACTAAAGGAGACAAAACCGCTTTAACCCTGCATTTTTCATACTTGGGCGCAAGTTTTGACATTCTAAACTTTGAAGCGTCGCTTTGTACATACGTACGCTTCCAAACAATGTCCCCAACCGAGAACTTCGCCGAACGGCGTCTTAAATTGTAATATTTTGCGTTAATTGCATGTGCTTTTAATAAACGTAACCTAACCTGCTCAAATATGTCTTTCAATATTCCAAATTGACCTGCGTACTCATCCCTAGGAACAGCTGTGGTGTACTTTTGATCGGTGTCCTTATAAAAGGACCCGTTGATGACTGGTTCTCTAGCGTGAACTAAAAAAAATGGAGAAAACCCTGTGGACTCGTTTACTGCACTGTTTATCGCAAACCTAATCTGGTGCAGTTTTTCATCCCATGTTCGGTGATTGTCCTCTACGTAGGACGCTACGGAAATCATCACTGTCTTATTGTACCGTTCAACTAAATTTACTTGGGCGGTATAACGCGGTCCGTAAAATAGGTTAGGTATATTGTATCGTTTTATCAACTGCTTAAACTCTGATCCCGTAAATTGCACTCCGTTATCAGTGATTACGGTTTCAGGCACACCATGTGTTAAAATGACGTGTTCTTCAAAAGTCTTCGCCACCAAAGCGCTTGTGGCGCGGCGAAGCGGAAATAGCAGTGTGAATTTCGAAAAGCAACATGTTACCACAAACAAAAAGGTAAAACCTCTTCGAGAGCGCGGAAGTGGGCCCACCAGATCGATGCTAACTACCTGCCATGGGCGATGACATACCTTTGGCTGTCCCATCAGGCCTGCAGTCGGTTTTTGGGAGTGTTTATAGGCTGCACAGGTATCGCAAGCCTTTACATACTCGACCACATCCTTATACATTCCCGGCCAAAAGTATGTTAACGCCAGCCGGCGATGAGTTTTAAAAACACCAAAATGAGCTGCAGTTGCTTCGCAATGGTTTTCCTGCAAAACTCTTTTACGGTCACCCTTTCTTACCACTTCCTTCCAATCAAACTCTCTTAATAAGTTATACTTAGACTGGCTAAGTCTAAATAACTTTCCCTCCTTCATGCAAAAATTTGGAAAATTTGCGGGATGAGTTGTGCATCCACTTTTAATTCTGTCATACCATTCATCCGGCTCATCATTTACCACATTAGTTACGTTTACTGCGTCAACCGTCATAAGCCTAGACAGTGCATCAGGCACAACGTTAAGCGATCCCTTCCTGTGCTCAATATCAAAATCAAATTGAGACAGTCTGCAACCCCAACGAGCTAACCTACCTGACGGGTTTTCAAGTTTCATAAACCATTTTAATGACGCATGGTCCGTAATTACTGTAAATTTTCGTGACCCTAAATACGCTTGAAACTTCTCAACTGAAAATAATACGCTCAACGCCTCACGCTCCGTTGCGCTGTAGTTGCACTCGCTTTTATTTAAGGAGCGACTGACATACGCGATTGGATGCTCGCGTCCTTCGATAGTCTGAGAAAGCATTCCACCGATCCCATAAGAAGACGCATCACAGTGTACGGCGAACGGCTTACTAAAGTCCGGAACTGCCAAGATAGGGGCCGTTACTAGGGCGTTCTTTAAGGATTTAAACGCTTCCTCTGCTTCCTCAGACCACCTGAAGGCTGGTGCGTTTTTACCCTTCGACGTGAGTTTATTCAAGGGCGCGGCTATCGTTGAAAAATCACGAATAAACCTACGATACCACGAGCACGTGCCCAGAAAAATCTTTACCTCACGCGAAGTCGTTGGTGTTGGAAAGTTCAAAATGGCAGCCACCTTATCAGGATCAGTACGCAAGCCGTACTCGTCTACGACATATCCGAGGTATTTCAGCGACTGCCTGAAGAACGTAGATTTGGTAAAATTTATTGTTAAATTTGCCATTTTCAACTTCGCCAACACACGGTTCAATAAAAGCAAGTGGGTCTGGTAGTCTGACGAACAAATTACGATGTCGTCTATGTAACAAAAGACTAAACCGTTTTCTACGTCACTGGTTAAATTATGGTCAATCAGCGTGTCCATGAGACGCTGTTGACGAGCAGGCGCGCCACACAAACCAAAAGGCATGACTTTAAATTTGTATAAGCCTCGACCATTTACTACAAAACTAGTTTTGTCCTGCGAGCTCTCAGCTAACGGTATTTGCCAGAAAGAGGAGCTTAAATCGATCGACGACAGGTATTTCGCCTCCTTTAAGCTGTCCAGAATTTGCGGTATGTAAGGAATGGAGTACGAATCCCCCTTCGTCACCGAATTTAACCTCCTACAGTCTAGACAAAAACGCCAATCACCGTTAGACTTTTTCACTAATAAAGCCGGGTTACTCCACGGACTCTCGCAGGGTGTGACTACATCTAAAGCTAACATACGGTCGAGTTCGGAACTTAAAACTGCGCGTTTCTCGGCTGACAAGGGGTATTGTTTCGTTTTGATAGGTAAAGCGTCGCCAGTATCAATCACATGTTCTATCAAGCTGGTTCGGCCTAGACCTTTCTCCTCGAACGAAATTTCCCTAAATTTAGCTACTGCGGCATCCGCGAGTTCCTTTTCGGCCGTTGACAAATGGTCGTATGATTGTATTGTGTGCACCTGTCTTGCATCTAACCCATTGCAATTAAAATAAGTTTCAGGTGAAGCCATATAATCAATATTTTTAAATATTTCCGGTGCCAGATGAAAGGACTGCCAAAAATCCACTCCTAAAATAACGTTTGAGACAATGCTGGGTATCACAATAAACTTAATTACATGTGTTATGTTATTAAATGTAACGGGGACAAAGATATACCCTATTGTCTCAACCTCAACTCCGTTTGCCACATTACACTTCGGTGACGTGTGCATTTGGTTCAACTTAAACCCAAACTTAATGAAATCCAAATGAGATTGGTTACCTAGAATAGAAATTCCGGCTCCCGAATCTAACAAACCGTAAATCTCAAAATTATTTACGTTAACCCTTAAGTAAGGTCGAATATCCTCTTTATTTGGGGCAAAATAAACCGTTGCGATTGAGGAATAACTATTAAACTTATCAATCGAATTTAATATATCGCGTTTTATTTCATCGCTAAAATCGCTACGGTTCTCAATCAGTTTTTTGAATTTTGCGTATTTGGTTTTTGAACGCTCCCCTGCTGCGCACACGATTTGCCGTTATCTGTCGCGTCACTTTGACAATTCGGACCATTATTTGGTTTTATGTGCTGCTTTGCACGTTTGCAAAAACGGAAATTATGTGCAGTGCCGCCGCATTTGTAGCAAACTGGTATGCTGCCCGAGGACCCTGACGTACCTGGAGCACTATAATGATTGCCTCGACCGGCCGATGAGAAATTGTTAGTTCTTCGCGAACTCGAAGTGTCGGGTTTCGGGTTAGGCGCATTATAGGCCGCATTCCCGTTCACTGCAACTGCATTTACCGAGGACGATTTCCCTTTGAAGGCGTATTCACTGCAAAGTGTACTAGAAGTAACCTTGGGCGGTTCTGCAAATAATTTAACCCTCTGCAATGCCCCTTCTAGCTTCCTGCAATTACTTTTAAGCTCTGCCACCGTGTTAATCTCCAGTAAGGCTAACTGTTGGGTAAATATTGGGCGAATGTTATGCAATAAAATCTCCAACTTTGCCTCCTCTGATAAAGCCGTCCTCAACCTACCAAACAAACCAGACATGGTTGCAAAATATAAATGAATTGGCTCGTTATCACCTTGTGTTCTTGACTGAATTTCCAATTTTAGTCTATGGTCATAATCACAAGGCTCAAACTCATCCAAAAGCAAATGCTTTAAGTCATTCCAATTGTTCACAGATTCCTTAATACCACGATACCATATCAGAGCCTGATCGACAAACAAATGTGGAGCTGCTCTAAATAACTTTGAACTTGGAACGTTATTTGCTTCCCTCAGCTCCTCAACACGCTCTAAAAATGAGCGCGGGTCTGTACTACCATTGAATTTGACTCCCCATTTGGAAATACTTAAGTCTGATGAACACTGTAATTGCAAATCTCTAAAGTCGCTTGTCATTGCTTCAGGAGTAACGCCAGACACTGCTGATCCTGGATTAAAACTGTCTACCTTAACCAACAATGCCTCCAATCTGGACTGCGAAGCTGCCTTAATAGCCAAATGCTCAGCGCTCAATTCCGGTTTTATCCGGCCCAACCGATAGAACAAGTGGTGTGCTAAGGCCCTTGTTCGACTCGCGGTGTATCGATCTTTATGCCTAGTGTGCCTATCCACCAAGGAAGATAACTCTGAAAGCTTCTCCGAAATCACGTTAAGGTCGGTTTCTGCTGAGAAAGGAGTGTCCAGTATGACCTCGCTTGGAGCCTCAACAATAAGACCTCGCAACTGCTTCCTCAAACCTTCAACAGTTGTTGCTGGTGTTTCAGACCGAATTTGTACCTCATAAACAAGTTCATCTTTGAGCAAACTATGAAACTGAATTTGGCGTTCCATGTTTGTAATATTAATTGATGATAAAATTTGATCCCTTTGCCTTACAATGTAAGTAACCAAATGTCTGTGTAACCAACAATGTTGATTGTAATAAAGCTAAATAGTGCTACTGATTGTTGTTATTCTAGTTCCTAAGTGTATAACTATATGATAATGTATCTCAAAATACACCGTAAGTTTTGTTGTACAACATAAGAAACCAACACTGAAAATGTATAAAGCTATCCTTAATGCAGAATGGATCTAAGTTTTAAATATAATTCTAAATCTACAATTGTTAATTTTGAAAAGTAAGTATTGTTTTGTACACAAGATGGCTGACAAAGATTTGTCTCAAGTTTTGTTAATATTCTCAAAATAATCAGAAATATTTCAACCAAACGGCTGCTTAAACAAGGTTTTCCGCCTGAAACATGTCAAATGGACATTCGGAATTTCGTAACGTCGCAAAACGAAAAAAGCTTAAGTACATGTGTCAAAATGCTAGTGTCAGCAAATTATAATAACCTCCAAAATTTGTCAATGTGTTATCAAATATTACTAAATACCAATGAAATACTGCCTAAAACCAGCCACAAATGTGGTAAATAGTAGGGGTTTATAAATAAAGAACACAATTATGTACACAAGGTGAGTTCACAGGTGATTCCTATACGAAATTACACAAAACCTCTAGTGCCATAAAACTTTCCCTGGGTGAAAATATATCAAAAAAAAAAGAAAGATTTAACGTTGGGCGCCACTGTAACAAGTGCTTTCTCCCGGCTATGTGCCCCTTCAAAACACTGTCGCAGAAAATTGACAAGAAAAAAATAAGAACTAATAAGGTCAGTAATGAAGCTAAAACCCTGGGAAAGCTTTGGATATGAAAGAAACAATTGCCAAATACTATTATACTCTTTATTTCACAGGAAGGCACCGTAACTGTAACGGAAGCTGTATATATCTTACACCAATTTGCATGTCATGGCGAGACCAGTCAACCTTTCAATCTATGAATCCTGACCTATTTCGAGTGCTAAGGATAGAGCTGGGTCGTGTAACACTAGGTCCAAAGGACTGGAATCTCTACCATGAGTAAGTTACACCTTTATTACACTGTACTTCTTAAATACTAATATGGCAATGGATTGGCACCAGGGATAAAATTTCTAACTATAATTATTTACACAATTATATCTTTATTTTAGGTACGCCTGTTTCGAACTGGAGCGAACACACCTGAATTTACTGCTGTGGAAGGCGACCGGACAGCAGGCGGACCTTGAAACTGGGTAGCTTCCTCCGTCTCGCTAGAGGGACCCGATGCCGAAGCTGCTAGACAAGAAGCATTTCCAACAAACAAACACTTTCTTAATCCTTCTCCTTCTTTCTCAATTTCCCGTTCACTGAAAATAATTAAATTGGATTAATTAGTGAACGGTGGGTACCTACTACACGCCGACATGAAACCTTCACAAAATGGGTAAGTTTATCTTACCAATAGTGAACTATATAACTTTCATAGTTCCTCCTATCGCGAAACTCCCTCCTCGCTGAATTCCTCTCCTGAAAAGACCAGAGAACAGATTACTACCTAATTCCTCGTGTTTCGCGCCACGCGGAATTACACTCAATCCATCACAATTAATACTCACGGTTCTTCTCCCTTTCAGGACACCGGTACGGAATCAGCTCCCAAAATGGTGACCACCAATGGGTCAGAAATAAGATTTCTTCAGAAACCTGATGCTGCTGTGTCAGCCGCGAATTCAAAAATGGCCCCATGAACATCTTGGGAAACCCACTGGCCCTCAGGCCTTATCTCTGGTATTGCAGTGGAATAAATTATCCAATCCTGAATACTGTCTTTTAATTTTTTATCTCACCTAATTGAAACCTGCTACTATTAATTTATATGAAAATTAAATTGGGGATTGCTAATTCTTTGTAATTTCCTTTAATTCAGAATTAGCCCCATTTTCAAACTTGGAATTTGTAAGTTCACTAACAAAATTCTATATACCTATCTAGATCTTGATTGCTACCAAGTTGCATTAAAAACTCAATTTTATATTTAAAAATAGGATTTTTCCCTAAGCTGACAACACAGACCACAGGTTCATTACAACACAATTAAAGCTGTTTAAGACTTCTTTTTAGATGCTGTGTTGATGTTTAGAGGCAGTGCTACACGATGCCAATAAATTAAAATATTACGCCGTTACAACCTCTTCACGCTTAAGCCGCTGAACTGATATAGATGAAATTTGGTGTAGGTTTATCCCAGAAATATTTCCCTAAGGGGGTGAAATGGGGGGTTAAAAGTTTGTATGGAGCTACCATATAAACGAGTTCCACGCGGGTGGAGTCGCGGGCAGAAGCTAGTATTATAAATGCGAAAGTGTGTCTGTCTGTTACCTCTTCACTTCACGCTTAAACCGCTGGACCGAATTAGATGAAATTTGATATAGAGATAGTTTGAGTGCCTCAATCAAACAATCAAATAATATTCCAAAATTTATTATTTAATATTTTATGCAAATAAGATAAAGTCTTCCATTTCAGTTCTTAATGGTCCAGCCATTGTCCATGACGTAGCTAGATCCAGTGACGCTCCTGGCCTTGTCGCTGGCAAGGAACAAAATTACCCCTCCTATTTCTTCATTAGTTGCCATGTTACCTTGGATAGTACTGTCAATCATCTCCTGTCTCATCGCCTCGGGATCGCCAAGGTTGTTGTTGCTTATGAACCCGTTGTCCACAGGCCCAGGGTTAACAGTGTTGACTCTGACTCCAGAAGTCGCGAGCTCCATAGCAGCGCACCTGGTGAAGTGATCCAAAGCGGCATTAGAAACGCAGTACGTCATAAATCTCGGATCCGAGCTCGGCCGTAAAGCTGCTACGCTTGAAACATTGATCACGTTTCCTTTGGTCTTGGCCAGATAAGGTGCCGCGATACTCGTCAGTTGGATAACGGCCC
The DNA here is from genome assembly GCA_945867215.1 of Epinotia demarniana. Classification (NCBI taxonomy): domain Eukaryota; kingdom Metazoa; phylum Arthropoda; class Insecta; order Lepidoptera; family Tortricidae; genus Epinotia; species Epinotia demarniana. Next base: position 4,491,419 of record OX244278.1, on the reverse strand, counting down.
GGACGTTGGTCTGCATCACTTCGTCGTATGCTTGTACCGCTTTGCCATCCAATAAAGTGCCCGGCGTTGTTGACGAGGATGTCCAGTTGTCCGAAACGTTTGACGGTTTCCGGGACCACTGTGGCGGTGTCGGTTTCCTTGGAGAGGTCGGCTTGGATGACGAGCGGTTTCCTCCCGAGCGCCTCGATCTGCTTGGCGACGGCGGCGAGCTTGGCCTGCGTGCGCGCCACGAGCGCCACGTCGGCGCCCTCCTTGGCGAACAGCAGCGCCGTCGCCGCGCCGATGCCCGAGCTCGCGCCCGTCACTATCACCACCTTGTTATTGAAGCTCATTGTTGTACTGACTCTGTGAAGGTCCTGTCCCGACTGAATGGTGCTTTATAGCAATTTTATAATATCACTTCATAAATAATGAGAGTCATGATGATAAGTGTCTGTATACTTCAGATAACGACTGGAATAGCAACAATTCAAGGTCTTTTTAAACACGTGTACGTACCTGAGAAGTGTTAAATATATATTGAACATTTAAAACACCATCGGCAACCCAATGGGGTTAGATTTTAGGAAGGACTACGAGGGGTGATCAATAAGTTTTGAGAATCTGCATTAAAAACAGAAGTTATCCGTTATATCATTTTGAATTATTAAATACACTCTTTATTAGTTTACTTACCTAAATAATATATTAAAAATGTTTTAATTTTGCTTCATATAAAAAAAGTTTGGATAGACGAAATGAAGACTTGAGGTTTATTGCACCGATTTTATTGAGGAGTTTTCAATATCTTAGAATAAGAAGTAATAGTACTTAATAGTAAAAGAGTTGGTATAGATTACAGTGTAGGCAACTAGTTTTATAGTATTCACAAGCCTGAAAAACATCCCTGGTAATCGGCAGCTCAGCCAAGAAAAAAACTCATATAATGGGTATTTTTTAGGGTTCCGTACCCAAAGGGTAAAAAGGGGACCCTATTAGTAAGACTTCGCTGTCCATCTGTCTGTCTGTCACCAAGCTGTAATTGAAGAACCGTGATAGCTAGAGTTGAAATTTTCACAGACTATGTTTTCTGTTGCCGCTATAACAACAAATAATACAAACAAAATAAAATAAATATTTAAGGGGGGCTCCCATACAACTTTTTTTTTCTTTGGTTTTTTCTGAGAGGGCCTCACTTAATTGCTATAGAATTATGATGTATCACTCTCCCTTCGTATTTATATTCGTATATTTGTCACCTAGGTTCACCCTGTATAAAAAAAAATAAAAAATATATATTGATGGCCAGAAAAACCTTGAAAATTGTTACGTGAGCTGTGCTTAAAAAAATGATGACATGAGTTTAATTTATTAATTTCGTGGCATGAAAATAAATAAACTTTAAATTTTATTATATTTTTTTTATTACCTCATCAGAATTTTGCCAACACCGCCCCAAACATGCTACAAAATATACTCCCATTTTACTGACGTCAAAATATATTCCATACCATCACATTTATTTAGGTATTGAAAAAAAATGAATGAAATCTTTTTTTAAAGTTTTTAGTGTATTATTGAATAATGGCACAATAGGAATGACAATCACAAATTATTATCACGAGACCAAATTATGCTGATTCTCAAAACTTATTGATCACCCCTCGTACTTAATATGCTTTGGGCTTAACATAATAGTTGTGACCGTTGGCCAACTCCCAATACACCACGTCACATGACAACACGATAAAATGCATGGCAGGAGGTCGAGAATGTTTAGCTGAACAAGTGAAAAAAAATCCAAAATTATGTAAATATACGTTACAAATTTGTGACGTAGGTGTATTGGGCGTGGGCCGATGTTCTATATTTTTACAACCTTCTATTCAAATTGCTTCTATCTCCAACCACTTACTTGCTACCCATTCTTCAGCCACGGCTGGTACCCGATTAACCTTATGTAAGTTCTGGCCGGATCTATTGGAGGAGACAGGATGTCATAGAAACTCGTAAACTGTGCTTTTTGTGCAATATTGTGCCCAAACATTTTATTATTAGAATTTATTATATAATTGAATATGTTATAGTCAGAATCTTAACCAATTGGAATTTCAGACTAAATATAACCCTTTTCGTAATTCGGTCTGCGAAGAAAGTGGTCTGACTTAGACTCTATTATAATTAAGTAATAGACCATTTTTTTGTGTGACTGTACCTGCGTGAAACCAACAGGAGTGGAGTAACTGAAAAATCCAATATGGAAGAATTCAAGATGTCCGCCAGCAATGTTCGCTGCATAAATTATGCAGTTATGCCTATGTAGCGTGCATGTTGATACATTCCGATACCGTACCGGGTTAGCCGTTCTTCATCTCCGACCGTCTGTCACACCGAAGGGGGAAATACCACAGATTTCATATTAGCAAGGTTAACGCCCCAGTGCCCGACACTGGCCTAATACATGACACTTTCAATCTTGTGTCGAAAGAATATATGTGAACAATAGGTATTTATATCAACTATTAGACATAAAGGGTGTCGAGCATTGGGACATTTACTTTACTTACTTACCTACAGAAGAAGCTTTATTTAAGAGTCCGTATACAGCCGTTTGCTGAATTCGCTAAACTTGTTGAGGTCATATCTCACTAAATATTCGTTTTCCTAAAGATTTTATTGTGTAATATGAAAGATCATTTCAATTCAAGTTGAATAAGTGGAAAAATTGTTTACATTTAGCTCTCAATTTACCATATTTTGGCTCAGTCCAACCGCTGTTTTCTCAATTTTCGCTCGGAGACGTGTAAAACGACGTGGATTTGAAGAACTATTTGATTTCTAACCGATGAAACAAATAAATCCATATTGGAATGATAGTCTTCTTAGGAATAAGTGGAAAACATTTTATAAGTTACATATTAAATTGTTGAGTAAAACCGTATTTCCATCCAACAACTTTTGAGTAAAAACACACGAAGAATCGCCAGTATTTTTGGCCATTTAGCTCATTATTTCAAAAATATGGATTTTCAGCGTTAATTCTATAAGTACGTCATCGAATTTTCATCATCATCAGCCTATGTATACGTTTTAACTTTAACCGTATTTATGCAATTTTACCTAACATCTGCTTCGATGACAGGTCCCAGCACACATGTTTCAGTAATAACTGTTCATATTTGAAAAATTACTCCAACGGGAGTCTGATTTTATGGGTATCAGCTTTCTTTTTAAAAGCTAAAGCTAAAATCGGCTTTTCTCTCAAAAAATATTAAGCTATTTCTGCTTCTTCTTCTGCAGCTTTGATAGTAATTTGTACAATCTCACTATAGAACTCGAGCTTTTAAAGTGTATTATCGTTTTGCATCTTGTAATTTATTTATGACCTACGCATAGTGATAATATTTGCTGAAGTTGTTTCATATTTCACTTTAGTTGTGAATCAACATGTTTTATATCCATATCTTTTTATCGCCCATCTTTTCCTTGCTTAGATTCTTATTATTCATGTCGCTAAAGTAGTATACTATAAAATAATATTCATAAATCGATTGGTTTTATTATTTTAGATTCAAGTATGGCGCCTAGGAAGACAAACCGTTTATTTGGTAAAGTAAAGAGAGAGAAAATATTTAGTTGTCCTAAAGATTTAAACCAGACTATAACGAAATCAGCACAACGCTGGAATCTGGAAAGGTTAACGAATTATTATTATTTATCGGGTGATTAAGCTCATACGTTAGGCCAATCAACTGTAAGCAAAAATACACTGTAGATACGTTTCTAAATTACCTAGTATTTTATTTCAACACATACACTCAAGTCAGGTAAAGACTATTCACCTAGAATTGGATAACCTGGAAACTGAAAACTCTAACAGTAGTTAATTATCGACCGAGTGAGCGGAAGCGAATAAGATCGCCATTTCAGCTTGGACAAAAATGCTTTCGTATGTCTGTCCGGATTTCCGGCTGTTCTCCTCTAGAGGTCGCATTTCTCAACCGACGTGAAAGGGCTTCGCACAAAATTGTCTAGATCGCGGTTCTTGAGATACAGCCTGGTGACAGACACACGGACAGCGAAGTCTTAGTAATAGGGTCCCGTTTTTACCCTTTGGGCACGGAACCCTAAAAGAGGCACCAGTTGGCCATACGTTTCCAGCAAAGCCAAAGTTACTAAGTTTTAAGATGAATAAAGATAAATAAATATGGGGGACAGTCTTACTCAAATCGACCTAGTTCCAAACTAAGGGAAGCTTCTACTATGGATACTAAACCTACACCTGTGTTTATCATCACCTGCTTTTCGACAAATAAAGTTATGATTATGATTAAACGACGATATACATACTTATATAGATAGATAAATAAATACTTAAATACATAGAAAACCAATATCCATGCCTCAGGAAGAAATAAATGCCCATACCGGGATTCGAACCCGGGACCTCCAGCTTCGTAGGCAGGGTCACTACCAACTAGACTAAAGCAGTCGTCAAACAAGTACCTAAGTACTTGAATGAATTCTGAATTTCTAGCAATTACATAAATAAATTATAATTAACGATACAGTTTTAGAACTGGCCCGGAACTGTCGGGCCCGCCGCGTACCTACCCCCGCGTTGCTGTGCGCCGCCCGCTTGCGGTGTGAATATGCCGATTCAACCGTGCCCGACGCGCGCCGCGCACGTCACGCGCCGCGCACGACACGCGTTCGGTGGCCTTTAGGAGGCAATTAAGGGTCCAATTCCAATATTGCCCCTGCGGCAGGTGTGTGAGTAGCCGGCTTAAGACGCAGCATTTCAATAAGTCTTGCTTTACAAATTTTACTATTCCCAACCCCAATCTCATAATTGTTTCCTTGAATCTCGAATTAGAAGTAAATTTTGTTTTATCGTTATGTTTACGGTGATCATATTATTTTAGTAAATATAAATCACTGATGATTTCAGGAAACATAAGCACTAATTTAGTTAATTATTGTAAGAATAATATTTTACTCTACTTCATATCTTCAAGTCAACTACTTAGTTTAGCATTCCTGTAGCATGTTCGCTTCCATGTGACAGGAAGCCAGCCGCTGAATCGGAGGAACGTGCATTTTATAAAGCGCGCACATTTCTCCCCGTCGCCGGTCGCCGTAATGATATGAAAGCAGAATAAATAAGGTACATTTGTACCTCAATCAACCCAGGGTACCCTGCTATTTATATGCATCAGGCAACAGAGCACATCTTTAGATACCTACCAGTATAAAGAATGGATTCCGGACCTTCAGGGTGGACAATGGACATAGGCTATATTTAACCTTTAACCCAGCGGCTTTTTTTATTCTACGACGGTGGCAAACAATGATACCTGCCTGATGGTGGATACCTTAGCCTCTGGACGTCTGTGACTTCAGAAGAATCACAAGTGCGTTGCCAATATTGGTTTGAGGGTTCGTTGTTTTTACCGGCAGTTGTCATTACCGTAGGGTTGTCAGCTTCCTGGGTCGACGGATAAGAATAGTTATCCAACGAGAAAATATGGCCAGCCTTTTGGCCACCTTTGGAAGAGTATTATAAGTTAGAGGTCCTATAGTTCCTTATGTGAAAATAGTAGGTGTCAATTACTAGGCATTAATGTGTCAAGCATTGAGACGTTTACCTTATATATTGGTTAAACCTTTGCACGCCAGACCACCTTAAAACGTAGCGTTTTGCTGAGCCCACGGCGCCTAGAACATAATAAAATAACACATTTTAGGTTTTATATATTGCGTGCGCTGTCAACGTCACCTTCACGTTTTCTACTAAATGTGGGAATATGGCCCACGCTTATGCAAAAATGCTTGGCGTATACGGGTGAATGGCGTCTAAAGGGATTGTTAAGCGTGTTTAGGTTTAGACTTTATTCAAATACCTAAATAAAAATGAGATTATAGTCCCGTTAAACGTTGAGTATCGGGTTATATATAGATCTAGAAAACCGGATTGCAATCATACAGGGCAAACCGTCACGTTATTCACTGGGCCCTATTGGACTATTGGTTAATTTGGACATCACATGGGTTTGGAAACTTTATTGTTTTCTTGCGATACATGTTGCGTGGCTACTTTTACAGTCGGTGACAAACATGTTTTCACCTCACTAGCTCGGAAAGCCCTTTTTTACTCTTTAAAAACAGATAGCAAAACTGCCTTTTACCCACAAGAGTGCAAAGAATATTTGAAATCCGAACTAGTAACGAAATACACGGGAAGGGCAGTTATTTTGACGTTTTGTCTCGTCTTGCGTCGCTAGTGTTTTAACCATAGAATCCACATAGAATCCATGCCCTAGCTCAATGCCCTAGTTCAACCCTAGAATCCATTCGCTAGCTCGTGTTTCAATTCCAAACTCGCGGTTCAAATACAATTTTGCACCCTTGTAGAACAAATAACTATTAGATACACGTTGCCCCCTAAGGATTTCGTTAAGGTGAAAAATTTACACATGTTATTGACTACGGACTGAACAGCCGTTTATAGGGTCTTTTGTCAACACCCTATAAATGGCTACCACTATTTCCATAGATGACAATATTGACAATATACAGCGGAATAAATTTATTTGCTAGAGCAAATACCTACTTGCCTACTTGTTGTGAAGTATGGGTAAGTAGTCACCTATTTTGACACGGGAAAAGATGGAAATATGTAGGTTGAGATATCTACGCTGCAGGTTACTTTCATTACGTACCACGTACGAGTACCTACACTTTGTTTCTTAAATATGATATCGACGATTTAACTAGGAGAATAGATTAGTATAACTGGAAAATGCCTGATTCTTCCTTTGTGTCAATTAGATATTAAATACATGAATATCTACAGTATATTCCATTAGCTACGGTAGACTAGTGTTCCTGGCATGCAGCGGTTGTGGGTTCGAACCCCCGGCTCATACCAATGAGATTTTCAGAACTTATGTATATTTAGCGTTAGCTTTTCGATGAAGAGAACATCGTGAGGAAACCGGTCTAATCCCAATAAGGTCTAGTTTTCCCTCTGGGTTGGAAGGTCATATGGCAGTCGCTTTTGTAAAACTCTTGGGATTAGGTGTAAAAGCGGACCCCGGGCTCCTTTAAGGGCACAACCGGGAATAACGCTATGAGGATGACGATGACCTACAGTATATTCCATACTAAAAGTACCTAATTTAGATTGTCTTAATTTTAACCCGAATAAAAATATATGTATACTATAGGTACAACCTTGAACAAATAGTTAACGCATTTAAGTATTCGGGACTTCAAAATTAGACAATAACACAATCACGCTTTATACAACTTTACCTTGGATAGATATTGGATCCCTGAAGCGAATTAACCTGCAGTCCATACATCAGAAAATACATTTTCACCTCGCAGCAGCTCGAACAAGCATATTTTGCTGCGTGAAAACAGTGTGCAAAATGCGATTTTGCTCACTCCGTGAGACAAAGTAACTTTTTAATTTTGGTGTAGAGCACTGACATCTCGTCGTATGGGGTCTATTAAAAGTTCAGAATATTTGAACTTTCTTAGCACTGTCCCTTTCATTCCTTTACGAAAAAAGAAAATGGCAGACATAGGTCGATGCATAGTTCGACCATCGAATTTCAAAGTAGACCCCCAAAAAAGCGGATGTTAACTAACACGTTCGAAAACTATCAAATTAATAAGTTTAAATTACCAAAATAATTATACAAAGGAATTTTAAATTGAAGAATATTTAAATAAAATATCTCAGAATAAATTCCATTTTTCATAACAAATAGGTAAACATGATTTTTATATGCTAGCTAATTAAAAATTCTAGTTTAAACAATTTAAATTATATGAACGTATACCACAAATGCAGTTTCCGAACGCAAGCACGGGGCTCCGCCCCTTTTAAAAAGTTGCGCGCTGTTAATTTGTTTGTGATTTTATTATACTGTAGAATTTATTCGTCATTCTTGCGTTATTGATATTGCTTTTAAATATAAAAACTACTAGGATAAATCAATTCTCTATCTAACTAGGAAATATAGTGACGTGACGAAGACAGTATTTTAACAACAGTACGGCTGGTTTTTGGTTTGCACGCGAGATACACGTAATAATTATGCTAATGTGTGCCCTTTGTGATAATGATAAATATTTCAAAAATATCTCGAAGATATTAGTAAAATCTGTGAATTTTAACAATAACACGGTTAGTTATTAGTGATGTGTTAGTGTCACATGACACTTGTATTATACTTTGATACTGAAATATCCTTTGGTTTCTCGCGCCTTGTCTCGCCTTTCTAGTATTGAATAAAGGCGCGGCCGGCGCTGAGGAGTTGAAACAAGCAGTAACTAACGCCTAATTAAGTTTTCTTCCTGAATAATCTTGAGACGAATAGGTACGTGATACTATGATATATTTTTTGATGTGAATATGTTCTCACTGCTGAGGTGAAAAGTTGTATGTGTCACTCGAGAGCAAAGTATTTGCATCTCGTGCTTTTGAGTCCTTCGCTGCGCTCAAGATTCAAACTTTGAATCACGAGCGTAGCGAGTTTTTAGAATCTTTCGCTTCCTCAGGACTCAAAATTAGCATTCACAGCAAAAACAAACTTTGCTCTCTTGTTGCACAAATAACTATTGCATACAAAATGTTGAAGAGGACTTGAGTGAATTTGGTTTTGCGGGAGGGATAAGGGACTGGGAACGTGTAGGTAAAAGAAGATACATTTAACGATTTACCTGGTAAATCTTTAAATGTATGTATCTACTTAGGTACTTACTTAATATAGCGTTTCACTTCTCATTCGTAAAGCTTGGTCTTCGAATGAATTTATAGGCTTTCCCTTGACTACTTTAGCCATGCTTTATTTGACCTAATGTTGAAACATTAGGGCAATAAATCATCTACGTCAAGTGACAGAACCCCGAATTTACTTATGCGTTTTACAGGTTTTTTTAATGATTTTTTTTATTTTTATATGGAGCGATGGCGCAGAGGTAAAAAAAAACTCGTAAAAATAATCTCCTATTTTTTCACATTCTACTGTCGCGTTGTCGATTCTGAGCAAACTGTTTTCAGGTTTTGCGTTATTTTATTAAGACTTTCTATATAAAAACAAGAACGCTTCGAGTTCTTTAATAAATTACCATCCACCATAATTTAACGAATTTAACCATTTAACGAAAACCTACTTCAAAATTGGTCACTCAGTAAAAAAATTCCGTGTTTATTGCAAACATATGTGGAAGTAGGAATGCCAAATCATGCCTGTCTAGACACAAATACCTACAGTGGCATCGCACAAAATGAGTAGAACTCGAACACATTTGTTTCTCCCCCTCGCCAACTCAATCGAATAACTCAAGCTTAAGACATCTCTATCTATTGGAAACGAGCACGAGTCGAGTTACTCGAGCCACGTGATTTACTTCGCCGTTATCTATACCTCGTTTTTTTTCAGATTAGAAAAATAACGGTCGATTTCGACACTAGCTGTATTTTTTTCAGCCATATCCGGGCAAAATATAAATGAAACTACTTTTTTCCACTATTAGTGATACGCTTAAGCCGATACGATGCAAAATGGGAAATTTTAAAATCGTTTTCCCAAAAATCGCACGACGACAATCGCACGACTTTTCTAATCTGAAAAAAAACGAAGTTATAGTGGAGCATTAAGACGGGTGCTATTACATTCCAGTTTCAGTTTAAATTGCTTAATTGAATAAGGAATTACAGAAATGGTGATCTGTCTAACGTTGGGCCACAAGTTGGGCATTCGCCTAAGGGCTGCGCCGCCCCGTTTGTCGCTGCGACAAATGGATGCAAGCAATTGGTGGAAATTATATTTTGACTACATTCAGGTCGTGAGTGCTGCTTCGACAGTCAAAACAGCAATTTGTCACTTACGATTTTCTCATCAGTCCTCAATTTTACAAATAAGCGATTCTCCCTCTTGTTAAGTCTTCACAAACGTAGGTAATCCTCAAAACAGCATTTCACCACCTTCGATTTTCAGTGCACCTGAGAATGAGAATCTTAGAGGTAGCGCATTCGTTGCCAACGAGTTCGTAGAGTTACCTCGTAGCCGATAATGTGCAAAAACCCGTTCGCTAAGGAAAGCGCCTACGACTGGCACTGTAAATGCCTCCACACACCGAACGCGGGTCGTGCGCGCCGCGGGTCGGGCTGTACGATAGAGATAATGAGAGAGATATTAAATGCGTTGGTAAGTGAGAGAGACATACCGACCCGCGCCGCGCACGACCCGCGTTCGGTGTGTAGAGGAGAGGCCTTCAGTGTATAATAATCACACAGCAGTAAGTACCATCCTGTTATAAATCTGTTATAAATCGTGGCAGCAAATATAGACCCACAATTGTTAATTTACAGTTAGCTTACGATATTTCATATCTGAGCGAGGTTTTACAAAGATTAAAAAAAAGCCAGACGAATCTCACTCAAACAGCGCACCATTTTAAACTCTAGTATCCGAAATAAAAAAAATAAAAAAACAGACGGCGCCCGTGCCCGAGGTTCCAACTATTTAAAAAAAGCTGCGCAAAAAGTAGCGCGTAGTAGTAAATTCTGGCACGCTTTTTGTCGACAGCTGCTTCGGACGTCCTTGTTTCGGGAAATGTAATTTTAATATTCAGAGACTAACTTATTTGAGTGTCTTGTCAGTTGTAGGTGTATTATAAAACTGCGAAATATAAAGGTGCTGAAATGTAACGTTACATACCTAATCCATAGTTCCATACATTATAACTGCTAATGTAAACTCCGCGGATCTGGGGACCGATTTTTGACTTTCGAGCGCTCGACTCTTTCACTCGAAAACTGTCAAAAATTATGAAATGCTATTTTGAAATAGCGATAGACAATTCAAAAACGAGTGGTATTGACCACTAGTATTCAATTATATTGGTAGAAAGTAAGTGCCGGTCATTTTAACACAACAAACGTATTTACTTACGAGTATATTTGATTTTCGAGCGCTCGAAAGTCAAAAATCGGTACCCTGTCTTGTTGGCCTTTCACGTTTAAACTTCTTGCTGAACTGATTTAGATGAATTTTCCTATATACCCAGAGAACATAGATAGTTTTTATCCCGGAAACCACTTAAAGTGGGGAGAAGAGCTTACTCAAGCTTACTTTCGCATTTATAGTAGGTATCCTCTCGCCTCTCTGGGGGAGGCCTATGTCCAGCAGAGGACGTCTTTCGCCTGATATGATGCCGATGATAATTAATGATATTACTTAGTATGGCTATGGCTTGACGCCGAATTTCACTATTGACGTAACGACGAAAGACAATTTATACCCTGTTTGATAAGGCATCCTTTTCACGGGAATTCTGCCCTGAAGCCCGCCTGTTGTAGTCTAGTCAAGTTCCTTGTACACAATGCAGCGAATATAATTAACTGTCTAATTCAATTTAGTATTAATATTGTATTGTTGAGACGGGAGGGTCCAGCCTAACCAGGGCTCTGTCCAAAACAGAAAACACACGTATTATTTTACTGTAACTGATATTCATGAAATGGGGAGATTTTAATAGCAATAATATTTGATAGATCAAATTACGTCCATCAATGTCGGTATATTATGCTTATATTTAAATCCAAAAACGGGTACCAGTTAGCTCAGACCAAGAAAATTTACAGAGGGAGTGTTACGAACAGTCTAGTGAAGCCAACCGGTTTTCAATTTCAACCAAGCCCCATAAGTTTAGCACATGCTAAACTAATTAATTCGCACAAAACGCGAAATAAATGATCTTGACAGCATTGCGACACGTGCTGAAGAGTTTTGTGCAATTTTGTTTGTATACTAGCGGCCGCCCGCGACTTCGTCCGCGTAGATTTTTGATGATGACAAAGATATAAAATAGGTAACTGAAATTTTATTCTTAGTTAAAATGGTCTAAGTAGACATATTAAATTTTAAACAGTGGCAGACACGGATATGCGATTGTTAAAGAATTTTTAAAGATTTTCCAATCAGATTACGGGAATTGTTTGCAGAATGCTTAATACTTATTCCGTCAGTTACCTGATGCTTTAATCTAATTTTAAGCTTTTGCAAAAATGACTGCAAGATATAGAGCGACGCATTACAAACATTGCACCCCCATTTAACCCCCTTAGGGGTAGAATTTTGTAAAACACTGGAATTACTTTTTTGTATCTTATGAAATGAAATGAAATTTGTTTATTTGCTTAAAATCATGTACGTATAAAGATGGTATGGTAAATGGTAAATAATGTCCATATAATGTCAATACCTTAGAAAAGTAGGCATGCAAATCTATTTATTATAATGTACATGCATGGCAAGGGGAGGACATTGAGCCTTTTAAAAACAGGCTTACATGACTCTCTAGCTGAAATACCACTTAATGCCCTTATGATTCTTATTAGCATTGAATGCTCTTTCAATTTCTCGTAATCTTAATTAGTAATCTTTCTACAAAGTTTCAAGTTTCTAGCTCAAAATAAAAGTTTCCCTCATACAAACATTGCACCCCTATTTAACCCCCTTCGAGGTAGAATTTTCTAAAACGCTGCCTGCCATTTTTTGTATTCTAATAAGTAATCTTTCTACAAAGTTTCAAGTTTCTAGCACAAAAAATAAAGTTCCCTCTTTACACCCCTATTTAACCCTCTTAAGGGTAGAGTTTTCTTAAATGCAGAAATTACTTTTTTTGTATTCTAATAATTAATCTTTCTACAGAGTTTCAATTCTCTAGTTCAAAAAATAATGTTTCCCCCATACAAACATTGCACCCCCATTTAACTAAATGCTGAAATCACTTTTTTGTATCTAGGGATTGCAATCCGGTCCGGCGGATCCGGTAATTCGGCCGGATCCGGTACTTATTGGTGGCCACCGGATCCGGTGGACCCGAAAAAAAATTAATATACGATACTGCAGACGAACATACGCAGAGAAAAATAAACATTCATTCAGATATTTGTACACACTGGATACTGGATGGTATTTATTTTTATTTTTATTTAACATAACATTGTACAATGATAAATAAAACTCACGTATTGCTTTTGCGAGCGTTCAGCTTCCAGCCTTCCACTTAAGTTTGTCCGTTGGTGCCGTTGGCATATAAATATTTAATAGTTAATAAGTAATCCTAATTAACCTTTGTTTTGATTAATGATCTCAGAAATTTATTCTTTGAAAAAATCTTTCTTTTGAAACGTTTGATAAATTGTTTTTGATTAACGTTTTTATAACGTATACTAAAGTGCAATTAATGTGATATTACGATATTATTGATGTGTGTTTGTTGTTTATGATTAATGTTCTTTATTCGGGTTGTATTTTATGGGTTTAATTTTATTATTGTTGATTTTGTCTCTTAGTTTTAATAAAGTTGATTGAATATTAAATATTGTATAGTACAGAAGACGAAGTGATCTCAAAGTTCCAAGCACAATAATGATCTCCAATTACCAAATTACTTATACTTAATACTTTGATTTAGCATTTAAGACGATTAAAAGTTCCTTGTTCCTTTCCATTAAAACATTTTACTTATTTTTTTCAAAAAAAAAGTCATTTTGTTTTTATCATTACATAAGACAGAGTTACCCTATGTTCAAATTGTACATGCGTAACTATAAATAGGTTAAGGCTGAATGTTATTGAAGCAGATGCTCAATTTGACTTATTACTGTGAGTAGTGACTGTAGAGAGACTGATGTTGCCTTAATAAAGTTGATTTTTAGCACTAAAACATTGTTTTATTACATTATTTGCGATAGTTTGCCTACTCTTAAACCAGTAAAGAAGACAAAACGCATAATATTGCATAAACACGATGAAAAACTCCAATCCGGCCGGATCCGGCCGGATTGAGAATCGGACCGGATTGCAATCCCTATTTGTATCTGTATAAGTAATCTTTCTACAAAGTTTTAAGTCTCTAGTTTAAAAATTATGTTTCCCCCATACAAATATTGCACCCCTATTTAACTCCATTAGGGGTGGAAATTCTTAAACGCTGAAATTACTTTTTTTGTATCTTAATAAGTAATCTTTCTACAAAGTTTCAAGTCGCTAGTTAAAAAAATTATTATTCCCCCATACAAACTTTGCACCCCCATTTAACCCGCTTAGGGATGAAATTTCCAAAAATCCCGTCTTATCCGTTGCCTACGTCATAAAAGGAAGTCCTGGTGTAAATTTCAAGTTTCTAGTCCCAGTAGTTTCGGCTGTGCGTTGATGAGTGAGTCAGTCAGGACATAGGCATTTATATATAGATAGATAGATGTGTGCGTGAGCGTGGGCTAAACTGGAAGTAGCTTGGTTTTGTTTGGATGTGGTTTGGCTTCACTTGACTGTTCGTAACGCTCCCTCTGTCTTTTTTTCTTGGACTGAGACCAGTTACCAACTGGTTGATTGCGTAACGTTTCGTACGTATGTAGGGCATCTAAATGTCATTCTGTCATTTTTCATATGGGAAAATGACAGTAGAGTTGTTCTAATGCTCGTTGTTACACAATCTATCCAACCAACAAACTTAGTTTCTATACGGAAAAAAATACATAGATTGTAATGAAGGCTAATCGTCTTTTTGTATGATTTATCTTGGATATTGTAGAGCAAATGTAAACTCAGTAAAGATTAAACATTACTAATATTTTTTCCGGCTTTTATGAAACTAATTACGTTTATTTTTTTTTTGAGTTTTCAATATTTTTTTGGATCGTGTCTCGCGGTGAAATGGTCATGATTCATGATGATATATCCGGAACCCGGAAAACGTCAGCTATTTTCTGTCATCTCGGTCCTAGTTTATTATTACCGAAATGAATACAGTCTTAAATAATTTTCATTTCATTTTCATTTTCATTTCTTACGGATTGAGAATTGAAAACTGAGTCGTAAACGTGGTTAACGTGCTTTAGCGGGCTCTGTTTGCCAAGCTCTTCCAAAACCTAACTACGTCGATTAAATATTGGTTCGGATTACGATGGATCCTCATAGACCCGCGTCCCGTTGGTATATACCTTACGTCATCGTACGTGAGTTTAGATGTAAATGACACTTGCGTATGGGAAAATGACAGTTGAGATCCTAGCGTGGGTACGAAAATTTACGTGATCCTGATCACCCCTCTGAAAGAAATCTTCTTGATCTGTATTTTTGTTATTTCACGACGGTGGTAAGGTACCTACAGCTTGCCTGATGGTAAGCGTAGACACTTTAGGCTATGGACGCCCAGATAGGGAATAGGAGAGCTGAGTTTAGCCAAAGCTGTGAGAGGAACCGTTAGGTCCAGACATTTCATCCAACTATCATGGATAAAATTACAAATTTGGAAATAATTTATAATTGCTGTTTTTTTTCTGAGTAACGGAACAGATAAGTATATCGTCATTTAAATAATTACCTAGACATAAAATCCAACAAAATATCAGGCATCTATTCTTTTAAAGTTAATTTAGCTGTTGAAAGCCTGAAAAAATATCAATAAATGTTTTAATCTTCATTTTTGTGGATTCATATTTGTGCTCTATCTATAATATTCAAGGTAGGTATATTATGCAAGAAATGACAATGAACGGTTCATTTTGATCTAGATACATAATTACTTCCATTTGGAAAGTTCGCACTTTGTTGTTTTGTGTGATTCTTTTTTATCTTAAGAGTAACGTTATAAAATTACATTACATTACATTAATGTTCTTCCAAACTGATTTTTCTGCAACTGACGTAAAAGTTTCTAATCATGTGATCTCGGCCTATAATGTGAACATTTTTAGCGAGGGATTCCGTTTATGGCTTCAGGAGTATTTAAATCGGAGGCTCTGTAAACATTCATGTGGATTTCATTTGCTTCGATTTGAGTAAGTACATTTTACGATAAGTTTTTTAGAAAAACTAGGGGTTGAGAGCGTCGTTCACGAAGGAATAGTAATCAGCGAACGAAAAACCATAGAAGTTTAAGTAGCGCCGCAGAAAGGCCCCACAAAATGGGTGCCATTGCCAATATTATGTGGGGATCGGGGCGGAGTGTCAAAACGGTGCCAGACAGCCATTTAGTTCGAGCATACCAGGTTTTAAGGCCGTTCCCCTACCCAAATGAAATCTAAAATCGAGCCCCTCCTCACGCCACCCGTCCCGCCCCTTGACGATACAACAGCGCCACGTAAGAAGTGGCGCCTTAAATGAACTAACAGGATACTGATTTGTAAAACGAAATATTTGATTTTTGTGTTTGACTGATTGAAATTTGTAATGAGCTCGCATTTTTTGGTTTTTTCGTTAATTCTAGAGTAATCAATTTTTTTATAGAAACTACGAGTACGAGTATGTACTTGCACAACACTAAATCAGGATAGGTAAGCCGAATTCATACCTATTTATTACTTATTTATTTATATACACTTTATTGCACAAATACAAAAATACAGTTTGGGATAAAGAGCTGAGCTGGGAGCTACGGTAGCCCAGTGGTTCAGGCATACGGCTGTCAAACGGCGGTCGTGGGTTCGAATCCCGGCTCGTACCAATGAGTTTTTCGGAACATAAGTTCGGTACATAAGTACGGTATATGATTTCATATTTACCGTTCGCTTTTCGGTGAAGGAAAAACATAGTGAGGAAACCTGCATACATTTGCGAAGAAATTCAAAGGTGTATGTGAAGTCCCCAATCCGCACTGGGCCAGCGTGGGGACTACTGCCCGTTCCCTCTCATACATGAGAGGAGGCCTGTGCCCAGCAGTGGGACGTATATAGGCTGATGATGTGATGTTATGGTGCAGGAGCTTTTTAGTTTTACGTAACTGACATGAGGTCTGAGAGCATAGCATCATCATCTTTAGATTAATATTCATTAAATTTAAACCCTGTAAGTATTATAATTATATTTATTTGACAAACATAATATTAAAATACCAAAGGAACATAATAAATTAATATTTGTTTTTGAAGCAGTAACGCTGCTAAAGAAAATTACAAATTTTTAAATGAAAGGAAAAATTGAAAAGTTTAATGCTCCGAGCCGGATTCGAACCGGCGACCACAGGCATTCATGGCCCGTCGCTACTACCAACTGAGCTATCGGAACAATCTGGTTCGGGCACCAAATCCTTCAATCAGTTCCTTCATATAACGCCTTAGGGAAAACCCTAAAAGAAGCCTAAAAGAAGCCTAAGTCTTCTGGTAGATGTCGCTACATACGCCTCCCTAAGGCGTTATATGAAGGAACTGATTGAAGGATTTGGTGCCCGAACCAGATTGTTCCGATAGCTCAGTTGGTAGTAGCGACGGGCCATGAATGCCTGTGGTCGCCGGTTCGAATCCGGCTCGGAGCATTAAATTTTTCAATTTTTCCTTTCATTTAAAAATTTGTAAAGGAACATAATATTATAATTGAGTCGATGATTAATGGCCTTTATCGATTTCAGCCGTACCCCACAGCTGCATTTACAATGAATCAGAAAATCGGCCAAGTGCGTGTCGGGTCGCAGTGTAGGGTTCCGTAGTTGTCTGTCTGTTTTAGACATCGGCACACGCGCTCGACAACTAAATGGTGCGGTTGCGTCGGATGCATTTATACGAAAGTTAGCCTTTCTACTTAAGTATATTTTAAGTTGGTCGACTATTACTCGGTAACTGGTTAAATATGCCTACGTAGTCGTGATAGTTTTCCATGTAAGTTCATTTATAGGTACTACTGCCACGGTATTTTTCACATCCCCAGTAGTAGCCATTATTTTAGCCGGCAGGGACACATGACTCGAGCAAAAATTAGGGCTTTAGAGCCCATATCTCGCAAACGAATCACAGAGTTGAAAAATGGTTTTAAGAAACCCATATCATTTTTGAACATGCTATCCAACGATACCCACATTATTGGTCGAGAATAAATATTACATCCCAACTTTAGGTGTAGAGGAAATATATTTTTCAAGATTTTATTCTAAGCTGTTTCGTCGGCGTGATTGATTTACGTATACAGTGTGTAAGTCTAATACGGGCGATAAATTAAATCGGACATAGTATTCATTAGTGTAATCATGAAGTAAAAGGTTTTTTTAAATTGCAGGTCATTATGATTATGACCCCATAATTATTATTTTTTAAATTTCTCAACAGCAATGTACTGTAAACATGGTTGCGGTACCGAAATGTCAAATGTTCATTAGCAACTGTCAACGAGCGTTTAACGTGAGTGTGTTTGCATTACATTGCGGGCTGAATTATTTTGTATGGACAAAATTATTGTTGCAACTTTAAGTAAATGTTATCTAATTACCTTTACTTTGTCCTATACTAACCACCGTTAAGAGATTCGCCCGTATTAGACTTACACACTGTATATCCATGCCGAATTACAGTTTCCTAGTAGTACCCTTGTAACAACCCTTGTTTTACAGCATTTTCTTCTGCCGTAAGGTATGAGAAGGTGGTAAAATGTATTTAAGGGTTCCGATTTTGCCATTTTGGCTACTGAACCCTAAAAACAATCAATACTATCTCATTGCCCAATCATTAACGAATTTTATCATTGATAATGACACCTGTTTGATAACCGAGCACACAAGTTTAGACTAGGATAATGAGTTTATCAGTTTTAGTTGTAACCATGTTGCGTTTCGTTGTGTTCGGGGCTTTGGTGGCGATCGTGTGTGGGGAGACCACTCCGGTCAGCCAGTGTAAGTTTTTAACAGTTTTTTTTAAATTATGGTGTTTAACAAACACGGCTTGCGTGATGGTAAACGGACACTGAAGCCCGTGAACTCTTGTGACTGCAGAATAATTCAAGCGCGCTGCTAAGACTCTATTGATTTGTACAATACAAACAAATACAAATACTTTATTCGTCGATCATAGGTATACAATATACTTGACATGGGTGGCATGCATTAAATTATAATTCTTTACAGTCTTAAATAAAAGTAGTTACAATGTCAAGTTTCAAATCTAATTAACGAATATTCTAATACAAATAAACAGTGTGTTAAAAAAGTGAATGTTAGAAAATATGCAAATTATAATAAAATATGATTCTAAGATGGGTAAGTTTAGAATTAAATGTAGTTACAAAAACCATGATGTGCCATTTGGCGAACGAATTGCTAGTTATACATGTCAAATATATTCTTTGTGTAGCTATGGACAAATGACTGACTGAATAAAAAAGCGGCCAAGTGCGTGTCGGACCACGCACAACAAGGGTTCCGTGCCTATTAAAAAGGTCGTATCCTTACTGAAATCATATGGCACTTACATCCTTTTCTTTAAGTAAGGCGGTTTTTTAGAAACATCTCGAAAACCTTTGAACCGAGATTGTTCAAAACAATTTGCATGTTTTTTTTAAAATTTTTGAAATACACGGTTCAAAAGTTAGAGGGGAGCGGGACACAATTTTAGTGACTTTCGGGGCGATTATCTCCGACTCTATTCACTTAATCAAAAAATTTGCTGAGAAACCTTATATTTATTTTGGAAGGCCTATTGATTGATTTGCCACACGTGGGCATGAAATTTTTTTTTGAGTTTCAATTTTATGTATGGAGTGCACGCCTAAAAATCAACTTTCTTTGTAATTTCATTACATAACTATGTAGCGGTTAACAAAATACACCTATCTTCAAAATTTTATTCAACTAACAACAACAACCCTATAGTTTTCGAGTAAAATACCTGTGACATACGGACGGACAGACAGACAGACATGACCTGGCAAAAGGTAATTAATAGCATTAATGAACTATAATAAAATTCTATACTACAATCCCAACACATCATTTGGAAATGCGCTAATTATTGCCAATTTTCATCATCATTCATTTTTGACCTTATATCTCGTAATACTCGTTTTTATATTTTATATAGATCTCGGGTGATCATGAGAGTGACTTTCAAAACCCAGGACCGTTTTAATAAAATCGACAGCTGATCGCTACTTGACTGTACGCTTACATTACATCGCAAAAAAGAAAGTATTTAAAGTAAAGGCAGGTCGAAAATACAATTATTTAACAAACTGAATCTATTTCAAGGAAACTAAAATGATTTCTTTTTATGGACTCTGTCAGCTGTACTATATGTACTTACGGAAATCTCAACAATTGTTTTGTATATAATATTTGTGCAAATATTTGAAACTGTTTATTCCCCACTGGTAAAATAAAGAAACCAGATGTATTTGTGCTTTCTGTTGAAATAAATAAAATTTATAACTCGACCTTTCATTCGCTAAACGCTAAAGTTTTGACGTGAGCAGTCAAGTCACATTATATGTCACAATAAACTAAAAGGTTTAATCTTTTGATGTTGATTTTGCTAACATGGTGCTTAAGGTCTAAACACTGAGTTCTTTTTTTATGAAACTTATATCTTGATGCAGGTTATAAGTTAACGCGGGTATTTATTCAATTAAATATTTACATATTATACAAAGAGTATGAATATAAAACTATGTACAATAACAAAAGTAGAAGAATCTAAAGCTAACTTAAAATTTAAACTATCTCTAAAAAGGGCCCCCGTGGCATCGTACCAAAGATGCTGGCAGCATTGCCTCGCTGAATAGCAATGCTAATCCGCTGTGCGAGGAAGCTGCCAGCTCTTTGGTCGCCTGTAGTGTCGACAAGCCTTTTGCTAAGCTCGTTGTACAGTCCTCGAGCACTTGGACCCCAAGGCCCAAGGGTCTCGACTCCAAATGCCATAAAATGGTATTGAGAGCCGAGACCCCTGTATTTTGTGGCCTTTTTTGTTTCAGCCGCCTCTGCTGCGCCGCCGGCCCTGGAAGTAGTTCGTGGAAGATGGGACGGTGCCAGCGTGTCAACACATGTAGCGTCCCACACTAACACTCGCCCCATCTTCCACGGAATCAGGGTCATCCCGTCCGGCCTCTTACCATCGTCTCTTGAGACACCGTTTGGTTTAAGTATTGATGGTGTGTTGACAGTGGCAAGAGTACGGCGGATAATATCGTTTAAGGCGGCATGTCTCGAGAGGCGGCCTGCGCTCATTTGGCACGACAAGCCGTGGTGTCCCAACTCGTCGACGAAAGTGCCACAGGGGCACTTGTGAGGGGTACATACCTTCACACCTAGTCTCAAGCTTACGGCCAGTCTTAAGGTGTCAGGGTTCAGAAAAGTACCGGTGGGAGGGGAGGGAAAAGCGTGTAACCACTGGCCGGATTCCCGTTCAGCCACTGCCAGTAGTCGTGCGCGGTTAGAACCAGAACTAGAATTTAAATAGGATGTATAATCAATTTTGCACAACATGTCGTCCCAGCTCCGTTGGATATGTAATTTTGCAGGAGGATCTTGACCGGGACAAGTCATCTGCCAAGCATTTCTAGCCTCCGCCAGGCATGCCGTCTCGTAGTTTGATGGACAAAAAGCCCTCAGGATTTTTCCTACGAGAACGGAAGTGCCATGGACGGAGGATAGAAAAGCTGGTAAAGCGACACTGGAAATTTTGCGCGTGCCTAGTCCACCAAACCTGATGGGTAAGGACGCCTGGGCCCAACACTGCTCGCTGAGCTGTATATTTAAAATTGATTCGAGGCTTGATTTAATCAAGAAGTCAATTGGTACCAGGGAATTTTGATGTTTAAAAAAAGGACCAGAGCGAAGCAAATATGTAAATTTCGGAACGAAAAGACAAAATTTTAAGATTGTTAAAGCGTAGTGTGAATTTATTAGAAGTAGGCGCTCGGCGCAGTTTTTGAATTTTGATATAGCGTTTGTGATGATATTGGGGACGGCTTGCTCATATATTGGTGACCCAAGAAGGCTGAGGGACTCTTTGTCGACCACTTTTATATTAGGAGTGGCTGCTCTGAATTTCTGAACGACATCTGTTTGGTCGTAGTTCAGAAACAGTTCGCACTTGTTAAAATTGAGTTCTAAACCCATTGATATAAACTTGTTTTTAATATCCAAAAGGTCTGTGAGTACTGTATCCGCATCTCCACCGAGAGTTCCGTCATCCAAATACCATACATTGAATTTAGATTTTAAATTTTGAACTATCGGATTGATTGCTAAACTGAATATGGCTGGACCCAGAGGGTCGCCTTGCTGACAGCCAACTTCTGACGAAAGTTCGTTGTGTTTGTACATTAATTTAGAAGGGTCCGCGTAACAGTGTAATAGATAATTATATAATTCCGGAATGTGATTTCTCACTTCTGAAAGCAGAATGTCCCTGTTTACCGAATTAAAAGCATTTTTTACATCAATTTTGAGGAGTACCTCACACTGGTCGTTGTTTAAACAGGTACGCAGGGCATGGACGGCTGCTTCGCATCCTCCTTTTGTACCAAAACCAAGTTGCACTGGTTCAAATTGCTTTTGAAGTTTTGACGAAACGTACCGAACGGAGATTTTTGAAGCAAGACGCCGAAAAGTTGAGCCAAAAGCTATGGGTCTTATTCCTCCGTCTTTTTTTGTCAGGGCTATCAAATTCGCTCCGTATAGGATCGGTACAAAAACAGGGTTTACGTTACCGGAAAACATTAAATTTATCAATTTTGTAATAGAAATTAGTAAACGTTTGCCTGCATCACCGACGCAGTGTGAGGTTAAGTCCTTGAGGTGTTGAGGAGAGATGCCGTCAAGGCCTGCCGCTGATCCGGTTTTGAAACAAAGGATCGCATTCATGGTAGTTAACGCTATTAGCAACTACTGAAATGTAGCTAGAGCTGTCATTCTGGGGCCATGAACCTAGAATACTATGGACGGGCTGTACGTGTTGCCACGGTGAGGGACGGAAAAGCTCTTATGCAGCTAAATTAAGAACCGGTCCTAAAATGGCTGATGACTTGTCATAAACAACTTACTACGGGACGGGTAATGGTTTGTGTGGCACAACTTCATACTAAATCAGTTGTGGCAAATAAAAAAAAAGTGGAACTATGACAAGGACAATGAAGATATTCCCCTTTCTGTCACACTTATAGAGATTTGTATGCTACCAGCTCGCTCGCACGTGGTATTATTATTACCTGTCCAGAGTATTCTTCGTTCATGTTCTGGGGCACATTTCTTGGCATACTTGTTTGACATTGTGCATCTAGTTCTATGTACTAAATCAAAGGTTACCTACTCGTACAGATAACGGTAGTCTAACTTTTTCAACTATACACTGCGTGATACTGATAACGGTAATAGGACTTTTGGGATAGATATTATAAAGCATAATATAGTGCACAGCACCACGGTGGTATGGTTCAGTCCCACCCTACACCCAGGGGTATTGCTAGGGGTATGATGGGTCTGACATGAAAAAGGTCATATCGATACTGAAAACTTATGGCACTTACGTCCTTTTCTTCAAGCAACGCAGTTTTTTATAAATATCTCGAAAACCTTTGAACCGATCTTGTTGAAAACAAATTTCGCGGGTAGAATTTTATAATCCCTATGAGTATGATTTTTTTCATATTTTTAAAATACACGGTTCAAAAATTAGAGGGGGGGGGGACACACAATTTTAGTCACTTTCGGGGCGATTATCTCCGACTCTATTCACTTAATCCAAAAAATTGCTTAGAAACCTTATATTTATTTTGAAAGGCCTGTCGATTGATGTACCACAAGTGGGTTTGCAATGAAAAAATAATTTTTGACTTTCAGTTTTATGTATGGGGTGCACCCCTAAAAAAAATCTTTTTTAGTAATTTCATTACAAAACTATGTAGCGGTTAACAAAATACACCCTATCCTCAATTTTTTATTCAATTACACCTTATGGTTTTGGAGTAAAATGCCTGTGACAGACAGACAGACAGACAGACATGACGAATCTATAAGGGTTCCGTTTTTTGCCATTTGGCTACGGAACCCTAAAAAGACTCTAAAATGAATAAAGACGCACCCTCAGGCGGTCTGGCGACCTTAAGTTACTCTTGATATTTAGCAGTAGCTTTTCGGTGAAGGAAATCGCTAATATCCCAACAAGGTCCAATTTTCCACTTTAGTTGGAAAGTCAGATGGCAGCAGTCGCTTTCGTAAAACTATAGTACCTAAATCAAATCTTGAGATTACGTGCCAAAGCGGACCCCGGGCTCCATTATAGATACAAGTTACAACAGAGAAAACGGAAGATAATTAATCTGCATTAATTAAGTCTCATCATCATCAGCCTACAGGCCGAGAGGCCTAGACTTAAGTATGCGCATGTTCGAACTAATAGGCTGCCTGGCACCGTTTTAAAACCCCGCCCCCATCCCCGCATAATGGCAATGGCACCCATTCAGTGGGACCATTTAGTGGCGCGTTTTAGGTACACCTAATCGCTGCTGCTGCTGAGCCTCTCTGCGAGTACGCCATCCCAGACCCATGCTAGTCTCATCCAGGAATGTACCCACGGTTTTTAATGCCGTCAACCCATCGAGCAGATGGACGACCAACGCTCGTTTTAGTGAAGTACGACAGATGTGCAAATAAATATTAGGAGAAAATCTTACACAAATCGACCTAGTCCCAAACTAAGAAAAGCTTGTACTATGGGTACTAGACGACGATAAACATAATTACTAAATATAGATAAATAAATACTTAAAATACATAGAAAACATCCATGACTCGGGAACAAATATTCGTGCTCATCACACAAATAAACGCCCTAACCGGGATTCGAACACAGGACCTCTTGCTTCGTAGGCAGGGTCACTACCAACTAGGCTAAAGCGGTCGTCAACACGCCATTCGTCATTTGAACGCTTTGTTTCCAGGTACCATGAATGGGGGTGACCTGCCCATCAACGCCTACGTGGGTGGCTGCAGCACGCTGCCCTGCGGGCTTCCGCAGCAGGAGAATGCCATCATCAAGCTCGTGTTCAGAGCTCGTGAGTACCAACCTTTGTATGGAAAAAATGATAATTTTGGAAATAATTTATAATAGCTTCTTAGGGTTCCGTACCTCAAAAGGAAAAAACGGAACCCTTATAGGATCACTTTGTTGTCCGTCTGTCAAGACCCTTTTTCTCAGGAACGCGTGAAGGTATCAAGCTGAAATTTATACCAAATACCTGAGTACACAGCTCCAAGGGACAGTAGACTCAGGTCAGCTGTGTAAAAATCAAACATTTAAGCCAACGCAATCAAAAGATACAGCCGTTTATGCCGCAAATTTACGAAACTCGCAACGGAATCAAAACCTACAGGGTACTTCCCGTGAACTCAGAATCTTAAAATTTGGTACGAAGCAACGTCTTATAGCACAGATAAAGGAACAATTGCGATTAGTTACGTTATATATAATCAAAATATTTTTAATAATTTTAAAGTTACTACCCCTTTCCTCATGAATGCGTAGAGGTATCAAATTCATGTCAAATACTCAGCTACCTTTAATACCTCTACAGGTTTGTACGGAACCCTCGGTGCGCGAGTCCGACTCGCACTTGGCCGGTTTTTATGTGTTACGTATATATTATCAATTAAATATATAGTGACCCTTAAATAAACTAGCTTCTGAAAAGTCAGAAAAATACATATTTTTGGTTCGTTTGCAATTAATTGCTGTATAATATTCAAGATAAATCACACAAAAAAGACAATAAATCATTAATCTACCATTTAAATCTATATAATTACTTCCGCATCTTAGAATGACATTTAAAAATGGAATCAGCAGAAAAACGCTATAATAAATTATTTTGTTTCAAAACCGTATTTTTTCCTGGAGTAAATGTTGTTTAATCCGTGTTCCAGCTCGCACGATGCACTCAATGACGACGTTAGCCACCGCGTACCTCGGCGTGTTCGGTCTCCCCGTTCCCGTGCCGTACCCGCTGGGCGAGAACGCCGTGACCTGCAACTTCTTAGACAACTCCTACTGCCCGCTGCTGGAGGGAGAAGTGGTCCAATACACGCTGAACATGTTCATAGACCCCAACTTCCCTGAGGTGAGCTGTCGAGGTTTTCCCGAGCACCTATGGCACTTATATAGGGTTCCATAAAGGACTGTCATCATCCTCCTAGCGTTATTCCCGGCTATACGCTAAAGGCACAGAATAAATAATCTAAAGGCGCCCGAGGTCCGCTTTGACATCTAATCTCAAATTTCGCATAGGCACTAGTTTTACGAAAGTGACTGCCATCTGACCTTCCAATCCAGAGGGAACACTAGACCTTACTCGGATTAGACCGGTTTCCTTACGATGTTTTCCTACGACGAAAAGCTAACGGAAAATAATCTGTACATAAGTTCCGAAAAACTCATTGGTACGAACCGGGATTCGAACCCACGACCGCCGTTTGACAGCCGCATGCCTGAACGACTAGGCTACCGTAGCTTCTACAAGTCCATAAAGGAGTGTGTCAATTTTAATAAGGGTGGGCAACGCACCTTTGGCAACGGTGACATACAAAAATAGATTAGTAGCCAATCTTACACAAATCAAACTAGCCATAGTACCTGTAAGCTCGCTCAGTAAGGCTTGTATCATAGTTAGGTAATATTTAGTAGTTATAAATACAATACGCCTCACAGAAGTTTGCCTTCGTGATGTTATAGTTGATATTATAATGTGACCGACTTCTTATAATAATTGACATTGAAATTTTCATCTTTTGCCTCGGATGGTAGGTAGATATGTTTGTTATACTTCCACTCCCGGGCTAAAATTTTTTGTTCGCAAGTCCATACTATATGCTGACCCACACATGGGTCGGCGGGAGAGGAGCGGAGCTACCTTTGATGCAATTCGGCAATTTAAATAATCTCAACTGGTAGCGCCGTAATATGGGTGACATGTTTCGAACTGTTCCGTGTAGTGTTTCAAACGACACCGCCGCGAAAACACTCATCCTGGAGAAGAAAGAGTTCGGAACATGGCGCCCGTAGTAACATTTAATACGTGAGTTGAACCGTGTCGAAAGTTTAAATTAAATTAGTAACGTAGTATTAGGTTTAGTGGGATTCGACGGTTGTGTGTGAGGGACTTGAGATGAGACTTAGATACTTCAAAGATGCAAACCTAATGTGGCGTGTAATGTAGGTAAGTATTCAGTGCGTTACCGGTAGGCGGGCTTTTTTTTTAAAGGGTAAATTAACGGAGTTCTTTAACTTAATCATGACCTTAATACAGATAATTAACTATAATTTAACTTCATACATTTTTAGGGTTCCGTACCTCAAAAGGAAAAAACGGAACCCTTATAGGATCACTTTGTTGTCTGTCTGTCTGTCATGACCATTTTTCTCAGGAACGCTCGGAAGTATCAAGCTGAAATTTATATCAAATACTCAGGTCTATTGTCCCTTGGAGCTGTGAAAAAATCAAACTTAAAAGTCAACGCAATCAAAAGAAACAGTCGTTTATGCTGCAAATTTTAGAGTTTTTCGACACTCGCAAAACCTACGGGGTACTTCCCATGAACTCAGAAACTTGAAACTTGGCACGAAGCAACTTCATATAGCACAGACAAAGGAAAAATTACGAAAAGTAGACATTTTTAGTAAAATCATACAAAAAATGTTTTTAAATTTTTTCAACTTACTACCTTTTTTCTCGTAAACGTGTGGAGGTATTAAATTGAAATTCATGTCAAATACTCAGGGCTACAGGACCTTTCAGATGTAGCAAAACCAAACTTTTATGTCAACGCAATCAAAAGAAATAGCAATTTAAGTCGCATATTTTGAAATTGAGTACTCGCAACAAACTCAAAACCTAAAGGGTACTTCCCGTTAACACAAAAACTTAAAACTCGGCACGAAGAAACTTCATATAGCACAGACAAAGGAAAAATTACGAAAAGTAGACATTTTTAGTAAAATCATACAAAAAACATTTTTTGAAATTTTAAACTTACTATCTTTTTCCTTGTAAACGCGTAGAGGTATTAAATTGAAATTCATATCAAATACTCATGTTTTAAAATGAAAGTTTTATGTCTACAGAATCATAAGAAATAGCTATATAAGTCGCATAATTTAAAACTGAAAAAGGTGTATGTGAAGTCCCCAACCCGCACTGGGCCAGCGTGGGGACTACTGCTCGTTCCCTCTCATCCATGGGAGAAGACCTGTGCACAGCAGTGGGACGTATATAGGCTAATTTATATTATTATATATAAGTATTATACATAATCTCAAGGGTATCAAAACCTAAAGGTACTTTCCCGTGAACTCAGTTTTATATCAACGCAATAAAAAGAAACAGCATTTTTTTTAAGTAATCCACTTATTTTGGCGTTCGCAACTTCTCGCAAGGAAACCAAAGCCTAAAGGATGATTACTAAATTGATAAAGTGACCCTGTTTAAATTTATGCTCCCCCAGCTTTCCACATTGTAATGTTACGGATTCCATTTTCATTTATCATTTAGTAATGAACATACTACAACTTTTGCTTGTTTGTACGGAACCCTCGGTGCGCGAGTCCGACTCGTACTTGGCCGGTTTCTTTTAACAAAATTTAAATTGCCATCAATGTACAGCAAAGTAAATTGACAAGTTGTAAGTGTAAATGACAGCTCTCCATACTTTGTTTGTGGTGTCACTCTTCATAATGTTAAAGCCCATAAACACACTCCCAGAAAAATAATAAAATACATGTTTTTTTTACTACCGAACGTTACTGAACGCGTTCTTCCAGACTGCTTTAAATAACATACCCACATACCCACTAATTATAATTAATGTGGGTACTTTGGCAAAAATAAAGAGTGATGCGATTGAATCAAATCTAATCTAAAATCAAAAATGGCCGAAATATTTGACCCGAAAGTTAGGAAAAATATGTACTTGTCAACATTTCGATGAATGTTGTGTCATTATGACGATAGTATGATGAGTCGAGTCCAGTGCGCGCAGCGAGTCGAGTCCAGTGCGCGCAGCGACGTAGACGCATTGATGACTAATTAATTAATTAATTGCGGACATAGCGCGGCTCGGCCGCTGCTAATAGTTTTGAAACGATGAGTGAACCCATCGTGAATAAGCTACTCACCTTTCTGCTGCGGATACTGCGGGAAGATGAGATGGACGCGGAGCAGGTCTGTTTGGCGAGCTTCAGTGCCGCCGAAATCTGCGCAGCGAAGAAAGTGCTGTTCCAGTCCCTCGGGATCGCCGGCACATTTATACCTCACCGGAGAGGAGACGAAACCGGGGAAAAAACCCTTAAGGACATCATTGATGTTCTGAGGGAGCGTGAGAGCGACTTGCCTGAGTTCGTGGCGACGGAGGTCTCCAGATTGCCGTCCTGCAATCCAAAACATGTCGACGTGAGTGGCCTGCTGAAGGAAATCGTGGCTCTTAAAGCAGGCATGGCTGAAATTTTGAAAAAGTTTGACGATTCGCGCGCTACCATTGCCGAGTTACGCAAAGAAATTATCAGTTTGCGTAATAGTGCCCCGGAAACTCGGTCACCAGCGGGGTCAAATTTCATGAGTAATGACCGGGCGTCAAGTGTCGACTCGGTCAGTTTGCATGTTGCTGACACTGCGCATGCCGTTCCACGGCCCGCGTGCCCCCTCCGCGCCGGGCCTCCCCCCGCCCCATCCTCTAAATCACGTCATCGCTATGCTGATGCCGTAGCTGGTCAATCTGTCGCAGCCGACCGGAGAGACGCGCCCTCAAGATCGCGTGAAGTTCGGGTTCCTCCAAAGGAGAAGCCCCCGCGCACCGATGTGGATAAGGAGGGTTTTACAACGGTGTCGAGGAAGCGCAAGCCGCGTAAGAGTCAGTGTGGTACTGCCGAACCGGTTGGTTCCGGTCTTCGGGTTGCCACACCGAGCAAGGCGCTATATGTATCGCGCCTGCATTACTCCGCCACGGCTGATGATATGGCGGAGTACGTTCGTCAGAAGACCGGCTTCTCGCTGAGGGTGTTCCAGCTGCGTTCGCGCCACTATGTGCACTTCAGCTCGTTTGTGGTGCGCGTGCCGCGGCCGCTGCAGGAGACCGTCGCATGTGTTTCGACGGTTCCGGGGCAATCTGCCGAATCCTACACCGGAGACGACGATGCAACGGGGCCACGCCGTTTCGTCGCCTAAATAGTATTATTTGTTGTTTTGGTTTCGTGACGCATTGGTTATTACTGTAATGTCACGTAAATGTATTTGTCAATAAATAAATAAATAAATAAATTATTAGTTCTGGCGCTTCGCCGGCCGCTGCCGCGGCACGCTCGCTTCGCTCGCTCGGCTCGCGCGCTTAGGGTCACGGTACAACTAACACTCCTCCTCGCTTCGCTCGTCGTCGTACCTACACCGACCTGCCTTAGAAGTCCAATATCTTATTGAATTGAATCTTGACCAATTTTAATTTCAGAGAAAAAGTTTCTAATAAAACATGCTTATTGAAACGTATTCTTTACGAAACAGCCATAAACCCTTCGCGCAGTAGTACCTAGTACCCCTTTCAAATGTATGTCTAGAAATGTTTCTGAGTACGTAAAACGTGCCTACTTTGCTCCCCACTAGGTAAATGTGCTCCAATTTTGTATTTAGTTTCATGCCCTTATAAGTCGATGTCTATGGTTAATACAGCAACATTTCCAAACGCATTTGTTACACTGGGCAATCAAGTGGCAACACTGAAAGTCAAAGTTTCGTTCCGCTATTTCCTCTTTCTGTCAGACGACGCACAGTGCCGCTACGAAAATTTGTTAAAAAAAATACGGGAAAAAGCTTCCATCTCAGCAAGTTGTCATCGATTGGCGATAAGTATGTTTTGAATGTTATTGTATGTTCTTGTATTTAATTGGCTACGCATTGTTTACAGTATTTCTAGTAGTTTCATATTCTTTCGAGGCTTAACCTCAAATTATTTTTCAAGTACCTGCCTACTTTGCACCACGTGTTGGGGTAACTTTGATCCTGGACATAGTTACGTCATGAAGTTAATTATGTTTATAAATAGCAAAAGATTGTGGCATTTTTAACTAAATAGTATTAGAATAATATCATATTTTGTATTTACAGTTGACTCATAAAGTTTTTATTATAAAAATTTACGAAAATGGTAGAATTTCTTTTTCCACAGCCACTTCAAAACGTGTTCGTCGCAGAATTGATATAGTGATAGGTGATAGAGTTGCGGAAGGTGTTAACATGTCTACTCACCACTCCTCTTCTGATCTGGCTTCACTGGGCGACTATAGATAATGAACCGGAAACTAGTACCTGGAATACTCTAACCAAAAACCTCATAATCATCGTTACAAAAAAAAATTGTTTGTTTTATATATATCCTAGTTCTGTATTTTAGAAGACTGGTTTTGGTTCTTGTTGGTTTTTGTCTGAGTGAAACAATACCAATACTGAACAATTTCGTAATTATAATAAAAATAAAACACTTCAACTAAATGTCAGTTTTTCTTTGTTTTTCTTCAAATTTACACAAAAATGGGCAGGTATGATTATAAATTGTGCATTGTTTGATTGACGACGGTGTAAAACTGTGCCAAACACTTGAAAGTATTAATTTTGGGACAAGTTAAATTCAGAGGCAAAGTTACCCAAACACTGGATAACATTGCTCCTAAATGTATGTTTTTATATATATATGTAACGTGATTGCGGCTTTATAAGAGCATTGTAATACGATAGTAGGGATGATCTACTTTTAAATGATGTATATAACGACATATTATTTTATTATAATTTTCCGAAAAAAAGGAAATTTCCGAAATTTGGAGCAAATTTTGGTGCAAAGTAGGCACGTTTTACGTAATTATCTATATGACTTTGGATGTTATAGATTTGGTCTCTTAGACGTAATTCACTTTAGGCATTAAAACGATATGAATAGCAATCATTAGTACGTTGAAATATATGCCTTAGATTATTTATGAATAATTATCGATAGACCTTTGATCGTTATGGACATCAATTTCTGACTTTTGTAATTATAATACTTAATATGATGGGTCATTAATGTTAGAACTACAAAACGTTATACTTAACAAAGATTATGACTACTGATGTTTATGTCTATAAATTATATGGATATCAATTTCTGACCATCGAAATTCGGAATAATAAGTTTATGGGAAACAAAGGGATCCCTAAATAAAAGCTTGTAAGTTGTAAACATATACTCGTAATAATAACTTCGTTTTCCAGGGCATCTCGCCAACCATCGAGTTCCGGATCCAGGATGACGCCGGGGTTTCGTTCATATGCATCCGCGTGCCCATCACCATCTTGGAACCCCGCACGCGCCACGCGTCGCACAACGCCACGCTCGTCGAAGCTAACTGAACAATTGTTGTTCTCTAAGTTGTTCTGCTATACAAATAAATACGTTAAGGAAAGACAAAAAATTTTTTTTTTTCATCACACTTGGTCGAAAAGAGCTTCATAACGTGCAGACATACAGAGCTACAATAGCCTGTGTTACGCCCTCGGGCGTAATGGTTATTTTCTTAAATTCTGTCAGTTACATAGCAGAGGTTTTATATCAACTACGATGTCTGAAAACGTATTTATAAATAAATTTAAACTTAAAAAAACTACTTAAACATGTGTAACACAATTATTTACAGATTTAATATGTAGTTATTTAGTGTCCATGTAAAATGTTCTTACGTCAGACCTGGCCATAATGCGAGTTTTGCTGCACGCTGCGCGTACGGGAAAACTCGCATTGTGGCCAGGTGAAGACGTAAAATTTTGAACTCAACACGAGCGGTAATTTGTAAAGCCCCAGAGCGCGTATTTATGGCCCTCACCTTCGGTTCGGGCCACAAACCAAACGCCTGCGATCTGGGGCATTCACGAATTCACCGCCCTAGTTACGTAATGTACTATGTATATATATATACTATTACGTTGTGATCTGACGTTATACAGCAAAGGGCATAACGTAATTATGGACAGGCGGATGTTTTTAGGTGAAAATGTATAGAGCAGTTCTCGTTGACATACAAGAATGTAAAATATTGCTTACTAGCAGCAGCGTACTTACTATTATTTATAGTTAACGGCCATATTAGCTAAGTTGTATTTGTTTCACTTATACAACCATTTTTGGTAACATTTGGTAACAGTGTGCACAATTTGTGTCGACACAGGTAACATTTTTGGTCACAAATTGGTCGCGGTTCTGTCGCGTCCAAATTACTTTCCCCACTAGTAGATAAAATGCGCGGCGCAACCAGTCGCCGCCATCAACAAATTGTATGCAGTTGGTTGCGCCGCCATGGTGTTCCGGTGAGATATTGCCCATAGAGCTGCATACAATTTGTTGGTGGCGGGCGACTGGTTGCGCCGACATGGTGGCCCGGTGAGATATTGCCCTTAAGGTTAAAAGACGGCTTCCGAGGCAGTGAGGGGAAAAAAGGTTAAACATACTACCTCTACAATAGGTAGGTACCTACGTAGATACGTACTAAGTAGCAAACTCAAGAGCATTAACTACGAAGTTTTAATGCGTAGGTAACTAAGTATGCACTTACCTAGTATCTCCGTCTAACAAACTAGGTACTTTAACCGAATAGAACTTACTTGAATAGCACAAACTTCATTCTAGCTCTCCTAAGTACCTACGTACTAGGTATTAAATCTCAAATTACGAGTAGGTACTTCGAAAATCCCTGCAGAGCTGAATTTGTAACAACTTCATTTAGAACAAAGTGCCGGCGGCAGCTATATCAGCAATGAAATCTGTCAACTCTGGAACGTAATGGGAACATTCCTATATGTTTTGGAGACGACCTAATGTAGCCTAGAGTTATGTATTAATTTTCATGTGATGTGATTATTATTTTATTGATGCTGCATACTGTAGGTAGTGCGCAGATGACCTCCTGTTCAACAGTTAACCACATGCAATGGAAACCATCACACCTCATACTTACCTACTAGTTTTTCATTTCATGCAAACTTTTTTCTATTCTGTACAAAAAGCAGGTTTATTACATTATATTAATAAATAATATTGGCATTTAAAAACTTTATAATTTCTGAAAGGTTTTTGATATTGAATGGAAACTGACTAACTGTGTCCGCAAACAACACCGTAGGTACACTATTAACCGGGGGGTTGGTCTCACACACAGATATAGGAAATAAGGAGATCGGACATGCCGCGCGATTTGTATTGAATATGCCTGTCGCAACTTCTTGAATTCGTGGTTTTATTTGAAACTAATAGTATTTATAGTATTTACCTCTGAAAAGTGATCCATTGGTGTGGAAATTAATCAAATCACTGCGATGTTTGCAAGTAATTATTGCATAACTCGGCATTTTGGCAAAAAACGGAACTATCTCGGTGGACAACGGACGGTAAATGTATGGCGGAGTATGCCCAATGAGCTGACATGTGCGACACAGCTGCCGGCGGCTTGTCCGCTCTATAGTATTTTGTGCTCTGAGGTCTCACATTACAAAAAAAAATCGGTCAAGTGCGAGTCTGACTCGCGACTACAAACTAAACAAATAAGTCAAACTCAAGCTCTTTCATATGGGTATGATACCCCACTTGACCTAATAGTTGAATATTTTTTTTAGCCCCCTCCTCAAAAACGGAACAAAACAAAAATTACGCTAGATACGGAAAAAGTTATACTTTTCCAGTAATATTTACGTTTATCTTAATCACAAGTATCAAATTTATTCAAATTTTTACCTTGGATAACTTCGGAGATAAAGGGGGGGGGGGGGGGGGGTTGATTTTTTTTACATTTTCCTTCATAAATCGAAATTTTACCCATGTAGTAAAAAAATAAAAACTGTTTCAAAAAGAGCAACTCAAGCCCTTTCATTCAAATGATTCCCCATTTCACCTTACAGTTGATTTTTTTTGCCCCCTCATTCGTAATTTTTCATAGAAAATTAAAATATAAGTACATTATAAATTTTTCGTTTTCCATCCACGTGGATAACTTTCATTTAAAACCATTCCAAATTTAAAATTGATAGCTTAAGTAGTTCGGGAGATATTCCACTTTGTGACAGACAGACAGACGGACGGAGTCGCACCATAAGGGTTCCTTTTTTACCTTATTTTGGTACGGAACCCTAAAAATACACGAAAATACTCGTAACTAGGCGTATTGAAGCGTACCGTACAAGCGTATTGAATTTACTGGGTAAGTATTTCGATTTTAATGTTTTTTAAGTAAGTTTGGTGAGAGTACCTACCTCACCAAGTAATTCAATAAATAGACGCTGTTAAATAGAATAGAATATAATAACATTTATTCATGACAACAACACATACCTACACATACTTAAATCAAAAAACAAAATAGGAAACAACATTGCCACGAAGCGGTTCCATCTCTGCGTTGTGCAGGCCTGACGGGCAGCGCTGGTCTTCCGATGGAACCAAACATTAAACATTGTCAAACATTGTCCAAGTCTTTTGAATTGACTATTAGTCCCCATTGCAAGAAAGTCGATCAGACAACGGCTATTACCTATCCTGTGACAACGGCTGCAAACAAACACGGAGCGTTGGTTAAAATAACTAAGCTATTGAAGCAAACAGCGTTCAAAATTCCATCCAAAATGACCACATTCCGTTCCAAGTCTTAAACAGAATTGCAGAAATTCGTTCGTAAACGTACGGGGCATCAACGACGCGCGCTGAAATCCGATGGCGGCCATTTTGTTAGCACGTGACGCGAATCGGAAAACAAAATGGCGACAGACGCTTGGTAAGGTTGCACTCAATTAAGATGCGAATGCGATACGATTACGTAAAGGATTTGCTGCGAAATATTGCAGATTGAGTTGTGGGAATATGTTGCCTATTTGTCGATACTTATGTGACAAAATTAATCGCAGTTTTTAGGCAGTAGTCGCATTTGTTAAACTGGAGTGTCTATGCCAAATCTTGAGATTAGGAACCAAAGTCGACCCAGGTCTACAATAGCAGAGACATAATTTTTCTGCAGTCGATTCATGGATGAACTGTTGTGTTGTGATGTTCCGTTGTATCTTTGAAAGACACAAAGGGACATCTCAACACAAACGGGGTCTATTAGATTAAAAAAAAAAAAAAATTAAGTAGGTATTTTTACTACTTTACTTTACTTGGCACGCGACCAAGCTAAAAAGCGAGCACGTGATAGGTATAGGTATGCTTTTAATGTTGCTTAATACGTTGAGTCGAGAGGAATTGCTTTTTTGGACAATGACTAATACATGCAGCCAGTCGCTGCTACCAACTAAGCTATCTGAACCAAATACTCGGATGACGAATCTTTGAATCAGTACATGACAAACAACCGAACCAACGTTATAAAGTTACCTAACGTCTATTCATTAAGCCGCAAAACAATCCGTTTTCACAACTCGAGTGGCTGTACGAACATGTAATTACTACCATCTATTCACAGTTTTCCAGCATCTTTGATCTAGTGTCTAGCGTAATTTGAACCCTTACGTTCGTTTTTACTCTGACTTTTGACGACTTATATTGGCTGGCCAGATCAGACATAGGTATAGTTTTAGTGAATGATATCCCTGAAAGCTAACTCGCCGAATGCACTTCCTGAGCAAACCAACGTCTTGAATGAATGAAACCACTTTGATACTAAGGTCTTAATTAGATTGCCTTTGCAGCATGTAATCTTTTGTACCTAGTAGTAGTTTCTGCATTTCCATTGCACGGTCTTGAAATGAATGAAAAGCTATCCTTCCTTTTTAAAAGTGCCGTTTTCTACGCTGATATTATAAAAAGAAAAAGTCTGCGAGGCTGTGCGGTTATAGGTACGTTTGTACGAAAATTGTATATGTTTGGGGATAAACCCTGGAACTACTCATCTGATGTCAAACATTTATTTACGAATATATAGAATGGATCTTCGGAAATTCGGAATTAACATATGCTATATTTTATCACGTGGCTTTGCTTGCGCTCTTTGTATTACGCGGGTGCAGCCAGTAGTTTATACGGGCTCCTTCCATACTAACATTCACCCCCGATTTCAACTCCTCAGTATTACCTAAAAACAGCATCTAGTTTTAAAAGTTAGTACTAAAAGTCACCGATTGCAGAACTATCTTGCAAAGCACTTTGCGTTTTAAACTTTCACAACCTTCCGCGTTTAATCGCACCGATTTATTGTGCTTTATCTCGACATTTTAGAGAGCACTGTATGTTCTAAAGTGCTCCCTAAGATATATAACTTTGTTATTGAGATACAGGCAGGGTTTGGTTCTTTTATATTTCTGTATTAGTGTTTATCTTATTGGTGTGTCAATTAAACCAACTGAGTATGTCTGCCGTATTTTCGGTGGTGCGGCGCATTTTCTACACTTATATTATAAACAGGAAAGATTTGATTGTTTGTTTGTATTGAATAGGCTACGAAACTACTGGACCGATTTGAAAAATTCTTTTTCAACACAATTGCTCGTAACGTACCTCTTATTGTGTCGCTTTTAGGCTCATAATTCTGGATATTAAACACGCGTGTTTCATAACATTACAACACTTGTGTGTTATGTTTATATCCCGATTAAGTCACGTTGGCACCTTGCAGCATGATATATGCATGAACATGGTGCATTCTTAAATTAACCGGGTTGTACAGAATGTATAGCTTTTTTTTAAATTCTCGGCATATGGATTCTTACTCAACTAAACAAATTAAATCCTTTTTGTTAATTAATTGACTATTTCTTTTTCTATATGATATAGAAACGTTTAATTCAGAAAAACTATTCACTTTTAGTAACATTTTACATGAATTAATACAGATAGCATTTTAAAACCAAAATATTATTATATTTTTTATTGACTGTTTAGAGATTTCTGTGCCCGCACTGCGCAAACTTCACGAAAAAAACTGTTGTAGGTAATTTCACAAATATTTTTAATTTGTTTATGCGTTTGGTTATTAAGTTATTATCAACAATGATAAATAGAATGGACGCCACTGGAAATTCTTGGCGATGTGAAATTGTGAGTAAAAACCTGTAGTCAACTTAATGATTTACTTAATGTAAAGAAAATAATTTGGCAGGCCTATAACATTTTCATTTTCATTATGAAAATGATTATTTCCTCGCAAAATGTGATGAAAAACGTCGTATGATACGCGTGAGCTTTGATAATTACATCCTCGGCTTCCTTATCACGCTCACCTGCGGTTCGCGTGAACAATTTCGCCTCTGATGTAATTATCAACATACTTCACTTGTATCACAATGGACTATTACCATTAGAAGTCGACATTATCCCTGATGAACATAGGCTACTTTTGACCGTGGGAAAATGCTTTATTCCTACGGGAAAACGGGTAATCCGTGCGAAGCCGGGCTGGGCAGCTAGTTTATATAATAAAGGTGCGAGTGTTTGCATACTGCGTGCGTACCGCCGCGGCGCAGCACGCGCTGCCTAGCCATCTGGGTTGGGTAATCACTAATCACGTAACGTTTCGGACGCCCTTTAGGACAGACAAATTGTCACTTTTCCATATCTAAATTGGCATTTAGATCTATCTATCGTATATGTAAAATGCCTTACGTGATCGACTTGCTGTCCAAGGTTTACTACCACTCGTCTATCGTCGTGGCACTCTGCACAGCGCCGCTATTCTGTAACTTGTTCCTCACCTCACACGTCACCCACAAATATATAAGAGGTTTCATTAGCGAATCTCAATTCATTTGTTGGTACCATCTGAAGAGCTGTCGACCTTCATGAAGGAGGAGATCTGGCCGAAGGGTGTTGTTTTCCGACGATTTTGAAGCCAGCTATTTGACACCCAGAACTTGCGCTGAGCGTCGCCGGCTTAACGTGTTATACAGGGTGTTTGCTCCATCGTTTGCCAAATTAAAACGGCAGGTAGGGTGGGTCATGAGCTATCTTTTCCGGCCTCCAAAAAATGTTTGTGTCCACTGGTATTGATTTCGTATACTTTTAAAATTATTTTGAAATTTTCTGTATGTTTACGCGTCTCAACTTAAATAAAAAAAAACAAGGAAGTGGTAGAGCCAATTTTTTTATTTTATTGTAATGTCTAATGTTGTACGGCTCCATCAAAGTCAAAATTTTTGGCAAGTAACGTCTACTTATTTTTTTATAAACCCTCAAAAAAAAATAAGATTCAAGAATTTCGTCTTGGGTAACTTTCATAAACAATTTAAAAAAAAACTAAAAATGGCAATGTTCTTAAAATTCTTTTAAAAAATTCCTTAGTCTGTCCTGTTTCTAATGATGTGCAATAATGCCAAAAAACCTTCAATGAACTTTATTAATTTGCCAATTTTGTGTAAGGGACGCACTAACCTCGTAACCGGCAAGCGATAAAAAACATACTTTCGCTAAATACGAGTAGAAGATAAAAGGAAGACTTGCAGATTGACGACTATCATACGAACGCATGCGTAGCATCTGAAAGGCTACCGTGAAACGAAAACGAATTTCGTTCGCTATCTCCCTTTCTGTCGCTCGAAGTTGCAAGTGCGACAGAGAGGGAGATACATCTGGGTTTGTAACCAAATTTCCTCTGTAATAACGACGAATGTGGGATAAATCGTTATGAATTTCTGAAATCATTATCCAGATTCCTGTTTGCAGGAAAACCTTTTTTTTCTGAATCACGATTGGCCTGTGGGCACAACAGCTAGTAATTGACACAACTCATTAAAAAAACGCAATGCCGCGAATTTTCAGTCTTTTCTAATCTAATAAAGTTTTTTGGTTTTGTTACTGTTTCTGTTAATCTTGTTATTGTTTAGTTTTGGTTATTTGATAATGGCTACATTCACGAATGACGAATATGCGGACATTTTGAAGGCATACGGAAAAGTTAATGGTGTGGTGGTGGTGGACGAACTGCGCAAAGAATGTACCAGGAACGATTCCCTAATAGACGCTCACCAACCCGCAACACGTTTCAAAACACTTACCGACGCTTACGCCAAACTGGGAATTTGAACATCAATGAAGTAAAGTAAGTAACCATAAGGGTGTTACCACACCAATCGATCGATGCCATCGATCGATTATGTATACGTCGATCGACAGTTTCTACTATCAGCTAAACCTACCAGACCAAACGGCCAATATCGATCGGTGGCATCGATCGTTTGGTGTGGTAACACCCTAAGTACGATTAACAGAAACAGTAACAAAACTAAAAAACTTTTTCAGATTAGAAGAGTGAAAATTCGCGGCATTGCGTTTTTTTAATGAGTTGTGTCAATTACTAGCTGTTGTGCCCACAGGCCAATCGTGATTCAGAAAAAAAAAAAAATAAGAATCTGGATAATGATTTCAGTAATTCATTAAGATTTATCCCACATTCGTCCTTATTAAAGAGGAAATTTGGTTACAAACCTAGATGTATCTCCCTCTCTGTCGCACTTGCAACTTCGAGCGACACAGAGGGAGATAGCGAACGAAATTCGTTTTCGTTTCGCGGTAGCCTTTCAAATGCTACGCGTGCGGTCGTATGATAGTCGTCAATCTGCAAGTCTTGCTTACCTTAAATATGTTTTTTATCACTTGGCGGTTACGAGCCTAGTGTGTCCCTTACACAAAATTGGCAAATTAATAAAGTTGGTTGAAGGTTTTTTGGCATTATTGCACATCATTAGAAAGAGGACAGACTAAGGAACTTTTTAAAAGAATTTTAAGAACATTGCCATTTTTAGTTTTTTTTAAATTGCTAATCAAAGTTACCCAAGACGAAATTCTTGAATCTTAATTTTTTTTTGAGGGTTCATAAAAAAATAAGTAGACGTTATTTGCCAATAATTTTGACTTTGATGGAGCCGTACAACACTACACATTAAAATAAAACAAAAATATTGGCTCTACCACTTCCTTGTTTTTTTTTATGCGAGTTGAAACGCGTAACCATATAGAAAATTTCAAAATTATTTTAAAAGAATACAAAAAAAAACCAGTGAACACATTTTTTTTTTAGAGGCCGTAAAAGATAGCTAATGACCCACCCTACCTGCCGTTTTAATTTGGCAAACGATGGAGCAAACACCCTGTATTATAGGTTTTGTATATTGATATGTATGGTGTCTGTAAGATTGTGGTAAGGTATTTGTAAATAATTCGACAGACCTTCTTCCATGCTGCAAATAAAAAAAAATGGCGTGACAGTTGAGGTGAGGCGCACGAGTGCGTTTCAAATAACAGTCCTGCCGTTTCAAAGAATAGTGGTATTCTGTAACTTGTTTTAGGCTCACCTTAACGCTCACCCACAAATATATCTTGACACCGCGATGCGTAGTAACTAAGCGTAGGCAGAGGACTAGTTTCGTGACGGGTGACCTGCGGGGTGAGCCGCTTTATCGCGTAGCGAATAACAGTCCTGCGCGGGAGTTGAATGCAACAGCGGCATAATCCAATTTGCAAGTTGTTGGAAAATATTCTTAGTGAACTCAGAAATGTAATATTTAAGTGTCATACAAGATTTGACTGTAATAGTACATTACGTAACTAGGGCGGTGAATTCGTGAATGCCCCAGATCGCAGGTGTTTGTGGCCCGAACCGAAGGTGAGGGCCATAGATATGCGCTCTGGGGCTTTATGAATTACCGCCCGTGTTGCGTACAAAATTTTACGTCTTCACCTGGCCACAATACGAGTTTTCCCGTACGCGCAGCGTGCAGTAAAACTCGCATTATGGCCAGGTGTGACGTAAAGGCTTTTACTCACCTTCGGTTCGGGCCACAAACACCTGCGATCTGGGGCATTCACGAATTCACCGCCCTAGTTAAGTAATGTACTATTGTCACACGCCAGGTAGCGTCATTCACAACGCTTCACTCGCCTCAGGGACACTTGATGAGAGGTAGATTCATACTAGTAGGTATTTTAAATGCGAAAGTGTGTCTGTCTGTCTGTAAGTATGTCTGTTTGTCTGTCCGACTGTTACCTCTTAACGCTTAAAACCGATTTAGATAAAATTATGGCATAGAGAAACATATGTGTATTTATTGAAAAAAGAGACTTAAAATAACATTAAACAAGGCATAGAAATAGTTTGAGACCCGGAGAAGGACATAGGATCATTTTTATCGCAGAAATCATCCTCCCAAGGTGGTGAAATGGGG
Source organism: Epinotia demarniana (assembly GCA_945867215.1). NCBI lineage: Eukaryota > Metazoa > Arthropoda > Insecta > Lepidoptera > Tortricidae > Epinotia > Epinotia demarniana. Next base: position 4,449,453 of record OX244278.1, on the reverse strand, counting down.
GATGAAAGTTTGTACAGAGTTACGATGTAATCGAGTTCCACGCGGACGGAGTCGGTGGCAGAAGCTAGTAATACATAAGCGGGTTGCAATAATACCTTTACAATAATGTCTATTATATTTATTGAACCTTAACTAATTACACTTATTTCTCTTTAATAATCTATTTTCCAGGGACAAATATATTGTATAGTAAACTTCTCGAAACAAATGATCGCATCTGAAAAAAGATCGAAGAATTTACACCAGCTGCAAATCATTTGCAATATTTTGCACTCGATCGCAGTTTACAGAGTGTGAGTAATACATGAAAATTGTAATAGTAATATTCGTTTCTCGATTTCTTTAACCTTCAATCAATGCCGAAAAAAACGCTGTGTCGAACTTAAAACATTCTAAAAGAAATCAGCAGTCTGTGAATTAGCTAATATTAAATCCCTCCGTTGCAAAATGCGAGTGAACAAAATTAATCAAAAATCGAAGCAGAATTTTATTTATCGCGCTACAGTGTTCTCAGATTTTTGTTGGGGAGAAATTTAACATTCTCAGACAGGCTAGAAACCAGAATCTTACTGGGTATCCTAGAATGGTAGTTATCATGGACTATGATGTACCCGAAAGGTAAGTTAGGGTCAAATCCACCGATGTTGCCCACTGGTTCGGGTATTGGAGAGGTTTGGATTTGTTGGTCCCTTGTGTCCTCGCTTTTCTCCCGCGCACCGGTGACTTGCTGAAATATATTATTGGAGGGGTATTATTACGGGTAAGTCACCGAAATGACAAAGGAGGGGGCTATACAGGGAGTTTCTCAGCATAATCACCTCAGAAATGAGGCTATAACGATATAGCCCTCCGAATCTGCAGTGGCAGTGGCCGGGGCACATTGCACAAATAACCGATGGACGTTGGGGCGGAAAGGTTCTCGAATGGCAACTACGCACCGGAAGGCGCAGCGTGGGCAGACCCCCCGCAAGGTGGACTGGTGACCTGGTAAAAGTCGCGGGAGTCCGCTGGACGCGGGTGGCGCAGGATCTGTCATTGCGGCGCTCTTTGGGGGAGACCTATGTCCAGCAGTGGACATCTTTCGGCTGATGAGTAAGGCCGCCGACATTGCTACTTTTGGTCTGAACAAAACTTTCCAGTTCGTTTTCTCCACTTGTGTAAGCACTACCGCCGTTATTGTTAGTTCATTCTATAAAGCAATTATTGAGCTTGTTTCCCCATTTCGCCCAGTGAGTAAAAGTAGTTGTTTCTATAAAATACTTGCATTTATGTCCACCAAACCCCCCTAATTTTGATCGAAAATGCCGTGTCGCTTTTTTCCGAGTACTTTTAAACTATGAATTATTTTCATATTTGAACATTTACAAAAAAACGTTTAAATACGTTTGAAAGATTAGACACATTACTTTCTGTTAGTACAAGAACGGTGTTTAAATACTTTGATTTGCGTATTTTATAGATCTTTAGATTAGTGGGCAGAGTTTTGGCTTTCGTGACACAAAATTTTGTGTTATGCATAATTACCCCTAAATATTAACAGAAAACTGGGGAAATACGTATTTTGGCACGGCAACATCTTGAGGTCTCAATCAATATTTAAAAAAAGAAACTGTCATTATTAGTTTGTCTATGAGAACCGTTTAAGGTGAGTGGCATATTTTCGTCAAAATTTGTGTTTATGTATATCTCTCGTAAGTAAGCGTTTCAGAAGTTCACTTTAGTATGGTTGTTTTCGTTTATGTTTAAAGCTTACATGAAACATGTAGGTACAATTGCGTCTAGTTTAACTGAATTTCGTTTTATAACTTAAAACGTTAGTAAAAACTGCTTTTGTGTTATATATATGGCGCTTTTGTGTTGCTTTTGTGTTAAACATAACACTAATTTTGTGTTCAGTAACACAAAACAAGTGTAAAGAGTCATGCAGATTGAGAATACTGTAATAGTAAAGAAAAACATTTTATTATTATCGTAAGATTAATTCGAATTGTTACTTAAATTTTAATAGTCTAACTAAACGTATTACTCGTGCAGTAATGGTCGTCGGGTGACGACCAAAACTCACTATTTAGTGCATTTGCAGAAAAAAACAAATTATATCAAGTGTGTTAACGTAGTTATAGGTCGTGTTTTCATGTACTTACCTATTACTTCTTATTAGATAGTTTAGGTTATCACCGGACGATGTAGGTACACCAGTGATGCCGCATTCGATCAAACTTGAATTAGGTCTTAAGACTCTTAAGGTGTAATTCCGTGAATCGCGGCTATCGCAGCCGCGCGCGATCGATCGCCTGCGACGCGCGGCATGCGACGGTTGGGGTATAATAAAAAGGTGGCCGGTTTTAGGAGTTGTTTTTTTTTTATAAGTATTTTAAATTTTCTTTTCTTATCGTAAATATACGTAAAAATAAGCATGGTTTATTCCTTAAACTTTTTCTCTCAGATCGATATTTACCGAGATATTTGGGTTCAAATGTCAATCTTTGGCGGTATGTTAGAAGATCGCCGCCGTGTTCGTGGTTATGTTTTTTTTATAAAAGAGCGGAAAAACTCCTATAGAGAAAAGTTTTTCAAGTAAAAGATGCTTATTGCGACGTGTTCTATACGATCGTTCTATTCAAAAACCAGATCACACACGAGTACGAGGTCAGTATCGAGTGTATGCTAGTCTAATGTAGGAGAAGCTGAAATTAAAATGCTGCCATTATATTTAAAATGTCAGCTCTTAATGTTAAGCCTCTCATCATAGACTGGTGCAACCTGTGGTGTGTTGCAAGAATTCTTAAAACTTATTTGTTTCCTAGAAAATTGCTCAATTTGTTATATTTTTTATGATGATCTGTTTTTTATACAGAAAAGATACTTACCTTTTACCTTAAAAAATACTGATTTAGTCAAATACCATTCGATCACTTATCTAAAATGTTGTCATAATAAATATATTAAAATACGTAAAAAAAAGATTTTTTTTCCTTACCCTGTAATTTAATACTAGTATGAAACAATCTTTACAAAAAAATGTGTTACTTTTGTGTTGCATTTGTGTTATGGTATCACAAAAGTGACTGTGTTATTTTTGTGTTATAAGTAACAATCTCAACGGCCTTACCCTGATATGATGATTATTAGGGTTCATATTTAAACGATAATTGATTTGCTTATTCATATAAATATATGGTTTTGTGTTCCTGGTGAGAGAGGTCGCCACAGCTTCCGAGGAAACGCTGTGTTGACGGTGAGTGACAATACAACCAATCCTCAAATCAATAAAGGGTCTGCAACGTGCTTATGTTTCTGTTTTCGCAAAAGGTCGATACAGTGTCTGCGTCATCAGGCATTCCGTTTGCTGCTTTGACGTCGTCGTAGAATAAAAAGAAATAAATCTACAAAATCCAACGGCCTATATGGTAAATCAGAAGGTCGATCACGTGTAGTGGTGTACCATAAATATAAGTCACAAAGATGTACCTGCCCAGAAAACATTTTTTGTAAACATATTAACCAATCATAAGGCAGCGCGTTTGCGCGGGTAAAATCTTCAAAGCCCATTGGCCGAAATTTTGCGTACGACGCCGGCAGCCCCGGCGCCCTCCATTTTCACTTGCGCCATGAGCGGGAAAGCACGAGTTCATCTGTCATTGCAACAAGGTCTTTATTGAAATGGTCATACGTTCGATTTGATTCGGTACTTGTCAGCACTCGTCGACGCCGACGAAGATTGCTGATGTAACTTATATTTGTGGTACTACTGTTACGCAATTCATCTTATCCATCATTCTTATATACATTTTTACATGTAAAAATGACAGTTAGATTGCCCCAACTCGCGTTTCCCGTGATGAAATCATGATTTTAACTTACCTGATTACTGTTGGGTGTCACAGTGAACACAGTAGATTCATCAGACATTTTTGATGATCCGTCGAACTCATCAGTGAAAGATGATTTTGTGTCAGCCGGATTGTATTCAGTAGATTCAGACTGACCGGTTGAAGATGTCGTGTCTGTAAGTATACCTAAGGTTATTCCAAATTCAAGCACATATACAGGTATGTACAGGGTCCCACTGCTGCATCGCAGTTAGGTATAGGGAGATTTATAGGTCGCATGACCTGGAGGAACCCTTAGTTTTGTAGATAGGATAGTTTGTTGTATTGGAGAAATTATTTTTAACTATACAATACTGCTTTCAATGATTTAAAAAATAATTGCTTTACCTAGGAACCTAATCGACAAAATAAAAATAAAATATGAAACAATATAAAGATGGAGCGAGAGGTCAAATGACGGATATAAGTAGTTTTAAGATTCCCCTTAGAGGGTCTACTCTAGGCATATAAGTATATAGAAGTGACAATGAAAATATTTTTGAGACTTAAGACATTTTTCCAACCATACTTTATCGAGCCAATAATTTATTAAGTTTCTGTCAAAAAAATCATTTTTGTTACAAGCTTTTATTGCCGATTGTACTTTTCTGTATACCATCATCAACTACTCATTGAGACGATTCTAACGAGCCCAAACTTAACGGGGTTACATCGGTTAAGTACTGAATTCCCATGGCCATCTTCTGTCTCCATCATCAGATCAGCTCGAGTTACCATAATATTGCATTGTCACCAAACTTACATAAGTATTCCAAATTTCAGCTCAATCGGATAACGGCAAGCAACTGAAAAATTGGTTGCAAGTTTTGATGGACAACTTACTTATATACTTTTATACTTACATACGAACAAGTCAAGTTAATATAAAGCTTGTAAAAATAGAGTAATATTTCAGTTAATTATTGTATACTTAACCCACTTGTTACTTCTATTTCTGGCATCAATTCTAACGATTCTTCTTCTGAACAATCTGAAACATGAATTAATACAAGTATAAGAAAAATTACAACATTAATATCTTTTTAATATTTGTTGATTCTTATGGGCATCAAACATTCGCTTGGCAATAAATAAGCAGTAGAAAGAGGAAAATAAAATATAACTTCCAGGGTTTGTTTTGGATCAGAAAACAATTTCGGACGGTTTTAATTACATCCGAGGGCACGGCCCAACCTGTCAATTTCATTAAACGTAGGAGCCGGAAATCTGGATATATTCGTTATATAGTCTGTTCCACTTAAAAACTTTAAATAGATGAAAATGCACTGTGTGTGGGATTTTAAAACTTCCTTTGTTGTAAAATGAAAGGAAAAGATAACAAAGAGACGTCTTAAAACTGACTGAAGTGTAGCACGTGTACCTACTACACGTGCTACAGCTCAGTATTAAGACGTTTGCTTATAATACTACTTGAAAATAACAATGAAACCATAATTTTCGTCATTAAACCTGGGTGTGTACCATAGATACTGTTTTTTTACATTGTCCGTTTTAATAAGCAGTGTTGTATAATAGTATTTTATGCAACTGTTGTATAAGTAGGGTCTTAAAACGCGAGTGTCGTGAGTTGCGATGCGAGCCTTGGCGAGCATCGCAATTAAAGACGCCACGAGCGTTTTAAGACCAAGTTATACACCGTTGCATACAATATTTTTTCTACGACTATTTGAAATAAATAGCATAATTTGACTTTTCAGGCAGTAAGTTTTCCGTTAGTTCTATTACTACTCACGCAATTTCATCAGCGGTGCAGTTATTTTCTTCTTCGTCCATTTTAAAAGGAACGTACACATTTTTCTTCACTTCACAAACACGAATCAAATCTTAAGAAGTTATTAATAACGAATAGTTATCATATTTGACATATTTCGTCTTTTAATTTTGAACTGGAACTTTGGTGGGAAATTGGAAACATGACACATTGACACCTCTTGTTTATGGTCTGTTTTGTTCTTAATTCAACTTGCCAGTACTGTCATATTAAGACCAAGGTTTTTCTTAAGTTGGCAGCAATGCCTTTAGTACAATAATTTATTTGAAGTAAATACATTCAGTGGTTTGTTAAGTTGGTAGTACCTAATGTATTTTATGTTTCGGCATGGCCCTCTAGATTAGTCGCGTCGCGGCCTACTCGATCGTGTCTAGTAGGCCGTGGCACAATGTAGCACTACCCAGGTTTAGAAGCGTATGGCTGCTAAGCGTATCGTTTTGGTGACAAAACAGCACGGTTGTGCCGTACTGTTATGGGGAATAGAGTATAGACTTTTCTGCAGACTTATTTTGTATGTCTTTATATTAGTGTTCGGGACTATGTAAATGACAGATAAAAGTACAGGAGTAGAAAAAAAATCATAACAGAACGAAGCTTTTTATCATCGCCACTCATCGCATAACTGAGGCTATGACTACGTCAGTTATCAGTTGTTGCAGCATAGGTAAACAATTAGCGGTTACACTTAACAATGAAAGACAATGGCTTTGTCTTCTCTTTGTGCCTAGTCACAGAACACCTCCACTAGAAGCCTAATGTTTGTAATTTTGTTCCCGACGCGAGTCACCAAAGCATGAGGAAGAGGTGAGGGGAAGGGAGGGTGCTAACAGCGTTGCGATTGGTCGATGCGCTCGCGCGCGGAATGCGTAGTGATGGGAGATGTTCACGTACAAGCATCCTAATTTTTTAGGTACATTTTAAAGTAAAGTAAGTAACTACTTACTATACTTTTATCTTTAAGTTAAGGTATAGATAGTTTTGTTACCATTTTAATACACAGTAAGTTAGGAATCCTAACTGGTACCGTAATGTTTTGCTGATAAATTATGGTAGGTACTTACTGTACATATTAAAATGGTAATTAAACTATCTATACTTAAAAGTGTGCTAAAAAAATACTGACCATTTATTATTTTTGGTTCTAAAGATTAAACTACAAATACTTCAGTATTTTTTATGGAAAGTTTCGGAGCAGTTTGATAATAAGTAAAGTCTCATTATTCCTTTAAAAGTTGTATTTATTGTTCTCATTTTAAAATAAAACAAACAAAACACGAAAAAGGCATTCGGCTATTTAGGATGGTGACGTATCTCACACCAACTCCGAATTCCCTCGCACTTTCTCGAAGTTCATCATCAGGCCCATTTTGTGGCACTGGACCCAACTGCTCACTGAGAGGATTCTAAGAAACCCGCACAACGTATATCTATCTCACACCAACTCCGAGTTCCCTCGCACTTTCTCGAAATTCATCATCAGGCCCATTTTGTGACATTGGACCCAACTGCTCACTGAGAGGATTCTTAGAAGCCCACACAACGTATATCTAACTCACACCAACTCCGAGTTCCCTCGCACTTTCTCGAAGTTCATCATCAGGCCCATCTTGTGACACTGGGCCCAACTGCTCACTGAGAGGATTCTTAGAAGCCCGCACAACGTATATCTAACTCACACCAACTCCGAGTTCCCTCGCACTTTCTCGAAGTTCATCATCATGCCCATCTTGTGACACTGAACACAACTGCTCACTGAGAGGATTCTATGAAGCCCGCACAACGTATATCTATCTCACACCAACTCCGAGTTCCCTCGCACTTTCTCGAAGTTCATCATCAGGCCCATCTTGTGACATTGGACCCAACTGCTCACTGAGAGGATTCTAAGAAGCCCGCACAACGTATATCTATCTCACACCAACTCCGAGTTCCCTCGCACTTTCGCGAAGTTCATCATCAGGCTCATCTTGTGGCACTAGACCCAACTGCTCACCGAGACGATTCTAAAAAGCCCGCACAACCTATATCTATCTCAAACCAACTCCTAATTCCCTCACACTTTCTCGAAGTTCATCATCAGGCCCATCTTGTGGCACTAGACCTAACTGCTCAGCGAGAGGATTCTAAAAAGCCCATACAAGCTACGTCTGTCTCAAATCAACTCCGAGTTCCCTCGCACTTTCTCGAAGTTCATCATCAGGCCCATCTTGTGACACTGGACACAACTGCTCACTGAGAGGATTCTAAGAAGCCCGCACAACGTATATCTATCTCACACCAACTCCGAGTTCCCTCGCACTTTCTCGAAGTTCATCATCAGGCCCATCTTGTGACATTGGACCCAACTGCTCACTGAGAGGATTCTAAGAAGCCCGCACAACGTATATCTATCTCACACCAACTCCGAGTTCCCTCGCACTTTCTCGAAGTTCATCATCAGGCTCATCTTGTGGCACTGGACCCAACTGCTCACCGAGACGATTCTAAAAAGCCCGCACAACCTATATCTATCTCAAACCAACTCCTAATTCCCTCACACTTTCTCGAAGTTCATCATCAGGCCCATCTTGTGGCACTAGACCTAACTGCTCAGCGAGAGGATTCTAAAAAGCCCATACAAGCTATGTCTGTCTCAAATCAACTCCGAGTTCCCTCGCACTTTCTCGAAGTTCATCATCAGGCCCATCTTGTGGCACTGGACCCAACTGCTCCCCGAGAGGATTCTAAGAAGCCCGCACAACGTATATCTATCTCACACCAACTCCGAGTTCCCTCGCACTTTCTCGAAGTTCATCATCAGGCCCATCTTGTGACATTGGACCCAACTGCTCACCGAGACGATTCTAAAAAGCCCGCACAACCTATATCTATCTCAAACCAACTCCTAATTCCCTCACACTTTCTCGAAGTTCATCATCAGGCCCATCTTGTGGCACTAGACCTAACTGCTCAGCGAGAGGATTCTAAAAAGCCCATACAAGCTATGTCTGTCTCAAATCAACTCCGAGTTCCCTCGCACTTTCTCGAAGTTCATCATCAGGCCCATCTTGTGACACTGGACACAACTGCTCACTGAGAGGATTCTAAGAAGCCCGCACAACGTATATCTATCTCACACCAACTCCGAGTTCCCTCGCACTTTCTCGAAGTTCATCATCAGGCCCATCTTGCGACATTGGACCCAACTGCTCACTGAGAGGATTCTAAGAAGCCCGCACAACGTATATCTATCTCACACCAACTCCGAGTTCCCTCGCACTTTCTCGAAGTTCATCATCAGGCTCATCTTGTGGCACTGGACCCAACTGCTCACCGAGACGATTCTAAAAAGCCCGCACAACCTATATCTATCTCAAACCAACTCCTAATTCCCTCACACTTTCTCGAAGTTCATCATCAGGCCCATCTTGTGGCACTAGACCTAACTGCTCAGCGAGAGGATTCTAAAAAGCCCATACAAGCTATGTCTGTCTCAAATCAACTCCGAGTTCCCTCGCACTTTCTCGAAGTTGATCATCAGGCCCATCTTGTGACATTGGACCTAACTGCTCACCGAGACGATTCTAAAAAGCCCGCACAACCTATATCTATCTCAAACCAACTCCTAATTCCCTCACACTTTCTCGAAGTTCATCATCAGGCCCATCTTGTGGCACTAGACCTAACTGCTCAGCGAGAGGATTCTAAAAAGCCCATACAAGCTGTGTCTGTCTCAAATCAACTCCGAGTTCCCTCGCACTTTCTCGAAGTTCATCATCAGGCCCATCTTGTGGCACTGGACCCAACTGCTCCCCGAGAGGATTCTAAAAAGCCCGCACAACCTATATCTATCTCAAACCAACTACGAGTACCCTCGCACTTTCCCAAAGTTATCATCAGGCCCATCCTGAAACCTAGACGCAACTGTTCACCAAGAGCATTCTAAAAAGTTACTAAAACAGTAAAGTAACTACTACTAGTAGTACTACTAATACTTATTATATATTACACTATTTACTTTAAATAACGAACAAGAAATAAAACTAAATTTAAGTTCTAATCTACAGAATAACTACTCAAACCAAAATAAACGAGAAATCTGTATTTTTGTTACATTTCTTCAAATCGGTACGAACGAAAGCACGTGGTTTGTCGATTGACCATCATAGCATCATCGGGACATCACTAGTCGTGACGTGTTTTCGTAAGAAAGGAATAGCATATTGCATTTTCAAAGTGATGAAAAGTGACAGACATAGTGTGTCTGTACCTCAGTATTCGCACCGGCCAGTATAAAATGGCCTCCGCTGGCTATAAATATTTTCAATGAAATATTGAATTTGACTCAACTATGGAATGAAATTCCATCTTTTTTGTAATTAGAAGTCTTTGACGATTTTCCGCACCACCTCACACTACAAAAGCCCATAATTAGCCGCGAAAATCCTATTATTTTGTTTTTTTTTTTGTGAGAGTCATGCACACTCCGCACAGGTCTGAACGGAAAGGCGGGCGAGCGCGGATTAAATAAGCGCAACAACACCAACGCTTGGTGACTCGAGTCGCGAACAAACTGAGAAACATTAGGCTTCTAGTGGAGGTGTTCTATGTGCCTAGTACAAAGGGAAGTGAAATAGTTCTAGAAAAAGTATTTTTACCAAACCTGTGCAACTCGCAGTTGATCCTCTCAACAAAAGACTTTTAGTTTCACATTAAAATCGTGTACAGTCAGCGTCATATAAGAAGCAGCCAGAGCAGCCAAATATTTCATAACACCCATGTAACACCCCGTATTCTTATAGTAATAAAGACGTGTACCGAAATATTTGGCTACTAGCTATATGACGCTGACTGTACCTACCAAATCCAAATGCCAGAAACTTATTATAGTATACCTACACAGTTTAGTACGATTTAGCAAGTCATCATTAAATGTTTGTTAATTAAGTTTGCAAGGGATCCTCATTCCTCACTCCTAAAGCAGTGCATACACATATAGTACGAGTATGTGCAAGTGCTCGGTAGAGTTACTGCGCACCTCGCTGGGAGCTTTTTGTTCCGCGTGGAGAGTGGCTACTCGACCGTGCTTACGTGCACACGACACGCTGCCTACGAGCTACGTAGGTAGGTTACTGCATTTTCATGTGAGGAAATTCAACGCATGGTAAAATAAAGCAATGTAAGTCATTCATGGCTTGTGACGACAGCATATCTTGCCTACGTCATCAGCATGTTGAAAATGGCGGACTGTCAGTGTGTTGCCATTGTATGAAAGTAAATCACCCGAGTATATTTCATTACTTCACTTACGTGCTTTCTATCAATATTTACTTTGAACTACTTATTGTACAGCTATAGTCAAGGAATTTGATTCACGTACCATCTTAAAGTCTAAATTAATGTTGACAATCGACAATACTAAGGGTACTTAATCTTTCTTTGCAACGCTAACATGACGTTTGTGCCGCAGTATGACATGTTTATTTTCCGAGTTTTTCCGAGCGCATGTCACCGTTTGACAGCTTTCGAAAATTTTGCATGGCATATGACAAAGACGGTAGAAGCATTTCTTAGCTGTTACAACCAGCAAAACATTTATTGTAACGTTTGCTTATAATAAATGACAACAATTTCGAACTAGCCTGCAAACTTTCCCGTCATCAGTTGTCGTTGTCAACACTTTCGCTTGCTGAAGCGAATATCAACCTTAAGATATGTCTATCTTTCAAGCAATAAATCATCGAAACGGTACGCGAATCAATCCTGGACTGTACAGTTGTCTTTACCGCCAAATAAATAGTTATTTTTAAACTAGCGATTTTTTTTTATATCCATATAACCTTCTTGTTTGTATGGAAGATGGAAGTCAATGGCAACATTCGTCTGCCGACTTTACACAATGGCAACACTTGTGTGATGTAAGAAAGATACACCGTTGGAAACATGAACATATGATTCTATGAGTATCATAGTTCCATGGTTGGAAATGAAGTACCTTGTTTTATTCCACCATGATTCAACGCAATTCTGTAACTTGTATGCAAAATGGTCGTGGAAAATTGTGACAGAAGTGTGCGTGCGTCCCAGAAAAGCTGCGGAGACCATTTGTTATGTACTCATCATTCATTCTCCTAGCGTTATTCCCGGTTGTGCCCCTAAAGGAGCCCGGGGTCCGCTTTGACACCTAATCCCAAGATTTGGCATAGGCACTAGTTTTACGAAAGCGACTGCCATCTGACCTTCCAACCCAGAGGGAAAACTAGACCTTATTGGGATTAGACCGGTTTCCTCACGATGTTTTCCTTCACCGAAAAGCTAACGGTAAATATTCCGTACATAAGTTCCGAAAAACTCATTGGTACGAGCCGGGATTCGAACCCACGACCACCGCTTGACAGCCGCATGCCTGAACCACTAGGCTACCGTAGATTCCCACCATTTGTTATGTGCTATATCATTCAAAACCCTATGTAATTTAATGTATGACACAAAGGATCCGATCTAGAAAAAATTGTGTGTTTTTTATTTACGTCTTGCGTAACTTTTGCGGTCTAGATTTATTTGTTTGTCAATCAGAACAAATATTTACACAATATGAAACAAACGTTGCAGCAAAACAAGGGTTCGCGGTTCAGCCAGCGGACGAGAAAACCATAGAAGACTAAGTAGCATCGGTAAATGGTCCCACTGAATGGGTGCTGTTGCCATTATGCGGGGATGGGGGCGGGGTGTCAAAACGGTAACAGGCAGCCGTTTAGTTCAAACATGCGCAAGCGCATACCGGGGTTTAGGCACGTGTTTGAGGAGACATTTGTAAGGAGCGCGCATTTTATGGTTTTAACGTTCGCTGGGTTCAGTACTGAAACTGCAGTCAAAAAGATTTTAGATTCAGGCAAGGGGGGAGTCAAAATTAATGGGGAAAGCTTCCATTTCATACGCTTCGCTGATGACATCGCGGCTCTAGATGAAAGCACCACACAACTAGAACAGCTTGTAACAGAAATGGATAACATATTTATGGAGTTTGGGCTCAAAATCAATATAAAGAAAACAAAAACATTAATAACATCAAAACACAGACAAGCCATAGATCCCATCCACTTAAGAAATACCGCCATAGAACCAGTTAACAGTTTTAAATACTTAGGTAGCATAATAACCTGTGACTCCAGTTGTACTGCCGACATAAAAGCAAGAATAGCAATGGCGAAAAAAGCGTTCAATGGCAAAAAACATCTCTTTAGAGCCAAGATTTCCAGAAGCGTAAGGAAACGTTTTATAAAGTCATATATCTGGAGCATAGCGTTGTATTGCTGCGAGACATGGACACTTACCCAGCGAGACCGAGAAAGATTAAGTGCCTTTGAGATGTGGTGTTGGCGAAGGATGGAAGGAATTAGTTGGACGGAAAGAAGAACGAATGAAGAGGTTTTGGATTTAGTCGGAGAGAAGAGATCCTTGCTAAGGACGATTGAAAATAGAAGAGGAAATATGTTGAGGCACCTGTTACGACATGACATTTACATAAAAACTATAATCGAAGGGAAAATAGAGAGAAGAAGAGGCAGAGGAAGGCCGCGACGTGCTTTTATGGACCAGGTCAAGGAGAAGGTCAATGTAGTGTCGTATCAGGAGCTCAAAGCAGTGGCAGAGCGTAGAGCTGAATGGCGGTTACTCCACCGACAAGAGCAGAGCTCTTAAGTTGAAGAAGAAGGGTTCAGTACGCTGTTTCTAACTAAAGGTGAACACTCAATTTCATTGCAATTTAACTGATAAGTTGCGCTTTGTTCGCGTGCATTACGTGCATGTATACATACAATACGAACAATGCGTCTGCCATAGGAAGTGTTCCAAGTTTTGTTTTACATTAAATGATACGGTCAATATAGCCGATAGTTTAACAGTGACTGACACAAAGGCCAAAAACTGAAACGGATAAGGCCTGAATCACACTGGCGCGGACTGCGGCCAATAGTGACAGCTAATGGCAAGTTTACTATTGACCGTCGCGGCCAGGCCCCTATTTCACCAACTTGACAATTGTCACCTGACACTGACTATGATGTGTGTGTGTACTGACTATTTGCCGTACATTTCTTGATCTAGTCAAGGTGGTTGCTAGGTTACTTGTGGAATCAGCAATGTACGGAGAATTGTCGTTGTCGGGTGACAATTGTCAAGTTGCTGAAATAGGGGCCAGGCCGCGCCACGCTAGCCTGTGAGAGGCCCGAGTCTTTTGAAACTTTCGCTAGGGTTAGGTCTATTCCTGTATGGATGTGCTATCTACGTTTTGTTACCTTTCAACAAGAGATTGAGTTGCTGGCTGTAGAGGCGCGTGGCGCCGGAGAGCAAGAAGGAGAAGCTGCGCAGAGAGAGACGACTGCGCGGGCGCCGGTCGCGGCGCATCCGGCGCGCTATCTCGTCGCTGGCAACAATTTATTTAGTAGGTTTAAAGGTCTGCTTTCCTAGGATAGCGGTGCCATCTTATGATGGTGAAAACAGACTATCCGTTACTTTTTAAGGGTCTAATTAGAAAGAGACGTATAGTCTATCTCGCCGCCAAATGACGGCACTGCTATCCTAGGAAGCCAGAGCTGGACAAGGTGAGTTGAAGACCACGGTGCAATTATACGGATCAAAGAAAAGTAAAAACTGATGTTGTGGCGTATCAGGAAATCAAACTACGAGAGAGAGAGATGGAAAATACTCCACCATAACTTGGTAGTCGTCGTAGTCTTCTAGCTTTTGCCCTCGACTTCGTTGGTGTGAACTTTAAGACCAAATTCACTCATTCATTCCCTTACGGTGTTCCCGGTACCTATTCATGTTCAAAACATCGTATTATAGTTTTATATACACGTGGACCCCTAAACAATTACATATTACTTTCACTACGTTATGCCTATGTGTGCTGACCACCTAGCATACTAAGTTTTATGTCGGACATAAGCATTCGTCCCATTCTGGCAAATATGCGAGTGCAAGAGGGACAAATGCTTTATGTCTGTCTAGGGGGTCTGGTGTTCTAATTTATCTCACACACTATGGTAAAGGTAATCGTATGATATAAATTTAATTTACCATGCAAACTTATGCAGAGGATGTCTGCTCTATACATACAACCCCATGAATATGAGGGTTGGTTATTTTTGTGGGTGTAAATATATTCTATTCATATACAAAATTAGGCATCAGTTTGGCATATTCCCCACGTTTTTCTCCGGATTAAATAAAAATTAAGCAAACTTCTGCGACCGGTCAGACTCGACGGAAAAATTACAAATTCAAATTTGGAACGACTAACGGCCACTCTTCTTTTCCACATCATTTGAATTCCGTTGCGACTGGCCGCATAATATTTCCATCAAAAAGATTCGATTGCCAGAAAAGAGAAAATCTTTGTCTTAATGTGACAGATGCTCGCCGAGTTGGAAGTTGTTGGAAAAAGTTCAAGAACTTACTTCGAAAAGGAAGTTGTCAGTAATAGTAGTCTATCTAGGCCAATGTGGTTTAAGGTTTTAGAAGCAAAGCTTACGTACTATTATTTCCAAGGTACTCGTAAAGCATGCACGTAGTTAACGGAATTCACTACTGAGGGGCTACCGCGAAGTGAAAACGAACTTCGTTCGAATATCTCCGTCTCTGTCGCTCGAACTAGCAAGTGCGACAGAGACGTAGATACACAAACGAAGTTCGTTTTCATTTCCCGGTAGCCCCTCTGCTTTTAAAATCCTAGGCCAGATAGAGCCAATCCCGAATAACGCCTTAATCTTAGGCATTGTAATAATCCTTACAATAAGTTTAATCTCAGATTAAGTTGTTATTCGGACCATGGATTAGCCTAATATAAATAGGGATCACATGAAAAAAATTGCGTAATTTACAAAGAAAGTAAACACGTACCATATCTTGGGTAGACATATTTTTTCATCGTCGTCTAGTTTCCTAAAATGCGCAGCTCGCCAAGCCTTCCTGAGCGATTCATTTTCCACCATTTTCCGATTGAAGAACGCCATTTTAAATTAAATTACCGGGTAAATTACCTCCAACGTCTTTTGCGTCAATCTCACAAATTGTTCGCTTCTTTATATACCCTCATTTTTTATTGGCAAAGGTCTTGTTCCAACAAGCGCAAACTGCCAATTGTATTTTTTAATGGGGTGTATACATGTCTTGATTTGTCAGCCCCAATTTATCAGAAGCTGACTAATTGCTATCCTCTGGAGGCATGTTGCGCTAACTGTCAAACGAGTTGTAGGTACTGAGAAATTGCATGCTCGTGTGGTCGGATTGTTACAACTGTACGCTACAGCCAATAGGCATGATGACACATTTTGAACAACTGTTCTATAATGCTTAGAAACATTTATTATGTACAACGAATAAGATTTTTCAAAAGAATATAACAGGTAATTAGGAAAAAAATGCGTTTTAGTTTTTAAATTTCAAATTGGCGCTAAAACGCTTGTCAGTGTCATGGCGTCCCGAGTGACGTCACGTTTGTATAAACAGAATGCAGACCTTTGAAGTTTGCTACCTAGATCGGTCAATTGCTCATTGAATGAACATAAATTCAAAAGTTTACAAGTCTAGCGCGGCCGTGCGAGCGAGAAAGCGGGACAATGACGTATGAAGATCTGACAGATAACATTGTTCTATCCCTGTCTTTCTAATCGTTCAGTACGTAAGTTTTCTCTGTAATCTGTGGTAATGGCCGTTATGGGTATTTGTTTATACAAACGTGACGTCATGCGCTCTGATTGGTGTTTAACATATCATGGCGGGCGTCCGTATTTTTCAGTTTAATTTTATAAAAATAAATAATAATCTCTTACTTCATAAAAAAATATGAGCATTTTTCGAATTCTATGATTAAAATTTCACTAAGAAAATACCATAATATTTTAGTGGGTTTCAATTACTGTCATCATGCCTATTATGACTTCGACATGTTGTACTGACAAATTGGGGTAAAATCACATAATCTGTATATCCCATTCGTCGACGAATGTGTGATAAATATGTCACTAAACTTCTGGCTTTGCCTTATCATGTACAAATATTTTTACTGTACTTATATCACGTAAATGCAAGAAGCCATCGTATATTTAAGAACATTTTCAACGAAAGAAATCTTATCTAAAATACATTTATTTATATCATTTGTAGGTACTTACTTGCGTTTCCTGCTCATGGCACGGAATTGCCACGTAGCCAGCACGTATAGGCCCTTAGCTTCCACATGACACTATCCAAGTCCACCCACCACTTGAGTCCCTATCACAGTCCCTATAATCTATTTCAGATTGGAAGAGTCCGGTAACAGCTGTCATTTTAGTACAGCCGTATTTGACGTTCAATGACATAAACTGTACTGAGATGACAGCTGTCACCGGACTCTTCCAATCTGCAATGGATTATAGCAAAGGCGAAATAAAATAAAAATCGGTCAAGCGCGTGCCGGGCCACGCGCAGTGTAGGGTTCCGTAACTAGTTGCCTGTCTGTCTTTCTTACATCGATCGACACGTGCGCGCCAACTAAATGGTGCGGTTACGTCGATACTTGTATGTACTAAAGTCGATCGACTATTACTTGGTATGGCTCCTCGCTGGTTTTCCTTTTAAATTCATTATATGTACTACTACCACGATTTTTTCACATTCCCAGTAGCAGCCATTTAGCCGGCAGGGGTCCATCCAGGGGGCATTTGGTCCATAAACGCACGTCTTAGTCTCGTTAAGCCCAACACTATACGTTTAACTTAACGAGAATAAATATATATTCCCACTTTAGGTGTAAGGGAGGGAAAGGGAGGTACCCTAAAAAAAAATTAAGGAATTATTCTACAGTTTGTCGGCGAATTACAGTTTTCTAGTAGTAACGGTTACTGAGCTAAGCCGAAGACAGACAGACACAGACGGACGGATGGACAAGGCGAAACTATACGGGTTCCTTGTTGACTAAAGAATCCTAAAAATTTTAAAAACCTAGGTGTCACAGCATTTTTTCAGTTTACAAAGTCGTCGTAAATATAGTAACTAAAGCCGGGTCCGCTGCGCCGTGTTTTAGATGTTTTTAGGGTTCCGTACCTCAAAAGCAAATAACGGAACCCTTATAGGATCACTTTGTTGTCCGTCCGTCTATCAAGACCCTTTTTCTCAGGAACGCGTGGAGGTATCAAGTTAAAATTTATACCAAATACTCACTCCTACTGTCCTTTGGAGCTGAGAAAAAATCTAACTTCTAAGCCAACTAATTACCGCAAATTTTCAAAACTCGCAAGGGAATCAAAATCTACAGGGCACTTCCCGTGAACTCAGAATCTTGAAATTTGGTACGAAGCAACGTCTTATAGCACAAATAAAGGAAAAATTGCGATAACCGTAAAATTTTGTACGGAACCCTCGGTGCGCGAGTCTGACTCGCACTTGGCCGGTTTTTAAACATCTAACATGTTATCCGTCAGTTTCGGCAAAGAAATAGGGTATTGTTTTGATTGGCAAAACATGTTTAATAACATCATATAACATCGAAAACACGGCACAGCGGATCCGTCTTTACTTCTTAGTCAACTTTTGTAGAAAAAGAATAAAGACAAGATAGCGTGAATGACGCCTGATAAAAATATTATAGCAATATTCTTCAACGGGAAACAATTGGTGTACAAAATGAGATACACTTGGTTTGTGCATTATTGGTTTCACGGAAAGCTAAGTATTGTTTTTTGCAACACTACCTTAACCGTTACATTTCCATACTTTTAGATTACAGGATACCTTTGTTGTTGTTTAATTACTTATTTGTCGCAAACCCAGCGCGTGTGTGTGGATGTGATATGGACCAATACTGCCGTATACATCATTTCATATATGTAACATTAGAATTTTAAGGGAAAAATTGTCCACATTTCTTAGTTGGTCCAGGTCTATCCCACTGTCAATTAGCGCGAAACACTGTTTGTCTATGGTAACCTCCTGTGGAGGTCTGGCAAGTGCGGTGCCCTATGTAGGTACAGCGTGTCCACAGATTACAGAGAAAAGCAGATATGCTCTAATAAATTGAACGTTTTCTATACATCCGATCTTTTCTCACTTACATACTGAACGACGAGTAAGAAAGGGATAGAACCATGTTATCTGACAGGTCTTCATACGTCATTGTCTCCGCTTTCTCGCTCGCACGATGTAATTCGCTATCTCGCTCGCTCGAGATTTAGTGCACAGAACGACGTTTTCTTACAAGTTATCGATATCGATATTTACTGTTAATATATTCGTCATCTGCACCAGTAGTAAATAAATTGTGTCTCCATACATTTGTATTGAGATACAATTTAACACTATGTATACAATACATGTATACAAAATGTTATTTACCACAGTAAAAACAAAAACCATAGGTACCTTGACTTAACTACCTACTTATTCCTGTTTCTGAGCCACGACTCCCTACGTGAGGTGTAGACAGCTACTTGATTGGGACTTTAAGTAAGTATTAAAATGTAATTAAGTAGTATTTAACAACTAAAATAATAATCTATATAGTTTCAGTTATCTACTGAAATAAACAATATAAAAGTTGATGTGGTGGGTAAACGGAAGTAGCAAAATAAACCTCCAGCTCACTCACGTCTGTATTTCCAGTCTCTGTATCTCAAACTTGCCAAACGCCTCGCCTACATAAAATTCACACCGATATAATGTCGATGAATATGAACTTTAAAACAGTAACAACACTATAAGTGTCAATTTGACGTTGACATCTCGGAAAACTTGTTTACTTATTTAACACAGTGGTGAACTTAGTCTGTGAGCGTGTCGCACACAATGACGTTTCATTGTACGTTCCGTTTTACGTAGTAACAACTTCATTTCATTGATCGCACACCGTTATACGACTTAAAATTTTACAACATCTTGCCAATATGACGAGAGAGTAATCCCATTGCAAAATAAAAATATGAACTTTTTGTGGAAGCGTAACCTATACCCATGTATTTTATTGCATAATCCTGACTTCCCAGCTATATAATAATGGATGATTATTTCGATAACAAACATTGAAAATTAAAAAAAATAATGCGTCGACAAACCAATCCCACTAGATCGATCAATTTTTGTTTTTAATGGCTCCCTGTCCATGCCAGCTTCAAGGTTGGAAGCTACACGAACGTGTCTTGAAAAATCTGTCCCACTCTTTGATTGTCTACAGCCAAAAAATTACAGTTAACGTCATTCATCACGGCAAGCAGTTTCGTTAACCCTGCATCACACTGGCGCGGCCTGGCCGCGGCGGACAATAGTAAACTTGTGACAAATTTACTATTGTCCGCCACCGCAAGCCGCGCCAGTGTGTGGCAGGCCGTTAATTATTCTGTATCGAGCTTGTCTCTGATATTAAATGGAATAATTATACTAGATTTAGTTATTTCCATCAATAAGTGCTTTCCATTCATAGCATTATTGCGTATCACAATGGTTTTTCTTCATTATATCAGTTACTTAATATGTAATAATATAGGTATTTCATATATGTAGGTTCTATTGAATAAAATAGCATACCTAAGTAAATACGCTTGTGGTATAACAAAACATTATTTACCAAAAAAATATTAATTATTTAAATCCAGCATATAAATAATGTTTAATAAGTACTATAAATAATAAATATTTTAGTTTTGGTTGCCAATTAAGAAATATGTCATTTCATTGGACTGATTGCCTTTGCAGCCAGTCAATTTCGAATACCTATCACAATTATTTGAAAACCACATTTATGCGGTCACTCTGACTGTTCGATATTATTTTCCATTAAACTAAAATCGAGCTACATACCTAACTATATGTAGCCAGCCCAATTTTAATGTCGCTTGTGAAGCTAATACCATTTTTTATTTATTTATTGAGGATAGGTTGTAGAAAATAAAACATGTATGCACAGCATTGTTACAAATAACAACGACCGAAAACTATCCTAAAACTACACTT
Organism: Epinotia demarniana; assembly: GCA_945867215.1. NCBI lineage: Eukaryota > Metazoa > Arthropoda > Insecta > Lepidoptera > Tortricidae > Epinotia > Epinotia demarniana. The sequence goes on along the minus strand of OX244278.1, from coordinate 4,428,822 downwards.
AAATACTACATAACTTAACAATATGATAGGGAGACCCTTATAGTCGACCAACTTAAAATGTACTTAGAAAGTCCAACTTTCGTAGAAATGTTGCGCGTGGCCCGACACGCACTTTTTTAAAACTGCGTTTCGTATAAAGTATTTTTTTCCCTTCTCGTGCTCGAAAAGTGATATGCTCGATATTAGGCTTAGCAAGTGGGGGGCTAAATTAGTTCATTTACCCCTTAAATACATGTATTTTCTGATTTTTAAAACATTATAATTTGGTCAATAAAATTACTTTGTCGTATTAAATCAACCAAACACATTCGTATTCGTAAAAAAACATTCGTATTTGCTATCGACTGACCAGAAGCTAGATATTAAAATCCACCAATAAGGAGACGGAAATCATTTCTAACATCATTTCACATTCATTCCCTAATTCAATGCCGTTAGAAAAAAATAGACGCCTCTGACCTTCTATAGCCGCTTCCAAACATTGAAGCGCGGTTTATTACGTACATGGCATAAGCTATGAGATTGACCGGGATAGACTGCTGTGGATCTCGCTTTATCTTATGCCCCGTATCACCCGTACGAGTATGCTGTCCGCCGCGCTTGGCCGTTTGGACGCGCCTATAGACGGTGATTGGCGTTTATTCGTGGTGTCGATATTTTGTTTATTAAGAAAATCATGCCGCCAAATTGAACAATCTGTGTGATCCGTGGAATTTATTATAGATTGTGGATGGATAACCTTTGTTTTTAATATTTTTCGCAGTCGAAGTGAACAGTAGAGTGTATAATTTAAATTTTACTTTCATTTAGAAAGAATCGCATGTAGAATAGACCACCAAAGTATTACATAATTAAAATACTATGATTTATAGTCAAAAAATCCTGTTACAAACTGTCAATTTAAACTTTCACGCCTATTTATTTATTATTTATTAGAGAAATGGCAGCCTCTAGGGCCTTTGCCAAAAACAGTGTACAGAAATCAGAAATAAAAAAAACATTTCACATGCATGATGTACGGTGTAAGGCCTTCACGATGCACTGAGTGATAGCTGGAGCAGTACAAAGTATAATGGCGGCCGCGACCACGAACCGCTGAATGATGCCCAAGAATTGGTTATTCGCATTTCCAGGAAAATTCTTCATAAACTGTAGCCGTCATGTTTGCCATTTATTGCATAATACGCTATCAAAACTATACATTAAACAGCAGGATGCAGAAAATGAAAAAAAATGTCTGGAGCACGATCCGCCATGTTCCAAGGATCATTCAAAAGTCCCTTTCACGCCTAAACGGATCTACAGTTCCTGTGACGTCACTCATGTGTGTCACTCGCCATATTTGTTTGTCCGTGGTGGTTCGTCCCTAGACGTTCCGTTTCACATTACTCGAAATCGTAATTATTTTTAGGGTTCCGTAGTCAACAAGGAACCCTTATAGTTTCGCCATGTCCGTCCGTCTGTCTGTCTGTCTGTCCGTCTTCGGCTTAGCTCAGTAACCCTTACAACTAGAAAACTGCAATTCGGCGTGGGTATATAAACCAATCACGCCGACAAAACAGTAGAATAAAAACCAGTTTTTTTTTTTAGGGTAAGTACCTCCTACATGTACATTGGTGATATTTTTTTTTCTCGTTAAACCTATAGTGTGGGTGGGTGGGTAGTTAAAGCTATCGTTGGAAAGCTTGTTCAAAAATATTATGGGTTTTATAACACTAACTTTTCAACTCAGTTATGCGTTTGCGAGATAATGGGATTTAAAGCCCTAATTTTTGTTCGAGTCATGTGTCCCCCCCCCCCCCCGCTGCCGGCTAAATGGCTACTACTGGGGACGTGAAAAAATTCGTGGCGGTAGTACATATAACAACATCACACGTACAAACATAACGAGTAGTAGCCATAACTAGTTAACTGGTAAGAAATGCACTTAATTTCGGGTGAAACGACCCTATACATTGGGTGCGTTGTAAAAATAATCATATAAACGATTATTTACGAGGGTAAGCTGTAATAAAAACCCCAAAAGCCCTTTTAAGTCCGCATTTTGTGACAGACGGGCAACTACGGAACCCTACCCTGCGCGTGGCCCGACACGCACTTGGACGCTTTTTTTTCAAATTAGCAAAAACTAAAGTGAAAACGTTTCAACATTTGGTCACAAAATAATGGTAAATATTATAGCTGCATCTTCCCTATTGGGGTCGGCCTTCCTTTTCCACATTTTCCACTTAGCACGATTTTGTGCGTACGATCACGTGTTCGCATAAGGCCTGCCACACACTGGCGCGGCCTGCGGTGGCGGACAATAGAAAATTTGACAGCGGCGGACAATAGTATACTTGTCTACCTTCTGCTACCGCCGTCTTGTTTCTACCGCCAGTGTATTGCAGGCCTAATTCAATATTGTTAATACCAAAAATGTGTTTGCGCCGTTCTCAGCGAATAAAAGCCGTTTCCCTAATTCGAAGAATTTAATTACAGTGTTACAAAGCTCAGGTGCGCAAATAATGTCGATGTCTGTCGATCAGGCTCTGTCTAGTGTGACGTCACGCGTAACGCTGATTTGGACTTCTATTTACCATTTTACCAATGTGTGAGCTCACAGACGTAGACATAGACTATATCACGAGAATGGTAGATGGTAGAATAAAATAAAGTATAGCCTGATACGTTTATTTTTGACCCTGGCAGGGTTATGTTTTTTATGGAACTAATTTCTTTTACTGGCAAGGAGTACCTACTTTTTGACAACATACGTTAGAAGTCATCAAATGTTACAGGTTACCGTTGTAAACAAACAGCGGACTTTGCAGCGGACTTTTGAATGATCCATGGAACATGGCGGATCGTGCTCCAGACATTTTTTTTTCTGCATCCTGCTGTTTAATGTATAATTTTGATAGCGTATTATGCAGTGAATGGCAAACGTGACGGCTACAGTTAATGAAGAATTTTCCTGGAAATGCGAATAACCAATTCTTGGGCATCATTCAGCGGTTCATGGTCGCGGCCGCCATTATGCTTTGTACTGCTCCAGCTATCATCCAGTGCATCGTGAAGGCCTTCCACCGTACATCATGCTAATAAAATTGTGTATTGTGAAATGTTTTTCTTATTCTGTACTTGTCTTTGGCAAAGGCCCTAGAGCTAGGCTGCCATTTCTCTAATTTATTTATTTATTTATTTAATTTATTTAATTTTCGGAGAGCCAACAGCTAACAATTCAAAGTAACAATATAAGCAAGTTATATCAATTAAGTAACAAAGAGCCAATTAGAGGTTCCCACCAGTAGCAACAGGTTAACAAACAATTGGTGGTTAGCACTAAATTTTACAACGTGTTACCCACAAGCATACAAATGAATACCCATGTAAAGAACAGAGCTTATTAATTATTAAGTGATATGTACATAAACCGTTACAGTAACATGCTGTCACATGCGACTCACTCACTTGAAGAACTCGTCTGTTAAAATCCGTCTTATAGTTGTGATGTTGCTATTGAAAACGTCAATATCCCGCTTCTTCGTTAGTTCATTTAGGCTTTTACCAGCTCGTAATAAAAAGCTATTTTTTCTATAGTTACGTGATGTAAATGGAATTGAGAGGGGAGGGAAGTATCTTTTGGACCTAGATGGAGTATTGAAGGAGAGCTTAGCTAGTAATTCCGGACAATCAATGTTACCATTTAAGATACTAAGTAAATAAGTAATATCTGCAATCTGACGACGTTTATCTAGTGGAATGAGGTGATGTTTTTTACAAATATTTTCGTAATTAGATGAGTTGTAAGGGGTTTTCAGCTTAAAGCAGAGGTATTTTATAAATTTTTTCTGTATACGTTCTAATCTATTAATATAGATATTGTAAGAGGGGTTCCAGATTTGAGATGCATATTCAAGTTTGCTTCGGACATATGTACAATAAAGAACTTTAATAGTTTTAATTTGGGTAAAATGTAAGGAACTGCGCATAATAAATCCTAATGCCTTAGTAGCACTAGCTACTATATTATCAACATGAGTTTCGAATAAAAGCTTAGAATCATGGGTTACACCCAGGTCCCTCATGCACGACACAGATAAGAGCACATCATCATTAAGCTTGTAGGTGGTCGGTATTATACTACGTTGTCTTGTGAAGGTTAGAGTATAGCATTTAGATATATTAAGGTCTAATTTATTGTTCTGGCAATATGCAGCAAGACGCGTAAGGTCATCTTGTAGAAGGGCAGAGTCATCTAATGAATTCACTTTAATAAAAATCTTCATGTCGTCAGCAAAACATAGCAATTTGGAAGAGTGGAAACAATCACTGATGTCATTAACAAATACATTGAAGAGCAACGGCCCCAGCAACGATCCTTGGGGGACGCCGCTGGGAACGGTTACCCAACCAGACATATAGTTGTTAATGACAACAGCTTGCGACCTGTTATCAATATAAGATGCGAACCATCGCAATAGATCACCGTGAATACCCATGTTATTTAATTTTAGAATAAGTAATTTATGATCAATTCTATCGAATGCCTTACTGTAATCAGTGTACACTACATCCACTTGGCTACCTTCGGACATGGCTAATAAATAAAATAAATAAACAAACAGCAAGGAAGACGAAATACTTCGCGATAGTAAAATAAAATACAATACATATGCCGAAAGCAATCCGATAGCAATGTCAAAAAGCTTATTTTGAATATAATTGAATATTTACAGCAAAAAAGGATGCCGGATTGTCTGTCTATTTCTATAAACAATGTCTGAAATTCGTTGTTAATATGACCGGTACTGACATTTTATAGTGCGGTCGTAGGTATGATTGAACCGGTTAGTTTGATTGGATTTAACTAGTAATTTATTTTCTTATTAAAATTTTGTAATAAAAATTGAAGACGAATATTAGAATAAAATTAATCCCAGACCGAACGTTATAAAATTGAGGTTGGCGGTCTTGAAAGCGACACATCAGAGTCGGAGTCTTCGGAGTCACAATATGAAAAGTACTTTAATATCGAATACGAACTTGGAACAAGATATAGATGAATACGGAGGACCGCAGATTATTTTAAGTATCCCAGTAAGATACTTGTTTAACATATATTCTGTACCTACGTTAATTGTATTTGTCAGAGATATTCGCGCAAACCTTTTCCCAGCTAGCAATAACTTGGGGACATTTTCAAGACGAGAGTGCATAGGCACTATCAATCTAGTAGGTATGCATGTAACTCCCTCAAACTCATCGTCAATTACCATCAGGTGAGATATGTTCTGTTCAAGCACTCGCGCCGAGCTAATGTGTCAGAGCGAGCACACGAACACATTGAAATCATATTTAAATGCATAATGCTGTCTCTGTTTTTCTCCCGCTCTCTTTATTAGTGTCTGACAGATTGACTTGTGCTCCTCATAATAAAGCTTTTAAGGCTACGGTTTGCTGTAGGTGTCGTTGTCGTAGGGCACCACAGAAGTGCATAGGGCGTTCATAAGCTCGCGCCACGTCTTCCTGTCGCTGGCCTCGCTCCAGCCCCCCTATCCTGTAACTTGTTTTAAGCTCACCTCAACACTCACCCACAAATATATCTTGACACCGCGATGCGTAGTAACTAAGCATGGCCGGAGTCAAGGGGCGCGCTGAAGCTTGCACTCTATAAGACTTCACTTCTTATGGGTCTTTGGTCAGAAAATTCGAAGAATCGATCTCCCCAGTTGGACTGCTTTAAATATGAGCGAGATATAGGTATTCATATTCATTTTATCGATGATATAAATTACAAGTCAGGTTTACTTAAAGTGATTCACAATGTCAACCGGTATGTATAACAATAGTAATGTCCATGTAATTAATTTAAATATTCAAATATGCCTCACTGTCTATTAATAATTCAGATAACATGTCAATGGTTATATGTTGTTTATATTACACATCTCTAGACATTGCTAACTCAAAGAACTCCTATATAACATTCCGGTGTGCCCTACCTCAAAACCTACTAACCTACTGTTCACCATTTTCATGAAACAACTCTTGCAAGTGGCACTTTCAGAAGCTACTGTTACAAAACTTGCAACAGCGGGGCTTTTTCTTGAACGAAACTGTTGCTGAAAAATATTTTCAAAACTTAACTTTTACTGCGCTGAAACTTAATTCTCTGCTAACGCTTTTACCGAAAGCTTCAGGGGAAGCTCGGGAAGTTCAACTTGTAAACTAAAAGCTTGTGTCAGCTAACAAGCGGGAAGTTGTTTGTAAGAAGTTTGCTTTTTGCTTATGACGTTAAAATGGTGTAACTTCTTAAGACCATTAAGGCGCTTAAGATATTTTGAAAGTGAAATTGTGTAAACTTGAGCCATATGTAGCGTTACAATTACAACAAAGATTCTTTTAGATTTTCGTATTAACGAGTTTTTGAAGAGTGAAATTAGAGAGCTGTGATTTAGTATTACCACGACAGTAGCAAACAAGTACATTATAGTTCAATGCGCTCTATCTGGTGGTAAGTCATCGTAGTCTATGAACGATTAAAAATGATTTTTTAATACAGTTGCTCAAAAAGTGGTACTTTTTGTGGCTGCGTAGCGTACGAGAAGCTCAATTTCTCGAACTAGTGCTTTTTACTTTTTAGTTCCAAACTATACTTTCGAAACGCAGTTATTTTATATTAGATTTTTTACCCGATGGCGCTGATTCCAATAGTATGTTGTCACTGTCAGTGTCATTTGTAAAGTACGGGTTCGTTCAAAAATAACTTCGAAGCAAGCATATTTTATCGCAATGATATATTAATTTATTATTTTTCGCAATTGTATTAAAAAACGTCGTTTACAACACGTGTGAAATGTCTTTTACCACTCGTACCGAGTCTTGCCACTCGCTTTCAGTTCGTGGCAAGATACCTCGGTACTACTGGTAAAAAGACATTCTTTTCACACTAGTTGTAAAATGTACTATTAAATGTTCACCAACTACATAGACCAATATCAGGCAATCAGGAGTGATTCACGTGTGTGAATGTTTATGTTTTGTTCTTTCTCTTCTCTCTAGTTCTTGCCCTTCTTTTAACCTACAATTGGTAGAAGTACCACTGCAAATCAAGGGAGCGCAGAGGCAACCGCACGAAACTCATTGCAATCAAATTAAAATGCGTAACATAATTTATTGTGCTATGTCTTAGAATTCTCCTGCACGTCTATCATGAAATGGCCGCGATATACTCTCGAACCTCTTGTTCTTAGTGTTCTAGTAAGAGAGAGACGGATAGTGCGAGAAAAATCGAGAGAGTTCGCGCGCCGTCTTGTGAATTGTGATCGTGCTGGACTATCATCCAGAACGCGTTAATGCGACTAACCTCACCCATCACGCCTAACGAAACTAGACCTCTACCTACCTACGCTTAGTTACTACGAATCGCCGAGTCAAGATATATTTGTGGGTGAACAGTGAGGTGAGAACAGACAAGCGGGGCAGTAGCGTATGGTTTTTTCTCCAAAGCTGGCCGGATCCTGTGCGTCTAAATAAAATTGTATAATGTTCCGTGCGCTGTACAGTCGCACAGAACAGTACAGTCCTACACAGAGATCCGCGCTTATAAAATTGTATGTGTCTTTTGTACCATGCGTTGTACAGTCAGCGTCATATATTTAGTGGCAGCCAAAAAAGCCAAATATTTTCGTACACGTCTGTATTACTGCAAGAACAAGGGTGTGTTACGATATATTGTGATACTCTGCCTGCTAATTCTACGACGCTGACTGTACATGCGACTACAAAGAGGTGTAGGAATAGATATTATAGTGAAGAAACCTTTTCCACGGCCTCCGCAGGTCAGCTGAAAACCAATCGTACGTTAATGTCGTAAAGAGCGCCCGGGAAAAACTTTTCTCACTTTATTTGTATAGTTACACGTAACTTTCTTACCTCGTATAAATTGATGACCGGTTAGCCTAGTGGCCAGTGGTACCAATGGGTAGTGACGGTGCCTACTAGGCTGAAGATCCTGTGTTCGAATCCCGGTAAGGGCAAATGATTGTGTGATGAGCATGATATATATATATATATATATTTTTATGTGATACAAACGATCAGACGGATCACCGCCGCCCATGGACAACAGGTGTTGTGAGTGCGTTGCCGGCCTTTAAGATGGGAGTACGCTCTTATATTTATTTATATACGAGTCTTGGATGTTTTCTTCATATTTTAAATATATTGTTTAATAACACAAGCCTTATTGACCTTGCTATGGGCCTAGGTTGATTTGTGTAACATTGTCCGCTAACATTTATTTATTTAATAATGGTGAAAAATGGATACGTTTATGTAGTCGACTGTACTGTTAAATATTTATGATATCTTGACCGCGTGGAACGGGTAAAAAAACAAAATGAAAGTTTAACTGCGTCGGAGTTAACGCCTTCGCGGGGGATGCCACATGGCTCAGTTGACACCTCGCTCCAAAATGGCGTAAATGTTCACGTGTCTCTGGGAAAATTGACCTTAGCCAATCCAAGCGCGTACGGACATAGTGACAAAAGATTTCGCTGACAATCCCTAAAGCATTGACATAAGATTGAATTTCCCCTGGCCTGCGGAAATGCATTTTTCACTACAGGTACGCCATTATTAAGTCAATAAAAGTGTAGGTAAGCGTAAAGTCCTTTTTCCTTGAAAACAACAGAAATATTCTTATACGCATACGCTCTTTTCAATTGTCTATGGTTGAGCACGAATGACAGGATTGTACTGGTGTTTTATGTCACTTGTGCTGTTTAAATTGTTGCGATGTGTGTCGTTACTGTTAAAAATAAACACGTCGTTTTGCAGAAAGTAATGGGTGCGGGATGATGTATGTTGGGTTCGATGAACGACTGAACGCACACATTCAGAGTTGAATGAATTTCCTAACACAATTCATGTTTTTTTTCATATCTACATGTATTTTTTCGTGTTTCATATGACAGGTTCGAGTATGAAACACATAGAATTGGTAGGTATTCAGCAATTAAACTTTTTATCAAAGAGGAAGTATGTACGTCCATATAGTCGCAATTTCTTTGGAAAAAACATCTAGTAGGTAAGTATCACAATACGTTTTACTACCTACGTGGCTGCAATATACACGTACTTATAAGGAATAATGTATGTTTTTCTTCTGGAAGTTTGTCATGGAGACTGTGCGTAATATCCTTTTTGAATATAAAACGAACAGTGCCTGTGAAACTTATACTTGTGTATCGTATTATTACATACTACCACTCCATCTGCAAGACGCTAACGCTAATCATTTATTTTGAATGTAGGTTACACTAATGAAATGGTTGAAGCAAAGTTTGGACCGCGTATCACCCTCGCAGCTTTGGCCGCATCCCATCCCTCATACCTCGCTCGGTAGCCGCGGAGGACGCACGCCTCTCGCGAGCAATTCGGACCGCTCCGAACCGTAGACGAAGTTTTAAAAAGTTGATGTGACAGTGGTTTTGGAGGGAGACACGTAAGTTTTCTTGTTTGTTTTAATTGTTATTTTTATTATAAGCGTTTTGGGTAATTGAACATAAATTGTGTATGGCAATTTAATTAATTTATGTTGGTCAAAATAACGAATATTGACCTACTAATTAAATAACCGAATATAGGGTAATGGTTGCCAATAACTCGTGTCTATTATTTTCAAAATTATAAGGTACGATTTAATACAATAACTTAAATACATGTATGCATGCAACACACACATAGGTACATACTTAAAGGGAAACTATAGTCACTAAACGAAATCTAATCTAAATAGTTATCCCTCAAGTGGTTTAAAGATCTCTATACAAACAAATTATCGGCTTGCTCCCTTGTTTTTTTTTAAATATATGTTTCAAGATCGTGTAATTTAACCTATTTAAATGTTACGATGACAATTTTAAGTTTTGTTGACTAATTTTATGTTTAATTGTAACTAATTCGGACCATTTAAATATCTAACGTAAAAAATAAGTAGCAAAGGCGCGACGGGTTTTTCTCGCTCTAGATTAGGTACACTCTGAAAAAAGTGATTAATTTTCTCGCGTCACTTTTTAATATTTGCAGACAGTTCCGGTAAGTAATAAGTTCCGTGATGAATTTCAATTAAAATGACGGGTTAATTTAAAACTGAGACAAGTTTGATTATGATGGAAAGGTCGCCAGAGGTCCCGAGAATGGTATGGTTGGGCGTGGGACCTATAAATATGTCTGTAGCCGTCAACACAAGGAATCCTCAAATCAATATGGTCGGCAGCGATTTTGTGATTCTTCTGATTCGAGCATTCTATTCGCGACTGCTTGCCGTTGGCCAGGCAGTATGCTTGTTCGCCGACTTCGTAGTATAAAAAAAACGCTTCGTAAGAACATAAGATTATTTTTACACATCCAAAAGGAATTGCAATCGCATAGATATAAGTTTTCTAATAGTTTCTTGTTGGCAGCATAAAAAGTAAAAATAACAGTGAATGTCTCAGTAGTTTTGCAATATTTTTCTTTTCATTTTAACGCTGTAAATGTAACCTCCGTGACTCCAAATATCCGATATACTTCATTAGGAACGTCGGAGTTTTCTTTCCACTTGCTAAGACTCGCTAAATACCTACCTAACAAACCACAGTCTAAGCTCCAACACTTTCAAAATTGCTGAAAGCGTAATTCAAACAATTGAAAGTGACAAACAATTGAATACAGAAAAATTAAAAAAATACTAAAAATGAAAAAGCAAAATTTGTAATTAGTTACTAAAATTAATATATAATAAACCACCCTTTAAATGGGTGTAAAGGTGAGTGGAAATTTCTATGGGAGTGCAATACTGACGATGCGCCCGTGACGTTATACCATATTTTGCTATTAGATTTAACAACAGCCAATAGTATTAACCTGATGACCTGGTGAACAAAGGTCGCGGGAGTCCTGGAAGCGGGTGGCGCAGGGCCGCTCATTGTGGCACTCTTTGGGGGAGGCCTATGTCCAGCAGTTGAAGTCTTTCGGCTGATATGATGATGATGATTAATTGTGCGACGTAAATGGCTCTTTGGAAACCTATGTCCAGCAGTAGACGACTTTCGGCTGATATGATGACGATTAAGATGATAATGATGATAGTATTAATGAGAATACGTAAACGAAGTCCTGGGCAAAAGCACTAGCTTTAATAATAATAACATAACTTTTGTAAACTGTCTTTTCCAAGATCTCACGGTTCTAAATACTGATGTGCCATACGATAAATAAAATAAATAAAGTTAATTTTTTGTTCGCAATCACTTAAGCAAAATGTATTTATCAGCTACTGAAATACAAAAGAAGAGTTATAGTAATTAGCCTCTTCAAGAGGCTGATGAATTAGTATTACATATTAGAATATCCAATTCCGATATTAAAACTCAGTATTGAAAACCCATCAATCTCCATTCAAATACAATACATCAACTCAACACCTAATTACCATAAATTAAACCCCTGGGTGGTATTATAATTTACGGCCGAAAACAACACAATGAAGTACCTTGTCCGTCTAACCTATTAGAACCGTTTACTAAGTAGCGCTTAAAGTTAGTTAAGCCGACAAGGTTGTAACATTGTCTTTTGAACAATGAAGTGTAAGCTTTTAAAAGACTATTGTAGGCCCGCGTGACAATGATATTCAAGTTGTTTTTTTTTAATAACACTGCGTGAGGTACTTCACTAACTTTGAACCTTAATGTGCTTATAATAAGTTAGTCTTTAACAATAGTGTTTTTTGAAGCGTTTATGAAATGAGGTGAGATAGATTAGGTTTCTGAACTTTTTCTTTGAACCAAACTTTGAGAGCTTTTGCGTAAGACAAAAGCTTTGTAAGTTTTTATCAAGTTCGAGAGTGTAGGGACAGAAGGTCGTTACTAAACTTCGCTATCTGTTACGCCTCATATGAAGGTTTCATAAGTACAGTCTGCTGCAGATTTAATAAAATATTAGATAATCACACATTAATTGACCTAGCCCCCAAACTATGCCAAACTTATTCTTATGTCGCGTCGCATATTCGATACTGAACCTGTATAAAAAAACCGGATCGCACTCCGGGAGTGCCGGCAGAAGTGAAAACTTGAATATTAATATTATCAGAAACCCCCCCCCCCCACACATGACTCGAACAAAAATTAGGCCTTTAAAGCCCAATATCTCGCAAACGAATCACTACTTAAATTCAATAATAGTTTTAAAGCCCACATACTATTTTCTGAACAAGCTATCCATCGATATGTGACAGAAATAATTTTACATCCCTCGCTTTTGGGGGTGGGGGAGGATCCAAAAAAAATATTTTAAAGATTTTATTCTTCTGTTTTGTCGGCGTGATTGATTTATATAACCGTGCCGAATTACAGTTTTCTAGTGGTAATGGTTACTGAGCTCAGCCGAAGACGGACGGACGGACGGCCAGACGGATATGGCGAAACTATAAGGGTTTCTTGTTGACTACGGAACCCTAAAAAGGAGAATCAATTTAGATGAAATTGGCATATACTTAGATAGTTTATTTATAACATGGTTCAAAGCACATGCGTCAATGTGAACTTGAAAATCATCCCATGAGGGGGAAACATAGGGTGGACCTACAAGAATTCACGTAGTTGAAGTCGCTGCCACAAGCTAGTATCATAATCCCGAAATACTGAAAGGGGTCGGTTTTAATAATTCTACCCTCCACATATTTTTACGTTTTGGCGAAAAAAATATTTTTAGCCCTTGAACATGGATATGCTTTCAACTTTGAAATTGCGGACCCGACTTACCGTATGAGTACGAGTACCTACTTTATCTAGAAATGTGAATATATAGGTACTTGTGATTATTTGACTTGGCCGCATTGCAAAGGGGGTTCGATCCAGGGATTGCAATCCGGTATGATTTTCAATCCGGTCGGATCCGGCCGGATTGGTATTACGCTACTGCGTACCTATATTATTTTTTTTACATTTTATCAAGTTTGATGGCAAATAAAGCTGGGCTGGTGTAAGTACCTAATATTGGTTTGTTTCAAAAATACTAATGAAACAGTCATTCAAATTGTAAAAAAACTACTACTTACTTTTGAAAGTTTAGTGAAACTCGTTTGTCTATTTGAGGTTTGAGATCATATCTTCCTTTGAGATTTGAGATCCTCTATTCAAACTCAACTATAATTCAACTCATCTTTGTACGCGGCTCAAAAGTAACGTAACGAAATTATATAATCAATAATCAACATACGGAAACATAAGTAATAAACAAAATAAACTTCTTAGTGGGGCAGAGTGCTCGAACAAATTGTCGAAAGTAAATGTGGCACTTGTTAGGTCCACAGCTTTAAGTTTTTGATAGGAACCAACTGTTCCGTCCGCCATATTCATTTAGCCCTACTATCTTATTCGAGATCGAAATTATCGAGATTCAAGAAAAATATTACGATTATAATTATCACGAAATTAAGGATAACATCACATAAAATTATTCTTTTTACAATTAACTAAAATAGATTGTTTCGTGTGACCATCTGGAATGTCTGGATTTATATGTTACTAAAATAATATAATCACCGTAAACATAACGATTAAACAAAATTAACTTTTAATTCGAGATTCAAGGCAACTGTCATGAAATTGGGGTTGGGAATAGTAAGATTTGTAAAGCAAGAGTAATTGAAGTGCTGCGTTGAAACAATATTTTTGAGTCTACCGGATCCGGTTCGGATCCGGTGAAATATTACCGGATTCGATGGCTATCAAAATATACCGGATCCGGCCGGATTACCGGATCGGCCGGACCGGATTGCAATCCCTGGTTCTATACAAAACCTCTTTTGACATTCGCAGGTTAACGGTGCCATATTTTAAGAAACTTCGCGAAATTTCCCCTTTTCTAGAATAAACTTGTATAAACTAGAATAATTTCAGAAATTAGTTTGTCACGTGATACTTTGCGAAAACGATTATTCTCAAATTATTCTGGTTTAAATACAAGTTTATTCTAAGAAATGGGGTAGTTCGCGCAAATGGGAAGCCAATTTATTAAAAAGATCGTTGCATGAGTTTCTTAAAATATCACGCCGTTAGCCTGCGAATGTCAAAAGACGTTTTGTATGGTGATCAAACCACCTTAAAGTAGTCCATTTAAGAAACAACTCTATCGTCCTAGCTAGAAGACTCGAAATCAAATGACAGCTTTCTAAAAATTCGATCACATGAAATAAATCTCAACTATAGTTTACCGAGTGTCGAGACATACATAATGGCATGGGATTATTGATTTTATGAACACAGACTTTCAAATCAATTGTCCTTAAAAGCTTTTACACTAGCACCGTTCCTATATAAGTAAATCATCATCGTCATCATCATATCCGCCGAAAGACGCCCACTGCAGGAAATATACCTTCCCCAAAGAGTGCCAAATTGACCGGTTCTGCGCCACCCGCATCCAGCGGACTCCCGCGACCTTTACCAGGTTATCAGTCCACCTTGGGCCTACCCACGCCGCACCTTCCAGTACGTGGTCGCCACTCGAGAACCTTTCCGCCCCAATGGCCATCGGTTCTACGGTGTAAGTCCTTCAAAATTAGTACTATTTTACGGTTACTTGCTAATATCCGAATATTATACTATTGAGGTCAGATCAACTCAGATGATGGAGACGGTGGTCATGGCAACTCCTATACAAAGTTGTGTTTCAGCTCATTGGAACCTACTCAACGAGTAGTTGATGAATGCTAAATAATTAGCAATAAAAGCTTGTAAGTGCAGTCAAGTGTAAAAATATTGGAGCTCACAACTTACCTCAAAAATATATCCCATAGTTCGGTGGATTAAGGTTTCAGTACATATTTATGAGTGAATTAAATCGAATAATCGACACAGTATATTTCAGGACTGACTAAAAAAAATGTCTTAAACTTATTTATAATTCAACCTCAACCGACCCGAATGGACATACCAATATTATCAATTAGAAATGTAGTTGAATTAGTTGACTAAAGGTCCAAAAACAGGAAAAAAAAAAAAACATTTGATATTCAAACAGTAGCTTTTCGGTGAAAGAAAACTTCGTAAAGAAACCAGTCTACCCAAGAAAGTGAGTTTCCTCCGGGTTTGATTTTTGGTCAGTCGCTTTCGTAAACCAAGCCAAATTATGGGATTAGGTGCCAAAGCGAACCACCGGGAAAAACGCTTGGAGGCCGATGAGATTGCCAGTTATATGATGACGAGCGAGATTATTTCCTGTTTGTACAGGCCTCCACCCACCGCACGCGTGTCGTGCGCGACGCGTGACGTGCGCGGCGCGCGTCGGCCGCGGTTGAATCGGTATATTCACACCGCAAGCGGGCGGCGTATAGCAACGCGGGGGTCCGCGGCGGGCCCGCGCGGGCCCGCCGCGTCAGTGACGCATTAACAACGCGCGTGCCGCGCGGCTGCGGCGCAGCAGCAGCGCGGGACCACGTGTCATATCTCTCTCGCTACCGACACGTTTAATATGTATCTCATGCACTATCTCTATCACGCTTGGCGACGCGTTAACAAGCGCAGCAGCAGCGCGGGCCCGCGCGTCATATCTCATTCACTACCAACACATTTAATATGTATCTCACTATCTCTATCACGCTTGGCGACGCGTTAGCAACGCGTGTGCAGCGCGGGCGTGCGCTTCACACGCGACGCGCACGACACCGCCCGCGGGCCCGCGTTCGAACCGCGTTCGATGTGTGTTTGAAGTGTAGTTACAATGCTTTACAACTTGCGCGGGTGCTGTGCAGCACACGCGCCGCGCGCGACACGCGTTCGGTGGGTGGAGGCCTTAAGGGCGACGAGGGGCTACCCATACCTACATTAAAATCGCTCGAATGTATGAACGTCCAGTCGCGGCCTGAGAGAAGTACATATGAGCTACTAACCTGGTCCATTTTTTTATCTAGAAGTCTAGACATATTTCAGATAGCATACGAGAAATCGGGTCGCTTCAAGCATTTCTTAGCTTATTTACAGTAGATTACGGTTTTAAATCCTTTGCTCGACATTGTATTTTATAGGATACACATGTTATCCGCAATTAACCCACAACTGATTCTTACAAATTAACCCTAATGCTTCAGTAAAAATAAAATGTAGTAGCGTAAGTTGTTATCCTATTAATATTATAAAAGGGAAAAAGTTTGGATGTTTGTTACTCAATCACGCTTAAACGGCTCAACCAATTTGGATGAAATTTTGCACGTAGATTTTTTATAGCCTGGATAAAAATATAGAATAGATTTTATATCGTGGCCAGGCAGACCAAGTAGCGGGCGGAAGCTAGTTGTTATGAATAAATAAAAGTAATAACTACAACTTAGAAAAGTTGAAAACCCCCGACATTTTAATTTCCAAGTCCAATACCTATCTCAAAAACGGCTGAACAGAAACATCTTTTCTTCATCTTTCGCTTTTCATGAAACATAGCTAAGAACAATCGGAATAAAATTATCTATGACACAAAAAAACCGCATTCAAATCGGTCCATCCGTTAGGGAGCTACGCTACCACAGACAGATACGCAGACACACAGATACACAGACAGACACGTTAAACTTATAACACCCCTCTTTTTGCGTCGGGGGTTAAAAAGAGACAATTTGTGCTCCAACGCAAGGCGCGAAGCTTGACCCAGCGTTTTCTTTTTTAATTTGCCTGTAGATACTCACATGAAAAATACTCGCATCAAAGTTGAGCAAATGCGAGGGATTAGAACTTATATGGGTTGAACACCTACGATTACGGTACTAAACAAAACTGTCGAATAAAGGACCACCTTGTTAAAAGATCGTTTAAATAGTGATTTAAACGTAAAGCGATCATGGTGTACCTACATAAAATGAAAGGTAATGTACCTTACTTCGAATAAGAACTTGATTGTTTCCTTCCTATTCAACGCAAACTTTTCAGAATAAATTATGAATTATGATTGATTCAAGCCAAGTTAAGTGAGGAGTTTATTAAAATATTTTGCTAATTGAATTAATTATTGGATCAGAAGTTTTGTTATCAATCTTAGAGAGTTGTTCAGCGGTAGGGTGAAGTGCGGAAAGTGCTCTTTCAATTTGAAATTAAATTAAACATTATTTAAATACCATCTGCCCGCGCGACTCCACCCGCGTGTTTCAGAGACACCGGCGGAGGCGCGGGATACGATATAGCCTATGTGAATCTTGAAGGCGTTTTCCTATATTGTTGAAAGACTTTTTTAAATCAGATGGGTAGTTTCGGAGATTACCCCTACATAAGTACGTAGAACCCTACTCCTGACCAAACGCAAACGGTGCCAGCACGATGACACGTTAGCTCTTGGCTCATAATATAATTATATTTCGAAGCTTCATTCTTCAGATATAACACACATGTAGTCCTTTAATCTACCAGGCAACATTTCGCAAGTTTAAAGTATGCAGTAAAAACCATAGCTCAAACAGTTTTATCCCCACCTTTACCCCTACCCTACTTAGGGACCTCGGCTTGCCACCATTTCTCATTCTTTATTCTTGCGAGGCAACGAACGCACGAACTAATTCTATTAAAAAATAATTCAAAATATTTAATCATGCCTAAACGCAGTGCACAGGAAAAAATTAGAGTATTATTCTGCTAATATACGGAAATTGCAACAAAAAACTATAAACGAGTTATGACAGTGCGGTGCTATCTGATTCATCAGGTTCCGAAGATAAATCAGGTAAGTCCAATTAGTTTCAATAAATAGTTCTACATTGTGGTGCCTCTAATAAATGCATTTAATACCGCACGGGCCGTGAGCCCACGCCTTGTAATTCTAAACCTGGGGGGCGACCGAGAGTCGTCACGAAGGTATCTCATGCTTGGGGGTTGTCCGTGAGTCAACACGATAGCAATTTCTAACAATATTAATCGCTAAGAAATGCATTTCATACCGCGCGGGCCGTGAGCCCACGCCTGGTAATTCTAAACCTGGGGGGCGACCGAGAGTCGTCACGAAGGTATCTCATGCTTGGGGGTTGTCCGTGAGTCAACACGATAGCAATTTCTAACAATATTAATCGCTAAGAAATGCATTTCATACCGCGCGGGCCGTGAGCCCACGCCTGGTAATTCTAAACCTGGGGGGCGACCGAGAGTCGTCACGAAGGTATCTCATGCTTGGGGGTTGACCGTGAGTCAACACGATAGCAATTTCTAACAATATTAATCGCAAGCCCATGCCTTGTAACTAAACCTGGGGGGCGACCGAGAGTCGTGACGAAAGTATCTCATGCTTGAAGGTTGACCGTGAGTCAACACGATAGCAATTTCTAACAATATTAATCGATAATAAATGCATTTAATACCGCGCGGGCCGTGAGCCCACGTCTTGTAACTAAACCTGGGAGGCGACCGAGAGTCGTCACGAAGGTATCTCGTGCTTGGCGGTTGACCGTGAGTCAAC
Source organism: Epinotia demarniana (assembly GCA_945867215.1). Lineage (NCBI taxonomy): Eukaryota > Metazoa > Arthropoda > Insecta > Lepidoptera > Tortricidae > Epinotia > Epinotia demarniana. Next base: position 4,410,360 of record OX244278.1, on the reverse strand, counting down.
ACGATAGCAATTTCTACAACCATTAATCGAGATTAGTATATCCCGTGTTCGCGATGCGGGGCACTAGATACATATATGCATTAAAATTCCTGACGAGTGGTTTTACAATGCATTTCATATCTACCCTCAATTAGAAAAATCAAAATATTATATTTTAATTTATAAACCACGAACAAGTGTATGAGGCAGTGGAAACTTCACTCCCACGTTCAAATGAAGAAAATGCACCTCCCGTGGAGGCCTGTGATGACAAAACGACCCCTGTAATAGATGCCGAGTTACTAACCGCTCTAGGGGACGCCACTGATGATGTCCCAAAATATGTGGAGAAAATTCATCCCAATTTAGCGCAAAGGTGGCTACCTATATTACACAAAGGTATTGATAAAAAGAGTAAAGATAAACTCTTATAAGAGTACCTGTAAATTGCAAATTATTATGGGCGCCGTCCTTAAACGCCGTAATTTCGGCGGCAGTTACAGACATCCAAAGAGGCCGTGACAAGAAAATCGAATCATCTCAACAGCAATTGGGAGTCGGTATAGGTACTAACGATAAAAATCCTATCTAATTGAAGTCGGATTTTAGATAAAACTAGTCATTCCTGGACTAGACGAAGTATTCCTTAAGTCATACAATACGTTGAGAGAGATGATACTCTCTTTGGAAGCAAACTCTCAGAGAAAATTAAAGCTTCCAAATCTACTGAAAAGTAGGCCGACAGCGTCGACCATCATACGGCCGCGAGCAGCCTACAACAAGCCACTTGCGACGCCGCGGCAGTAACGCAGGTACATGCCGGTCGCCTTAAAGCTTTTTATAAGTGTTGGCTTAATGTAACGAATAATCGTACTTTATTTATTAGACTGTATACAGAATGGCTTTCCAATTCCTTTTTAGGACATGTTACGCAATCTGTCAAACCTGTAAATACTTTCACATGCCAAGAGCATGATGAAACGAGCTTAGCTGTACAGAACTTAATTAACCTAGGCATTCAGTGAAAGCATCACTGGATGCCAACAGACTAATGATCAGTTTCTATCAAAGATTTTCTGACTCCTAAATCGAATGGTGGCTATAGATTCATACTGAATCTGAAAGGGCTCAATAAATTTGTAACTAAGTCCCATTTTAAAATGGAAGACTAGAACTGCTTCTAAATTAATCCCTAAAAACGGGTTTATGGCTACCATTGACAAGATTCGAGCATAACAATGTTACTTACCAGTTTTGTTCCCTATTAGTCTATGGACTTTCCGTGGCGCCTAGAACCTTCACCAAAATTATGAAAGAAGTCGTAACTTACCTAAAAACAAGGCCTAACTTCTATTATATACCGGGGTGGCATTTTGTGTATTGGAAGGGACCTTAACGAATGTAAACATAATGGGAGGGAGACTCTCCGGTTTCTCGAGTGCCTACGATTTGGGGTAAACTATACCAAAAGCTCGATACAATCCCAAAATTACCAACAATGCTGTAAATTCTTAGGTTTTGTTTACAATTCAATTATCATGTCTATATCCCTTCTTATGCAGGGTATGCGCACTTTTTAAGAGTTCTTACCACTGCATGCCCGACAGCTAGATACAGCTGGTTGTACACGAAGTTGTTAGAAAGATATAAATTCCGAGCTATTCAGGAATACGATGTCTATGATCAAAAGTAAAACTTCCTCGCGAAATTTTACCTGACTTATTTTGGTGGACTAATAATATTATTTGTAACGTCTTGTCATTTTGGAATCACGAAATTCGATGCAGAAATATCTATAGATCCGTCCCGATCAGGATGAGGTACAGTTTGTGACGGAGTGTGTGCAAACGGAGCATGGGAAGAGCAAGAATTAGCATTCCATATTAATTACTTAGAGCTTGCTCGCTCTTAGGATTAAAATGTTTTGCGCGAAATAAATCAAACTGTGCTCTGTTGTTCCGCATCGACAACACTACCGCGATAAGCTATATTAATCGAATGGGAGACATCCAGTTTCCCCACTTAAATAGCTTACCTAGATCTATTTGGCAGTGGTGTGAAGAACGAGACATATGGTTATTCGATTCGTACATTAACACTAAGAATAATGTAGAAGCAGACAGAGAATCCAGAAGGCTAAATCCTGATATTTAATGAAATTTAAGTATTGCAGCCTTTGAAAGAATAAGTAAACACTTTGGTGTGCCCGAAATTGACCTCTTTGCTTCTCGTACCTCTGCCAAATGTGAAATATATATTTCGTGGAAGCCAGACTCGGACGCTCTTACCGTCGTCGCATTCACTATTAGCTGGTTATTTATAATAAATATTTTTAAGCGTTTCCACCACTCGCACTCGTACTAAAGTGTTTAAATAAGATTATAAATGACAACGCCACAGGAATAGTAGTATTTCCCTAATGGCCATCCCAACCGTGGTTTCCGCTTTTGTTGAGATTAGTAAAAGTATCTAATCTCATGTTAGCGTCAATTTCAAACAACACTTTACAACAGTACAACGTGTGTTAAATACAAGTTGTGCTGGAAATTTAGCATAGATAATATAGATATTCAATTTCTATAAGGGCTTCATTTCTGCTGTTATTTTATTTCTAACGCACGAATTTAATAAAGGATCGTCGTATGGCTCATTAAATAATCATAGGTCAGCACCCTCGCTCCTACGGGGGAGTAGTATCAGCTCAGATGACCAAAGTAAAGGATTACCGAAAGGTGTTTACAAATTAAAGCCCGTAACTCCTAAATATAGCCATACCTGGGATCCTCAAGTGGTATTAAATCATATAACAACATGTTACCCTAATAGAGAAATTTCATTGGAAAAACTAACAAAGAATCTGGCGATTTTGTTAGCAATATGTCCTGCCCACAGGGTACAAACACTGTCACTTATTAAGTGGAATAATATTAAGTCATGCCCAAATTGTATTAAAGTAATTTTTGATGATATAGTTAAGACTTCAGGTGTAGGTCGTCTACAACCGATTTTGTGCCTTCCATATTTTGAAGATACCTAATAGAAATATTTGCCCGGTGACTGTTATAATGATGTTTTAGGACTGAAAAAGCTCACAACATATTTTGTTGACTTTCAAAAGTCCCCATAAAAATGCATCTGCTCAATCCATTAGCCGGGGTGCATTACGCGAGTACTTGGCGAAAGCGGTAAAGACATGGCGGCGTTCAGCGCTCACAGCACGCGCCACGCCGCCACGTCAGCTGCACACCGGTCAGGCATTTCTTTAGATGCTATCCGGAAGGCAGCAGGCTGGTCGAGAACATCGAAAACTTTGGCTCGTTTCTACCATCGTCAATTAATCGACGAAGGTCATTGTGCCAGATCAATCTGCCTTTTGTATAGGTAGAATTATGTGAAGTTACAATTGTACTCTTTGATTAATAATTGGGAGTATCTAAGATTGTTGTCAAAACATAATTATTGCATTTCATGATTATGATGTTTTACAATTACAAAGGGCAGCAAAACTTTCAACTCTAAACATCTACATGTGTGTTATATCTGAAGAATGAAGCTTCGAAATATAATAGAAGATCAAACGAGCTTCGCAAGCGAAGTTCGATCGATATTATATGAGTAAGCTTCATTCGAAGATATAACTTCCCGCCCGCCCCTATACCCCTAGGAAAGTTTTGTCTCTAAAAAGAATGAGAAATGGTGGCAAGCCGAGGTCCCTAAGTAGGGTAGGGGTAAAGGTGGGGATAAAACTGTTTGAGCTATGGTTTTTACTGCGTACTTTAAACTTGCGAAATGTTGCCTGGTAGATTAAAGGACTACATGTGTGTTATATCTTCGAATGAAGCTTACTCATATAATATCGATCGAACTTCGCTTGCGAAGCTCGTTTGATCTTCTATAATAAATCACCCTATCTATATACGTCCCACTGCTGGGCACAGGCCTCCTCTCATGGATGAGAGGGAACGGGCAGTAGTCCCCACGCTGGCCGAGTGCGGGTTGGGGACTTCACATACACCTTTTTCAGTTTTCAATTATGCGACTTATATTGCTATTTCTTATGATTGCGTGGACATAAAACTTTCGTTTTGCTACAGCTGAAAGGTATTATAGACATGAGTATTTGACATGAATTTCAATTTAATACCACCACACTTTTACGAGGAAAAAGGAATTAAGTTTAAAATTTAAAAAGTGTTTTTTTATATGATTTAGAGAGGGAACATAACAGACATTAACCCATGATCGACCATCCTCCTCGCGTTATTCCCAGTTGTGCATTGAGGTTGTTGCTAGGCTCAGGCATTTGTTTTAAGAAAGCGACTACCATCTGACCTTCCAACCCAGAGAGAAAACTAGACCTTATTTGGATTAGATCGGTTTCCTCACGATGTTTTGCTTCACCGAAAAGCCGTAAATGTTCCGTTAAATTCATTGGTATTAGCCGAGATTCGGATCTACTTCGTTGACTGCATGCCTGAACCACTAGGCTGCCGAAGCTAGTCGGGTCATACTCAAATTTAGGTCCGCATCTTTCCCATGGACACTATAAAAGTTAAGGGCTACGAAGCCTAATTTTGGTTTGGACTCTTAATCCGCATAAACAGCGTCTACTCTTTTATATTACTATTCGATAAAAATCTTATTTATATGCGAATTTCGACGAACGAATTTCGTTTATACACTGGGTTCACCCGAACACACTGTATATGCAAAATTCGTCTCTCCTGTGGTCAATAATTAAGAGCTCACCTGCATATAAATCAGGTTTTTATCGAATAGTCATACATAAGAGGAGACGCTGTTTATGCGGATTAAGAGTCCCAACCAAAAGTAGTCTTCGTAGCCCTTAATTTTTATAGTGTCCACAGGAAAGACGCGAACCTAAATTAGAGTATGACCCAGTCGACACCCACGGGAAACGGTGGTCCTACAGTGTTCGAGATTTGGAACTGGTCTTTTGACACATCGCGACACCCATATAACGTAAATTGGCACTACTTATCAAAATAATAAAAAGAGTTTCAATAGCTTCCGAGTTACAAAACAAAGTTCAATCTCCATGCACGCTCTTTTTAGCACTTATAAAATGATTGTAATATTTTTTTACGGCTTATTTGTATGGAAATTAGCATTGAAAACTCGGTATGCAAACCATTACGTCCTACGACTTTTTCTTTTTACATTTAGTGATACTCTGCTTTAATCGATTGGAGTCTGTCAATTTAGAAATAAATCGATATGAATCAAATAATTGTGAATAGGAAAATAACCATGTATTATTTAATTACTGTCACAATAATACGAAATAAAATCACATCGATCGAAACCGACATATTTGATTGTGCAAAATGTTGCGTTTGAAAATATGGCATTGATTTCTGCACGGCGCGCGAGCTCTCTCAATTTTTCTCGCACTATCAGTCTCTCTTTTTACTTACAGGACACTTATTTTAGCAGACGACAGTGTATGGGCTCTCTATTTGATTTCCTAAAAATAATTATTACACAGTAATCAATCGATTCCTTTCATTAGCCATCACCAATCGTAATCGGTTATTATGACAATCGATTTATTCTAGCCACATCACTCTTTACATCATATTGGAACTGTCATAAGACCAGTCCCAAATCTCGTACACTGTAGTCTAGCGCGGCACCACAAGAATGTTTGAACGGGCGAAAACAATAGTATTTTTCACAATCGTGTTATAATAGAGAGCTTTTTAGTCAAGTACCGTGTTTAGGCCACGAAGCTTGCTGAGTGGCCTAAGTAAGGTACGAGATTAAAAAGCTTGATTATGACAGTATTGTGAACAATACTTTTTGTACGAGTTCATTAAAATTAATAATTTAAGTCATTAATACGAAAACTAAATATCGCTTCGTAAGTATTATATCGTCTAGTTCTAATATCCGACTTCTTTTACACAAGATAATCCATAGATAATCACACCACCGGCGTCCGTAATGTTGCAGTACTGTGCTGTGATTGGCCAATCACAAGGCGTAGTTTATTTTTATTTTTTTCATGCCCTGGATACAGCAGCCAGTTTAAGTAGATTTTTGACAGACGACGCGACGCTGCATCGTACCGAAACGCCATAGATTGGCAATTTTGTATCGGATCAAGGACACATATTATTGAAATACGAAGTTCTATTTTCAAATTTTTTTCGATTGTCTAGAGCGTATCGAAAAAGTTATTTCGGTTGTTTCGGAACTAACATAGACTATTCAATGACGAAAAGAGTGACGTTGCAGTATTCTCTATGAAATCTTAATACACAGATTTTAATCGACGAGTACAAAAACTAAGTTCTCTGTTGGCTTGGGCGCTCTTTTCCTCTGCAGGGGACTGATTTTTGACTTTCGAGCACTCGACTCTTTCACTCGAAAACTGACAAAAATTATGAAATGCTATTTGGGTCATTGTCAGATTTAGGTTCGTGTCTGTTCGTGGACATTGCCAAAGCCTAATTTTTGGTTGAACTTTGAATCTGTATAAACGGCTTCGCCTCTTCTATAATTCTATGCAATAAGAACATATTATATATAACCATAAGCCCTTAACTATTGTCCACACACACCAAAAGTCGATTTTTGTTTTACTGACTGACAATGACCCATTTTGAAATAGCGATAGAAAATTGAATAAAACCGGCCAAGTGCGAGTCGGACTCGCGCACCGAGGGTTCCGTACAAACCTATAACAAGCAAAAGTTGTACTTAGTATGTTTATTACTAAATGATAAATGAAAATGGAATCCGTAACATTACAATGTGGAAAGCTGGGGGAGCATAAATTAAACAGGGTCACTTTATCAATTTAGTAATCATTCTTTAGGCTTTGATTTCCTTGCGAGTAGAACTACTCGATAAGCCCTTAACTATTGTCCACACACACCAAAAGTCGATTTTTGTTTTACTGACTGACAATGACCCATTTTAAAATAGCTATAGAAAATTGAATAAAACCGGCCAAGTGCGAGTCGGACTCGCGCACCGAGGGTTCCGTACAAACCTATAACAAGCAAAAGTTGTACTTAGTATGTTTATTACTAAATGATAAATGAAAATGGAATCCGTAACATTACAATGTGGAAAGCTGGGGGAGCATAAATTAAACAGGGTCACTTTATCAATTTAGTAATCATTCTTTAGGCTTTGATTTCCTTGCGAGTAGAACTACTCGCAAGGAAATCAAAGTTGCGAACGGCAAAATAAGCGGATTACTTAAATTGCTGTTTCTTTTGAAAGCTGAGTTCACGGGAAAGTAACTTTAGGTTTTGATACCCTTGAGATTACCTATAATATATAATAATATAAACCAGCCTATATACGTCCCACTGCTGGGCACTGGCCTCCTCCCATGGATGAGAGGGAACGGGCAGTAGTCCCCACGCTGGCCAAGTGCGGGTTGGGGACTTCACATACACCTTTTTCAGTTTTAAATTATGCGACTTATATTGCTATTTCTTATGATTGCGTGGACATAAAACTTTCGTTTTGTTACAGCTGAAAAGTATTATAGACATGAGTATTTGACATGAATTTCAATTTAATACCACCACACTTTTGCGAGGAAAAAGGTATTAAGTTTAAAATTTAAAAAGTGTTTTTTTATATGATTTACCTAAAAATGTCTACTTTTCGTAATTTTTCCTCTGTCTGTGCTATATTGACAATGCTTCGTGCCAAATTTCAAGTTTCTGAGTTCACGGGAAGTACCCCCCCCCGTAGGTTTTGCGAGTGTCGAAAAACTCTTAAATTTGCAGCATAAACGACTGTATCTTTTGATGGCGTTGGCTTTTAAGTTTGATTTTTTTACAGCTCCAAGAGACAATAGACCTGAGTATTTGATATAAATTTCAGCTTGATACTTCCACGCGTTCCTGAGAAAAATGGTCTTGACAGACAGACAGACAGACGGACAACAAAGTGATCCTATAAGGGTTCCGTTTTTTCCTTTTGAGGTACGGAACCCTAAAAACGAGTAGTATTGATCACTCGTTTTCAATTATATTGGTAGAAAATACGAGTCTGTCATTTGGACACTAAAAACGTATTTACTTTTGTTTGATTTTCGAGCGCTCGAAAGTCAAAAATCGGTCTCGATTCTCGTGAAATTTTGTGAGTAAGTTCAATATTTTTTTACCAATACAGAGTTTGGATAAAAAAATATTCAAAGGCTGACTTGCGTAGTCTGTAGCTCACTGAGCCAGTGTTTAATTAAGTATAGTTCGTAAATTGTGCGGCCAGAAGGCGCGGCGTGGGTCTGTGGGAGGCCCCCCACAAGGTGGACTGATGACTTGGTAAAAATTGCGGGAACCCGCTGAATGCGGGTGCAGGAATGGTCACTTTGGCACTCTTTGGGGGAGGCCTACGTCCAGCAGTGGACGTCTTTCGGCTGATACGATGATGAAATGACCAAAAAGGTATGGTATATGTTTTCCCTAACCTCACCATAGAGACAGTGACCCTTCTTTACAGTAATATTATCTATCTATTCTGCGCTCACACTAGTAGGATAGACCCAGCTTCCTGTAAAGTTTGACACGGCAATGACCGATAACATGGCTCTAGAGGTCACAGCTCTAAGGGGTTAATGGACTTTAATCATATGTATTTTTTTGCTTTTGTGTATTTGGTTAAACATAGCTGCGCTCGATTTAGGAATCACGTAGATATATAAGGCAGAGATGAAAATTTCCTTTCTTTTACATAATAATTGTAAAACGGTAATTAAGCCAATATTTTTTAGTGCCTAAAATGGAGATCAAAATTTATAAACCTGCACTTTCACAAAATTGTAGATGTGTCGAAATATGTTCTTAGTAGTGTTCAAAGTTCTCATTTGGTACCTACTCAAATTAACACTACATGCGTTACCAAATATTTTTGTTTTATTATATTGAGCCCAAGTATTTCGATAAGTCATCAGTCACCCTGTGCGTATGCCATTCTCAATTCGAAAATAATATGTTTTTTGAAGATTATCCGAATATGCAAAAAATATGCGTTAAAATTCGTTCGGTATTCGTTTAGGTCTTCACCGACCCATATAAGAGGTGTTATAGTTACGTAAGTTACATTTAAATTTTTATTATTATTATTAAAATAGGTTAACAATACAAAGCGTACCTACATACAATTTAACACACAACAGAAAATGACATACTGAGAACATACACTTAATATATTGCAAGGTAAAGTTGACCTGCCCAATCAAATACTGAAGTATTGGACAGTCATTTCCCGTGTGGTGTCGGGCTAGAATAGCACCTCAACCTTTCTTCCTGTGGGTGTCGTAAGAGGCGGCTAAGGGAACAGGGTTGAAGTGTTTTGTGGGCGATGGGCTAGCAACCTGTCACTGCGATATCACATTTTGTCGATCTTTTATACCCACATTTATGCTAAAAGTGGTACCGGAAACATAAGTTTCATGTGCTCTGCCTATCCCTTTTAGGGATAAAGGCTTGATTGTATGTATGTATGATGTATGTTGTATGGACAGTCAAACCTCCAGCCATCATTTTCAGGCCGTTGGTACATTTCCTCATTAGTGCCTTCAGCCATGATTTATTTCGCATAATTGCATGAAAGTCATTAATGCGTCCCGCTGCGAACATCCCCGAGGCACTACACCAACAGTATACTGAGCTGAGAACATTATTATACTGAACGCATAGGGCGTTATAAGCTCGCTTTGTGTACTTAACCCACAGATGGGTTATAATAAAAAAAATGTACCTAGTTATGGGCCTTAATCTAATCTACGATTTAACGACAATTACCCATACATTTTACATGGGTAATTGTCGTTACTCACATGAGAAAAGTTTAAGCGTAGATTAGATTAAAGCCCTTAACTAGGCACATTTTTTTTTATTATAACCCAGATAGAAAGAGAAATAAATAGAAAGAAAATAGTTTATTAGTGCAAAACTATACATAACTAACAAAACTTATCTTAATACACATTATTCTAAGTAATTTGCACTAAAGGGCTTGCAGTCAGCCTAATGTCACGGAGTTAGCCAGAGGACACATTCCGAGACGCTGATTTTCAGTGAAGCCAGGATTTGGACTAGATGGCATGGCACTGAGAGAATAGTCGGTAATAATAAAAGAGACACATAATCTATAAACCAAAACTAAACATAAAGAACAAAACAAATAAAAATTACTCTTTTAGGCTTAAGCTCTAATAGATGAGAGAGAGAGAAGTAGATATTTTGCCTATATTTTATTTCTGAAGTTGCAACATATAATAAGACTTATAGGGCGCTAGCGTAGAAACATTAAATAAATAAATAAATATAAGGGGGACAATCTTACACAAATCGACCTAGTCCCAAACTAAAAGTGTGCATAGTTTCAAGGTTAAGCTTAGAAAAGAGTTTTACGAACACCAGCAAAGACAGGAAAATTTCAGACATGATACTAGTTTTCTGTAAGCAACCTCTGATGTACCTGTAGTTTATGTCCCATAAGCCAATCAGTGCTATTTGTGCCTTGCCTTGCTTGGTTTCTCTTTTTGCAAATTGTAGCATAGCCTGTCCAGTAAACTACATTTGGAATTTATGTTAAATATTATGCCGTAAACTAAACTTGATAAATTCTCTTCTCTGGTCGGCGTGACGCGCCAGTGACGTTTAGTTCTGCATTATCCACAGACATTATATCCTAGTAGTTTGCGTTTTGGTTTTTGCAAGTTTGTACTAAAGGTTAAGAATAGTTTAAGAGTAGATTAAGTATGCACGTGCATTGATTGTTTTTGCATACATTACATGTTGTGACTAAAATAAAACAAAAAAAATTGAAATATTGTCAGTAATCGGCAAGTGTAGCCGCGTCGTCGGCGAGCTGGGGCATGCACCTGGGCCGCAACGGAAGAACAGCGCTGGCTTTGCCAGCTTCATGCCGAGTTGTGGCCCTTTTGTGACAAACAGTGTTCGTCCTATTTTTGTAATTTTTGTTACCTACTATGTGTTTGTCACAAATAAATGCTTTTCTTTCTTTCTTTCTTTCTTTCAAGCAAAGCTTGTACTATGGGTACAAGACGCCGATAAACATACTTATATAGATAAATAAATACTTAAATACATAGAAAACATCCATGACTCAGGAACAAATATTCGTGCTCATCACACAAATAAATGCCCTTACCGGGATTCGAACCCAGGACCTCTTGCTTCGTAGGCAGGGTCACTACCAACTAGGCTAAAGCGGTCGTCTAAACAAACACATTGGCAGAAAGCTTTAAAAATTTCAATCTTTATACCTCTACGGAACACCCAGTGAACCTGCGGGCAAGCACATGTATGTTAGGTACCTTCGACTGATAGCGCCCTACGCTCTCTATCTGTAATTCTGTATCATGCACTATATCTCTTGTTCTAAGTGTTCTAATAAGAAAGAGACGTATAGTGCGAGAAAAATCGAGAGAGCTCGCGCGCCGTCGCATGATAATATTAGCCGTGCTGGTCATCAAATGTACAAGGGACTTTTTTATGGGCATCGAAAAGTATTTAAGCCCAATTATCATGCAATAATAGTACATTAATATCACTGTTGCAACTCCCGTATTGCTCCAAACCCATGCATCATTATAAAATTTGCCAGTTATACATACCTACTTAAAGAGATGGTTGAGGTTATTTAATGAACCCGACTTTTATAATACTGTCACTCAAATTGGAATCGAACCTTGAGCGGTAGAGTTTCAATTTGATGTGAACGGATCAACTGACTACTCTGATCCAATACGGACAACTGAAATAATCTGAAGTTATACGTAGATCATACTCGCACTCCTAACTACACCATGGGTGAAATACAAACTAGATTGCAATTGAAGCATACGTGAAGTGTGAGCTCCCTTTTAGATTTCATATTTATTCAGATGAGACAATGTACCTAGCACTCGATATAATAAACGAGCAAGCGCACGAAAACTTAAAATCGGTACCTATGTAGGTACATACGTGTATGTCAAAAAGGTTTTTCCCAAAATAAGTACTTAGGGAGCAGAAGCGAATTTAAAATTGATGAAAATAGCCCCATTTGAATTATTTTATGACATATTATCTTTATTTCAAACAATGTTAGTGACATCTCAAAATATATGATGTGTTAGTCGTATAGTTTCATGGCGCAACGCTTTCAAAATCACCTTTTTACCAGACCATCTACTTGTTATATAGCAGTATATATCCAACTAACAGCATTATAAATGAACACATGTCTAACTACATAGCAATGCCCTCAACATCACTAAACAAAATTCTAAAATCTACATTAACGTTGTTAAAAACAAAGCCGAAATTGCGAGGTAACGCCGGATTTAAACCCCGAACATAACAGACGGTACAATATGGAACAGAATACTCTGACATATTCGTTAGTTCCTTGCGATAAGGTCCAAAATTGACAGTGAACTGTGTTTCCGACGATATATTAAGGTGGTAAAGATAATTGAATACCCCGAATACAACCATTACGCAAAAATGACTTACCTTGATACATCGTCCGTGTCGTTTAAGACATTATGATGTGGGGCTTAGAATAGTGCCCGGGGAAGTCCGGGTTTAATGGAACTTCTATTGGGTTCCGAACAATAGTTTTACAACCGTTGCAGGGTTTGTATTGTACCTGGCGGTAGAATGGACATAAGAGAATACACGTGATTCTACATTGGTGCTAATTATTAGAGCAGCAGTTATTCGTAATAGGATTGTTGAATGGTCTAATCATTTAATCAGCTCGCTTAAGAAAGATCAAAAACTCTCCTTTAAAAATTATAGCCAAAGTTGACTTTAGGTATTGGTAAAAAATCAGGAAGTGAAGTGCATAGTTTATGGTTAGTCAAAAATTTAAAAATTAAAAACCTTGCTCGACAGCAATGTTGCATACAAATTACATTATTTGTCTTGGTACAAACTTAAAAAAAAGTTAAAACGGCAATATAAAAAAAAGGCATGTCACAGCCAAAACCATCAAAATAATAAAATATTGAATCCTAATAAAACCTAATTTAAACAAATGCGGGTGGGTAAAATAAGCCTCTAGGTTTTGTTTTTGATCGCTTCGAAAGGGTTTTACATCATTGATTTAGTATATTTTACATATACTTATTTGTACCATACCCAAAATATAGGGGTTTACGGGGGCGAGAAAATGATCTAGTCTCATGTCTGGAAGAACTCGTTTTCTCAGTATTTTCTTTGTTTTCACCCTAACAGAGCTCGGTCGCGCAGGGATTAACATAGGTAGGTACTTATTATTATGCGATAAAAACATCACTTATATGCACAAAGTAAGCTCTTATGTATCAACCACAGGACAGACGGATTTTTTTATATACACTGTGTAGGAATCATTTGGTTTTATATGACATAGGTAATGTACAATACTAAAGGTAAGTTATACCTAGATCACATAAGGCAAATAGGTACCAAACATTTTAGGAATTTTACACAGTTTTAACGGTAACAATGTTGAAATTATTGTAGTAATACGCAACGGTGAAACTCCAAGTCACCTAAATCAAATACGTAACTAAAAACGAGGATTACTCCAGAGAATAAAAGAGGAAAAACATTGGAACCAATCTTCTCGGACAAATATGGCTCACGTTCTACGGAATGATATTGCCAGAAATATAAAATACCTTAGTACAAAGTACAAACACTTCCCACCAAGTAACAGTCACTCCTACGGCAGATGAATTGGTTTTGTTAAAAATATGTGATCCGTTCAGAATTAAAAAAAGTAGGTACCTACTGTTACTAGCAAACAAGACTTTGTAGTGTGAAAAACGAAAATATATCTACATTTCTGCACGAGGATGAGAAAACTACCCAATTACATACCTAAATGTTATGTTATAACTATATTATAGAACTAGGACCTCCTAGCGTTTTCCCCGGTAGAGCCCTAACCGAGCCCGCGGGATCCGGTTTGGCACCTAATCCCAAGATAAGGCCTACGCTACGGCACTAGTTTTCTGATCGCGTCTGCCATCTGACCTTCCAAACCAGAGGGAAAACTAGAGCTTATTGGTATTGGACCGGTTTCCCCACCTCTTGCCTCGTTTTTATCACCTGATAAAGTTGAATTTGAGTGTGATACGTTAGTTCACGCTGACGAATTCACGGGTAAGTATTAGTGAGAAAAAATGCATAATCGTTCACGAACTCACTTCACCCCGGTCATTGATTTGGAATAAATCAGAGTGGGAACCAAATTGTTATCATTACTATACCTATTAGTTATTACTAGAAGAGTCATTGGCATATTAATATTGCAAAGTTGAACGAACCGATTAGCCAAACTTCACATCCGCAATATTTTTTGTCATGAACCCATCTGTTTCGGCCCAGTACACTTAATTTATACCTTGGAATAATTGTACCTAATTGAATATTGAAGTTTTTTTTATATAACACACGTGTGACATGTAGTGCCCATGCCTCGATGAGGATTAGGACATTTACCTTGTAAACTCCTAGCGTTATTCCCGGTAATGCTCCGAAAGGAGCCCGGGGTGCACTTCGACACCTGTAACCCCAAAGATTTGGCATAAGCACTAGTTTTACGAAAGCGACTGCCATCTGACCTTCCAACCCAGAGGGAAAACTAGACCTTATTGGGATTAGACCGGTTTCCTCACGATGTTTTCCTTCACCAAAAAGCTAACGGTAAATATTCCGTACATAAGTTCCGAAAAACGCATTGGTACGAGCCGGAATTCGAACCTACGACCGCCGTTTGACAGCCGCATGCCTAAACCACTAGGCTGTAGACCGTAGCTCAAAATCGACCGAATCGTAGTGTCAAAATTGACCTAATTAATTATTATTGTTATTATGTTACTGTTTACATTAACCACACATTGACCATTTGATTTGTAACTATGGTGTTATCAATAAATTAGTATATTGTAATGTAGGCATTTACTTTCTTCTATTTACGAATCGGCCATCATTTTAAATATGTAATAAATCGCTATTACAATATAGAATTCATAGTTTTTTACAGTTTTCGAAAGTCAAATATCAATTCCAGGATTGAACCTGCGACCTTCTGGCAAACGCCAAAGTTGTTTTAAAGACACCCACATAAACATATTATCAGGGGTCATAAACCAAAGGACCGTAAAGGTGGCGGGAGGCGCAACAGGCGCCCACGGATCCCTAATAAAACAGTGGATAGTGGTACAGTCGGTTTAGTACAAGCGGGTACACCATGTTTTGAGAGAGAGGGCACGGCTTGTCATCTCGCTCATATTTGGAGCAGCCCAATAGGGGTGTCGACACTAAATAAAATAATTACTAAAGTGGTTTTTCTCTCGAAATAGAATGAAAAATGTAGTCAAATGCAGAAAAAATAAAGTTATACCTAAGTGGCCAAAGTTTTAAGAGTGGGTATATTAAAAAAGTTGTATCTTTGTAGTTCTTTGAGATATCTGAATGGGATTTTCGTCACTAGGCATATTTTTTTGCCTTCTTTCTTTCAGCGTAATAATAGATTTTGAGTCTACACCCGTGTTGTGGTGGCCTGTTTCCCGAGTCAATTTTACAAGTGTAAAGAGACAACACTGGTCATATGGCCAGTCGTTATTGGTCAATTATCCTTTGTGTTGCTAATTTAGACTTGTGGCTCTGTGAGTTGTAGACTTTGCGGGATTGTCATTAAAAAAAGAAAAACCCATAATTTTACCGACAGAAAATAACGACATAACATACAATTTCACGAGAATTGGTTGGGAGCTGTAGAGGAGAACAGTCCGGCTGTCGAACAAACGAAAGAATTTTTGGCCAAACTGAAACGGCCATTTATGAACGGGCATTTTTATCACTTCTGATATGATCACCCTTCGTGTAGTCCGTTCGCGATCACAATTCCCCAAAAAAAAACTTGTAAAAAATCAATTAACTAAATTCGCGCACACTAATTCAGTGAACAGTTCCGTCGTAAGTTATCGGGTAACATACATTTTAACGTCTATCGTGATGGTTGCCGACTCCTGACCTCTCACATGCACTCAATAAGATAAGGTTTAATGAACCTCGTCACAGGAAGTGAGACAAGTTCTTACATTGTCTTAGTGACGCGCTGGATGACCAGAGATTTTTCGTGTTTACTTTACTATCCACGCTACCACTGTACTTACAGTGACGGAATGTAAGGCGCAGAACACACTAGGCGTTTCGGCCCGTCGAAATTTTACTAGAACGATTTATTTTTCCTACCCGTATTCCGTATCAACTACCTATGTAAAACGCGCGACCTTTTCTACATGCGCTGCTGCTATGGGGAGATTTAAAAAAAGCCAGGTTAAGGTTAATTAAAGTGATGCTTAAGTCACGTCTAACCTGTCGGTTTTGTTACTAACCGTAAGTATCCGTTTAAGGGACATACATTTCCTATTAACGTGCAAGCCTCTAACTTTACCCAAAAAATCTCATTGGGCGAAGTTACCCTCAGGTGCAAAGTTGTACGGTTTAACGGCTGTTTTCACCGCTATTGACTATATTTTGTGATTATGGTCAGCAATGCGGATTAAACTGAATGGAGCTTCTAAATCGCCAAAGCCATCGGCAATCTAAATTCGTTTAGGGACTACGTGCTTCGGCTGTGGAATGTAGAAAAATCCTGAGCACATTCACAATGCATAGCTCGCTTTAGGGGAACCAGTGTAGGACGGAGGTTCGATTACGCGCTGTTATTATGATTCCAGTATAATTTATATATGATATCGGTTTATTTTTATTCATATCTATTACCAATTAATAATGTACCTAATATTTGTTAAAAAATGTATGAAACTATAGGTCTATTACAGTATTACAGTGTTATTATGATCGTTTGTTTCTAAATAAATAAATAAATGACGCCGATGACTAGATATAGTAAGGGTGACAGGTGAGGTGATTAAGGTAGTTTTTTATGTTCTTGTCGATTATATTTTTCGTCTGAATTGGAAAAATGGGTGGCAGGAAAAAAAAAATTACGCTTACGCTACATTACACTGCCGCCATATCCCGCTGCAAAGCGATGGCTTTCTGGTTTATTTATTTATTTATTTTATTGTATAGTCATGTACTTAGTTATATTTCGTGTATGTTGTAAGTAGCTGTACGAAAGTAAATGTATTGTACACAATGATGAGACCCTCTACGTTTGCTATGGCCCGATACGCGTCTCACGCCGCCGAACGCTCTGCTTGTCAAGAAACACGGCCTGAAGTTTCCAGCCAAAAGGGTCAACTAGGCTAATTATGTTACAGATTAAATCAAACACTTACACAATTATTAGCGGCTCTAAAGAGCTCGCGTATCTGTCTTAAAAATAAAACAAAATCGGAAAACTGATTTGACAAAAATAATCTATATACTTAATTAAATCGAAAATTGAAAAGAGAATTAATAGAGAAATGCGACCTGTACAGAAGAATAGCTTCTTTGCCCGCTCGTTCAATTTTTATGACCAAGAAAGTCTCCATCTCACTTCGATCGCAGATATTTGTACATTTAATAGAAGAAATAAACAGGCGACACAAAGCTTTCTTTGTCACCGCTCGTGTTGTACACAATTCCACAATTTCTCGGCCAGGAAGCGCGATTTTCTGCCCGCAGGTGGTAAATACTTACGGCCGGGGGTAAAAGTAATATTGTATCACATAACTCAATGGGTAAAATGTTCCGTTCAAAAACGGCAAGAATGTGTTGTAAATTCCGGAGTTTGCGAGCAATATTAATCAAATAAACATCGATTATATGGATATAGTACAAATATTATCCATCTCTTCAGATTACAGAAGCGTTGTATAAGAATACTTTTAAATATAGATCCCATGGTAAGCTGTAAACCATATTTTGCAAAGTTAAAAATCCTGACCTTAGTATCTATGTATATATTAGAAGTATGCTTATTTGTCAAAAATAATTACAGCCTATTCCCGCAATACTCTCGCTCTCAAAACTTACGACCCAGAAACAAACTAGCTAGACCTAGCTCAACGCTAAAAATGATCCATTCAAGCCCTTATGGCTTGTCAATAAAAAATTATAATAAAATTCCCAGTAATATTAAAGACATTGACAATTATAAAATATTTAAAAATACAATAAAATTATACCTCACCAAGAAAGCATATTATACATTAGATGATTTTTTTAATGATAAGAATGAAGAGTGGACGTAATTGTAACAAAATTAACAGATTGATATTACGAATTATTATTAATTTATTAATTTATTATTGTGACATTTCTAATTTACATGAAATTTTATCTTTTAATATATTTGAATTTTTATATACCACATACTTATTCTTTTCTCTTTATCAATGATATTTTTAATATTACATAACTTAAAAAAAATGGAATGTAACAGTTATTATTATTTAAATTATAATTTATTCTATTTCATCGCTGTGCCCTTGCAGGGTTCATGTTGAACTGTAATGTGTAATCAAAGACCTGTATACTAACATGAGTGCAATAAATGATTTGATTTGATTTGATTAGTACGTATATACTCGAGCCCTGGTAGCATATACTGTTTATCGTTATGTTTTACGCATGTTTTACGTGACGTTTCAGTATATTTTCTTCGTAAAATGTGACGATAAAACCTATTTTACTAGCTGGCCAGATGAACAAAGTAAGAGAGGCAACTATAATTATATATTATAACGACTTACATAAAACAGTGATCTCGAAGACGTTATCAGATAAGTCATGAAAGATAAATAATAAAAATGAATTATAAAGTGTACCAAGAATTGTTGCTCCGATGTTTTTTTACAGAATATATATATTTTCGTATAATTCAGTCGCTACATCTGTACGAATTGTGACTCCGTTGATATTTCACGCCTCCTTGCGAAGCCTGCCTGCCATGCCTATCAGTGGCGGCGCATGAAATTTATCGATTAGCAACCCGGAACAAAAAAGTATCCCTTTTATCTTAGCTAACAATGCATGGGGATGAATAAAAGTGAAAAAAAAGTGTGTTTTCCTTTTTTTTTCAAAACTGGTATACCTTGGCTTCCCACCCGGTACCAGGTTATCATTGAGTTTCGGGACACCCTGTATACATAAATTTCGTTACAATACCGGAGTTTATACTGAATGTATACGAGTATATTTTCTTGCGTTGGGGCTGCTATCGAGGTCATTGTAGTCGCTTCAAAGCCTCCGTCCCATCAAGAGAGTCGAATTTCAATTACGAGTATCACGTTATGACCTCGAAGCTATACTGTGAACTATCCTATTACAATAGGGTTTATTGTCAGGATTAATAGTTTCTGCAGTGTAGCCGTAGAACACAAAGTGACCTTTTGCAGGCCTCTATCGAACAATCTTAATTTTAGCGACGATTATTAGGTACTCGTACCTAATAATCATTACATGTGATAATACATACATTATACTAGGGTACATTGTGTCGGTGTTGATTGTAAAGAGACGAGAAGCGTAGCGCACGCGGGCAGACAATTGCCGGCCTAGGCCAGCAATCTTGTTTATAAATTGGTAACATTCAATTTCTCTACAAAACACATGAAAATTAATATAGGAATCAAAAGCGTGTTACCTCCCGAACATACCAAATAAACTGAAAAATGTATGAAAAAATTTTTCAAGAATAAGATTAAACCTGTTATTAAAAAAAGCAATTACTATAAATAATGAAATTAATTAGAATTAATAATAAATGAATTTTAATCCTAGAGGTTTTAAACATTTCGCGTGCTCCTTTTTTTTACACGTATAATATAGAACACCAATAAATTTGTAGGCTTAGAAATATGAAATGTTGTTAATCGGTTTCTTATCCTGCGAATATTTTTTTACTATGAATATTATCATTTACGTAGTATTATTTATAAGAAGTTTTCGTTATATAAAAAAAAAACAAATTGACTAGGCAAGCGTTTTAGAAACAATCTTTCGAAGTGTTCCGAAGTATTTTGCCGCGCCCACAAAACAATCTAAATAAATCATGTAACTTACGCACATATTTTAGTATAAGCTACCTAGTACAATGCCTTGTTTGATTTATTGAAGGATACGGTACCCCACCGTGGATTCTTGGTATTTTTGGCACATACATTTTGACCTCCGTTTCCCATACATATAATGATTCATTCGGTTTTGTAAATAGGTAGATAGATGTGCTGCAGCTGGGTATGGAATCTATTTATTTATAAATAATTTTCCGCCCACGTACGAAAAGTTGTGTTTGCTTCGTTGGTCGAGGTAGAAAATGCATTGAGGCATTCTGTTTGCCTCCTGTACTAACTTCTAATTACCAACACTACAAAATAAAAAAGTAAATTAATTACTAATGTCAACATCGCCCGATAGCAATTACTTATTGTCAACTTTGCTCACAGTATTCATGTAGCGTAATTAGTACCAACAGTCATCATCATCATATCACCCGAAATACGGCCACTGGAGATATGCATCCCCCAAAGAGTGAAAAAATGATCGGTCTTGCACCACCGGCATCTAGCGGACTCAGGAGTACCAACAGTAATTGTATAATAATATACATAAATAGTCAACCGTTGCTACATTGAACGCCCATGCGGTTAATTACATACCCATAATACTTTGGGATTGAAATTAAGAACACTAAACTAAAAAAAATCTTTAAAAAATTTATTTAAACTTTTAAGTTTCAGTAACAGCGGTCACAGTAGGAAAATACGAAATGATTACTACGGTACGGTGTCTACTACGTCTGGTGAGCAATAAAGAATATTTGTATTGTATTGTATTTTGTTTCTTTCGTAGGAGTCGTACCAGAAATAGTAAATTGATTGATTTTTAGACCTTTGTTAACCCAATCAACGAAACCATCCGTTAAATAGTGGATACTGTTTAAATTTCATCATCAGAAAATATATTTTCTTGACTTGATGTGATAATCTTGATATAGGATAGAAATTAATAGACTAAACGAGAAAGAGATAGGAGATGTTTATCTTCAAAGAAGAAAAATATGCGCTATGGTACCTTTATGAGAGAACTATGTATAATACCACAAACGCAAAGTAATAATTTGCATCTATGTATTATTATTTTCGTGTTCCGAGAGTTTCCTCGGAAGTCTGCTCGGCAGTTTTATAGTGATGTTTGGTTTCAGTAAACTACAAAATTATGAAAATGTAATGATACAAAACAAAAATTTAATAACCGATTATAACCGATTATGAAATAAAAATAACCGATTATTGATACGACTGAAATAACCGATTACTTATAACCGATTTTTTTTGGTTTCGGTTATAAGCGATTTGCATTCCCTAATCATTGCTTTCCTTTGTATTTCAGTAACGATAGTGGTTTAATGTTTTTTTGCACCGCTAATTCAATTGCTAAATAGATATAGGTTCCGAATAATAGAATTACCAATGTACACTCACGCTACGAAAACGTTGGCATTCTGTTGAAACAGCTGAATAAGGCCGTGACTACACTGGGACTTTAACTTAATCCATACTAATATTATAAATGCGAACGTGTGTCAGTCTGTCTGTTACCTCTTCACGCTTTAACCGCTGAACCGATTTGGATGAAATTAGGTATAGACAAAGTTTTAGTCCTAGGGAAGGACATATGATAGTTTTTATCCCGGAAATGTGAAATGGGGGGTGAAAGTTTGTATGAAGCTAACGATATAACCGAGTTCCACGCGGACGGAGTCGCGGGCAAAAGCTAGTATAACATAAACTGTCAACATTGTATTAGTATTACCTCGGAATCCTCAACCCGCTGAAGTGTTGGCAATTCCTATGTGATTCCTATAGAGTTAACTACGTCCATACGCAACGGTGTTTGTTCACTATTATTTAGGCCGTATGTTTTTACACCACCATCATGGTACCTATGCACAGATATATTCTTCCTTTTGTTGAAGGCATTACATAGATTAAACTGATCAAAAACTCACCCACTTCTCTCCTCCATCACCCAATCAACTGTTCGGTGAATTAATTTCCAAATTAAAACCGTCGGCGCTGGGATATCAGACGAGGCGGTCGGACGAGGAAATAAAGGACGGATATTACGCCCAAGGGCGTAGTGGTCGCACCGGTGCAGTACGGTAACCATAATATATAGGTATCGGTTACCTACCGTACGGTTATTCGTTCAAAGAATTGAATCGTATTTAGCGATTTTTACTGAGATAACTTTCCGGGACTTTCGTCCCGGATTCGTCCGTTCGGGAGTGTTCACTGATTCAAGACAAATATTATTTCGGAATCACCTGTGGGTTTCTCGATTTAGACAGTAAAATCGCTATTTAAATGGCCTTTCTTATTTATGAGACCCTTTAGGTTAGTCGCGACCGTTTATTTCGAGTCCAAGTAATTTCAACTAGATTCAGTATACATCACATTATAAACAAGTCAGTATGCAACGGTACCAAGACCGTGGCATGTTTAGTTAGTACCTTTAAAGTTAGTGTATATACTACAACATCCATGTCAAGCCAAGTGCTATGCCATTCGTGTCATATGACACTATAGTATAACAAGGAACATTAGAACGCATTGGAACATTAAAACCCCATCATTCATCAAGATAATTTAGTTTCTTCTTCACTGTGTATTTCCACTTCAAAGTCGTTTATTCATGTACCTACTATATAGATGGTGCCTGCAAATATTGTTTTAATTAAATCTTAGAACGCTAATAATTTATCACATCTAATATCATTATATTCAATAAATATCGTCTTAACGCATTAAGTGGGTTGGGCAAAGTTGGCTTACTGTTACAAATTCCCGGCTGCGCCCGGGACGGGTCTAACGCTCCACCAAACACAGGGTCTTATATCGCTTCGAAGAATCGATTCCCGAGGAAATACATGTGACGAGAAATGAGTTTACTTACACAATTGACGTTCCGCTTCTACTTTTTCCGGAAATCCCTTATGAAGTGGTCGCTGGTCGAGGACAATGACGTGACGCACGTTACGGGTATTATAATATTGGAATTTTGAAGTGAAAACTTCTTTAGTGGCGCTGTGTACTTTTTTGGGATTGTTAAACTCGCGACAGATGTAGGAGCATAGGATTTAGTGTCGCCAAATTATTCAAGTTTTCAATTCTGCCGGCACTCCCCGAGTGCAACTAGATTTTTTTTCTTTTAAAAAATACTATACTTATGTAGTTTTATAATGTGTATACCGTCAAAGCGTCCAACTTTGCCCTAGGCGGTACTCCTCCCCAATGATCAACTCAAACACAACACTGGACGGTGAAAACAGTTAATAAATTCAATTCAATTATTTATTCATAAATTTATAATAGGTACGTTATTTATAAGTACGTATTTGAAATAGGTACTTATAAATAATGTAATAAGGTAGATTGTAAGGTAGGTAATTGTTATTGAACTATGAATTTATACCGGAAATTATTATTCATAATGGATTTACTCATTATGAATATTGTACGATGGACAAATTTAAGCTAATTTGTTATTTTATGTATAAAATCATCGAGCTTATGAGTTCTGAATCTTTTAATAATAATACTTTGTTCCGTAAATTCGCCCACAAAGATATCGTGTCTGGTCCGGCCACGACATTGCACAAATTGCGGTGCGGCAAGCGTTTTATCTGTTTCTTGCGCAGTTGGGACACAATTTATTTTATTAGTCGCTTTGAATTTCGCATGTATTCTACTTTTGGTAAAGACAGTAGGTCCTTTGTTAATCCTATATTAAGTTCTGTACATTTGTAGGTTTTACGTATCAATATAACCCGTGCGTGGAAAGGGCTCAGTGGAATGCGGATTACGCGGTTTTTCCGTTAAGCCTCTTACCGCGGCGAAATCAAACGGAGTGCCAGGCTTTGCCTCTGATATATATTTAGATGAATGCCACTCACAAATTAATCAGACAGTGGATATCTTTGTTAATATTATTTATATAAATGCGTATTTTTGCTGTAGCTTTATTTTTATTCACTCTTAGCATTAGGGCAATGTTGCCAACATTTCCTTAATGCTTTCTACGCCTCTTTTACTTCATGTTTGGTTGAAATGTAAATATCCTTTGAAACTTGACTCGTGAAAACTCTAAGTACTTGTTAAAGCATATACGTATATGTCATGCTGATAATGCTATTTTTGATATCAGTGCGAGACCACGTTATATTTAATTTCAGCCTTCATCACCCTTCTAGCGTTTTCCACACTAGTGCCCTAAACTAGCCAGGGGTCCGCTTTGGCATTTATTATGTACCTAAATGTAGATAAATCTCAATATATAATTATAGCAACCAAAACTCTTACTATTTGAATAAGTACATTTTTAGGATTCCGTAGTAAACAAGGAACCCTTATAGTCCGTCCGTCTATCCGTCTGCGGCTTAGCTCAGTGATCCTTACTATAAAGCTGTAATTCGGTATGAATATATAGTTCAATCACGCCGACAAATGAGTAGTTTTTTTATGTACCTCCCATACACCTAAAGTGGGGATGTAATTTTTTCTCGGTAAACCCATGGTGTGGGGAATCATATTTCTGATTCCTTGGGTGGCTAGCTTGTTTAAAAATATTATGAGTTAGTGGTCCTTGTATGTGATAGCGGGCTTTAAAGCCCAAATTATAGGTTTGTTTTAAGACTTTTAACTACAGATGTTCATATATTGTTATGAATTTTTGTTTTTTTTTGGATTGATTTGTCAAGTACTGGACCAGTCTGTTGATCGTGCTTGTTATAGACACCTCGATTTCCAATCAGTATAATTGAAGATTACTGAGAAATTTCTTACTAATCTATGGTTTATTGTATTTTATGCAACTGTTGTATAAGAACGGTCTTAAAACGCGAGCGTCGTGAGTTATACACCGTGGCATACAATGCTTTTTCCACGACAAATGTTCAAATCAACTGCATTATTTATTTAGAAATTGCTGCGCCCTTGCAGGGCGTCACATGTGTCTATATACTTATTTTATTTCCACCTGATGTATGAATGTGATACGCAATAAACGATTGATTGATTGATTGATTGATTGACTTTTCAGGCATCAAGTTTTCTATCCGTTATTTTGCTACTCACGCAATTTCTTCAGAAGTGCAGTTAAGAATTCTTTTGACCATTTTAAAAGGAATGTACAGTTTCGTCTTCACAAACACGAATAAAATCTTAATAGTTTAGGAGTTTATGGTGTATCATCTTTCGTCTTTTCATTTTGACCTGTATTTTGGTGGGAAAACAGAAATATGATACCTCTTGTTTATGGTTTGTTTTGTTTTTAATTTATTTGCACTTGCCACCCGAACCAAATCGAATCCGGACCCGAACCGAATCCGAACTGTTTATTATTATAAATAATACCAAGAATTTATAAAACATGTGTTAATTTACATGATTTATTATTATTTTAGTAAATAATTTATAATATACATATGTTAAATCATAAATCAAATCTTTTAATTTCGAAAAACTTGCTTACAGATATGAAGTTGGTACCACTGCACTATAGAGGCTGATTAAAAAAAGTAAGATGATTTAACATCGTGGTAAAAAAAGCTTTTATGAAAAATGAATGAACCATAAAGTACGCTAAACAATGCGTTTATGGGCCATGGAGCATAGAGTTTTTCAACGACTTATTATCGGTGTCTTTATATTTGAGCTACTAGTAAAGCCTATATAAATGACAGATAACGGTACGGGAGTGGAAAAATACATGAACATGAGCTTGGACTCGAACGTGCGACCTACATCAACGTAATCGCGGTTTAATTACACTGAGTGCGAGGGCTGCGAATTATTAATCAAAACATTACCGGCATGACGCCGATGGGCTGGCAGCGAAAGAATATGGATGACTTTACCGTAAGCCACGGATAATATAAAAATCTGGATGTATATTGATTAGGTATATATATCTAATACTAGGTAGTGGCTCTGTGAGCGGTAGAAATCGCAACCCTGTCTTTTTTAGGGTTTCATAGTCAACAAGGAGTCCTTATAGTTTCGCCATGTCTGTCGAACGTCTGTCCGTCTTCGGCTTAGCTCAGTAACCCTTACAACTAGAAAACTGTTATTCGGCATGGGTAGGTATAGTTAAATCAATCACGCCAACAAAACCCTAGAAGAAAATCTTGATAAAAATAAATTTTGCGTACCTCCAGTACACCTAAATTGGGGATGTAATTTTTATTTCTCGTTAAACTCATTGTGTGGGGTAAGTTTGTTTAAAAAATATCATGTGTTTTATATTTAAATTACGAAAAATTTTATTGACATAAAAACCCGATATAATTATGGAATCTGCTCTCAAAATTTCACGAAAATCGGTTGACAAATGCGATCATTCGCTTCGCTCGTTCCTTCAATTATAAAGAGGAAACGTTTGTTAATTACGGATAAGCTCATCCGATTTCAAAAAATTCTTCGCATAATCGTAAAGCTGTCCTGATGTCTTTCAAATATACTTGGGTACCTAAAGTATATTTGAAAGTATACTCTGAGGAATATAATTGGCTCTTGCAAATATAGTAAATTAATAAGGGTTTTTACTTTAAAAACTTCAAAGCCCTACTTTATCCCTAAAAAAGTAAATAAGTAATGAAATATTTGCAATAAAAATCTCCAATTTATTTACGAAATCGAACAAGAACTTTATTAAATCAAAGTGATTAAAATATACTTACCCTAAAAATTGTACGATTTCGTTTTTTCATACCTACATTTGCATGCGTTTGATGTTTTCAGTCTTGTACATTACGAGTATTACGAGTATGTAGGTAGAAGGATGTAAATCTGTACGAATTAAACTCGAACAACTTAGTCGCGTAAAAGTCCGCGGCTCAACTCGATACAGTATTACACCTCATTAGGCAATTACGACTGGTTGTTACAGTTTGCTTGTTAGCATGCTCAGATTTGGCAACTTTGCCAACTTCGCCTTTCATGTAGACGCGTTAACTTCTCTCAATTCGAAAGCATTTTAATGATTTGAGGTAGGTGTTGCTTGCGTCGATTAGACACTTAAATTTATTCACTCATAAAATATTTTTGATTATTACTTTCCTAAACCGTCAAACTCAAACTGTAGCACGGGATGGCGAAGGACGAAGATGAAAAGTCGAACTAAGTATTTTAAGAGCGTGTATTGGTAACTTTACAATAGTTAGGTACTTTTAGAATTTACTAGCGGAGCTAGAACTAACTCCAATACACGCTCTTAAAATACTTTACAGTACATATGGTGCTACTTTCCCGCACTAGTGCGGAAAAGAGCACCTTCCGTGCATATGTCAAAACTTTAACGAGCCATTTGTACAGTAAAACGTTGTACGATACACGTGCGAAAAGGTAATTCGCAACTCGTGTGGATTTAAAACACTCCCTTCGGTCGTGTTTTAATTTATCACCACTCGTTGCGAATTTCCTGTTTTCGACCCTTGTATCGTAAATAACTATTACAGTACATATGGTGCTACTTTACCGCACTAGTGCGCAAAAGAGCACTTTCCGTGCATATGTCGAAACTTTCTTCCCTCGTGTTTTCTTCGGTTCTTTCGGTCGTGTTTTAATTTATCACCACTCGTTGCGAATTTCCTATTTTCGGCACTTGTATCGTAACTTAATAATAATAACTTTATAACTTTTGGCGAGTATATATTTGTAATTTAAAACAAGTTACATGTTTGGACAACAAAAACAAATTAAATTATTAAATATATAATCATAGCGCATCCGCATCACAATGTCACGTGGTGTATAATATAATTTATTTAAAAAAAGTGTTTAAGTACTAAGTTTTTTTATTCTTTTAACTACACGGTTCAACTCACGTATTCAATGTCACTCCGGGCGACATGTTTCGAACTCTTCGAAAGTTCTTCTTCAGGATGAGTGTTTTCGCGGCGGTGTCGCTCGTACATTGAATACGTGAGTTGAACCGTGTAAATAAAAGTATTATTTTAACATGTCTCACGAAAGTTTAAAATCGACCAAGTTTTTTTTTCATTGGCTTTTTGAGTGACCTTCTGCTGGGCAATACTTGCCTCAAGACTTACAATTCTCCCTATTTATTGCCGTTTCTGACCAGTCGTTTAAAGACACGACCCCCTCTAAGTCTATGACACAACAGAGACTTATCCAATAAGGATATTAAAATAATCGAATCAATAAGGCTTACTGTCCTAACCTCCAATATCTGGAAGTTTCTATTTAATTATCGTTAATTTTAATCTCAACTTGAGAAGATTAGCTGATTATCTTTCGGGGCTGAATCCATTTAGGCTGAGAAACATCGTTAATTTCGTAAATTAAGGCAATATTTAACGAGAGTACTTTGTAAAAGGTATTAAATCTCTTAACGATATTTAATAATAATAATAATGAATCAGACACTCTTTTTCCACCCGAGAACCATAACATAGAACATCTCTCCGATCATCATAATCATCATCATCAAGATCTTCTGTCTTAATTAAAACTTAATATGTATATGGGATGATGCATTTGGCTCCTGCCCGTGCTTCCCATTACACCGGTATTTACCTAAATACTGAGAAAGAAACAAAATAATAATAATAATAAATGTATGTGTGTTTTATAAAATCAGGTTCGCCTTCCAAGTGTGATCAACTAGGTAATTAAAGATATTACAATTTCGCCCAAACTAAGAATCCGTAATGAAGAGTGGAGTAGTTAGCATTTTACTATATTTTTCTGCGGATCTCGCGGCCTACCTACTAAAAAAATATGTTTTTTTGATGACTGGTAAGCTACTAGTAGTGGTAAGTGACGCTGCCTACGAAGCAGAAGGTCCTGGGTTGGAATCCCGGTAAGGGCAAATATTTGTGTGATGAGCATCAATATTTGTTTCCGATTCTTGTTTTTTTTTTATAGGTACTTATATTAATTATATCGTCGTCTGGTATCTAGTATCAGTCTAGTACCCATAAGTCATAACACAAGCCTTATTGAGAGTACTGTGAGGCTAGATCGATTTGTGTAAGGTTGTACGGTTGTCGATTTGTGCAAACCACACGTCGTCGATGTATAAAACTATTCTGTTGCAAAGACAAGTCTCTAAAGGTATCATTATCAGCCGAAAGTAGTCCACTGCTGGACAATTGGACATTTACCGCAGCCTAAGTACACACATATTTCGGTTAAACAGATACTAATTGACTTACGAACGTCTTGATGTCTCACTATTACGATA
Source organism: Epinotia demarniana (assembly GCA_945867215.1). Taxonomy (NCBI): domain Eukaryota; kingdom Metazoa; phylum Arthropoda; class Insecta; order Lepidoptera; family Tortricidae; genus Epinotia; species Epinotia demarniana. The sequence continues at coordinate 4,381,150 of OX244278.1, read as the reverse complement.
TTCATCTGTGGTAAGTGAAACCTACTCCACTACATACATTTTTTCTACACACACAAATTGCTCACATGGTGTTATATTTTTGCACGTGTGCGTAAAGGTACATTTTAGATCAAACGATATCCATGTACATACATTTAATATCCCGTCGTTATCCAATACATATCAATTATCGATAATTGCTTGCTGAACCGTACTCAAATTCATGTATACGTTTAGGTAATCATATTGATAGATATTGATCACCTCTGCTAACATTTACTCAAGAAGTCTAGTGGTAGTTTCGATTAATTTGAATTGGAATACAGTTTATGAACTGTATTCCAATTCAAATTAATCTAAACTACCACTGAATGAATATAGCGTAACCGCTATATGCTATTCATTATATTACGTGAAATTATAATTGACTTGCAAAGTTGGCAATAAAAAAAAATGACATAAGGAAATTAAGGAATAGTTTGCAAAATAAAAGAAATTTATAGCAATGGTTCTCCAGGGTCATTTAGAATGCAACTGTGATAAGATAACGCTAAGATATGAGTTTCACTCCCGGCAAATACCTAGTAGGTATATTTCTGGTAATATCATTAAAATGTTCCAATGTTGATTCCCGGGTACAAAGTTTTTTTTAAGACATATCCCGCGACGCTGCAGATCAAATTGATGTGTAAAGTGTCTGTAGATTTCTATGAAAACATCAATATCATTCTACCGTCTAGATATATATTGTATATTTATGTTGCTTTAAGAACGTGACATAAATAGGAATTAAACATATATTAGTCTTTCCAGCTCACAGTAGGGAGAGAGTAAACTGAACAAAGTCTTTTGATGATTGCCGTTCATTGCCTCAAGGAAAAAGTGGGTTTAGTGCGACACATCCTTCTCAAATCCACCGTAAAATATTGTGCTTTATACTGATATATTATTTATTTTTTCGTCTTTGTGACGCTTTGGAGGAAAAGGAAACTTTGGTCTTTTACGTACTTTGTTTATTTTCTTTGTATAAATAACGTTTGAAATTAATACGGTTTGTATTCTCTTGCCCTAATAGGACGCTTTGCTGTAATACCATACTCAAGTGGATTTGCCACGATGCCCACGATACTGGAAAATTATTCATTGGGAACAAAACGCACTGGGAAAATAAAAACAGATTTTTAGAAATTGCCCTATCTACGTAAGTAGTTGTAGTTAGTGCATAGGAGTGGACAGTGTTAGTGCTCTCACCTTTCCTCCTAACTCCTTGCTGAATGCGTGACGCGTTATGTAGGTAACCTTAGGTATTCCTTAGTGGGTGCATGTTAAAGTCCATGCAGCGGAAATTGCCGTAGTAGTTTGGCATTCACCATAGGATCAGCAACGCGCTACCAGTCCAATGAAGTTGCGGGCGTATAAAAAATATACGTATAATAATATTATTCATATCTATTTTTCATAATACTTATGCTTAGTAAGTTAATATTTGTTTTTTAAGCAGTAACGCTGCTAAAGAAATTTATAAATTTTTAAATGAAAGGAAAAATTTAAAAATTTAATGCTCCGAGCCGGATTCGAACCGGCGACCACAGGCATTCATGGCCCGTCGCTACTAACCAACTGAGCTATCGGAACAATCCGGTTTGGGCACCAAATCCTTCAATCAGTTTCTTCATATAACGCCTTAGGGAGGCGTATGTATGGCGTGTGTGTCAGTTGGTTAGTAGCGACGGGCCATGAATGCCTGTGGTCGCCGGTTCGAATCCGGCTCGGAGCATTACATTTTTCAATTTTTCCTTTCATTTAAAAGCTTAGTAAGTTTGTGTGTTTTGGTTAATTTGACGGAGCCAATTAGACCGGTATCCGATTTCAAAAAATCTTTCACCTGCGTGAAGAATGGATGATAGATGGTTATATATATTTCCCGGGGGAAACGCAGGCAAACCCGGGGGTTTGCCTGCGTTTTTTGCAATAGGCGGACGAAGCCGCGCGGGCAGCCTGTATTGTATAAATACTGCAGAGAATAAGCTAAATCCGTTTATGACCCAAGTGGCTTACCGGCCTAAAAAAACTAGCGTCTATTAATACGGGTATGAGGTTAACAATGCCCAAGGCGCCTAATCCCGGGCCTTACTGAATACTGAAACATGCGAGCAAACGTCTCGGTAGAGTTGACCCTTCCTGTAGCTCGTGTTAGTTAAGTTTAGACATGGGGTGTTAATTACAGAAGGCTTAACCCTTATTCGAAGAAAAAGAAAAAGGAAACATTGCATATATTAAATACGACAAACTCATAGTGAAAAAGCCAAATGAAAAAAGAAAACGCTCACCCACCAAATCTCCTACAAATCAACCCAACACACCGCCAAGCCAATTTGGAGCTCCAACAAGTGCCAACCCGAGGAAGGTGACCAAAGTGGTACAAAAGCCATTCTCAAACTTAGACACTGAATCATAGCAATTAACGGAAGGAACGAACATACAACAAAAACAACCAACCAAGATAAATAAGCACTATGAACCGGAAAAGCACAATCATAGCATAACTAAAATAGAAAACAAAATATCTACAGATCCCAACCCGACTGGTCCCCGTGGGATATCCGACCAAAACCCTCATATGTCAAAATCTAAATTATACATATCGTCGGTGCGAATAAAAAAATCGCTATGTGTTTTTGTTGGATTTTTTGTTTATTTCATATTTTAATTGCTTTTAATAATATCAATCAACTCATAAAATCCTTTTTCTATTATCTTTATTGGTTTCGAAAATACAAAATTCGCTATGTGTATCCCAATCAAAATATGGACGGAAAAAATCGCTATGTAAGTTTTATCACATAGCGTTTTTTTCTTCGTCTGTTTTGCATTAAATTCAACTAAAATTTAGTGCGATTTTGTGTATCCCGAACAAAATATGGACGAAAAAAAACGCTATGTGAGATTTATCACAGCGTTTTTTTCTTCGTTCCAAGTTCCCTGGATTTTCGAAGACAAGTAGATAAATAACAACATTGTTATTAGTATTCAATTTTGTACATCTGTTTCAGACATAAATTCGATATCATTCTTTTATTTTTTTTCTGGCAACTTTTGATTTTAAAAGGTGTGTTTCAAGAATGTGTTTTTACTACTAATAAATTAGAACTGATGAGGAAAATTTATAAAAACTTCTAATTCTCGTAGCAGTTACAAAAAAGTTTCTCTTATTACCTTAGTGAGTGATGGTTGTTCTTACCAGAACAGAAACAAAATGTCGAAGCTTTATCGAACGCGTCGACATGTTTGGAAATCGAGATTGAACAGATGATATCGGATAGAGGTATGGTAATAAACAATGAGAATGTAATTGAAAACTTTTTGAGTACTGGGCCCGGTAAACGTCATGGCGATCCAACAGTGACTGATATCAGCACGTCTATCATGGGACGGCTGCGACATACTCTCGATTTTTCTCGCACTATACCTCTTGTTCCAAGTGTTCTAATAAAAAAGAAACGGATAGTGCGAGCAAAATCGAGAGAGCTCGCGCGGCGTCGGGTGATAGTCGTGCTGAGGTCTATATGGTACAGTAATGGTGATGTTAAGTAAAAAATTACGGCACAATGCGTTCACCACTTTGCCACAAAGAAGACCAGGGCCCTATTTCACCATCTTGACCATTGTCACCTGACAATGACAATTCCACGTACATTGCTGGGTCAATAGGCTGTCCAGTAACCAACATAACCTGTCGATGCAGCCATGTAAGTCGAATTGTCATTGCCAGGCGACCAAAGTCGATATGTCCAGGCCCCTATTTCACCAACAAGATGATTGTCACCTGACAACGACAATTCTCTGTACATTGCTGGATCCACAAATACCCTAGCGACCACCTTAACTTCTAGAACAAGCAATGTTTGGCGAATTCTCTGTGTCAGGTGAAAATTGTCAAGTTGGTAAAATAGGGGCCAGAGCAACGTGCGTCAGGTGAACCCGCTCTTTTATATGATTGTCGCCCAAAAATTTACTCTGCGAAATATAATAGCTCGCAGTCCTTAAAATGTAATTGCACACAATTTTTCATCCTTTTACAATCTCAGTGTCTAAGAAAATATGAATGAACAACATTAAACAAATTTAAAATGTGTGATTTGGCTAATTGACAGCAAAATAAAAACAAAAAACATAATTAACTTAATTTTACTTGACTATTAATTTATACATAATTATAATTTATGTTTAAGTAACTATCAGTGCCATCTTACGGACGTACGATTTATGTTATTATAAGAATATTGACTTATCGACAGGCTACACAATTTTAATGCAAAATACTTCGTTATCTTGTAAATAAAATTGTTTACATTAGCGGTATTAACTTACTCAAAACTCGCTATGTATCATCCTTTACACTTAAGAGCAATGGTAAAAACTCGTCATGTATAGGGATGACACAAAGCGATTTAAAATGAACCAAATTTAAATCGCTATGTGGCGGGATTTTAGTTTTTGCTGAGATTGTGAAATATAACAGATGAAACATTTTTCAACACCATGACATGTAAAATCATTTTACCGATTATTAAAAAAATACTTCTCATATAAGAAAACTGCGCATTTCCGATATAAACAGTTTTTTTCTTCTCCTGTAAAGTAGGGTAAAAATACATAGCGATTTTTTAATTCGCACCGACGATATACTGTACCTACAATACCAGATCATTAGCAACAACTGGATTAATAACGCTAAGGACAGAGAAAAATGGAAAGACATGGAGGAGGCCTATACCCGTCAGGGGTCCCTAACCTAACCTGAAACACATAGAAAACAAGCAATCATTATATTATAATAGGGAATCAATAAAGGCTTAAATAAATAAAATAAATAAATAACCCTTATTCGTGAAACTTAAAGGGAATATGTTAAATTAAATATGTCGTGGCCGTTTCCCTGAACAGAAATGAATTGAATGTTTGATGGACGTTTTTGAACAGGGATCACACAGGGACATTAAAATCCACACCTTGACATGGTGACAACATTGCCCAGGTTTTGACAGCCAATAAGAATCATAAAGTTGTAAGAATACAATTTAGAAGTCTAACTATTAGTCCACGTAGGCGAATACATTATGGTAATATATAGGTGTTATTTCTATATAACTCAAAAATTTCATCAGATCTGTTCAGTAGTATTTTCGTGAAAAAGTTACATCTAAAGCTCATCACAAACTTTTTAGAGTTAAGGCGCCGTAGGTTCATGGTCTTCTTTCCCTCTCACTGAGCATAAGCGTGAGCGAGATGGAAGGGCGTGCTCGGAAGCGCGGACATCGTGTTTTTTAATTTTAATGTTTTGGCCGTTGAAATTAATAAAAAAGTAATCACTGAGTTCTCTCAAACATAATATTGCCTATTTTTAGAAGCCATTTTAATATTTTTAGCTTTTGTGTTAATTTGTTACGAATATTTTAAGTGTATTTTAGACCCTTTTGAGTCATACAAAACAAAAACCAAATTCGTCTCTCCTCTGGTCAACAATTAAGAGCTCACGTGCATATTAATAATGATTTTATCGAATAGTCATATAGAAGAGGAGACGCCGTTCATGCGGATTAAGAATCCAAACAAAAGTAAGACTTCGTAGCCCTTAACTTTGATAATGTCCACAGCAAAGACGTGAACCTAAATCTGTGTATGACTCTTTTAGACCTGTTCGTGATTTTTTTCTATCGAGCGAAAATGGCTTAATCATGTTTCGAAACACTCATCTCCCTGTAGAAAGGCCTCAAGATTACTAAACGTATTTTTTTGTAACCATATTATTATTTGTTTCAAAAACTATGCTCTCCCGACTTCGCTGAACCTACGGCGCCTTAATAAAAGTCGCGCCCTGTGGTACCTACCTGTGGATATGTTAAATTTCATACATAGTCACGTTCAGAGCTCAAGAACTTTACTTATCAAATCTCAAACGTGAATTCATCTCGAAAGGTAAGATTTAATTAGATTCCGTAATGTTAGACACATCCTATATCTTAAACTTCTAACCCAACTCTCAAGGCGTTCTGAACATAATTTATTAAATGAAAACTTGATAAATCCACATGCTAAATTATTCTCTTCAAGCCACAATAATGAAGTTACAAGTTATACCAATATCTGAGACCCTAAATCTACCCTTACACGAATCCTGGGCGAAGTTTCAACAATATTTTATTGTTCAATTAGTGATTGAGATAGAAAGAAAAAAATATCTATTTGGCGTAAAATACCTAGCAAGAACATGAGTTTTAAAAACTTCTATTACATTCTAAAAATATATGCGATTGTCGTCAGTACGTGCGCAATCGACGTTTTATCTGCGTTAGTTTTTGCTAAGAGTTCCACAATCATCAGATCAACTCCATGCCACCAAATTACGAGTATTGTATTATCAATTATAGTATACAGACTCGTAAAGTTTCAAATCGATACTTATAATTGGAATGGGCCAAAATTGACTTTGTTAGAGTGTATTATACCTATTCTTATAAAGGCAATAACAAAAGTAGGTGCCCCCCAACTTTTACCATCATTGACATTTCAAAAAACTTTGAACGTGAGCAAAATTGTTACGACAATTTGTACCTAAATGTAACATGCAAAACCTAGAATATTAACTTCTGGCCTGTAGAAACAATGTGCCTTGAAATATATTTTTTTAACAAATTCCCTTAATATTCATTAAAAATTGTTGACAATGTTTTAGTTAGCTCGATATGGTTTTAACTGTGAAGTTATCAGCCAGTCAATCAGTATACGCGATGAGTAGTTGTGTTAGATGTTTAACTAAACTTACAACAGTTTTACTTTTCGTGGTACAGTTCCAACATATTCATTGCTAGTTCTAACAAACTCCTTTTGAAATGGCTAACATGACCTGCAAAACTGAACCGCAATCAAAATTCCTTCCTTTATTACAATGTCGCCTCCACGAACTCATTCCGATATATTCTCGTTCGGAGAATCGCTCCCGCGCGGTCTTAAAAAGTACAAAACGCGCTTTAAACGGAAACATGCAGTCTTAAAAAAGGAAAAAAGAATGTAAAAAGGCAGGACTTTGAAGCGAACGCACTGGCAGGTACGAGTTATTACTTCTGAGTGTATTTAAGAATACAAAGGTTACGTGCTTATTTGCATGTAAATTAAACACCCTATTTTTTAAAAAAATTCATAGACCATGGCTTACGGTAGTCTAGTGGTTCAGGCATGCGGTTGTCAAGCGGCGCTTGTGGGTTCGAATCCCGGCACATACCAACCTCTTTTTGGAACTTATGTGCGGAATATTTACCGTTAGCGTTTTGTTATAGGAAAACATCGTGAGAAAACCGGTCTAGTCCCATTATGGTCTAGTTTTCTCTCTGGGATAGAAGGTCAGATGGTAAGCGTTTTCGTAAAACTAGTCCCTATTCCTAATCCTCGGGATTAGATGTCAAAGCGGACCTTATTGACCTTTATGGCACAACCGGAATATTTTTTTTAGAATTGATTGTTAAAGACCATGGCAAAACTTAAAACAAGTGCAATTATACTAATTATGCACCTACCTAATAAGCATTGGCTTAGCGTTGCAAGTGACTTTGATTACAGTTTCCACTGCAGGTAGCTTGTATTTTATACGCATGTTTATCATCATTGTACATTAGTTGAAAAAAAAAAACTTATAATATGTGACAATTAAGACCTTTATGAAATGTTTATACATTTTTGAACTAATAGAGTGAAACCGCTAATAAAGTAGAATGCAGGTATAAATAACGCGTATTTTTAAGTACCTAGATATTCATAATTGTATTGCGGGCGAATTTAGACTCCAGGGCAAAGTTGGAGTCCTTGACATTATTTTGTGCCTATCGGTAAAAAAATATCTACGTGTTCTATCCCACTTTTAGTAGGATGTGTCAAGAAACGGTGATATCGATATACAGTTATTCGGCTTATAATCGAACATTAAGGTCAAATAGAATACGTGACAGGTTACCTACTATGACGGGAATACTTGATGTTGACAGATTATTAATGGGGCCGACTGTTTATGAATTATGAAGCTGTCATAGGAATCAAATAAAAATCAAAAACCGGCCAAGTGCGAGTCAGACTCGCGCACGGAGGGTTCCGTACCATTACCTACGAAAACGGCCAAAAAAGAACACGTTTGTTGTATGGGAGCCCCCCTTAAATATTAATTTTATTTTGTATTAGAAATACATCATCTGTGAAACAATTCAACTGTCTAGCTATCGCGGTTCTTGAGATACAGCCTAGTGACAGACACACGGACAGACAGCGAAGTCTTAGTAATAGGGCCCCGTTTTTACCCTTGGGGTACGGAACCCTAAAAACACCTTGGACGGTATAGACCAGAGATCACAAATATACATATATACACTAGATATATCCTCTATTGGTTATTGTTTATACGATTATTAATAATGTGGAGTCAAAGGCACGTTATCCACGTTAATCACTCGACCCCGATCACCCAGGGGAACCTAGCGGCAAATATGTTGCATTCAACTGTGACAAAAGGATTATGTTCGTTTATGGCGCTTCGCCGGACGCCATCGCGTCACGCTCGCTTCGCTCGCTCGGCTCGCGCGCTGCAGAGTCGCAGTTCACCTAACAACCTAACCGTTTTTTCCCCTGGGGGATTTTTAAACTAGTATTATATACAGCGTGTCTCTGACTTCGGGGCTTTAAATGCAAATGTCGGTTATGGTCCTGAAACTGAACCACTTTTGTTCCGCAACTTTGTAAAATAACTATTATTTCTGTAATATTTTTTCCGTTTCAGCCCAAAAGTCAGAAACACAATGTATACTAAAAAGTAAAAATTAAATGTTTGTAAGCTTTAGCTTTGTGTTTGTAAGTAATGTCCGGAACCACGTGCCTGATTTTAAAACATGCTTTCTCTTGTGTGTAAAATGGAGTTTCTGGCTAAACATAGATATTTAACTTGACCTGTTCGTTTGTTTGTCAGTTTGTTAGAGAATAAGCAATCTTGGAACTGAATTTTGGACCCCTTAATCTCAACAGATTGAGCTGAAATTTCGGGTATAAGTTATAGTTTGGATGACAATTCAATATTATGGTACCATCGAGCTGATCTGATGATGGAGACAGAAGGTGGCCATACTGGCCATAGGAATTTAGTACTTAATCGACCTACCCCCGTTGAGTTTGGGCTCGTTAGAATCGCGGCATTGATTACCTTGATAACTGTATACAGAAAAGTACAGTCGGCAATAAAAGCTTGCATCAAAAATGAACTTTTATACAGATAAATCCGTCAGTCTCCGACCAGATCCGCGTTTAATAGTAGTTTATGCGACTGATCCATAATGAGAGGGCTTAAAATACGAGTGTGGTTTTATGAAACGAGCGTCAGCGAGTTTCATAATAGGATCACACGAGTGTTTTAAGGCCTAATTATGTACAGTTGCATACACTACTTTATCTACACACATATCATAAGTAGGTCAGGTCATGACGAATGGTTTTTTTTTAATCATAGACAAACGAATGAAGTTCCTATACTCATATCACTCGAGATCAAATGTCGTACGGTTTATATTAAAAAACATACTGAATTGACGTTTCGTATCGATAAATGTTTTAATATCTATGGATACTAGAATAGAGACCTGCTTGAGTTTTGACAGCTGTTCCAAATTTAAACTCATAACGATACAAAAATCTGTACTGTAATACTAATAACATTTCAGTACTACTGATTTTACCTACTACCACAGACAAGACAGTTCTCATAGTAAAGTCGGTTGTAATAATACTGGTCATTTCCTACGGTTTCTGAACGCATTTTATAGCACTAATGATATGTGCGTAGATAATAGTACATTACGTAACTAGGGCGGTGAATTCGTGAATGCCCCAGAACGCAGGTGTTTGTGCATAAATATGCGCTCTGGGGCTTTACGAAATACCGCCCGTATTGAGTACAAAATTTTACGTCTACACCTGGCTACAATGCGAGTTTTCCTGTACGCGCAGCGTGCAGTAAAACTCGCATTATGGCCAGGTGTGACGTAAAAGATCTTTACGCAAGTTGTTTGCTAGCAGAGCCGTAAATTCTGTGTTTCTATTTTCGTCTGTATGTATATATATATATATACATAAATATATATATATATATATATATATATATATATATATATATATATATATATATATATATATATATGCATTTGTATGTATTTTATTTATTTGTCTATTGTCGTTATTTATTATGTATGTATATCCACTGTGTGTTTATATCTGTAGTTGCACCGCCCACAATTTGTCTGATTTGCCCATAGGTTAACTGGTAGAGAATGCTTTCGGCATTAAGTCCGCCTTTTGTACGATAAGTTGTTCTTTTGTGCAATAAAGATTAAACAAATAAATACTTATTAACTTTTTGGTATGGAACCCTAAGCGAGAAATTATTGTCATAATTAACGCCTCGGTGCTGTATAATGTAAGATGGTATTGAGAAGCCAAATTCCAAGAATCTTCGATTAAATACGAACGGTGAGATCTCAGATAACATTCTTGGAGGAAGGTACCAAAAGCGAAAAAAAAACTTGTAATTCGCGTTCGGATTCTCTTTCAAGATTCAAGTGACTCCTTGGCAAGGCTAACACATAGCAGGACAGCAGTCAGCACGTGAGTCAGGGCCTGATTTACCCACAGGCAGCAAACGAAAATAACCATAGAATGAGAGCTTCTTACAAATTTCTATCCAAAGTACCTGGGTCATACTCAAATTTAGGTTCGCGTCTTTTCTGTGGACACTATAAAAGTTAAGAGCTACGAAGCCTAATTTTGGTTTGTACTATTAATCCGCATAAACAGCGTCTCCTCTTTTGTACGACTATTCGATAAAAACCTGATTTATATGCAGGTGAGCTCTTAATTATTGACCACAGGAGAGACGAATTTTGCTTGTACTGTGTGTTCGGGTGAACCCAGTGTATAAACGAAATTCGTCTCTCCTGTGGTCAATAATTAAGAGCTCACGTGCATATAAATAAGGTTTTTATCGAATAGTAATATAGAAGAGGAGACGCTGTTTATGCGGATTAAGAGTCCTATCAAAATTAGGCTTCGTAGCCCTTAACTTTTATAGTGTCCACGGGAAAGACGCGAACCTAAATTTGAGTATGACCCACCTAAATACGTTCCTAAAACCCGGTTTACGCATGTTCGTACTAAACGACTGCTTGGCATCGTTTTGACACCCCGCCCCCTTGCCCGCATAATGGCAATACCCCCATTCTGTGGGGCCATTTTGCAGGGCTACTTAACGCCCCGGCCACGACTTCCGTTCACTGCGCGGTCGAGACGCACAACATACTGTGGTTAGTTGGGATCACACGCAATGGATTAGAAAAACTGCTGCCGCTGCCGCTTGAAGTCGTGGCCGGGCCATAGACTTCTATGGTTTTTTCTTTTGCTGCCCACAGGCTAATAAGGCTAGAGCCTAGGGCGCAAGTACCAAGCAAAGGGGCGGCGGGGGGCGCGGCACTGAGATGAGACTTACTTACATTTCATAATTAGCGGCGGTCAGAACTCTAAATCAGGCTCTGCCGTGAGCTGTGTCGCGGTGAAATAAACTTTGCATCTCTTTCTAGGCGTTGTGATGGCCGTGCTGGAGTTGTAAGCGGCGATAGGCTACCACGTCCGTCTAGCATTAGGATTCCGGCGTGTATACCTACGCTTGTTTGCCACCATCGTGGTTAAAACGTCATTAGACCCCTTAAAAATGTTCTCATTAATCTTAAAATGCCTCTGATAAATGAAATCGGTTTTGTCCCTTTCCTACAAACATAAAGTCAGAGTGACAGATAAAGACAAACGAATTTAAACGGCGTTTTAGCTACAGTTGGTTTGTTGAACGTTTATGAATACGGGCATAGGCTTTAAGAGGGAAGAACACCTTTGGAATGCTACGTCCTCGTCCATACAAAAAGAGGAGACATTTTTCCACTTTTAAATATTTTCCAATATCAATGATTTTTCTGTACGTTATTGGCACAATGAAAGACTCGGTTTATAGTTTAAAGGTTTTCCTTTTTTCAAAATTCGCAATTAAACTTATATGTACCTCAAATACTTTTTTTAAATAAGCGAAACCTATAAGTTAACCAGAATATATTATGCTGAAGCGAATGGAGAGGGCTATCTTGGGAATTTCTCTGCGCGATCGCATCAGAATTGAGTATCCGCAGCAGAACCAAGGTAACCGATAGCCCTCCGAATCGCTAAACTTAAGTGGCAGTGGGCGGGGCACATTGCACGTAGAACCGATGGCCGTTGGGGCGGAAAGGTTCTCGAGTGGCGACCACGTACCGGAAGGCGCAGCGTGGGTATGCCCCCCACAAGGTGGACTGATGACCTGGTAAAGGTCGCGGGAGTCCGCTGGATGCAGGTGGTGCCGGACCGGTCATTGTTTGGGGGAGCCTATGTCCAGCAGTGGACGTCTCTCGGCTGTTATGATGATGATGATGAAGCGAATAGCGATTTGTTAAAATTATTTAGTGGAAAACGTTTTCTCCCGAGATGTAAATTTCATATAAAAAGTACGTATAGTCAGTCGCGAGCGCTAATAAGGAATCCACTTGCCTCCGTTTCATTTAGCCTCGGCCTCCAAACATTGCCGAGGAAACTTCGTCGGTGTCCAATTTCACGGGTATCACCCTCGTGAACTGACAAGCGGGATAAAGATACAGACGTATCAGCCCCCCTATTCTGTAACTTGTTTAAGCTCACCTCAACGCTCACCCGCAAATATATCTTGACACCGCGATGCGTAGCAACTAAGCGCAGGTAGAGGTCTAGTTTCGTCACGGGTGACCGGCGGAGTGAGCCGCTTTAGCGCGTAGCGTACAGCCCAAGGGTCAGCTGAATAGCACTTGTTTCTGTGGTCTGAACATTTTTAGTTTCTGTGGACAATTCATCTTGAAATCCTAAAGAAAAATCAATAGAATGCGAGCTCCTTACAATCTACCCAAACACGTGTCTAAAACCCGATACGCGCATTTTCGAACTAAACAGCTGTCTGGCATCGTTTTGACATAATTTATTGAATCAGGCGTTACTTTGCGGAAGTCCATGATATATTACGAGAACAATATTGCTTTGCTATTCCGCTAAAAACGTGCTGGTCTATTAGTGAAGATAAGATGCAACTATTTGCGTAAAAACATGCAAAAAATTACAGCAAACCACCACCAATAATGACAAAAACCTCGACACGTGTTTCGCCTCTCTACGAGGCATCATCAGGAGATGCTGGCAGGAGATGTTGCTTGCGCCACGTCCACTGAGCAAAACATCACTGAGCATTTTGATTTGTAATATATCGTTTTGACATCCTCCATCCCCGCATAATGGCAATGGCACACAATCTGTGGGCACTGTGGGGCCATTTTGCGGAGCAACTTAGGGTGGGTTGCACCAAACCAGTGATCGGAATTAGGTGAGCTAAAATACCTATTCTTCGCGAGAGGACATAATATAGAGTGGCACAACCGGATAGAAATATTATTATTTTTTGGATTCCGGGTATTCGATGTTTATCCGGGCACTGCGAATACTAGCCGTAATGTTGAACATCCATTCTTTTCCTTATAGAAATTTTGTAAAGTTTGTAGTAAAAATGGTTACATTCTTGCAATGAAGTTAAAATTATAAGAAATCCGAAAATGTGAAATATATGATTAAATTAAGTAATCTGTGTATTCCTATTCATTGTCAGTGCTAGTCAGATTGGCGAAAATATCGAAAATAATATATCGGATACCCGGAATCCAAAAAATAATAATATTTTTATCCGGTTGTATCCACTCTATATTATGTCCTCTCGCGAAGTATAGGTATTTTTGCTCACCTAATTCCGATCACTGCACCAAACCGTCTGTAATCCTAAGCGGTGTTCGTTAACATCCGAATGTATGTAACGTTTGACAAGTTTCTATGAGCTGTCAGCGCCATATTTAACGTTGATCGGTCTGTAATCGTAAGTCGGTGCAACCAGCCCTTAGACTTTTAGGTTTTTTTTTCGTTAGGTATTATAAGCGATGTTTGTTATCAATCACGCAAAAACGGCTGAGCGGATTGAGATGAAATTTGGCGTGGAGATAGTTTATGACCTGGATTAACACATAGGTTACTCTTTTTCCCCATAATCATCCTCTAGAGGGATACTATTGGGGATGGCCGTTGACACGGGAGTTCACGTGGACGAAGTCGCGGACGGTAGGTACCTACTTAGTTACCTAGTTACAAAAATGGCTTGTAAATTTAGCGAACTGGCTGGCAGAGCAGGGATCGGGTGGCACTTTTTCCACTGGTATTTTTTTCCGTTTCCGTGGACAAATCTATTTAAGAAAAAAATTGTGTAGTTTTCATGCAATGGCGAACTAACTGGTGGAACAAATATTGAGACGGATAGTAAATAGCCCTCTTTTTGTAGTTTCTTTTTTAAATTTAGAGTAGAATAGAAATATATTTATTAATTCATGTGCCCCCATTCCACAATAAATAAAAAACTGTGGGGCATTTCATAGGGATGTCCCGTCCCCACTTTGTCTCTATTTTTCAAAGTCAGAATTACAAAGTTTTTATTAAGGGGCTACCCGAGGTTTCCATCGATTTTAGTCAAGTTTTGAATCGTATCTCCTTCTTTTGCACTACAGATAGAAGTATGAATCAAACGGTTATCGGTTCTTCAATCTTTTGAAACAAATGAATACTTAATGTTGTATAATTTTTTTAAAGATTGTCTTAAAAAACACTAATTTCGTATCTCTATTGACGTGGAAGATCTAACATATACGAAATCTACATATTTGGGTTTGTCTGTGACGTCTCTAAAAACTGGTCTAGGGTTTTCATTATAAACCAATTAACACAAAAGTTATGGCCAGAAAACGGGTTTTTTGACCTAAAATGGTTCAACTTTGATGCCAAATATCTCGAAAACGATGAACTTTGAAGTAAATATGGGATACTATATTGCTTAAAGCCGTTGTTGTTAATATAGTAAGCTAAAAAAAACATAAAAAAACTAAGGGATTCAGATCGAAGGTCATTGGCGTATGGGAGCCCCTTAACTGCAAAGGTGGCAACTTAAAATACGAAACGACCTGTCTGAAGTTAAGCAGCCTATGGACGTTCGATTCCAGAAAACGAGACTTGAACTTCTTTATTAAAATACTAGCTTCCGGCTGCGACTTCGCCTAGGTAGACCTGGGATAAAAACTATCCTATATTGTAATTCAGGCTATAAACTATCTTCGTGCAAAATTTCGTGACTATCGGTTGAGCCGTTTAAGCGTGATTGAGTTACAAACATCCAAGCATCTACACATCCAAACTTTCGCATTTATAATATTAGCAGGATAGTAGGATCGAACTAACGGTAGGAGAATGATGAATGAGTAGGATAATAACGGGTCACTCATATCTTTAAGGTCGAATATCGCTTGACGAGTTTCTAACCAATACAACAACCTATTCTTAATCGTGGGTGCTAAGCGCGCCGGCATCGCAAGGGCTCGCGATTAAGGACCTCGCATTGGTTCGAAACGTTCGAAACATGTCGAGCGTTATTCGCCGCGATAGCGTTATCACATCTTTGAAGAAAGATGTGCCTGTTGTTTCATTATATTTCAACTAGCTGCTGCCCGCGACTCCGTCCGCGTGGAATTCGTTTACATCACAGCTCCATACAAACTTTTACCCCCCATTTCATCCCCTTAGGGGATGATTTAGGGGATAAAAACTACCCTGTGTCACTCTCAATCCCTTCAACTATTTCCACTTAAATATCACGTCAATTCGTCACTCCGTTTTGCCGTGAAAGACGGACAAACAAACACACACATACACTTTCCCATTTATAATATTAGTATGGATATATCTGGGACTCACGGGAGTTATCTATACATATAAAATTGAGCTTATTTTGTCATAAAATCCTGCAGATGTCGCCTTTTGTCGTCTAGAATTGGTCCTCGTTTAATATGTATCTATGGTAATCTACTATTACAGTACATGGGGTGCTACTTTCCCGTACTAGTGCGTAAAAGAGCACTTTCCGTTCATATGTCGAAACTTTAAAGAGCCATATGTATAGTAAAACGTTGTACGATACACGTGCGAATAGGTAATTCACAACTCGTGTCGATTTAAAACACTCCCTTCGGTCGTGTTTTAATCTATCACCATTCGTTGCGAATTTCCTATTTTCGGCACTTGTATCGTAAATAACTAATATTTTACACAAGACATTGCACATTACAGACAAAATAGGTTATATGTTGATCCACTTGCCATTGACTTTGACAAATCAGCCCTCATCAATTTTCTGCCTCACAGGCTATATTTTTTCCTCATACCTCAAAGGGTTCTCCATAATATGGGACCCTACGTCGCCCTATCTCAAAAAATCAATCAGTGGCGCTCGGACAGTGACAACTAGCTTTGGTTATCTGTCAAGACTGGGGTCAGTGACCGGTGAAGAACCTCTAAAGCGTGTTTTACGGGCATATGTTTTAAGGGCAGTACCCGGTCACAATATCTGTGCACCTGACCTCGAACAATAAATATTAAAAAACAAAACAACAATAAAGCGAAAATATCAAAATTATCGGGACGTGTAGCGGCAACGAAGATGCTAACAGTACTGTCGCACCGGGGAGTTTCGCTTTAATGTTGTTTTGTTTTTTAATGTTTATTGTTCGAGGTCAGGTGCACAGATATTGTGACCGGGTTGTATACTCATTCTCTTTGAATGTTTTTTTTATTAATATTATTACAGAATATTAGGTATATATATTTGTAATATTTTATCTAGAAACTGATCGTTCTCTTAGAACTAAGTGTGTCATATAAATCGTAATTCTAACCCTAGCACAGGGCCTCGGTCTTTTTGGGCTGATCGCACACTGTCTAACACTTGTCTAGACCATTGTACTAGAATTAAGAATAGTGATATTTCATTTACATTAATTATTACATTTCCCTGCAAAACTGTTTTAACAGTTTGTCTCCTTGTACGAGTCTCTGTAAAAACTATCTACTCGTATTTATCACAATATTTAACACTTTACACTAAGATTATTCACGCACATAAAGCGTCGTTGCATGTGCTTGTAAGCAATTGTCACACAAGTGTTTTAAGCTTATTTGGCTCGTGTCGATTTATCTTCGGGCAAGGTATTTATTTAGTAGGTACCTACGGATGTCGTTTTGCTAAAACGTTCTATTCTATAGTTCATGTAGGTAAATCTTAATAAAATAAATAATAAATATTCGTTGAGTACTTAGGTATTTATTATGATTTTTACGTCACACTTAGCCGTAAAGTGGCAACTAACATCCGCTACCTACGGGTGCCCAAGTTTTTGCTGCCCAGGGGAGCCGTAAAATGTTGTAATCACCACGGTCGGTAGAAAAAAATCCTGAGATCGCATATTTATCGCTTCGCATATATATTACCCATTTGCTATTCTGAATTTCAAAAACGTTAAAACATCAATTATAGCTACGGCGGTAGGTAAAACAAAGAATGTGCGATGTGAAGCTTCCTTTATAACTGCCCGTCTTGAGTAGAAAAAAAAAACTACCAAGAATTGGTTGAGAAAGGCGACCCTTTCTCCTCTACGAGAACAGCTGGAGAGACAGAGATACGAAATAATTTTAGCCCAAACTGAAGCAGAGAACTTGGTTCGTTTTGCTCCGTCGTTCAAATATTAGGTATGGATTGAATGACATAATAGTACATTACGTAACTAGGGCGGTGAATTCGTGAATGCCCCAGATCGCTATTTGCTAGTTATCTACGCGATCGCAAACAATTTGTACAGCATGGGCATTTCGTTTCTGAACCCTACCATACCCGGTCTGGCGTTAGCCAAGGCTCGATTTTGGGCCCTTTCTTGTTCGGTGTCATGATAAATGACCTTGAATCCGTTGTCCAGAACGCGAAGTGTCTCCTTTACGCAGACGATTTGAAGCTTGTGTACGGAGTGGAATGTGCTGCTGACTCTGTATCGTTGCAGGATGATATAGATTCGGTTTACCGGTGGAGCATGGACAACAGGCTTTGTTTTAATATCGCAAAGTGCTGTGTCTGTACTTTTAGCAGAGCTTGCGTTCCCGTACATTTCCAATACCTTCTAGGAGCTGGAACAATTAATAGAGTCCATACAGTAAAAGATCTAGGGGTTACATTTGGCTTGCGCTTAACCTTCCACGAACATATTAAAGACCTTGCTACTGCTTGCTATCGTAGATTAGGTTTTGTTATACGTAGCACTAAGGATTTCCATGACCCGGCTGTTATAAGGACTCTATATAACGCTCTGGTTAGGAGCAAATTAGAGGCTTCGGCGATTGTATGGAATCCTTATGAGCCGACATACGCTTTGATTCTTGAGAAGGTACAAAAAACTTTCTTAAGAATGCTGTATAAAAAGATCTATGGGCAGTACCCCTACTTGTATCCAACCAAGTTCTTACTTGGGACCCTTGGATACAATTCGTTGGAAGTGAGACGCAACTTCTATCTTCTTACAATGTCTTGTAGGGCGTTGCGTGGTGAAGTGGATAGTCTGGACTTGGTTGGGAAACTGGTGCGACTGTTTGTACCTGATGTCCCTCGAATAACCCTAAGACCTCGTGCGCGTCCATTATTGGCAGTGCCAGTGGTCCGTACATTGTCGCACAGGAACTCGCCACTTGTTCGGGCGATGAAGCTTCTCAATGCGCTTCTGATGTCAGTACCTGAGTGCGACTTTTTTGCATGGCGATGGGCACCGGTTAGTTGTGCATGTTTAAAGTTTTGCGAGATGATGGATAGCAGACAATCCAGTGTTCCAATATAATTTAGTGTCTCTTTATGTACCTATGTTTACCAGTGCATTGGTTAAGTTACAACTGTAATGCTGTGTAAATAAATAAATAAATAAATAAATAAATCGCAGGTGTTTGTGGCCCGAACCGAAGGTGAGGGCCATAAATATGCGCTCTGGGGCTTTACGAATTACCGCCCGTGTTGAGTACAACATTTTACGTCTTCACCTGGCCACAATGCCAGTTTTCCGGTACGCGCAGCGTGCAGTAAAATTCGCATTATGGCCAGGTGTGACGTAAATTATGTTACCTACTTAAATCTGTTGTTCGTTCAAATTGTAGATAGGTACGTAGGTATTAATGTATCGATTTGTACACACGTTGTATTCACAGCATGCTAAGGAATTATGTCTCATTAGGACACTTATGCAGTATCTATGTCCTTATGCCTGTGGTGTAGTGCCTCTGTTTTCTACGGTTATTGACCCGTCCCTGTAACAGACGCAAACTTTTTGAAATATCGCCAACGTGTAAGGTTTGCCCTCGTGTAGTAACTGGACGCAATTACCTCATGTATAAGTAATATAATTAGACTGTCATTTAAACTGGAAATCACACGTTGAAAAAGTTTAAAATAAATTATCCCGTTTCGTATATGCCCTGAGCATATTGAAAACAAATGCAGGTGTAGAGTGCGCCCTGGCTGCATACCACTCGCCATGGGGCCATAGTACTGACATCCACCACGTATTTGTCATGCAAAAGAAATGTATACGAATCCTTAATTGCAAACATACACCAACCCCATAACTGCAGACCACATTTTAAGAACATGAAACTTCCCTTCATCTGTTTTGATTGAGGATCCTACACGAATTTTTGGTCACCTTTATGCATTTTTTTTATTCATAATTTATTTTTTCTAATGCGGCGCCGAGGCTTGTACCCACTATTTTGTTAACCCACCACAGACGAAGGGTTCCCTCTCTTCGCTATATATATTAGAAACTTGCTACTTTTGTTCGTAAAAACCTGCACCTGTTTAAATTTAACCAAAACACTCGCAGATGTCACAAGCTGGAACTTCCTGAACCTAAACTAGAAATAAGTATATAAAATGGACCATATCACCGAGCAATAAAAATATATAATAAAATTCCCAACCAGATAAAAAATGTATCAACTGACACATCCTTCGTACACAGTCAAAACTAAACTTACAGATTAAATGTTACTATTCCATAGCTGAATTTATGGAATATACAAATTTATAATGTGTTTGCCGTAATTTTTTTACCTATCGATATTAGTTAGATATAAATTATGTACATAGTATAAGTTACCTGATTGTTGCTACACCCTTCCAGGGTGTATCTTAGTTTTAAGTACTTGGTTGCAAATAAATCTTATCTTATCTTATCTTAATATTCACTTACAGGTATGGTAGATATATGTTTGCAATGCTTGATTTGAAAATATTATAGTGGGCACTTAACTACTTAATGGTAGTTATTGTGATAGGGAATTTACCACGGGTGGGCATTGTTGCCTACCTACCCTAACACTAAAATTAACATAGAATCTTTTTAGTAAGTATACTTACCAGTCTCGTTTCATATAATTTTTATGCGCAGAAAAAAATCCCTTAACAATCAAAAACGACCTACAATATTGCTCACCAGACATAGTAGACAGTAGAAAAATAGTGCTAAATAAAACATAAACAATGGCAGACAACAGGCGGTCTTATCGCTAAAGAGCGATCTCTACCAAACAGCCTTAATAATAAATAATGAAAATATAAATCTTTTTTCTGTCTATTTATTTAATAAATTGTATAGCAATATCCCCCCTCAGTCACCGTATCTAAACTTTGTCAACCGTCAGAGCAACTGTTAGACTATTTCGCGCGTCCTTACGTAAGCCTCTTTAGCTCAGTGGTAGAGCACTGGTCTCGTAAACCAGGGGTCGTGAGTTCAAACCTCACAGGAGGCACAATATGAATTTGGTTTTTTGTTATTATATTATTTTTAAGCTTGCAAATATTTGATCTCAGTTAAAACTTAATTAATAATGGTTAATTTTACTTATATCATACAATATTTATTTTCTTTCGTTGTGTTCCTTATTACCCGACTGCCCGAAGGAGAGGAACCCTATTTGTTTTCAAATCAAACAAATTATTTTAACTTTATTAAATTGAAGGATTAGATTTTAGGTGGATTTTGGTTGGGGGGCTTCAACCCTTTGTGTGGGGCCGAATGTAAGATTTGTCCCGGAAAACTCTGATAGTCAGGGGGGCTAGGCTGCTCCTTTATAATTGAAGCCGATTGCAGAAGAGGGTTTAAGGTACCATAAAAAGTTATAAAACATATTGTATTCACGTTTCAGCCGGTACTTATCACTAAATCTCCCATGCGGATTTCAGAAATTAGTAAATAAGTTTTACAAAATTACGAATTACTTGTTTTAATAATAAGTCGGAGTCGTAATAATGAACGAACAGCCCAATATACATATTTATGTACCTGTAAATTGCTGTTTCCACTAGAAAATATGCTATTAAAATTTCCCCCCAAAACCGTTTTCATTTTCAATCCAATCAACTCCCAGTCCGAATAATTTCGATTTCGATTTTCACAATCCATTTCACTTTAAAAACAAGTCAATAACATAACTTTCTCTTTGGTTTCAGAACACGGAATGCGAAATCAGATAGACCCCTGAACTCCGGATAAAATCCCAGTGAATCAGTTCTCTTTTCAAATTTAAAT
The DNA here is from genome assembly GCA_945867215.1 of Epinotia demarniana. Classification (NCBI taxonomy): domain Eukaryota; kingdom Metazoa; phylum Arthropoda; class Insecta; order Lepidoptera; family Tortricidae; genus Epinotia; species Epinotia demarniana. The sequence goes on along the minus strand of OX244278.1, from coordinate 4,359,509 downwards.
AGTGTTCGAAATTCAAAATGTTCCGGTATTGGTTGTGTTTTGTTTTCTTTCTGGCGGGCAACTGTGGGGCCAACAACTGTAGGGATGCCAACCTTTGCTGTCCCGGACGGGACAGTGCTTGTGTCGTTCAGAAGGCCCATCAGAACGCGATCATAGAAGACCTGACGGACAAGCCGTGCTACTGTGACCACGCTTGCTTGAAGTTGGGGGACTGCTGCTCGGATTTTAGAGAGACTTGTGGAGGTGAGTGGTTTTATGTTTACAATTACTCCCTTATTCAAACAATACAAAAAAGTATGTTGTACTGTTATAAAAACATGTTGATGTAACAGGTAAATACACATTTATCCATGTTTTATGAATTAAAAAAAGTCAATAAAAACACGTTATTATAAATGAGCCATGATTCCGTTACCGACAGCGGACAATGAATACTCAAATCAATAATAAACAGCTGGAATCAAAAGATTAAAAAAACCATTTTTTTTGCAAATATTATTTATTTACACTCACGCGATTAGGATTAATAATAACGACACCTGAAAAAGTCAAATCCATCAAGCCGTTTGGACTGTATACATTCATACATACGTTCGAAAAACATAACCCTCCTTTTGAGGCAATCGGGTAGTAAAAATTAAAATAATTAATTGAAAACGAATTTTACATACATGAGTAGTCATCATAATTATACGCTAAATTTAAAAGGGTCGGCAACGCACTCGTGGCTCTGGAGCCGGTGTCCATAGGCTACGAGGTCTGTTTACCACCAGGCTGGCCATTTGTTGCCACCGTCGCGTCGGAGCACAAAAAAACCCTCTTTAGTGTTCAACTTACCCGCTACACTCATTAAATATTCCTTAACAGCGCCATTGGGCTTCTTTTTTTAATTTAACAAGCAGTTAACGAGTCCTGTTCTACCTCGGCGTAACTAAATGGCGTAAGCGCCATACCTTTTCTCAATAAGATAAGCCTTTTTGTGACGGTAGGGATGGGATCAGAGTAACGGTCGGTATCCCGTTACCGTTTACCGGGTATAAAAAGTAAGGTGCCTTATTGTGTACTTGCAGCGATAAATATGGATGTTCGAGTTTTTCGAACTAAGCAACGATTTTAATGAAACTTCATTGTTATTTATCTTTGGTTTTAGGTATTATTTTACGATAATTACATATGGGCATAAAAGGTAAAATACAAATAAAAACAACAACAACAAAATCAATAAAAACATAACTTATTTTTATTAAGTAGTATTGTACCTACACCATCGATGGGTGGCAAATAAGCATACGACCTGTCAGATGGTTAGTAGACGCCGGAGCCTGTGGATGCTCACAAACGCGAAGAGTCACGTAGTCACAAGCGCGTTGCCGTGCACTGTATTTTGCTGTGACAGCTATAGGTCCCTTATTCTCAACACCAGCGCATCCTTGGCAGCCCTGATAAATGGGTTAATCTAGTCACAAATCATAATGAATGTCGACATTCATACTGATCGACCAATGTTACGACTTGCGATAACCTAAAATCCAAAGTTGTTGAGACCTGCCAGGGTTGCCACTACGGCTAAACTCTACACAGCACCTCCGAGGCGAAGATACAGCCGTTTGCGAGGCCGGCGTTATGCCACGGCGATGACATGCTAATGGGAGAGCCCTAACAACGAACGGTCACGTGCTATGCGGTTGAGCGGGATGCCACGATTTGAGTGTTGTAGCTGGAATACATCGGTTTTGTTAGACAGTGGACCTTCTGTACTTAAGAAGTATTATTTTTTCTGTGCTACTCGCCTTGTTTATAAAAATAAAATAGGCACTTTCCAGATACAAATATGTTTTCTCACAAGGTATATTCTGGCGTTATATCCAAGTAGGTAAGTTAGTTTTACTTGACATGAAATAATAAGTTTAGGTATTTTTCCCTCGGGAAGGAAATAACATTTTTCTTAGAAATAGACTTTCAGAGATATTGGAACGCAGAAAATTGCCAATATAATTTAAGAATAATAATGGGATTGAGAATATCTTATGAAGTTTACTTGATTTATAACTTATTTCAATGGAGATCTATAAGGTACATAGGTATTCCTGTTAGCAAGATCTAGGTTCAACTATCATAAACATAGTTATACCAACTTACTTAGGACTAATCGCATTTGTCCTTTAATAGTAAGTAGATAGATAGCGCGAACGGGACAACTGCTTTATACATATGCCATAAATCATGTTTAGTGGAAGTGGTGATAATGAAAAATTAAAAAAAAAAAACTTAATGCAATCCTTTTCAAAATTGCTTTTTTGAGGTTAGATATGAGGATATCACGTATCATTTGTGGTATATTGAATTTTAAAAAAATCAGCCATATCGTGTTAAATAAAATGTTTCGGCACTCCCCCCCTAAGGGAAATTTTTTTAGGAACTGCGGGTCAAAAAAATTGTTTTGCCCTATAGTATGTGTGTGCCAAACGGCTAAACTGTACATCGATTTGCGGTTTTTTTAAGCGTAGGGCTACCACTATGTTAGGCTGCGGCACATTTCCTGGAACTATTTTCAGCTTTAAATCGTTATGTTACATGGATATTGAGTAACAGTTACAGCGTTGCAATTATCGATACCCTATTCTATAATTAATACGTAGGTGCATTAACCTAGAGGGATACATAACTATTGTTAATGCAATATGAATCCTTAATAAAGCCTAAATTTTGGTCACACTTCAATACCTACTTACTAGTTTAAAACCTTTTTGAAAACATTGTATAGGTATATATTTACGTATCAAATCCCCTTTAGACTGGAATTTTGCCAGAAACGTGGTCTGTGTTTGATATAGCATATACTTGAGAGTATTAGAGTTGGCCGAAGTGCATCAAAGTCTATTCAAAAAGCAACTCTATTTTCTAACGTATTATATTTTAATTCCAATGAAGGTTTTATAAAAAGTCGGCTACGATAAATAATCTCAACACTACATGTTAGTAGATACCAACAGTATGCACAGTATAAACAAATTCGAAGCGTGAGCGTGAGCTGGAAAATGTTGGCGTAACGCCTGGTCGGGATAGGTCACCGAAACAGACGCGGGACAACTTTTTGCCATCATTTTGCGTCAGGCGCTTACTTTATTAGATAAAGGGCTGGAACAAAATATTTTACACGTGTATAATTTAATTAAAGGTAGTATTTTGGTTTTGATACAATTTCTCAAATAGGTCAGTTTTTTGTTAGGTTTTCTGTGATGTGTAAATGGTAATGGTAATGGTAAAACAGAACGTCCTAATGTTGTCATTTAAAGAAAAAAATGTCCTGAAAGACAATTTAATAGAAACCATATAAAACCATTTAGCCATGGTAGCTTTGATCATAAAAATAAACAATTTACATACTTGAAAAATGACATTTCCACGTAAACCATTCGGACTCGACTGGACCTTTTTCATTATGCATGTTGACGTCGCAAGTATAATGTGAAGTGCGGGAGTTTAAGCTGGTACTTAGCGGGATGAATGGGAGCCACCAGCTGCCGCGGGATATTAAAAAAACGTATTAAAACAGGAGGTTACGATGTACAGTAGGACACAAAATATTTGAAAAATTCAGTTATTTAAAAAAAAAAATGGATTATAAAATTTTACTAAACTATGAGTGAACACTTGAAACAGTAATACCTAGGTAGTTTGAACGTGCTTTTTACTTTTATTAAGAGTTAAAATGTTAACCGCTTCACTTTCGAAGTCCTCCTACAACGGTTGTGGACGCACACCTACGACGTCGTTGGCCATTAAATGGTTGAGGAGGGACGATCTTCATTAAGACGCAAGCAAAGTCAATGTTTGTTTAACTATATTTGATTTGTTTGTTTGATAAAATGCTTCTTTTGTTTAACTATATTTTTGACGACATCTAATCAAGAATGAGCTTGAAATCGCCAGTGACCACCAATTTTACATACGCTTTTTAACAGGTTAAATACTTTGGCGACGTTCTTTTAAATAAGTATACCTATGTACGGAATCTAGCTAATATGCTTTTGAGAAATTGTTGACAGAATCTCCGCCAGGTGTATTTTATTGCGAAGCAGTAAATTTTTGTCAGGTCGTAGGTAATTTATATCCTATTTAGTTAGGTATCTACGGAACTATTTAGAGATCACATGTTACACTTTTCGCCCCAACTGTACCCACGAAAAACAAACAAAATAGGCGCTAGAGCGCTTCGTATGCAAAGAGGCAGGTTGCCGGCTCGGATTAGTCTCCTAGATATTGCCCGCGAAATAAAACATCATTTGCACGTGGAAATCCCGGGTTTTAGAATTTGCTACAACTTAGTGCAAGAGAAAACTAAAGGGTTAATTTCACCAAGCTAGAATATTTAGGGTGAGTTACAACAAGCCGCCTTTAATCATAAGCGGTGTTCATTAAAATCTGAATGAATGGAAAGACTGTGTTGGGTATGTGTTGGCGTTGCCAGTCTGTCAAATTTTCCATACATTCAGATTATAACAAACACCTGCGATAGACGGTTTGGTGCAACCCACCCTTTCTTTCTTATTATAGTAAAGAAAAGAGTAGCAATGTTGGTTAGAGGCAGGTGAGCCTAGGTAAATGAATTCCCTGCGTAAAAGGCATTCGGGGTAGTAAATTTCGCCCAAGTATCGTTGTGGAGATCTGCAATCAAGATAAGCAGGAACGCCGCCTTATTTATATTTTTTAGGCTGCGTCAGTTGACGCTTTATGATCGTGGTGGTAGAAGGTGGTTAGAAAATATGTAAAAGGCTGTCTTTGAAGTTTAGGAAAATACATATACCTAACGGTTCGATACCGCGGAACAGGTATTCTGACCATTACTTAACGAGGGGCGTTTGTAGAAGGCGTAGGTACATTTGCGAGGAAATAATGACTACTAAAGACAGAAAAATCTATGTTTCACACAACGGCACCAATCAAAAAATTTCGAAATTGACAATTTCACTTCCAGATAAGTAGGTACGAGCGCAGCTTCAATATTTCAACCAATCCCAGAGCAGTACAGTAGAGTATTCTTGCGGCGCGTGGCCAACTAGATTTTTTTCAACCAATGACAGAGCAGAATTCTAGTGGCGCGCGGCCAACTAGAATTCTTAAACCAATCAGATCACACACAAGCTCATAACTCCCTAGAGAGTTATGTAAATCCATAACTCCCATGGGAACAATTTAGGCCACTGTCCTGTATACAGGCATGGAATAACACCATTTACGAGCAAATGGGATGAAAAAGCCTGCATGGATGTAAAACTGTCTTTTGAAAATGTTTGAACCTCTTACTCGTAGGCCTCATGTTGCCTCTGGCTGTCAACACGACGAATCTTTAAAACAATAAAGAGTCGGCAACGTGCTTGAGATTCTTCTTTCTTCGAAAGTGTCGGCATAGCAATCATCGTAAAAAAAAGTTAAGGTATTCTGTCTTTGTACACCACACCACCGCCATTTTAACTTCTTTATAGACTCAGCATCCTCCACGTGTTATTCGCGCTTGTGCCCTTAAAGGAGCCCGGGGTCCGCTTTAACACCTAATTCCAAGATTTGGTATAGGTACTAGTTTTCCGAAAGCGTCTGCCATCTGACCTTCCAACCCAGAGGGAAAAATAGACCTTACTGTGATTAGACCTGTTATATTCCGTACTTTAATTCCGAAAAACTCATTTACAGTAGGTACATATGGTGCTACTTTCCCGCACTAGTGCGGAAAAGTGCACTTTCCGTGCATATTACAAAACTTTAAAGAGCCATATGTACAGTAAAACGTTGTACGATACACGAGCGAATACGTAATTCGCAATTCGTGTCGATTTAAAACACTCCCTTCGGTCGTGTTTTAATTTATCACCACTCGTTGCGAATTTCCTATTTTGTATCGTAAATAAGTATTACGAGCCGCGGTATTCCAACCTACGACCGCCATGGCAGCCGCATTCCTGAACCAATAGGGTACCGTAGCTTTTACTAACTTTTTTATAGACACACATACATAAATTAGGTGTTATATAGCCTTTCCAAAGCATGGCACCCAAGTATAGGGCACAAACGACCTCCAAAAACCCGTGGAATAGGACGCAAATGAGGCTTGGCGTCGTGTGTTTATGGGGGAGCCAATTTCGCGCTGAATTGAACAAACATCGCTGGCACTCGCTCCGAACTTCGATAAGTTCAGTGCATACGTTCACTCGTGACTGTTTACCGTGCCGTTGCTTTTATTTAGGCAAAGTATCGAACTAGTAGCCTGCGATTCCGCCCGCATAGAGCTCGCTAATTTGTTTATCGGCATGGGTGTATAAATCAATCAAGCCGATAAAATGACAGAACAAAAATTTAAAAAAAAATCTGTTTAGATGCATGGTGGCAAAAATAGTAAGTCCTGTTCGAGTGTCCCCCCTATTCGGGCTAACGTGCTACTACTGGGATTGTGAAAAAAATCGTAGCAGTTATACATATAATGAATTTGAAATCTAAACTATCACGGCTAAGTAGGCATAACTAGTTACCGAGTAATAATAGAGCAACTTAATAAGGCCAACTTTCGTACAAATTCGGCCGACACAACCGCACCATTTTGTTGGCGCGCGCGTGTCTATGTAACAAACACGGTTCTCTATTGTATGGGCAAAAATAATTTCCCAAAGTGTCACTTCCCTAAAAATGTTTCCCAAATTATTATTTGGCAAAGTTTTACATAGTCAAGTTTCATTTGGTCAAACGTATTATTTGGCATAACATTCGTTGTCCAAATGATTGCATGGCATACGATTTAGATCCTAATTGTGTAGTGCATACGAAATCTATTTGAGTGAGATTACATATTTTGCTAAGCGGGTAGTTTGTAAAAAACAAAAGTAAATAATTTATAGGTAAGTTTAATATGTTCTTTTGTACTATAGGTACTTAGGTTACAATATATTAAAATGCAAATAAGCAGCATGCATGCAAGCAAGCCCCGAGTCGGTTTCGCCCTTTTCATCGAGAGTCTTCAGCAAATCGACTCCACCCCGCTGCACGGGGTGTCTATTTCCGCTCTGAGGCACACAAGTGAACCCTAACCTAACCGACCAAAAACAGAGTTCGCTAATGACAAGCTATTTTTTCCACCCTGATACCTAATGTGCAAAATGAAAATTTGAACAAATGTTTTGTTTGGAAAACAATATTAGCCCAAACAAAGTGATTGCTTAATAAGCTTTTGTCTTAATAACACTTGACAAAGCAAAATTATGCCAGATGATATTTTGACTAAATGAACAAAATGCGAAACAAAAATGTGCTATTTGTTCGTTTGGGAAATGAAACTACTGCTATAACTTTTGTGGGAAGTGAAATTTGGCGAAAAATATTTTGCCGAAACAGCAGGATACCAACAAACACAGCGTGTCTATGCAACTACGTAACCCTGCACTGCGCGAGGCCCAACACGAACTTGGCCGGATTTTTTCATGCATTGACTATACAAAATAAGATTCGGGGCTACATTTCTCTCTGGTTTAGCTAGAACATTCCTTCCACGAACTAAAAACCCTATCCATAAATACAGTTCACATATTATTAGAACAAACATCAAGTGAATAGGGCCCTGCGGCGACGTTCTGTGGTGACGGTATACTATATAGGTCATAAGTAACGTTTTATTGCGACAAGAGTGTTGTAAAAAACTTGGCGCAGATTGCTTTTCGTCCCACTGCGACAAAATGAGGAAGCCGTTTTGATTTGGATCGATCAGAGTTTGTATTTGATACGTGGCCTGGTGGGCTGTCCATATATTACTTCGTTTCAAAATAGGGGGACGAGGTCTGACCACTGGATGACGGTAGTCATTTTATTAGGCGGGGATTCAAGGAATTAACTGACAATCATCATCATCATATCAGCCGAAATACGTCCACTGCTGGACATAGGCCCCCCTCAAAGAGTGCCAAAGTGACCGGTCCTGCGCCACCCGCATCCAGCGGACTCCCGCAACCTTTACCAGGTCATCAGTCCACCTTGTCGGGGGCCTACCCACGCCGCGCCTTCCGGTACGTGGTCGCCACTCGAGGTACTCCGGTACGTCGTCAAAAATCGACAAAAACGATGACGTAATATAGGTATGTACAAGCCCTACTTACGGCCACAGAATAAGCAATAATAAGTACTTAGGTACAGGCAGCAGTTGGTCAGCTGTAAAACTCAAATTACGGCATTCCGAATAACTTTACAACTTTGCCCGCTTTTTGCAGACTTTCACTTTTTTTTCAAGTTTGTTGGTCCATATTGCATTACTTATCTGTGGCAAAAACACATTGACATACTCTTCTTTGTGTGAGTGAGCAAACCATAGTCGAGAAGAGAGAAGTTTCTGTCCTGCAGAAAAAGGGTCTTAAACAGGCGGGCCAAAAACACGAAAAAAAAGAATATTGCCCACTTTTACTTACAATCTATTATCTTGGCTCGGAACATAATATGTTCGTTCGTGTCCATTTTATCGGCTATGTTTACCCTATAAACAAGACAGTCCTCGATAAGGTCCTATATTGATAATTAAGGCCTCGGGCAAGGACCGGCAAAACAAATATAGTTAGTCCCACACGATTTGAAGACTTATTTCCATGTGTATAGGCTTGTATTCACAATAACAAGTTTGAGCGACGTATGTCTTTTAGTAAGTTATGAAGCGAGGTCCTTCGAAAACTATTCATACTGCATATAGTTCTAATTTTAAACTTTATGAGCTTTGAATAAGGTTATCGTTTCAGTAACACATCTTAGCAAGATATATTGTTTTGCAAATTACTGGCTAATGAGGATACAATTTAAACTTTGCGTATACACCAAGTATACACCCCGCCCTTGCCCCGAATAACCCGATATATTTAAGTCATGCATTTATGTGGTTATATAAGGAGTAAAATTGTATACCCTGTAAAACTTGCGACCCTGTAATTTTACATAAAAAGATTCCTTTTTAATATCGAAATTCTGCATCTACAAGAAAAATCTCAATAATTAATTAATTACTGAACCATACAAAATTTTACGACAAACACGACAGGGGAGAACAACTGGACATTTGGACATACGAAAGAATTTTGGGCCAAGCTATGAAATAAAACATGTCTGACCTTGATACTGGTATTCAATGATGTAATATAAAAATTAGGTAGATATGTTACAAGCGCTCCAAAAGTGGCACACTAAAACTCATGCAATTGCCAGACCTCGCCTCAGTATCGCGCCAGCAATGGCTACGTGCAAACGTGTCGCAGTTGTCAGATTTGCAGCGCAAAAAATAAAAGATGCCGTCGTGTGTGATGCGATTTTGCACTAACTATACTAAAACAGCCAACAAAAGCTAGGGGATAACGTATCATTCGTAAGTAATCTACTTTTATATATAATATTAATACATTTTACGTATTCAATAATTACGTGCATAAAAGAAATTTCCAGATCATGTTGAGTGCAACAAAAATATACCCGACGCGTGAGTGCGATAGAGAAGCAATATCTTTGCCGATCAAAGAATACCACATAAACAGAGGGTCAAGGGTATCTAATCCTACGTCAATTTTGGAACACCTACGTGTATTAGTTTGTTAATAAATGTATACTTATATCCATATTTTTTGTTTCATTTGTAGTTATATTCAATGAATCTGATGATCATGTTTCTCAGAATAAGTAGTTTTCAAACGTTTTGGCTGTCAAAAAGACAAATGAAACTTTGGCAAAAATTTTGCCTATGTCTCTGCCATGACTATGAGAAATCCAACTACATGTACATGTCATAATGTCAAAACCCATCAATCCGTTTGGACTGTAGCCCATGAAATAGAATAGGGAAGATGCAATATTTAAAATTTTGTTTTCATTTGAAAAAATCGCATGTAGTGTAGAATGGACCACGAAAGTATATATTTTTTTAAATACTGGTACAAACTGTCTATTTAAACTTTCGCGCCTAAACAGTTCTACAGTTCCCTTTTGAGGTCGTATCGAGTTGCCATTAAAATCATAGGTTTACAGTCACTTGACGGCCGTTTATGCCAGCAAAAACGTATATTTCGACACTCTCAAGAAAAAAACTATGTTTGTGTGAAGAGCCGAGCATCTTAAATCGAAACGTATAAATTGTACAATAGTACGTAACGAGAATATGATAAGACGCAGTGTCTAGTCTGATTTATTAATACTCTTTGTATACACTATACTAGTCTCGGCTTCTGACACAGAAATAGCCATAGCATGCCGTCTCGCTTACATGAGACGGCATGCTATGGCTATTTCTGTGTCAGAAACAGAGACAAGTATAGTTTCTCTGCATCTTACGTCACAACACATTTTCTTGTCTCTTTTTCGCTCCCGGAAATAAGCATACCGTCCTGCTCTCATTTCATACCCATATTAGTGTGTAGTTGCAATATTCGCACCTCTTTCATGTGTGCGTAAGCCTGGCCATTTTTAAACACGGTATTTCGTATAGAGAACGTATCTACCTCATTATATATTACATCATTGCTGGTATTACTTAAATTGCAGTGCAAGTTATGCACATGTGGTGTTCGATAATTCGATGTTCGACGCAATAAATATTATGCACAACAATAATTAGGACAATCGATATTATGCGTAACGATTTCGGCGTAACATTATTATACATATACTACAACAATTATTAGGCCACACGTTTGTAGGCGAAAAGTGGTTATGCGACACGAAAATCGAACAATAAAAATTATGCCATCCGATATAGTTAGACCAGCAGTTTCCGATTACAATGTTCCTTAAACCATATAAGTGCTATAGAAGTATCAGGTACCGGAAGGTAGCTAATTTAATATTTCAGAAACCCTATGTGATCAGTGTTCCCCTAGGCAAGCATGTAGATTGTTCAATCTTGGGCTCGCTCGTGCTATTCTTTGCGTATTTGAGTCTGATCAGTAAATAGACTATTGTATTTTTACAAGACATTATTTGTCATGCACGGGCAAAGTTTATGGAGACAAAAGGTGCCCATAGCAACTCCTAAACTAATTTATTGAATCAGGCGTTACTTTGCGGAAGTCCATGTTATATTACGAGAACAATATTTCTTTGCTATTCCGCTAAAAAACGTGCTGGTCTATTAGTGAAGATAAGATGCAACTATTCGCGTAAAAACATGCAATAAATTACAGCAAACCACCACCAATAATGACAAAAACCTCGACACGTGTTTCGCCTCTCTACGAGGCATCATCAGGAGATGCTGGCAGGAGATGTTGCTTGCGCCACGTCAACTGAGCAAAACTGACGATTGCTTAATTGATTGATTGATTGATTGAACTCATGATGACAATCTCAACTAGCAAAAGAAAGTAAGTACCTACATTCGGGAACAAAATAAAAATGCTGTAGTCTGGCTTAGTCTTTGGAGTGGTATATTCAAAGTTATTATGTCATGTTATATTCAGAGATCTAAAGTATATACAAGATGATAACTAACATTAACTTAAATAAACTAAAACTAATAATACCTACCTTAAAACTTAAAACTGAGAAAATGGGACCTTGTAGAGGAGAACCGCTGGCTATCTGGTCATCCGGACATACGATTAGACTTTAGACCGGGATTAGACCGGTTTCTTCACGATGTTTTCCTTCACCGAAAAGCTAACGGTAAATATTCCGTACATAAGTTCCGAAAAACTCATTGGTACGAGCCGGCATTCGAACCCACGACCGCTGCTTGACAGCCGCATGCCTGAACCACTAGGCTACCGTAGCTCTCGTTATATAGACACAACTATACAAAATTATTTCAGTTTAGTCAGAGTCTTAAATGGGTTTGACAAGGTAAAACTGGCTATGATACTAGAATACAAAGATATAGAGAGACTAGATAGTTATAATAGACCGTCCGTCTTAGAAATTTACCCAACGAGCCCTATTATAAAATACCAAAGAACAACAATGAATATGGCAAGCGGGTATGGACCTCTTACTTACCTTATATACTGAACGGCTTTCTAGACATGTCATAGACGACATGAAAGGGAAACCTGAAAGTATCAAAAATATCACTAAGAAGGCACTTATTAATATAGCACATTAATATAGCTTAAAACTATACTAAATAAATAATTTAATATAAATGTTGAAAATGTTTAGATCTAGACTATCATAACATAGATAAGCACTAAACATTATCGCACTCCTTAGTTAAGCAAAATCTTAGTATGTAAAGATTACTTTAACCAAGTAAGTTCTGTAAACACTATTCTTTTTTTGTGAAAATAAACAGTTTAATTTTTTTTACTTTGATACAGTTCTAATAGCGAATTTACTATTAAACCTAGAAGAGTCAGATTGCAATGAAAGCTTCTAAAGTCAGATATGTTAAACAATTACAACTACTTAGGTACACCGAAAAGTTATTAATTTCCTTTGGCTTTACACTTTAAAATGTCTCCATCAAACTAGTCGGCCATTAATTTGGGCTCTCTTAACTAATACCCTTAGTTGAATAACTGAAATTAGCACAAAAGAAAGATGACTTAAGTGTTACGGAATTCCTGATAAGTTGAGGCATTTTGTCTAAGTTGGTAATCCCCGTAACACCTGTATGTAACAGTCTTAGGGACTCCGGGTGAGGCTTAGTAAAGCTTACTTGTTTGAAACTATGCATCGACTTATATATTATTATATATATATGTATATATATATATATATATATGTAGGAGTATAAGGAGGCTGGAGACAGGCATGTGTGACGGCGGATCCGACATTACGGACCGTGTGGGCATGCATGTGCAGGTATTCGCGAAATAAAAGTCACACAATATAACTCAATCACTATACTATTTAATTAAATTCACAAACACTACAAAGATAACAGAATTGCAATAATAAATCTCGATTAAAGAGCCAATGGGTTCGCAAGCGACCATCACGGGCGGGGCGCTGTCAACGAATAACCTCCCTCGCCGCCATGACACTTACAACTCCATTCGGGGTTACCCGCTCTTAAAATAAATCAACTTGATGTCAACAATTTCGACAACTACCCGCTTAAAGAAATAATCAACTTCTCAAACTATTCACGATTACTCGATTAATTGAATTCCAATACAATTCCTCGAAAATTATTAATCGCGCGCCGTTATATATATTTATGATCCATAGGTATGAAGACAATGGTCTCTGTTTCTGAAAGTTTCCCGTCAGAGTTTGGGTATTAAACTGGCATTGAACAATTTATCGCTGTTGCGATTCTTCTATCTGCTTACCCAGGCTGTGTGCTGATTTGCCACCGTCGTAGCATAAAAAATATTTTTCATCCTACGGCAGTGAACACCTTACCCTAAGGACGCTTGCGGCACCAGACGTATCATCTCTTTGGGGGATGAATTTTGGGATAGAATAATCCGGTTTCATTAAAATTATAATTTATCTCTTTGTAAAATTTCACCCAAATGCGTTAGCCATTTTGGTGTGATTGGGCAACAAACATCCCTTTCACATTTATGTAATGTCGTACTTGTCTATAGTAGGCAGACGACACATCGTGACTGAACCGTTAACCCATAAAGTTGTCTTACAACTAACTAGTTACGATATTGTCATGGCATGGCTTTAAATAAGTAACTATTTATCAAAATTGAAGAGCCATATGGGACATTGAAAGCACTATGGAAATGCTCTGAGAAACCATCTTATTACTTCGTCGGTTAATTTAAATTTTAACGACAGGTGAGCCCAGTACCCACTGGGCCAATTGGACGTCTGCCGTACTTCATAGTGTAAAAATGTGGGTGCAAACAACTTACTCATAAATGATCCTAATGACAGTTCCTCGTCGCAAGGCTCTTTCAAAGAAAAATCCCCGGGTTATTGGACCTACTTATTTCGAGCACATACCCGCAGATATAAGAAATGAACCTTGTGACGAAACATTTGGGCGTAGACTGAGAAATCTTTTTATTATCCACCCTCTGTTATCTGTTCACGAGTTCATGGAAATAATGTTTTAAGTAACTATTTGATTTATTCATATCTTATCTGATACTATTTCTTATGTAACATTTATATTGTATTTCTACTGTGATTTTTAATACGTAAATTGACATTGTTTATTTTTGTTCAGAATTCATTATCCACTAGTTGTTAATTGACAATCCGTAATCGGAGATACTATTTCCTCTTTCTGTATTAGGCATTTAGAATATTATTTAATTTTTGTTTCTTATTATTATTATTGACGATCGTGATAAAGATTCTTATAATTTTGACATTGTATGCGAATCTATATTGTATTTTTTTTCTCGAAATAAATAAATCTAAATATGTCCCATAGCTCTAATTACAGCGGATTAAGGTTTTGGTACATATTTATGAGAAGATGAAATCGATACATATTTTTGAATTTGACTGACATCACTCATATATGACCCATTATTAGCATTGAATATGAGGGGTAGGCAGAGATAATAGATGTCCATTTGTAACCACCCTGATTTCTTTCGCTTCTTTAAAATTCATAACACTCGAATCCTCATATACTTATCCTGGTCGGTTTAGAGAACTCTTGACCTGACCTTTTGTTTATTCTCCGGTACCTGTGGAAATCTTTCTCTAAGGAATATAGGGCTGAAAGTTTGCATAAGTAGTTGATTTTGGTTCTTCACGAAATTGAAAAGGTTTACATTGATTAGGTAATTCTAGGTTATCTTAAGGTAGGTAGCAGTTACATAAAAAGATAAGACCTTTTGTTTTGTTTTGTCTTTGTGTTCCTATAAGCAGTGTTAAATTATCTGTTAAACAAATAGAACACTTATACACCTTGCTCCTTTGTATTAAGGCGAGAAATGTATACATATATTTGGCGTCGCGACTCGCCCTTCAGCCTTTCAGCGATACTAACTTTGTTTGTAACCTTTTGACATTCGATACATCGGTAAATAGGTAAGGGGGTAAAGCAGAATGGTGCAATTGAGAAAGGTTCTGTAAGATAAAAAAACTGGACAAATGCGAGTCGGACTCAAACGAAGGTTCCTATTAAATATAAAAAGAGCCATACAGTTATTTGTCAATAAAAGCGTACTAATACTGCATTTACTTAGTTACCAATGAATAACGTCATTTTCTATTAGTTTTTATATATACAATTTGAAATAATGACTTATTACACTTACTATTATTTAGTTTTTAGGGATTTGGCATTTAATTTTAATACTACGTTATTAATTTTAACATGAGGATTGTAACCAATTATGAATTTGCTCTATTGTAATCTCTAATATTCCTGGCTAGAACCTATGTGAAACCTACTAATCGCCGAGCTATTAAATGTGTGAACGGTTAGGTGCGATAGAAAAACCAATATATGTGTCCCGTTCCCACATTTAAATAATAGAGAACTTCACATGCCCGGTCTAATTAGGAATTCGAGCGAGAGAAACTCAAACTAATACCAAGTTATCCTTCGACGATTAAGATAAACTCCTCGCTATGCAAACCCGTATGTCTGTCTTTTTGAATGTTTCATTTACATATTCGCCTAATTAACTTGCTATTTGTCTTTTACTTTAATGAGGCGAGTTTCAAGTATAACAGTGGTTCACGAATTTTGAATGGACACACTCAAAATTGGACGGCGTCGGCATATGCGGGTATATAAGACTTGAGATCATTTCAGTTGGCCAATTGCATCAAAGTCGTTCATTGGAAAAGCAACTCTATCGTCCAAGGAAGAAGACTCTTTCTACATTTGGATAGTATACAGACGTAAGAAATAAAAATAATAATAATAATAATAAGACGTTTATTCACATAATTTGCATACATCAATATATAAACACAGAAACATATTAAAAGGGACACAATATGACGAGAAGCAAACTATTGAAAAGGCAGGTGGCTCAGCTTATGCCTGTTGCAACAGGCCTTCAGCCCGCAGGGCCCGAAGATGCCAACAACAGGCGCTGTTATTTTGCCACCCCCCATAGTTAAATACAGCAAGATGAGGTGTAGCATGAGAGGATTAAAATACTAATACTTAAACTGGAACCAAGTTGTACTGACCATAAAATGCCACACCTGTCCTGCTGCACTTAATTAATGAAGCTTAAAACTAACTTAACTAAAGATATAAATTAAACAGTGACAATTCCGAATACAGTGTACTACCCAAAAACGGGCGCTGATTAGGGGTAGGTACTAGCCAAAGGTAAACGTTTCTTTCTTTTGGGAGTCCAATAAGCAAGCCTTACATTGTTTTTTAAAAGCCACTAGAGAACGACTATATATTACTGGAGGAGGCAAGTTGTTCCAGCATCTAGAGGCAGCGTAACGAAAACTGCCTCTAAATGCGTGAAGACGTAATCGGGGAATCAACAGCGTTTGCTTTTGTGCCCGCAAACCTTTCACACTTCGGTCAGTTTTCCACGAGAGTTTTCGTGCGAGGTAAGGAGGAGCGCCGGTTTGCTTTAAGGAGAAAACAATGGAAGCTAATTTTAAAGTACGTCTATTTGACATGTTTAAAACACCTGCTTTGTTGAGGTAAGGGCTAATGCGGGAGCGGCGAGGAATATCCCGACAGAAACGCATGCAAGAATTTTGTACGCGCTGGACAGCACGTTCTGTTCTCTTGAGTAGGCAAGGGCCGTAAACAATATCACCGTAGTCTAATTGAGATAAAACGAGTGAGTCTGTCAAGCGCTCGCGAACGTTAAGCGTCAAATAGGGTCTTAGTTTGTACAGTGATTTAAATACAGTACAGTTTGTACAGTGAAATAGTTTTACTTGTAGAGGTATATAATTATGTTTTTGAACTTTTGCTTTTCAGGGGTCTTAATTCCAGAAAGAAGCTGTGATAAATCAATCACGCCGACAAAATGGTACAATAAAGTCTTGAAATACAGGGTATTTCCCCTACACGTAAAGTGTATTTTTTTAACTTTAAACTCTGTGGCGTTTCTTAGAGCCATTTTTCAACTCAGTGATCCGTCTGCGTGATATTGGGCTTTAAAGCCCTAATTATTGTCCGAGTCGAGAGAGAGATATTAGCCATACCAATGTTACTATACCTTATCTGTATCTACTAATATTATAAAGAGAAAATCTGTAAGACTGTAGCTTTGTAAATTGTAAGTTTGTAGGTAATAGGTAATCTACGGAACCGCTTATATGCGATTTAGAATATTCTTTCACCCGCGCGCAGGTTGGGCTGTCTGAATATGGTTATAGACTACATTTTAATCCGCGGGTTTGCCAGCGTTCTATGCAATACGCGAGTGAAGCCGCGCGAGCAGCAAGTTCCATATAAGATTAGAAAAATCGTTAATAGTAGGTAATGCGGTTTGAAGGAAAACAAATTACCGAAAACCGGTCACTAAAAGAGATCCGAACCCCTCTAACGGGTGTTTTAACTGGCATCAAGTGTTAAATAATGCGTTACCATTTTTTTAAAGAACCCTAAAACCCGTAACCATTTTTTTCAACGCTCCAAATTGAAAGGCGACGAGGGGTGTGATTGTTGGGAGATTGTTTCAGCTTTTACCCCGTCACCCTATTACGTATGGGGTAGTTAGAGGCTGGCAACACAAACTGGGGTAATTTTGTTCTTGATGGGTTATCTAGAGGACGCAGCTTGAAGTGTGTCTGAAAAAAATGCTACACCGTTGTTGGCGAAATAACCTGTAGTTAAACACTGCTTTTTACGTTTCAAAAATTAGACAAAAGATTGGTTAAAGTCATGTTAAAGTGTTGCCTACTAAGTATGTTAAGTTTGTTTAAGTTTGGTAAGAAGCTACGGTAGCCTAGTGGTTCAGGCATGCAGCAGGTCGTGGGTTCGAATCCAGGCTCGCACCAATGAGTTTTTCGGAACTTATTTATTTACGGAATATTTACCGTTAAGTTTACGGTGAAGGAAAATATCCTGAGGAAGCCGGTCTTATTCCAATAAGGTCTGGTTTCCCTTTGGCTCGGAAGGTCAGATGGCAGTTGTTTTCGTAAAAACTAGTGCCTATGCTAAATCTTGGATTAGGTATCAAAGACAACCCTAAGCTCCTTTAGTGGCACAACCGGGGTCTCGGAGTCTCTTAAAATATCACGCCGTTAGCCTGCGAATGTCAAAAGACGTTTTGTATGGTGATCGAACCACCTTAATTTACCATCCTCTTTGGGGATTCGGGGACGTACCGGAAGGCGCGGCGTGGATAGGCCAGACAAGGTGGACCGATGACCTGGTAAAGGTTGCTGGAGTCCGCTTGATGCGGGTGGCGCAGGACCGATCACTTTGGCACACTTTGGAGGAGGCCTATGTCCAGCAGTGGACGTCTTTCGACTGATATGATGATGTCTTCAGGGATTCGCCAAGACTCCATATAAGAAATCCTCTATCCACGGTGGTAAGTGATCTGAAACGTTTGGAGTGGTGGGGACCACTCCAAACTAGTGAGTAGAGTACTTGCCGTCCGACTTCGTCTCTAAAGAGGTTCGATATCAAATATGCAACTACGAGTAGGTGAATATTGAATTTCACGCAGACGCAAAACTTTGAGATTGCCCCAACGGCGCCAGCCAAGGTTTCAGAAGAAGCGCTTTGAATTCCGGTTTTATTATCTTCTAAATAGGTATATCGTTGTCTAGTACCCACAGTGTAGTCTAGTAACACAAGTCTTATTATTTGAGTATGCATTAAAAATTGCTTATAGAAAAAAGACACTTAACTACTACAAAATTTGAAAATGCAAATGCCAACTTGCAGACCACTAAATGCCACTAAAATTATCCCGTGTTATTTATTAATGTATCTATTGCTTATCGCAAATATACAGACGGATAGGCACGGACTATCAATTGACACTATTACCCCATTATATACTTGTATACTCTAAATATATACCTACTCAAAATATATCGTCGTCTACTATCCATAAGTGTTATTGAGGTTGCAATGGGGCTATTCTGATTTCTGTAAGTTTCTCCCGTAACATTTATTAATTTAACTACCTACCTTAGCGGAACTTATGTTCTAGGACTGAGTATTAATTGATATCATTCAACATTCAAATATTTATTCTGCTCTTTGCCAGAGCTTACAAATATAATTAATGAACATTAAATATCATGTATACATAACAACAATGAAAACATAAATAGACAATCAGAATCACACATTTGTCGAGAGATGTTCTCCGGGTCCATTATACTACAATAATCTTATTCGTCGGCGTGGGGACTACAACTCATTCCCTTTCATCCATGAGACGAAGCCTGTGCTGCCCACAGTGGGACGTATATAACGGTGATGGTGAGGATAACTTGTTATTTACGCTCCCTTATAAACTTTCACCCCCTAAGAGCCTTCCTCGTGTTCTCATGTTAAATCCCAGCGGCAGGTTACCTATTCGAGTAACGGAAAAAGCCGTCGAACCACGCCGGGTGTGTTCGAGTTCGAGCCCTCGGGACGAAAAGTTTCATTTTAAGTCTGGGCCCCTCACAAAGCTAACTTAGTCACTGTAAACGGGCCAGTATATCGATTATAATGAAGTTTAAAGCGAGTATTTTATGCAAATTGTGACATGTAAATAAATAACTACTTCTTCAAAATTTTGGTTATTATATGAGCCGGTGAAGCATATTCTTTGACGCTTACCTACTATTTGCTAGGGTATAGCTTTGTTAAGTTTGTACCTACTGTTCATACCCCTTAAATACAAAACAAAGCTACAACTTCACAGACCTTTCCTCTTTTATATTAGCATCTATATCGTTAAAATGTAAAGATCATGTTACCGAAGGGCATTCAGAGACGAGTACAATAGGTTTTGTGAATATACACTGAAGTTTACTTATTCTATTTTACGAGTAATATATGTAGTATAAGGTTAATAAAAGCTAATGGATGGGGAAAAGAAACACTGGCAACACTGGCAAGTGATACGGAAACACAGAACATGTGTTTCGTTGTTGTAGGTACCTGCTTTTATTCGATTTTATAAACTAGAAACTGGAATTCAAGACCAAAAAAAATACGAGAATGTTGCCAGTGCAATAAAATGTACAATAGTATATCCCTTTTTTCTAAAAACACACGCTGACATAATTTATTTATTGGTAATTTTAATTCTATAATTTTATTTACTTATTTTTACGTAAACTTAATAAAAACTCAATCATCCGTAATTTTTGGTTGCAAAGCTGGTATTGCGCTGGTATCACTTCAGGTGTTAATAACATTTGGTACAACATTTTAACTGCATGTAAGTTATTAATAACCTATTTTTGTATAAGTACATACAGAATTGTCGCAAAGGAGAAGCCTGCTCACAATAAATATGCAGTGGATGAGGTGGCAGCGGCACATAATGTCAAAATATTAAGATTGCCCCCTTACCACTGCGAATTGAACCCAATGGAGTTGGTATGGGCTCGGGTAAAAGGGTATGTAGCCAGGAATAATAAAACATTTAAAATGACAGAGGTCAAAGACCTATTTCATGAAGGCCTCCGGGAGGTGACACCGCAGAAGTGGCAGTCATGTCTAAGTTCGTTTCAGTAACATGGAAATTCCAGTGTGTCACTTTTCCCTTGCCAAGAAATTAAAAAAAAACGATTACACCGATAAACGGTAAACCAAATGGCGTGAGCAGTATTTAAAAATGGAACAGCAGTAAAGATCACATTGTTCTGTCTCTAAGAAAAACGTCTCATTGTAATAGAACGGGCGTGGTAGTTACGCCGTTAAAAAATAACTAGAGCGGAATTGTGAAGAGAGTTTAAGGAAACAATGGCTCAGGCGTTTTGCGGATTTACAAGGTGTCAAATGGGGTGAGAATTTTGTAGGCGTTTTTCACTGCTCTAACGGTTTTCTGTTTTTTTAACGGGTATTAAGACTATTGAAATATTGATATTATAAAATTGCAAAATATTTTTTCTCAATGCATCTGTTAATTAGGTAATGGCCACGAAAAGGTTTTAGAAAAATGTTTAAAATATGGACTGTTCCTAATGTCTTTAAACAATGCAATGGAACAGTTTCACTTCCAACCTACGAAACGGAATTTTGCACGATTAATCTAGCTTAAGGAACAAACTGCCGAACTTTACGAAGAAGTTAAAAGTCTTCGCAAAAATATAGCAGAAATTCAATTTTCAAAAATTCCCCAATAGTTCTAAAACGTTCGTAAATCAAACTTTATTTTACCTGAAACAGTTCCGCGCGAACAACTTTTGTGTTGCGAATAAAACTTTGCAGCCAGTAACTTTTGTAAGCTAGGGACTAAATTTTGAATAGTGGCCATCACTAACAACTGATTTGTTTTAAAGGCTTTTTTTTGACTTTTTTTTATTTTTATTTTCTTTCTTATTTAACTTGCCCTGTTAGTATGGGACAAATCTTGGAAGTTAAATTTGATCCACTTCCCGGTTTCCGATTGAGTTGAAATTTTGCTCGAATATGAAAATCGCGTGACAATGCAATATTATGATGACGTAGAGCTGATCTGATGATGGAGCTGGAAGATGGCCATAGGAACTCCGTGTTAGTATGGGACAAATCTTGCAAGTAAAATTTGATCCACTTCCCGGTGACTGATTAAGCTGAAATTTTGGGTATAAGTATAGTTTGAATGAAATAGGATGAGATGAAACCTTGTACCAAAAATGAAATTTTTGAAAGAAACTTATTTTCACATTCAGTTTATCCTGTCGCGGCTGTTTTTTTTATTTGATCAAGATACAATTTGTACTCAATATTTTTCGGGAAAATCAATTAAATTCCATGTTTTCTCTCCTAAATGTTTACAACTAATTTGTTGTTTTTGTCTAGGAAAAAAGTGCAGAGCATTGGTATTTATATTAGTTTTATTTCACAATATAACTATTCATAAATAATATATAATATCCAAATTATTACAGCTTAATACTGCACAAGTTTTAATTGGTTTTATAAATTTGATATCTTACAATGTACCTACTTGAAATATCTATAGCGAATGGAACATAATGCAAAAGGGGTATTTTGTGTGAACTTTAATAAAATGGTTATTAGGTACCTTACTCGTCCGTAAAATTAATATATCAATAATTTATAAAATATATCTATAATGAAAAACTAACAGCCCGGCTAGGAGAAAATATCTCAAATCAAAACTAAACCTGCATACAGGCTTTTCAACTCCCTTAAAGGAACGTATTATAAATAGCTATTGGTGTGCGTGGAATGGAACCGCTTTTAAATAAATTCTTTTTAGTCGCGTCGAGACTTCGGTCTTTGAGCAAAATGCCAACAAAAATATTTGCTTTGGAAAATACGGTATGAGAAAATGTGTAAACCAACACGGGGATTATAAAATGTGAGTAGGTTTTGTTACAATGCAATTTCGATGTGTGAAGTAGATATAAAATTTCTGCTCTGGCGTATTGCTACTTTTTTCCAATTTGTGTTGGTAAACTTTCTAGTTGAGTTGTTGGTGCGGGCTCACTACATTATTTCGATTACGATTAGCCATCCCTTCAAAATGCGTTCTTAACGAATTTTGAATTTTGTACCTATTTCGACTATGAGGTATCCTTCCCTGTTAGTTCGAAAAAAGTGATGTTAGCAAGTATTACAATTAAACTTAACCGCTAATTATATAATAACTAAATACATTAGTAGCTAAACTTAATTGCTGAGAGGTCCAGTGCCTGATTAGGTTAGGGCGCTGTCCCATCTCTGGCATGACGGCCAACATGAAGTGTTCTAATTAGAAAGAGATGGATAATCTATCTCGCGCGCGAGGCAAGTCGGGGACAGTCTTGTGCTAGCCGTGCAGGTTTCTAGCTAAACCTATAACAACTTCTCCTAAGTGAAAGAGGTTGAACCATAAATAAACCGTATTTTGACTTGTTCTAAGAAATTGCTCAATAGAGCTGATGTTTGAACTGTAGCTAGCTTTAATATCTTTATCTACGCACATATCATTAGTGCTCACAAATGCGTTCAGAAACCGTAGGAAATGACCAGCATTATTACAACCGATTTTACTATGAGAACTTTCTTGTCTGTGGTTAAAATCTGTACTGTAATGTCATTACAGTACAGATTTTTGATAAATTTGTATCGTTATGAGTTTAAATTTGGAACAGCTGTCAAAACTCAAGTGGGTCTCTATTCTAGTATCCATAGATATTAAAACAATTATCGATACGAAACGTCAATTCAGCACGTTTTTTAATACATACCGCACGACATTTGGTCTCGAGTGATATGAGTATAGGGACTTCATTCGTTTGTCTATGTTTTCAAAAAAAAACTATTCGCCATGACGGATGATCCAATTGCCGCCATTGCCGTTGTCTTATGTTATGATATGTGTGTAGATAAAGTAGTGTATGCAACTGTACATAATTAGGCCTTAAAACACTCGTGTTATCCTATTATGAAACTCGCTGACGCTCGTTTCATAAAACCACACTCGTATTTTAAGGCCTCTCATTATGGATCAGTCGCATAAACTACTATAATATACTAACATGAAACGCAATAATTGATTTTAAAACTCCTTGCAGAACTCGGGAGCCTGTCTTTTATTTAAAAAAACATTCGGACATACTAAAGCATTTTGGCCCAAGCTAAAACGGTGAACTTCGTTTCCTTCGCTCGCTTGTTCAATTAAATGTACGAGTATGTAATAGTACATTGTTTAACGAGGGTCGTAAGTGGAATATATATTATATAAGGCTTTTGATGACTCGAGTTTGCAATATTCTTACGCCCGTGTTATACACAATGTTTTTCATCACATTTGCGAGGAAACAAATAAATTTTAGATGAAATTAATACAAATCGTAATAAAAACTGCAACATGTCAGTCGTCCATTTTGTTGAATTTGGCGTGAGGCGCGTATGGCAAAGACCCTTCGGTATACAGCCATTACAGCCACAGTTTGAAAACATTAAAAAAACTAAACATTAAAATAAATTGTAATAAATACTAAACATTAAATTGCTGTTAAATTTAATATAAAGATATGTTTTATACGTATTAAAAGTTGATTGTAGCAAAGCTTTGAAAATATGAAATACACCTCGGCTGATTGGACACATCCTCAGTCCGAGGTGAAGTATGAGTGTGTTCTATATTTTAAAACTAAACTTAACACCCCGTGGGAGGTAAAACGGCTATAACTGCTCTGTACGCTCGCAAGTAATAACGCCATTGACGAGCATGTGTGATGAAAAATACACATTATTCGTCAAATCTCGTGACATGTCCGGATTGGCACCGAGTGACGGATGGTACACTCGAGGCGCACTCCGCTCATAATGGACTCTCATCACATCAGCACAACAGTGAAGGATTGCACTCGTTTTGATATATCGGGCCTTCCCCCCGATGAGGGTGTTCCATAAATAAACTCGTGGCGTTGGTTGGTAATTAGATCGCTTGTTGAATTGCGTGTAAAGTTGAGATGAAGAAAATAAGAAAGTTTTATGCGGGTTAAAAATAATAATAATGTGTAACCGTCGAAAGTAGCAATCGAAGCATAGATTCATCATCATCATCATATCAGCCGAAATACGTTCACTGCTGGACATAGGCCTCCCCCAAAGAGTGCCAAAGTGACCGATCCCGCGCCACCCGCATCCAGCAACCTTTACCAGGTCATCAGTCCACCTTGTCGGGGGCCTACCCACGCTGCGCCTTCCGGTACGTGGTCGCCACTCGAGAACTTTTCCGCCCCAACGGCCATCAGTTCTTCGTGCTATGTGCCCCGCCCACTGCCACTTAAGTTTAGCGATACGGAGGGCTATATCGGTTACCTTGGTTCTGCTGCGGATAGCCTCATTTCTGATGCGGTCACGCAGAGAAACTCTCAACATGGCCCTCTCCATTGCCCTTTGGGTAACTTTGAGCCTTCTTATGAGGCCCATAGTAAGCATAGATTACTAAAACCATATTCCTTCCTTTCGGTTCTTGCGTAGTCGGGGAAGAATGCGTATTCTACTATAATATTATATTTAGATGGGAAAGTTTAGATATTTGTTACTCAATCTCGCTTGAACAGCTTGACCGATTTGAATGAAATTTCGTAAGAAGATAGTTTACAGCCTAGATTAAAATATAGGGTAGTTTTTATCCCGGGTAAGCGCAGACGAAGTCGCGGACGGACGCTAGTCTATCACATATCTATTATATATATAAAACGCAAAGGTGACTGACTGATTGACTGATTGACTGACTGATCTATCAACGCACAGCCCAAACTACTGGACCGATCGGGCTGAAATTTGGCATGCTGATAGCCTAATTTCCTTATCAGTTATCTTCTCTTGACTTTTATCCATTTCCGCCATGTATATACTAGCTGCCCGCCCGGCTTCGCCCGCGTATTGTAAAGACCGCAGACAAACGCGTGGTCCCACTGCTAGGCCCAGGCCTCCTTTCACGGATGAGAGGGAACGGGCAGTCCCCACGCTGGCCCAGTGCGGATTGGGTACTTCACACACACCTTTAAGGTGACCTTATGACCTTCGCAGATGTATGCAGGTTTCCTCACGATGTTTTTTCTGCACCGAAAAGACGGTAAATATCAAAATGACATTCCGTACTTAAGTTTCGAAAAGCTCATTGGTATGAGCCGGAATTCAAACCCACGACCGCCGCTTGACAGCCGTATGCCTGAACCACTAGGCTACCGTTTATAGCCTATATACCTTTCGGAAAGTCTATTCTACACGCAGAAAGAATTTTTGGTATCGGTTAAGAGGTACCGGATTTTACCCGTTACTTACAGACTTACATTTTACGAAGCTTCAGTCTCGCAGATTTCCTCGATAAAGAGGAAGTCGAAACAGAAGGAGGATAAAGAAGGAGGGAGCGAAGCGAACGAAGTTCTTTGCTTCAGCTCGGGCCGAAAGTCTTTTGTCTGACCGGCGTATCTCTGGCTGGTCGCCTCTACGCCTTAGTCGTTTTCCGCTACGAGGAAACCACGGGATCAGCTACGAGCGTAACGCGTAGCGATTCTGGGCAATGAATGTGCTAATTATACAGAACTAGCTTCTGCCCACGACTCCGTCCTCGTGGAACTCGTTTATATCGCAGCTCCATACAAACTTTCACCCCCCATTTCATCCCCTTAGGGAATGATTTCGGGGATAAAAACTATCCTATGTCCTTCCCCGGACCTCAAACTATTTCTGTACCGAATTTCATCTAAATCGGTTCAGTGGTTTATGCGTGAAGAGGTAACAGTCAGACAGACAGACAGACACACTTTCGCGTTTATAATATTACTAGCTTCTGCCCGCGACTCCGTTCGCGTGGAACTCGTTTATATCGCAACTCCATACAAACTTTTACCCCCATTTTACCCCTTTAGGGGATGATTTCGGGGATACAAACTACCCTTTGTCACTCTCCATCCCTTCAACTATCTCCATTTAAAAAATCACGTCAATTCGTGGCTCCGTTTTGCCGTGAAAGACGGACAAAGAAACAAACAAATACACTTTCGCATTTATAATATTAGTATGGATAAACCTATGGATTTATTGGTGGAGTCACATTTTAGAAGCTAAAAATAAGCTAAATATTAGTATCAGACTACTGCACTATACTGCACTGCACTGTGCAGACTACTGCACTATACTGACTTCTGTTGAAAACTTACGCTACAGTCTACAATGAGACGTCAGTTTTCACAAAGGACAGCCGCTCCCTGTCTGAATGGTTACTGCCAGAATTTCTAATGCTTTGTTTTCGCAGTCAAATAATTGAATTGAAAATTCGTTGCACTGAAATGCAACACAAATGTTTTATAAACAAACATGCAAAGGGTGCTCATAGTCTAGGGGCTTTATAAGATCGGTGACGGTTTTCAACCGACGAAAAAAACGGAGAAGGTTCTCAAGTCAACGCGTACATATATTTTTTTTTTTATGTATGACCACGCATAACTTTTTACAGAGTAGTCCGATTTTGAAAATTCTTTTTTTAAAGGGTATAAAATTTCAACCCTAAGGGTAGGAAAACAGGGGATGATTGATTGTTCACTTACCGATTGAAATGTATGACCACATATTATGCAAAAAGTAATAAAAAATATTGCATGTAATTAGTAATTAACTAAAGTAAGCCCGAGAAAACTGAAAAATAAAAACTTTTTAACAAAAAAATTAAACCGCCGAAAAAAAACTGAAAAGCAAAAAATAATAAACCTTTTTGAGTTGGCGCTGACTCAAAATTACTTCGGTACGCTTAGATTAATTTAAGAACTTAGGTATTAAACTAAATAATAAAGGTTTATTATTTTTGGTTTTTCAGTTTTTTTTCGGCGGTTTAATTTTTTTGTTATAAAAGTAATGCAAAGTTTCGGACATTCTGTGGGTATGGACGCTGACTGCTATTGTGGTTTTTCCTCTTGAACTTACTGTTCCTTACTGAATAACAAGTAGCAATCTACGTAAAAACATACGTAATGCACGCCTCTATCCCTAAAAGAGCTACAGTAGAATTATTTGGGGTTAACCACTGACAGACAGTTTGCCTTCATTTAATTTTCACCTTTAACCTCACACAAATTAAGTAGTTATTTCTAAATCGGTAGACGTGGGTGACGGTATTCTGAAAATTGCTTTATTTGTATGACATTAAAGTTGAAAATTAAATGAAGGCAAAATATATGTCAGTGCGGTTAACTAACAGTAATCGTACTGTACCCCTTGAAACTTGTGTTCCAGTGGCATTTTTAGCATGAATATGGATATAAAAGATCGATAAAATGTGATATCGCAGTGATAAGTTGCTAGCCCATCGCCAACAACACACTTTGACCCTGTTCCGTTAGTACGAGTCTTACGACACCCACATGGGGTGGTGCTATTCTATACCGACACCACACAGGCCTCAATATGAACATGACTTTTTTTGTTAAGGGCATGTTTTTTAACCTCCCACAGGGGTGTTATAAGTTTGACGTGTCTGTGTATCTGTGTGTCTCTCTGTGGTATCGTAGCTCTTAAACGAATAAAGCGATTTTAATGGGGATTTTTGTCCGAACGCTGACGTTGTTGAGATGGTTCTTAGCAATGTTTCAACAAAATCGGTTCAGCCGGTTTGGAGATATTGAACTTTGAAATAAAAATGTCGGGGGTGTTTCCACTTTTCCAAGTTGGTTAGTAATTAACTTCAAACTCAACTCCAAATACAACGCGGCTACGTGATTTATCGTAAGTTCACGCGAACTCGCGATGGTCGCGTAGTCGCGTTGTATTAGGACGATCCGTCGAACCTTCACTAACCCATAGACAATTTTTAGAACATCTTACGCCCCTTTCAAATTTCCAACAAAACCTGATTCCGTCCCATCACACCCTCAATCGCAAGGAATTAAAAATGGGAACAACGCAAACAGTATCTCATCCCGTCATAATTGGAGGCCGGTTCTAATTATTCAACTTAATTGGAGTTTTGTCCGGATTGTTGGGAGTCGAGTTGTTGGGATCCTATTTGGATGTCCAATTCACCACATTTCCGGCTAGAGGAATGTATAATATAATTTTGCCCTAGTACACTATACTAGCTTTTGCCGGTAACTTCCTATCATCATCATCATCATCGTATCAGCCGAAAGAAGTCCACTACTGGACATAGGCCTCCCCCAATGAGTGCCAAAGTGACCGGTTTAGCGCCACCCGCAGCCAGCGGACTCCCGTGACCTTTACCAGGTCATCAGTCCACCTTGTGATGGGCCTACGTGGTCACCACTCGAGAAACTTTCCGCCCCAACGGGCACCGGTTCTACGTGCTATGTGCCCACCCACTGCCCAAGTTTAGCGGTTCGAAGGGCTATATCGGTTACCTTGGTTCTGCTGCGGATAGCCTCATTTCTGATGCGATCACGTAGAGAAACTCCCAACATAGCCCTTTCCACTTGACTGGGTGACTTTGAGCCTTCTTATGAGGCCCACAGTAAGACTTCCTATACATGTACAAAATTAAAGTACCTATATGTATGTGGTGCTAACAAGTTATAGTTACCTAACAATATTTTAGGCACAACATGACATGATTCCATGATTGTTAAATCTCACAAAGTACCTCAGATCCCCAACCATCATTAAATTAAGGGCCGAAACGCACTGACAGCGGTGGCGGAACGGCGCGGTGCGGCGCGGAGGTTAAACCGGAAAAAGTCCGCACAGAAAACCGCGCCGCGCCGCGCCGCTCTGTGCGGATCGTTTCATATTAGCTCGAACATTACAACCGGTACCGCCTCCGCACCGCACCGCGCCGCTCCGCCACCGCTGTCAGTGCGTTTCGGCCTTAAATGTGCAAATTGTGTGAAAGGCACTTAAATACACAATATCATCTAAAGGTGCCCTTAAGCTGCTCAAAGGAGGTTGAAACGGTTTGAAAATCGAAAGAGCGTAATTTTAAAGTTCCAATTAGAATGTACCTCACGTACCAGTGACTGTATTTAAAAAGGCAGCGCACGAAAAATCAGCCGCAATTAGTAATGTAAATAGGTGCGTTCCGCCTGGGGCCCGCTGATTCGTTCCTAATTAGAATACGGTCAGATAAAGGGGAAACAAACGGTTATGCTAATATTTAAATGGTGAAGGGTGAGGGCTTTATCATGGGGTTTTAATAACTTTTATTGAATAATCTATGAAACCGCACTTGGGATTTAGCGGACATCCCAAGTAATAGAATTCGAATATTGGTAGAGTAAATAAACGAATCATAAAAGGCATCCACTAATCCGTTGGTCCAATGTGTGGGAATTGTATACAAAGGCCGGGAAAATAGGGATTGCCTGCCGATTGTCTTATAGACTGAGCATAGCGACGCCGGATAATAGTACGAAGCAGGCAATCCCTATAAAATATATTCCGGCCCATTAATGCTTTTCTCAAACATGCGAAGAAAAATACCTCAAGTTTTTTTTATGGAAATAGTTATTTGTGTCACAAGGGAGCAAAATAGTATATTTACGGCGAGGGCGGTGTATTGAATCCTGAGCGTAGTGAGGGATACAAGTGTTTACGCCCGAGACGAAAATAATTTTGCTACCGAGTGACACATACTATTTTTCACACCGACTATAAGGAAATTTAAAAAAAGCTATTGTTAAAATATATCTAAAATATCTTAATTTTTATGGCATGTATTTAACGCGGCGACAAATTAATCTGATTTAGGAATTTATAAAAATCATCTTTGTTAATTTGCTGGTTTTTCCGCTCTTTTATAAAAAAAATAACCGCGAAGACGAAAGCGGGACCTATCCGCGGCTTATCGCCGTTTTCATTAAATTATAGTTTCGAAAACTAAAAAAATAACTCCCCATTACTTTTATATAGTACCCATTTTAATATTTAAGCTGCCAGCAAATCAAAGCCCAAAATGCTTTTTTAGATGGAGACCTGTAGTTGCCACTAATATAAAGTTTGTTATCCTTCTGCTAATATTAGTCGCTAAGTTATTATTTATAGTACCTCGCCTATGATTTCAGTAATCTTGTTTATTATTTCTGCTTCCTTAAAGTAGCTGCCATTATTTGAATTTTAAAATATCCTTAGTTTAAAGCTCATTTAATATAAATGATTGCCAAAATATTTAATCGCTGACAAGTTATTATTTTAGTTGCAAATAGTTTGCTGCTCTTTAATTTTTCTGTCGCCGCGAAAATAATAAGCCAATTTTTATTAGGTACTAATTTTTAAATATTACGAAATATTTATAAATTTTTATACAACATTGTTATAGTTAAAACTTGAAATATGTTCGTTTTGAATCGACTACGATGAAATTACAATCGATTATTTTATTAACATCTGTGTTCAATTGGCACATTGCGTACAAATGTTCCAATGCCAATGTATAAAAATAAAAAAGTAACTTGAACAGAAAAGTAGCGTTTTGGTCCCTCTCGTCGTGGAGCAAAACTTACTTTTCCGAATGAAAGGTGTGAAAAATATATTTGGTATTTCTGGCGCGGCTGTTCTCCTTCTACATACATGTCGCATTTCTCAACCGTTTCTTGTAAAATTTTGTAAGCAGAAGACAACTGATAATCAAATCAAACCGCCAGATTTTAGAGCCTACCTTCAGATTGTCGAAATAATGTTAATTGATACTCTATTTCAAGTATGATTATGTAACAGATATTGGAGGTTTAAAGGAATATTGATCCACCAAATCCCAGATGCACACATAATAGCACTGAATACATTCACCTGTGATATTAATTAATAACCAAGTATTGTCAATCAACGCGTAATCAAACAAGGCATTGCTTCACCACATAGTTACTTTTTAAATGTCGTATAAGCTCAACCATACCAAGGCTGTTACGATATTTCTATTAACACTCTCCGTTCTGCATTTCTGTTCGCGGCATATCCCTATCGACCGTATTGTTGATTTGATACACGTGCTAAATACCTGTCCAAGCTCTAATCGATATGTTGAAGGTTCTTGGAAATTGAGTCTTATTGGAAAACAGCAGGGTAGCGAATCATGTGATAGTAATTAATTAGATACGAGCTTGTGGGAGTGAGTGTATTGTTTGTTCGCTAATCAGTAATACTAGCGTCGAATTGAGTTGATTCGACAAATGGATCAAATATCATTAAGATAGATTTGAATTTCTATGTTATCGTCAAAACTGTACTTATGGACTAATCTTGAGATAGTACTACATACACTCCTTTCTTGCTATTCGAATTTACTTTTAGCACATTATAATCAATTGAACGAGCGAGCGAGGCGAACGAAGTTCTCCGTTCAGCTTGAAACAAAATTCTTTCGTATGCCCGGATGTCTAGATGTCTGACTGTTCTTCGCTACAGGTCGCATTTCTGAACCGAATCTCGTAAAATTTGTGAACAGGTTGAATAATTGCTATACCCATAAGTAGAGGAATAGACTTGTAGATAAAAAAATATCATGAAAGGCAGTCTAGGCTTACTTATGTACAGAAGGTCCTATCTAACAAAACCCTGGTTTGACAGCTAGAAAACTCTATATATGCCATCCCGCTTTTCCGCATAGGACGTGCTTTTTCGAGAAAATGTAAACGAGAGTTGTTTCAAATGAACATTTGATACTGACTGTACTTAGAGCGAAAACACACTACACTTAATTTAAAGGCTACATTACATACATGAAAATAAATTTACGTAATCTACCACGCACCTCACCATCTGAACCTAAGCTTTTACAAATATATACCTTACTACATTTAAAACAAGAGTTACTTTGGCTTGAAATGTACTTTTGAAAACATTGCACGCGCATTGTGAACATTAGCAACGGATTTAAGACTCTATTTAGAGTGGAACACGTTTTGTTTTTGTTTCACAGATTGCGTTTAAAAATTTCAACGCTTTTGTTTTTCTGCATCCAATTTTCGACTTTTTACGTATTCTCATAGGGTTGTTTTTGGTTTAACTGTTGTTTATGAGTTATATTGGTATATTAGCGGGTAACAGAGTCCTGAAGCGTGTGTACAGTAATCCTTCTCGACATATTTCAGCACTTACGTGTTTCAGTGGGTTGTATTTCAGGGAGAAAATTAACAAAGATAATCGCTCAAGTTGTAGGTGGAATGTATTTTTTTAAGCTTAAGAACTACGAATCTCTAGGCATACGGAAACTCTCACTTTATAGCCAGGGGCGAAGTACAATTTTGCACTTGACGTTCAGATAGCAAATTTCTCGCCCTTGCCTTTGGCTCTGACGTCAGATAACTGAGATCTGAGACTTTCTTTGTTTTACTGCCCTAGGTGACTATACCGTCCTAATTCTCGACGGTGCACTAATAGTGCACGGATAAGGGTACTAATGTCAAAGTGAGAGACGAATGCATCGCATTTATGTCCGACATATAAGATGATAACTATCATTACCTAGCTAAATAAAATTAAAACTAAGTTAAATCTAAAAAAGACCTTCGGGGCATTGTACCGAGGATGCTGACGGCATTTCTTCGCTGAATTGCAATGCTGATGCGTTGCGCGAGTAATCTTGGTTCACCAGTTACGTCAACCCAACCAGACGTTTCGCAATTTTTTAACCGACTTTAAAAAAAGGAGGAGGTTCTCAATTCGGCTGTATTTTGTTTTATTTATTATTATTATTATTTTCAATGTTTGTTACCTCAGAACTCCGTCATTGATGAGCCGATTCTATTTTTTTTTTGTTCGTATGTATATACTTTTAGGTGTGTCCCATTTATTTCAAAATTCAATTAGATGATGGGATCCATGAGGAATTGAGGGGACTCATCAGTTTTATTAGGCACGCGTGTAGTGATTTTGGTATTTTCTGTTATAACTCGTGTATTTACATCCGGAATCATAAATTTGGTGGCGAGGAATTGATGATGAAGACCACAGATGACTTATCGAATTCCTCAATTATGTACTTAAAAGTGCAAAAGTACGTCACAGGTCCTGATAAGATTCCGTTGAAATAGGAACTAATGAAGTGCCATTGGTGATGATCTTGGGGAATCGATGGAAGTCCTCAAATATTATCGGCCCACATACAGCGATTCGGATTTTTCTATAGTAATCAACGCATTTGCTATCGGAAATCAGTTCATGTGGTAAATTGTAAAAAAAATAGGAAATGTTCTCGTGGCTTGGCGGAGTACTTAATTGAAGTCGGTTAAAACTTTGTTTTTAAAGTAAATTATTTTCGGCATTTTCAAGTAGTAGTCTCAAGTAAATCCTCACTTTATATTGCTAGCAGATCATGCCGTCGTTTAGCGAGACGAATAATTCTGGTAGTGTAAAGGATCCATCGTCCTAGGGAGCCCATAAATCGTCGGCAAACGTTCTAGGACCCGAAGACTGGCCTTAAATAATAACGATTTATTTGTAACTGGATTTAACTCGTACTTCGATCGCGTTAAACATGTTAAGGCGAATATCTATAGAATTTCTCGCAATTCTTCACAAGCGCAATTTACCACATTTATTCTTCACAGGACTTATATACAGGTCAATAAGGAATGTACTTACTTAAACGTTTTACAGTATTCCCTACTGAATATTATAAAGGTACATTCTGTACAGAATACTACGGTATTATTACGTTAAAGTAGTGTGTGCTGTACTGTAGCGTGTTTTGTACTGTATTGTCTGTATTACTGTAGCTCTGTACTGAATGACGAATGTAGTAGATTGCTTTGGAAGAATGACATCTGCACATACTTAGTTGGAGATAGGAAGTAAAGCTTTGATATTGTAAAAATAACGACTGTGAAGAATTGCGTTTCTGATAAACTCTGAAGAGAAAGACAACATTTTTTGAAAAGCATTGTATAATAATTCA
Source organism: Epinotia demarniana (assembly GCA_945867215.1). Classification (NCBI taxonomy): domain Eukaryota; kingdom Metazoa; phylum Arthropoda; class Insecta; order Lepidoptera; family Tortricidae; genus Epinotia; species Epinotia demarniana. The sequence continues at coordinate 4,325,184 of OX244278.1, read as the reverse complement.
TAAATGTATACTGATCTCGCCGCAATAACATATACTCTTAGACATAGGTAAATTGTGGGTGCCGTATTGGACGTTAAAAATAACTGCCACAGACCATAAATATTGGCAGCTACCTTTATGACCCATTAAATATATACCCACTGGAATTTAACGACTGTATATCTGAACGCCGCGGTGCCCCGTAGTTACATCACGGGAAGAGGGTTGCGACGTCTGGTGCCTGGCTTCAATAGCCTCGGACTAAGTGGGCTGACCTAGCGAGGTCGCTAGTCCGAACCGCGAAGTAGGTCGACGCGCCCACAAATTAGCATGTGTGGCCGTCGACTGTTTACTGCAGCAGCGGAGGCACGGTGCGAGCGTGACGGGAGCTCAGTTGTCGTCGCGCTCACACACAAGCGGGATCCACAGGCGGAAATAAAACTCCGATACTCTTGAGAAAGCTTGATGGCACGGCTGGTTGGTTGGAGCGAGATGGGTATATGTTGCTCTAGTGATAGTCGAGCTTGTTATGAGAACATTTTGCTTATACTCCACCTCATATATAAACCTTCCAACATTACCATAAAGTGAAACATCTTTATTTCAAATAAACAATCATTTCTTTACACAAATTCGTCTTAGGTTTTTAGCGTTTGCATTCCAGTACCGTCTTAATCTAGGTAAACCTAGGTCTTAAATTATGTTAATCTTGTACAGAATTACTTAGTGCATAATTGTTAATAGGCTAAATGAATACATTGCAAATAGTTTAGGCGAAATACCTATCTCAACACTGAACCTTTGTAGTTTTATATAAATTAATACTTTTGATTCCTTTGTTATATCTAACAGAGGTCGTAAGCACTATTCTCAGTTATTTCATTAGATTAATATCACACTGTAGATTATTGATGTAGTAAAGTTTACTGTATTAAGCTTAAGGCTTGTCTAATATTTATGAATTATGAGCATAGTGCAAGCGAAAACTACCATAATATGAGCTATGCAAAGGAAATGATTATAATACATGTTTCTAATTAGCTTGAAGAGCTTTACCTACCGTGGCATAGTGCCGCTTATGCAAATTTACTACAGAAAAAGGAGGCAAGTTATTAACTTTACTATCAAGCTTGTATGTAAACAACTCATGTATCTAGAATATAATTATGGTTACAAAATTAATGCAATTATATGCAGATTCTACTGAATATAAAGAAAAGCTTGCTAGAAGCTAGTGAAAGCTCTTACGGTTAAAACTTATGCTAAATCCTTAACTACGTTCGGCGCATTGCCGTTTTAAGCAGAATTAATTACGGATAAGCAAAGGTTGTTTTGTGATTCTACTGTCGAATGTAAATTAAGTAAATTTAGAAAATATGGAAACAACCTTGTATGAAAACTAAATGAACCCAGCTTTGGTTATGTGACTGAAAGCTTTGCAAAGCGCACTCTGAAAGCTTTGCAGCCACCGGCTTTTCAGGCGGCCAGGCCAAAGTCACAATCAATGAGGAATATTTGAATCATGAGGCACACCTACCAAAGGTGTGACCTCTATAAATGGTACAACTTGGTCTACCTATTTATGTTTGGAGCTTAAAGCTCTTAACGGAGGCTTTTACCTACACGTTATTGTCAAGTCCGGGTATATTTGGATGGTTAGTAAACTAAACCAATCCGCTCATATAAGATGTTAACTGTAGGAGAAAGTATCTTGACATAAGTCAAACCTATGAACCAAAGAGAGCTGTTAAGATGGTAAAATAAAGAGTCAAAGCTATGTATTTGTCTTACAGACGGCTGCCTTGAACAGTCTCCCCCTAATACGTAAGCACAAGAAATATGCTAACCAAGGTAGCTTAATCGAACAAATATGAGTATAAATTTGTCAATCCAAATTTCGTTCTCACCTTTACAATACATGCGTGTACATCAATTTTCAGGTACTACTGAAGCGCGCGCTGCAGTCATATTTACGTATCGATTAAAAACGAAATAAAATATCGCGCGCCGCGCTTACTACTTATTTTTCGTATTGTAGGTGGATCGAAATACTCCCATTCGAATCTACCCACCATACATTTTATGATTAGAACGAGACGCAAGATAACAAGCGCCTGCTCGCTCAGTGCTCTTTTTAAATGTAGGTGGATTGAAACAGTCCCATTCACATCTACCCACCACATGTTTTATAATTAAAACGAGATGCATAATATCGAGCGCCTGCTTGCTCAATACGCTTTTTTCTTATGTGGGCGGATCGAAATGTTTCCATTCACATTTACCCACTACATGTGTTTATAATAGTAGATGGGAATAAGACTACGAAATTTACTAAATAATGACTGTCTTGAACAATATCTTTAATTCCATGTACTATCCTGTATATCTTTCCTATATGTCAAGACAGGTTTAGTCATTGCTGTACTTTCTAATGTTTTAACGTTTTTTTAAACCAAGTCTGTGACAAAAAAGTGGACGTCCCGCGTTCGAAGCGATCACCGCAGCCAACAAAAAAATCATCATTCTCCATCATTCTCCTAGCGTTATTCCCGGTTGTGCCCCTAAAGGAGCCCGGGGTCCGCTTTGACACCTTATCCCAAGATTTGGCATAGGCACTAGTTTTACGAAAGCGACTGCCATCTGACCTTCCAACCCAGAGGGAAAACTAGACCTTATTGGGATTAGGCCGGTTTCCTCACGATGTTTTCCTTCACCGAAAAGCTAACGGTAAATATTCCGTACATAAGTTCCAAAAAACTCATTGGTACGAGCCGGGATTCGAACGCACGACCGCCGCTTGACAGCCGCATGCCTGAACCACTAGGCTACCGTAGCTTTTTTTTTTGCCAAAATTGGCAGTCTGATCAACTGACCATGAAAACTAGTTGTTCTAAGAGTTTTCATCCAAGTACGGCAAGTAAGCAAAACTGTATTGAAGCGTATTCAAACATTAGTTGTCAAAACCAGGGCCAAGAATCTACGCTCCGCTCGTAGTCGATCCCGTAGTTTTTCTCGTATGTAGCGGAAAGCGACTACGGCGGTCTGACGCATATGTGTCGTCATTGGCCCTGAATGGGTTAAAAGGCCATTTTTAAAACTTGTCGACCTTAATGTTTGAATTAAGACCTTCGTACACCAAACTTAAATCACATACTTTTTACTATGGAGCTCCCAACTCAGCATTGCACAACTGTTGAGACAACTAAAATGAAATTGACCAATCACGTGGCGCCTTTACTGAACTATAATGTATTTGACCAATAGGACGCCGTCATGAGAAAGTCAAAAGGTAAATAGACATCAACGTCGTGGTTGCACTTCGTTTTCAACAGATACCAAGTTTGTTTAATTAGTTCAGTTGACTCATAGAAAAAGTATTGTATACAATAGTTATTTATTTAGCTTTTTAAGTCTCGTACCTTAATTAGGCCACTCAGCAAGCTTGAACTGGTACTCGACTGAAAAAGCATACATTATATAACGATTGCATAAAATACTATTTCGTGCCACTTACGTATTTAGTATAATCTCGACAACGCGTGTCCGTGTGAATGCTTTGAATCGAACTTTTTAACGAAATTTGTATACTGCTTTATACGTCTACTATTTAAGTATCTAATTGAACAAGCGAGCGAAGCGAACGAAGTTCTATGCTTCAGCTTGGGCCGAACATCGTTTGTCTGTCCGGCCGGTGTCTAGTCTCCGGTGTCTGTCCCGCTGTTCTTCTCTATAGGTCGCATTCCTCAACCGATTCTCGTGAAATTTAGAGAGCAGGTTCGTTAATTTGTATATGTATAAAAAAAATGAAAATAAATCTGGCCCGCGATGTCTACAACCCACCGAGTAGCAATTTCGTGTAGTAATGACGTCTAGTTGTATATGGTAAGTATGTAGTAGAGTCAGAAAAAGTGTTTTTCTGGTCCAATATCACCCAGTATTTTCAAAAAGCCGTAATATCTGGAACTTTTGCGTTTAACTTCCAACAGAGCGTATATTCGCAGGAAAGCGACTGCAGTTACGCCTTTCTGACGTTATTTTTCTCCGCCATTAGGGACGCAGCTGACAAATTGCACTTAACTGCTTTTTATTGGCCATTCCGCGTCTTACAGTCGGAGCTGGTTTTGAATAAATTAAAATTTAATAATTCTTGTCTTTTAGGTTATTAATGGTCATACTTTCAGCCTGCTGGGAAATATCTTTAGGATTTATGTTTTATACCTGACCTGATTGGAAATGTTACCTTAGTCAGGAGCGACTCACACCGTTCGTACATCGCTACAAGTGCATGCTGGAGTCTACCGGCCCCAGGGGGTATGTTACCGCTGCTCCGGCCCGCACGCGTTCTATCGCAGCGCGTTGCATGCGATAGAAAGGGATGGCCACGTTTAGGGTCGCTCGGCATACCTAAATAGGGGGATATGTTAACAGAGACTTTCTGTACGTAGTACTATTATCACAGAATAGATAATAGTACAGAAGGGACACTCCTTTGATCTTTACAAAAGGCGTTTTTTTCTCAGCCAAAACATTAAGATTTATGGCCCTCTGACGTCGTCGACGACGACGTCGACGTTCATCGCTACAAGTACGTGCCGGTTCCCCAACGTTGAGGCACCGTCATGTACTTGTAGTCAGAGTTGGGCATTATTCGAATAATATTTTATTTAAATAATTGTGCGAATGAACAATCATTCGTTAAAAAAATATTCGCGAATGATTTATTCGCGAATAAATCATTCGGTAGCATTTTCAAATAATAAATGATTCATTCGTTATTTTATTCGAATAAATACCACGAATGATCCATTACACAAATGTTCAGTTCATCGTTTCCATAATTTTTAAAATTATTTCATCAATTTGTTTAAGCTGAATATGTTTTGTTGAATGTAGTGGTAACTCACACTGCCGACACGTCAGTTAAGTTTTTCGAACTTTTCTGAGATACCAAATATATGTATCTATAAAGACAGATTTGAAATGATTGGGATATATATTTTTTTGTAAATACACGTAACGAGGCACGAAGGTAGTTATTTTATTAGCTAATTATTCGGCAATAATATTCGCGAATAAATTATTCGTGGAGTATTTTAGTCGCGAATAAATCATTCATGGAATAATTAATTCGCGAATAATTTATTTGCATAATTTCGAATAAGAATAATCATTCGATAAATGTATTCGTCTTTCGCGAATGATTCTGTTATTCTCAATCGTTATTCGTCATTCGAATAAATTTTGCCCATCTCTGCTTGTAGTGATGAACGTAAATGGCGGAGTGTCTATTATTTATTGTTTGCTTTATTCGTTACTGTAACTTAACCGATCCGCGAAGTCACTTTATTTAATGAGTGCTTTGAATTTAAATTGATCATTCGACGATGACGCGCCCCACTCCATAAATTATACTAGTTTCTTATGATCGTATGACCAGCACATGTGTCTAGCTGTCAACACAACAAATGCTCAAATAAATCAAGGGTCGGCAGCGCCCTTGTGATTCTTCTTATGTGACGGAGTCTGTTTAACATCAGGCCGTATGCTTGTTAGCCACCGTTGTAGTTGTAACATAAAAAAATACAGTCCATTATCTTCAAAAATCTTTGAATTTCACTTGTCGTTTCTTTACTAATAATCTCTTTCCTTCCAGTGGTCGACTGCGAAGTATCCGCGTGGGGCACATGGTCCACCTGCGACACGAGGTGCGGGGCGGGCAGCATGGTGCGCACGCGCCGCGTCTCGCGCTCCCCCGCGCGCGGCGGCCGCCACTGCCCCTCGCTCGTGCAGCGCCGCGCCTGTCAGGAGCACCAGGGGTGCCCGCATGACAGCTTGCAGATGCAGCGAGGTACGTTTTAATTTTAACATGTTTGAGAACGTAATTGGCACTATTAAGGGGCTCCTAGCTCCCAATGACCTTCGATCTGTAACTGTCGGTTTTTTCGTGGCTTATCGTATTAACAACAACGAGGTTTATCGAAAGAGTATCCCATCTTTACTTCATAACTCACAGTTTTCAGGATTTATGGCACCAAACTTGGGCAATTTCAGGCCAAAAAATCAGTGAAAATGAGTTAAAAATAAAAATCTAAAGACGTCAATAAGGAACAGTTATATGTAGATTTCATATATAAAAGTCCATAAACAACATACATAATTATTAATATCGAAAGCAGAGCTTTTATGGAATATGTTTCAATAAATCATTAAAAAAAACATTGTTTAAAAAAAATACTCTGGTGCAGACGTAGATAAAGGATTGAAGGACCGTTAGGTGTTTGTGCCATAAATATATCTATAGTTTTGACGGAGGAATATCAACTCAAAACTCGTCAAAACTAGCCTAAAAGCGCGTGGAGCCCCTTAAGAAGTTCTACCAAGAATGTTTTAAGAACGTAATTGGCACTTTTATGGTGTCATTGGCACCTTTTAAAACGCAATTTGGACCATTGGAATGTCATTGGCACTTTATATACGATTGGCACCCTCACCCTGAAGAATCTCATCAGCATTTCAAGAATATCATTGGCAATTTAAGGATGCCATTAGCGCCTTAACGCATAATTTTGTTGTTGACACTTGAAAAGTGTCAGCGGTGCTAAGGCATTAGTATAGTCTGGTCGTGGAGTGACGCCTTTGACGCACGGTGCGGGGCGGGCAGCATGGTGCGCACGCGTCACGGCACGCAGTCCCGCGCGCGAGGCAGCTGCCACTGCCGCTCTCTGTCTCTCTTTTTGGCACTTTTTCGAACGTTTTGTGTTACTACTAGTTGGGAGTAACACAAAATGTCTCTCTTGAAGGTGCCAGACACTTGCTTTAGGTTGAAAAACGTCATTGCCACCTCTTAAAACGCAATTTGCGCCTTTGGAATATCAATAACACCATTAGCACATTCATACTTTCGTTCTACAACCTGACAACTGTCTCCGGTGCTGTTAAAACATTAGTATAATTCATAGTATACAATTCATTTGATAGAGTCACTGTACGTCAACCTAACCTAAACATTTGTTTCAGACGAGACAGCGATGATCCTGCCGGGCGCGCTGTCCGTGAGCCGCCATTTCAACTCCACCTCCGATATCCGCAAGAACCTGCGTATGCGCAACCCGGACGACCCTGAGGCCAACGCGCATAGAGAGTGAGTATAGTTACTGGTTTTTGAAGGGTTATGTTGACCATACAACAAATGCTTTTTCATATCTCATGCTCTGAAAGTGGGTCGTTGTTGTTCTAAAAAGTGTGCTGAAAGTGATACGTTTCTGCTCTAGTGCAGAAAAGTAGTGTATTCCAGTTAGTCCTCGCCTTATAAACATTATACGGGAACTAATTCTAATAAATATCAATACTTACCCGCCACTGACAAAGGGAAATACTTTTATACTTTCTAAAGTATATACAAGATGATAACTATAACATTAACTAAATTAAATTAAAGCTAAGTTAAATCTAAAAAACCGGCCAAGTGCGAGTCGGACTCGCGCACCGAGGGTTCCGTACAAACCATAACAAGCAAAAGTTGTAGTATGTTTATTACTAAATGATAAATGAAAATGGAATCTGTAACATTACAATGTGCGAAGCTGGGGGAGCATAAATTTAAACAAGGTCTCTTTATCAATTTAGTAATCCTAAAAAAAAATAAAAAATGAACCACATCATTTATCTCTCACTTATAATAAATCTCTAAATTAAAAAAAGAATCAGCCAGTATCAAACTAACCATTTTTGTGTCCCGAATGATCTCGGCTTCCCGTGAACGGAAATACTTTAAACTTTTTTACAAGTACATTACTATTCTAGCTAGGACTTAGGATAGTTTTTATCCGACTGCGATGGTTAATACATTTTCGGAAACATTTGAATCTCATTAAATTATTCATTTCTTCTGCTTGAAATCGTAGCCGCCATATCTGTCAACTGTCAGTGGCGTTAAAATGGCGGCCTTGCCTTAACTATCCAACAGTACCTAATAATTTCGATCCGGTGTTGTGATAGACCTTCACAATACGCATATTAAATTCTAAAGCATAAAAAAATAATCGATTCCGATATGGAAACTTATATGCGCTAAATTCGTATTGAGGCGTAATTTCAACAAATGGTTCAACAAATTTCAACAAAATAACGTCAAACGTCAAAAGTCTGACCGACTTCCTTTTTTTTATGGCATGGAATATTTAGCACTGTCATCGGCTCATCGCGTTCAGCCATGAAGTTTATTTGAGTTTCTGCAAGATTACACGCTGAGTATTTTGTCACGATACGATACTGCACGGCTATCACAAGACGGCGCGCGAGGTCTCTCGATTTTTCTCGCACTATACGTCTCTTTCTAAGTTGTCTAATAAGAGAGTGACGGATAGTTCGAGAAAAATCGAGAGAGCTTGCGCGCCGTCTTGTGATAAGCCATGCTGATTTGTCAGTATTTATATTTATCAGCAAAACGTATGTATTCAATCAGTACAGAACGGGCCTTTTATAAACATTAATTATCAACCGCGTCTGTATTAAGGCGGTATTATAACTTCGTACTACGCGCCTTCAAGTTGACATGCAGCCAATATAGAGACACAGAAATTGGCCAACATACAGGAAAATACTTTTATAATGAATCACAACACACATTTAATTAAGTTGGCAATAGCGGTAACATACATAAGATTTGGCAGAATGTGATCTGAAACATTGCAATAAGTATGAAAAAAAATATATCGGAGTGACTCAAGATCATTACGGCCATCACGTCTTTATTAATTTAATATTAAGTGTTAAAAATATGTACAGAAGAAGATCAATAAACATTTAATGCTGCAGCCTGTGTCCTACCTGTTGGATCTATTGTCACAAACATCTACTAAACTTTTCCCCCGGTATTCATAAAATTTAAAATACCTATGTTAAATAAAACGAGATTTGTCCTTTTCCTACTAATTTAAAAATCAGAGTGACAGATAAAGACGAACGAATCTTAACGTCATTTCAACTAAAATGGGTTTATTCCACGTTTTACTTGATAGGCTAAATGAGAACTGCATGTGTCCTATGTCCAAGAGAAGAAATGCGTTAACTCCCACCACATTACCTTGCAAACGAAGTCACAGGTACAGCTAGTTTTATAATAAAACTGAAATACCTGAAATACCTACACTAGATTTGCAGCAGCCTGGCAAAACTTCTTTTATCAAAGTGGTTTATTTACAAAGTTTTTACTCACTATCTTTTTATAAATCCGGTTCAAAATACTAATTAACTGTTAAAATTGAAAAAAATTAACCAGACCTGTAAAATGTTGACTGAAAAAGGTATGAATAGTACCACATTGAAAATTGAAGTTTGAAAACGTTATCTATAGTTGTACTATTTCGTGTAGTGCTAGTGCTTATTAACGGAAACATGTTTAGGGATGAAAAATATGTGGAAATTCCATTTTGGGGATTCATTCTAAAATCGATATTGAAGTCTCCCACAACAATCAAACGGGAACACGGGGTATAGCCCCTTTGGGGTTGCTGCCGTATATTGTTATATTTATGCATTCAATTGCAACATTAATTTGACATTGTGGTGATATTATATATATAGATACAGTTATCACTCTGCCTGACATCAAACATTTCAAAATGCAAGCATTCACAATGGCCGTTTGCAGCACCTGGGTTATTTAAAAAAAAATATCTTCCTTCCTCCTATCATCCTTTAGATTGCGACGTACATAAGCGATAGATCCCCAACCTGGATTTGCTTTAGATATAGCTGGACTTTCTACTCTGCACACCTCATAAAAACCAAGTTTAAAAGTGTCTCTACTACATCCCAGTTTTAAATTATGCGACTTATATTGCTATTTCTTATGATTGCGTGGACATAAAAGTTTCGTTTTGCTGCTGAAAGGTATTATAGACCTGAGTATTTGATATGAATTTCAATTAAATACCTCTACGCGTTTACGAGGAAAAAGGTAGTGAGTTTAAAATTTATAAAAATATATTTGTATGATTTTACTATAAATGTATACTTTTCGTAATTTTTCCATTGTCTGTGCTATATGAAGTTTCTTCGTGCCAAGTTTCAAGTTTCTGTGTTAACGGGAAGTACCCTTTAGGTTTTGAGTTTCTTGCGAGTACCCAATTTCAAAATATGCGACTTAATTTGCTATTTCTTTTGATTGCGTTGACATAAAAGTTTGGGTTTGCTACATCTGAAAGGTCCTATAGACATGACTTATTTGACATGAATTTCAATTTAAAATCTCAACACGTTTACGAGGAAAAAGGAATAAGTTTAAAAAAATTAAAATCATTTTGTTGTATGATTTTACTAAAAATGTCTACTTTTCTTAATTTTTCCTTTGTCTGTGCTATATGAAGTTGCTTCGTGCCAAATTTCAAGTTTCTGAGTTCACGGGAAGTACCCTTTAGGTTTTAAGTTTCTTGCGAGTACCCAATTTCAAAATATGCGACTTAATTTGCTATTTCTTTTGATTGCGTTGACATAAAAGTTTGGGTTTGCTACATCTGAAAGGTCCTATAGACATGACTTATTTGACATGAATTTCAATTTAAAATCTCAACACGTTTACGAGGAAAAAGGAATAAGTTTAAAAAATTTAAAATCATTTTTTTGTATGATTTTACTAAAAATGTCTACTTTTCTTAATTTTTCCTTTGTCTGTGATATATGAAGTTGCTTCGTGCCAAATTTCAAGTTTCTGAGTTCACGGGAAGTACCCCGTAGGTTTTGCGAGTGTCGAAAAACTCAATTTTTGTAGCATAAACGACTGTATCTTTTGATTGCGTTGGCTTTTAAGTTTGATTTTTTCACAGCTCCAAGGGACAATAGACCTGAGTATTCGATATAAATTTCAGCTTGATACCTCCAAGAGTTCCTGAGAAAAATGGTCTTGACAGACAGACAGACAGAAAGACAGACAGACAGACGGACAACAAAGTGATCCTATAAGGGTTCCGTTTTTTCCTTTTGAGGTACGGAACCCTAAAAAGGCCCTCGAGGCATTGTACCGAGGATGCTGGCGGCATTTCCTCGCTGAATTGCAATGCTGATGCGTTGCGCGAGAAAACCGCCAGCTCTTCGGTCACCAGTTACGTCAACCAGACGTTTCGCGATTTCCGCAAATAACTTTTGCGCACTGGGACCCCATAGACCGAGGGTCTCGACGCCAAAAGGTACAAAGTTGTACTCTCTGCCGAGGCCTCTATATTTAATGCGTTTCAGATTTTCGGCATTTTCCGCCGCTGCACCCGCTTTAGAAGTAGTCCGTTGGTTGCCAGTGTGTCTACACAGGTAGCGTCCCACACAAGCATCCGTCCCAAACTCCAAGGAACCAGAGACACTCCATCAGGTCTTTTGCCATCATTTCTGACAATGCCAGGCGGCTCAAGAAGAGCAGGCACATTGATGGTGGCAAGAGACCGGCGGATTATGTCATTAAGAGTTGCATGTCTTGCAAAGCGGCCTGCACTTTTTTGACAACATAGTCCGTGGTGACTCAGTCGGTCCACGTCAGTGCCACAAGGGCATATGTGTGGAGTGCATACTGAGACCCCAAGCCGTAGACCAGTCGCCAGACGAAGGGAGGTCGGATCCAGAAAGGTACCGGTATTTGGTGAAGGATGGGCATGCAGCCAGTGACCAGCCTCTCTGGCTCCAACCGCCATTAATTTAAAATAAGTTTATGTTGTAAATTCATTACTTTTATTTAAGCTAAAATATCCACTAGGGTCTATGAGGTGGTGACAAACGGAATACACCCATATGCTTTTTTTAACTCATGTATGCGTGCATGTGAGATAAGGCAGAAACGCATACAGCCACTCTTCAACTAATACTAATAATAAATACAAATATCATGAAAATATAGCGCCAAAATATCTCGTCAGAAATGGATGCCTTTCAGCCCTTGGTTAACAATCTACTATGTTCATACAATGACATTTGTTATCTATTGTAGCTGAAGCCGCTGATAAGAATAAGTTAGCATCATCCATACTTAATATTATAAGTGCGAAATATAAATATCCGTATGTCTGTCTGTTACCTCTTCAACCATTGAACCGATTTAGATGAAATTCGGATAGAATAGAGACAGTTTCAGTCCCAGGGAAGAGCAAAGAGAGTTTTCATCCCGGCAAACATCCCCTCAGGAAGTGAAATGAGGGGGTGAAAGTTTTTATGGAGCTACAATAGAAATGTTCCACGTGGATGGTGTTTCTGGCAGAAGCTAGTATTTAATAATGAATTGTAAAACTAATAACTATTAAGTACCAATTAATGAAATTAACATATAATTTGGGAAAACAACTTAACCCATTCAGGCCCAAGAATCGTAGTTTTCCTCGTATGTACCGGAAAGCGACTACGGCGTTCTGACGCATATGTGTCGTCATTGGCCCTGAATGGGTTTATGTACCGGGAAGAAGAGCTTAGCGAAGAGCTCTCCTGTGATGATAAATATTATTGATAAAATATTATTACATGAATACATACAAGGGGTAGACAGAGCGCATGAAACTCAGTTAGCTCAGCTCATGGCATACTTGAACCCTATTCCCATAATGGACTCTTTCGACAGCCACGGGACAAACGGGGTACTCGGGTAGTGCTGTTCTAATCCGAAACCGGGGCATAAAACCATTATCTAACATGATATAATTCTTTGGAAGTGAGGCGAAATAACTACCTTCTTATGACAGTCTGTCGTTCTCTCCGCGGGGAGTCGGACGTTATCCAATTGGTAGGTAGCGTACTACGGCTCAGCGTCCCGGACGTCCCCCGCGTCCAGTTGCGTGCACGCGCGCGCCCTCTGCTGGCGGTGCCGGAGGCGCGCACGGTAGCGCGCCGTAGCGCGCCGCTGCCGCGCGCGCTGACTCTGCTCAATACGCTCTTGGCATCGGTGCCTGAATGTGACCTGTTTGCGTGGCGATGGCCGATGGGTAACCGTGTGCCAGGAATGTTTGAGATTTTGTGAGGCGATGGATGATAGGCAATCCTCCGTGTACGCATAATGTATATTTGTATGTGCAATGTTATCCTAAAGGTGATACCATTTGTTAGTTGTAAGTTGTTTTTACTGTACATAGTTACGTATTCTGGTTTCTCGGCGCATTGGTTCGCTGTAAGGTCGTGGAAACTAATTAAATAATAAATAAATAAATAAATAAATATATGATTATTTCTAGGGTCGTTACCAAGTGTCACATATTTTTACCCGCTTTATTATAAAAGATATCAATACCAGCATTAAGTCAGCATTGTAGTTAGGTCATTGGTGACTTTGAGCTACAGAATTAACGAACTACCAAAACAGCAACGAATTATAAATTATTAACGACAAAAGCCAACACTGTAATTCAGTAGGCCTATATAAATCGTATCCGTCGACCAATTTGATTCACCGCTAGGGTTGGCACTCACCAGAATTTATGGAAGTTTTTTATTATTTCTCAAGATGATGTATTAGGGTTTGATGAGGGAGAGTGAGGAATGATCTTTTTATTTGATTTATTGAAAAATTGGGATGGATCTTTGGTTTTTCGATATCTCTACTTCTCAACTTATCGTAAATTGCAATGGTCAGAATTCCAAATCCCATTGAATCAACGTGATGTTAACTAATCAAGTTAGAGGTCTGCTTTAATAGGTTTTTTGAAACTTATTGCTCTAAGTTTAACAAAAGACATTCTTTGCGAATGTAATTTAGACAAACAGACGTCAAATTCAAACGGTACTTTATTACACTGCAGGGAATTAGTAAGTCGCACAAATACTAAAGGCTGGTGCAAAATTTTATTAAATTTTTTACCTTCATTCACTTCATATGTTGTGAAAAAACAGCCTTGCCGCAACGTTTCTAATGCTGATGTGTGATGATCCACTTCAGGTAACGAACTTATTTTGTGGCAACCCCAGCGGAAAATTCGGTGTTATTAAACTAAGCGCCATTTTGGAAGCTTAATTAGCAAACAACTAGCGGACAGGGCTGACATAGGTACATGCTAAATAGGTGTACTATCATATTTGACTAATTAGTGCTACGTACTTAATTACTTATCTGTACATGTTTTTATCGTCAGCAATGGAGTGATGCAGTATACTGCACTGCTTTTATATAGTAACACTAGTTGCTCGTGCGGCTCTCTCCTCCCCAGTACGGCTATCACAAGACAGCGCGCGAGCTCTCTCGATTTTTGTCGCGCTATCCGCCTCTTTCTTATTAGAACACTTAGAACACAGACGAGCAGGTCTGCCTGCCGTAGCCCTGGACAGGAGATAAATAATATGTCCATTCCGAAAGTCCATTATTGAACGAGCGAGCAAAGCAAACCAAATTCTCGTTTACGGCTTGGACAAAAATTATTTTGGTATTTCCGGCTGTCTGTACCTACAGGTAACATTTCTAAACCGATTCTCGTGCTATTTTGTGAGTAGGTTCTATAATTAGATAGTGTTCGTCGAAGCAGAATTTGTTTTTTTTTTCAATTTTTTTTAAAGCAGATCCGCTAGTTCTACATCTCACAGATCCACTAGTATATACTTACTGCTGAAAATATTTTTTTTAAACTGATGATTAGTTTCAGAGGTAACCCCCCCACCCTAACAAATCAACATTAACAAATACAGTGTGTGGCCTGTAACAGTGGCAAATATTTAAAAGGACGCTTCCTTAGAGCATCTGAAGTAACCACTTATGTCCAATTTTTTAATTTTTTTGTGTAATACGGAGTGATGTTGACCTAAAGTTATGACCTCCAAGTAATCTTGGCACCACGAGATCATATCACAGCAGTCAATGCAGATTTTGAGAAGGAGTCATAATAGTTTTTGCATTTTTGTTTTTAAAAGATAATTTTCTGAATTTTTAACATTTTATGTATCTTTTTAGTGTTTTTTTTATTAAAAAAAACTACCTGTGTCACCCCAGAAGGGTAAACAATACACGTGAACTTGCTTTAAAGAAAAAAAAAAGAAAAAAAACTTTATAATTTTCAATTAAAATTACCTGGAAATAAGTGCTCACACGCCCAATAGTCTTAGTTTTTGCCCCTGTTTCAGGCCACACCCTGTATACAAAGTTTACGTTATTATAATTTTAGTACCTACTTATAGATTTACATAATTTTGCATTATATCTATATTACAATGGGGTCATTATGTATTTTATCTACACACATATCATAAGTTCTCTACAATATGTTTACCAGCGATAAGCAAATAGACTATATTAGGAAATCTGTATCTGTAGGTGCATCGTAATTTTTACTTTACGATATCGGCAACCAATAGTTTAATTACATTTAAATTTGGAACAGCTGTCAAAACTCAAGTAGGTCTATTCTAGTATCTATAAATATTAAAACAGTTATCGATACGAAATGTCAATTCAGTACGTTTATTAATACAAACCGTACGACATTTGATCTCGAGTGATATGAGTATAGGGACTTCATTCGTTTGTCTATGATTTTAAAAAAAACATTCGTCATGAGGGATGATCGAATTGCCGCCATTGCTGTTGTCATTTTTATTGTTGGTTTTTTGCTGTTACTTACTACTACTTATTATATGTGTGTAGATAAAGTAGTGTATGCAACTGTACATAATTAGGCCTTAAAACACTCGTGTAATCCTATTATGAAACTCGCTGACGCTCGTTTCATAAAACCACACTCGTATTTTAAGGCCTCTCATTATGGATCAGTCGCATAAACTACTATTATGTCAACTTTTTTTTAAACACCCGCCTGAAAACATCCACATGAAAAATAGTAATTGTCCCATTTAAAGTGACCTTTTTAACTAAAAGATTCTCTCACTATCTATACGTACACATTGTATATTTATGTACAATTGTACCCTATTAAAACCCCACGCACACGAAATTTCTCCCACCGGAAGCTCGGCATATTTTAGCTATCAAAATGGCTTGAGCAAATATTTGCGCTTCTGTTTTGTGCTTTTATGCGTCCTAATATTGTGCCGTTTAGCTACGGCAGAGGTTTGTTTGTTATGTTTAGGGAAGGTTATTATTTTAGTGAAATCAAGTTTGGTTTAACATATACAGTGCCAACGGTTCACTACCGAGCGTAGCCGATAACATGCGAAAACCCGTTTGTAGAGAATGTGCCTACGCGAGTACTATTACAAATTATGTGTAACGAGCAGAGAGTCCCCAATGCGCTGGCACTGAAAGTAAAACAAAATATTCCCTAACAATTGTCGTTGTTCGGTTTTAAAATTAAAAACTAGATAATTAAGAAACGTTTCACAATTTGCTCAAAAAATAGTTAACGGGAAGAGAACCCTTGCAGGGCTAAGTGCGCCTTTGTATTATATAAAAGCTAATTGGATCGTCGGAAAAAAATAGAAGCGAATAGAGACTTTGCATTAAGAACGTTTTACTCGCTCTATTTTTATTCTATTTTAAACTTCCGACGAAAAAAGAGTTTAACTGTCTGTCTGTGTATCTGTCTGTGGTATCGTAGCTCCCAAACGGATGGACCGATTTAAATGCGGTTTTTTTGCCTCGTATATAATTTTATCCCGAGTGTTCTTAGCCATGTTTCATCAAAATCTGCTGAGCCGTTTTTGAGATATTAGACTTTAAATGAAAATATCGGGGGTTTTACAACTTATCTAAGTTGTAGTTATTATTTATAGCAACATACTAGTTTCTGACCCAGATATGGGGAACCCATTAAGTTTCATGCTATGTCGTTTTAAAATGAGTTTAATCATAAAACTAAGTTTGTATGGAGAGTAAACGTCCTGGTGACCCTTAAGGGGATGCCTTGATTGGAGTCGACCACGTCCCCTTGACAGGGACACGCTTAATTCCTTCCGCGCACGAGAAAAAGAGAGGAAACACCCCCAAGAGTGGTTCCTCTCTTTTTCTCGTTGCCTCGCTTTTTTGGACAAATTTCAATAAATACCTAACTTTTTCGAAGTTTTATTTAAGTAGGTATTTATCATTAAGTGAGATTTTAGATGAGATGAAATACTACGTAAGTATAGTATTATTTTTCATTGTGTTGTAAAATAATGTATTGTTTGAGTAAGCTGAGTAAAAAAAGGAAACTAAAGAATTAACTTTGGAATCTTATTCTATCGAGATTTTAGGCAATCATGTATCGATTAAATCAGATAAACAATGTGTCAAGAATCATATATCTGGCAATCAGACCTTATTGTTACTTAATATTGTCAGTACAGCGTTTCATAGCACGTGATAATTTCCAATGCACCCCCTTAAAATGTCGATACGCTCAAAAGCACTTCCTTGCTTTGCGCGGTACCGAAACGCCTTGATCTTCTTCGCTACAGTTAGGTACCTACTATATTGTCTATATTACGAAATCGTTTTCTTTCATGTGACAGTGTTATTTTGGTTCAGCATCCCACAGCGCTCGTAAACATTGATGGGTGTAACGTATGGTTAAGAAAGTCTCTTGTTTGCACTAAACCTATTTTCGCCGATGTGCGAAGTGTCAAGTTTTTAGGATATCGTAAATATTACAGTATAGGTTTGGCCGTAAAGTTAGGTTGGGATAGGTTCGCTTTGAATTATGCTTTATGATGTTTTTGTTTGACATTTTGCCATAATTTGTAAAATTTTAGGTTGATTGGCAAGGGCTTGTCCGTGTCATCATCATTCATAGCGTCATAGTTTTTTCTTCTTCAATTTTGGACCCAATCATCATCTTGACCACCATCCACCGATCATCCTGTTAATTCCTTGAATGAACCTTTCCTTGAATAAAAAGACTACCGTCATCCAATGGCTCCTCCTAATATTTATAAATGACGTAATATATGGACAGCCCCCAAATGTCGGTGTATGTACAGTCAAAAGCATTAAAATGTGCCATTTAAAGTTTCTATTTGCTGTAGACATTCCGTTGCTCTTATATACGGAGTGGCACGTTCACCTGGCGACAAGCCCTTTTTTATTGATAAAAAAAATCGGTTACAAAATATCCGACACGTCCTAACCGGCCTTAGTAATATAGTCCATTCGATATTTCTGCACGCTTTGTTGGTACCTAAGAATTTTCCAAATAAAAACACTACACACTATGCAACTTGTCGCAACAACTGATATAATCTTAACGTTTATTGACTTGTGTATTTGTTGCAGATACTGCGTGGAATTCGAAGTGACCAAAGTGTCGAAGGCCTGCCACCTGGATTCGGACTACAAGGCGCTGAGAGAAGGTATGGCTTTGTCACTTGATGCTTACCCCGGTCAATGAGTGCGTCGGTATTTATTTATTTACAAAGGCAAGGTAACAAAATGTAATTTACAGAGTTACTTACACAGTTGAAATCTAGAGAATACCTGAATTTACATTTCAATAATAACCGAGCACAACATTCATTCGCTTATGCGAACTAGTTATAGAACTAGTAATTGACATATATTTGTTACAAACCATACCTACATTTAGTTTTATTATACGGCACGGCAATTTTAAAGAGATTATGTATCTAGATCGAATAAACTACTTAATAATGAATAATGGATGCACGGTACGTTGGCCGACACCATAGCCCGACGCACGATCTCATTGATAGAATGGTGTCTAGGGAACCGACCCGCACATTTTTTGCAGCTTAGCCCGTGGTGGCCATTCCCCTTCACCATTGTCACACAAAAGCATCGGTGCGCTTCGCATACGGCAGGGAGTCGTTGTCGAGCAGAGTGCCGAGTTGAGGGGAAGGCAAGGCATGCAGCCACGCACCGGATTCGGGCTTTGTGAGAGCCTTGAGACGTGCTAGGTCAGTCCCCGAGGCATCACTCACCAAATGAGAAAACGTTTGCTGACATAGAATTTTGTCCCATCCTCTTTGGACCGTCACCTTATCCGGATGATCGTTGGACGGACATAGTGTCGCCCACTTAGCCAGGGCCTCGGTTACGAATGGAACTCGAATGCTGCTGCCATCAAATGATAATATTCGGGCAACAAGATCCGACGAACCAGGTCCAGTATTTTTCTCCACGCTGGTCTGTTTTTCATCTTCTATTACCTCTAGCAGAATATTGGCAACATAATTTGAATCAGCAGTAATGAAGTTAGTAGGGCAGTTTCAGGTTACACGCTGGACTAAATCTCCAAATTTTTTTCAGGTACTTGTTAGGTCCATAGCTCTAATTTTTTGATAGGAACCACCTCCTCCGTCGGCCATCTTTAATTTTATTGTGGTCATTTTGAATAATAAGTACCTATATCATTAATATCTCAAGTTCTAAATAACGTAGAATCACAAATTTAGTGTCTAAATATACATAATTGGGGTCAAGGAATACAACTAGATATTTTTTAGAGTCGAGTTCCCAAAGGATATTAAACGGAACCCTAAGCTTCCGCTGTCCGTCCGGCTGTCTGCGTATCAGCAATAGCTATATTGTTCAATTTGCCACAGAAGTTGTTTTTCTATTGCTGCTTTAACGTACATTCATAAAAATACATTTAAAATTAAACAGTTCTCTCATACATGAAACGTAATTTTATTGCCATAACAATCGGTATATCTCTAGAACCGTAATATGTAGACACTTGACATTTCAGCAGATTTTGTATTACAAACAAATTGTGTTCTATAATAACAAGTAATAAAATATAATAATGATAATAATTGCTTTTTTAACATAGCTTAAACCAACTCTAAGAAACAGATGTTTTACATTCATGTGCAGTGTTATATCGGTAAAATACTTATCTAGTTGAATTCGATGACCCCAAGTATGTATATTTAGACAACAACTTTGTGATTCTAATGACCTATTTCACAATCTCCAGTTAAAACATATCCTTTAGATAAATGTTGGCTGTCACTTTTCTTTTATATGACGGGAGAAAAGGAAAGCAATAATTTTAAGTGGCAGATATCTTTATGCGGCGATTGTGAAACAGGCTCTAAGTGTCTTAGGACTCGAGATATTAATAATTAACTATAATTAACATGGCCGCCAAAAAAAAGGCCGACGGAGGAGTTGGTTCCTATCAAAAACTTAAAGCTATTTATTTATTTATTTATTTATTAAGGTTTGCCAACAGATGTAATACGATAAAAAAACCTTCATAACAACAGATAATGAACTACTGCTAGAGTATTCACCCAATTACAGGCAAACACGGCATGCATTAAACATAGTAAAAACTAGTTACGTCTACACTTAATCCACATTTACAATAAATCTAAAGTTAGCTGTAAGGTAAGGTAAGGTTGCAAGAAGACTAGGAACATTATAATACATTTAACAATGCAGAAAAGCAAACTTAAAAAGGTGAAAGTTAAAGTTAACATTAAACTTGGAGATTATGACTTATGGCTTATGGCACATTTGATATTTGTTTACAGAGATATGTTTTGAACTGACTTTTTGATATGTTCAGTATATCAGCCCTGTTTTTTTTATATAGTAGATTATGCTCATTACAAATTCTTGGTATTACACTATAGGATCCAGTATTAGTCCTGTACGTACTAGTTGACAAAGGTCGAAAGTTAGCTAGACGAGCTATGGACCTAACTATAGAATCCAGGAATATGGAAGTGTAGGAAGTCTAGGTAGTCTGAATAACACACTCAGATACTATCAGTTGGAGGTTTAATCGAAGACTGAAACCAAGATACATATATGCCTACCTTATTCTATAATATACTAACTTAGATCTACCCACAATACATATATTACACCTCCCCGCTAAATCTATTAATCTATCTCTAACTTACGAATTCTATTTGGTAAGGGCCTGAGGTTTAGCGGTGATCGCCGCTGTGGCTTTGGAGATGGATGTGGAGAGGGTCCATGAGCTTGTGATGTGTCATCACCACTATTTGACTCCTCATTTATATGTACTACCTTCCTCTGTAATTGCTCCCCGCTCTCCTCGCCCACCTCCGTCTGCCGGCGCGCAGCCACGTCCTCCGCCCCCGGACATACACATATTACACTGACAAGTGCCTGAAAAAAAATTGGTGCTTTTGTCCAGCGTGTCCACATTTACGACAGTTTGTTCGAGCACTCTGTCCCACTAAGTAGAGTTGGTCTTGTAATAAAATCGAATGAAACAAAACAAAAGCGACGCTGTTCTAATTTAGTAGTTAAAAATTCCGTTGAAGAGAAAGATGCCATGTAATTGGTCTTTGGGCGACTCAACTGAATACGGCATTTTAGTAGTAGCGTAACCATCCAAATCGGTTCAGCGGTTTAAGCGTGAAGAGGTAACAGACACACAGACAGACAGACAGACACACTTTCGCATTTAGTACGGATATCCTTATGGCTTTATAAAAGTCTCTCAGATATATTGTAGTTAAAATTAGTTTGTGCTTAACTGTCGTTTTGACTTATTTATGTTGGTTAGATAAGGACGAAACACACTTTAGGTAAAAGAGGCTTGTTAAGTTTTATGCGTAAAGGAGTTAACAACTTCTTGATTTAATTATCAACTCATATGGAACCTGCATAATTTTCAATGCATTGTTTTGAATGCATTTTGTGGGAAGCTACTGGTATTATTTAGTTACGTGCTAAAACCTCTTTGGTTAGGCTATTCCCAACGTCCATCCCGGACGGAAATCAGGTTTCAGGCGGATATTGGTTCAGTTTGAATAGAGTTTTGTAATGGTTTCTGTATGTAGCCTGAATATCCAATATTCAATTCAAAGCGGCCCAAACATCGCAGCTAAAACCCATTTCGTAAACTGCATTTAGGGGCCCCTACAGAAGACAAACTCAGGCTTGTGTTTTTAAAAGGGTCGTGCAGAAAAAGAAAATGTGCTTCAGTAATAGGATCCTACTGTTGCTAGTCCATTATCATCACCATCATCGTATCAGCCGAATGACGTCCACTGGATATAGGCCCCCCAAAGAGTGCCAAAGTGACCGGTCCTCCGCCAGTCGCATGCAGATAATCCCGCGACCATATTTTTATAAAATCATGCATGAAAAAAGTAGTTTTCCATAGGTTTATCTTGTCTTTAGTTCACAAAATTATTCGGATGATTATTACAATAATCCGAAAACAGAAAAATCTTTGAGCGTACGTACATAAAACACATTATTAAAATCTCTTATAATCGGTTTATATTTTTAAAGCGAAAACATGTAATATTTTAATCAATATTTCATGCTTTTAGGATTTATTTTGTTGCTTCAAACCAACTCTTTAAATAATATCCTCAAGTTGAGCTTCAATTTCCATTTAAAAATTGAAAATGGTTTCATTATTTTATTGCTGATTTTCCTAAAATTTAACTCTGTATTTCAGCCCATTTCATCGTCCACAATTATAATGAACCAATTTCCAAGCATTTAATGACTGTTATATTTTTGTCCTTTAGGGATAAAAATCTCGTCAATAGGGATTCCCGAGAATATGAATTAATACTGAATTCGTTTTTTTTTGTTTAATAAAGTGTCATACATATAAGCAAATGACGTTAACGGTCTAATATTAATTAAATTGGATAAACATTAACACCTCTTATTTTAAACTAGCTGTACCTGCGACTTCGTTTGCATGTTAATGTAGGAGTTAACGCATTTCTTCTCTTGGGAATAGGACACATGCAGTTCTAATTTTAACCTACTTATTATCATGTAAAACTTTCAATAAACCTATATATTTTCGTTAAAGTTACGTTAAAACCTGTCACTCTGATATTTAAATTATTAAGAAAGGGACAAAATACGTGTTATTTATCAGAGGTATTTTAAGTTTTATGAATAATGGGGTAAAAGTTTAGTAGATGTCTGTGGCAATAGATCTAACAGGTAGGACACACGCTGCAGTATTAAATGTTTATTGATCTTCTTTTCTACATATTTTTAACACTGTGTTATGTTATATTATAAAAACGTGATGGATGACTGAAATGATCTTGAGTTCTTGAGTAACTCCGACTCTCAGGTTAAGATGTGTTAAGGAATTAATAATAGATAATCCTTTCGAGTACCCATTGACCGGTAAGTGTTTACGTGGAACAAAATATCTCTTTTTAATTTGACAACAGACGGCCAATTTATATTTTCCAAACTATACCTAACCACTAGGTAAGTTCTACAACTATAACGCGAGTCCGACTCCCTTTCTAATAAAGGAAATTATTAAAAATGTTAAAGCAATATGTTAATTTTTTCATATTGCAATGTTTCAGATTGCACTATCACATTCTGGCAAATCTTGTGTATGCAGTGTATGTTCCCGCCCTTGCCAACATAATTTGCAGGCTTTATGATAAAAGTATTTTCCTGTATGTTGGCTAATTTCTGTGACTCTATTGTGGTATTTATATTGGCTGAATGTCAACTTGAAGCCGCCTTAAGGCACAGCCACACTGGCGCGGCCTGCGGTGGCGGACAATATTAAATTTGACAGCGGCGGACAAGTTTACTATTGTCCGCCGCGGCCAGGCCGCACCAGTGTGATGCAGGCCTAATACTGTCGCGCTTCATAATTTATGTTTATAAAAGGCCCGTTCTATACTGATTTCATACATACTGTTTATTGCTGATAAATATAAATACTGACAAACCAGCGCGGCTATCACAAAACGGCGCGCGAGCTCTCTCGATTTTTCTCCAACTATCCGTCTCTCTCTTATCAGATAACTTAGAAAGAGACATATAGTGCGAGAAAAATCGAGAGAGCTCGCGCGCCATCTTGTGATAGCCGTGCAGTATCGTGACAATTAAATACTCAGCGTGTGATTCAATCTTGCAGAAACTCAAATAGACTTTGGCTGAACGCAAGAACAGCGCTATCGCCATGCCATTAAAAAAAGGAAGAGAGTCAGACTTTTGACGTTTGACGTTATTTTGTTGAAATTTGGTGATACATTTATTGAAATTACGCCTCAATACGAATTTATCGCATATAAGTTTCCATATCAGAATCGATTATTTTTTTACGCTTTAGAATTTAATATGCGTTTTGTGAAGGTCTATCATCACAACACCGGATCGAAATTATTAATATTCGATAGTTATGGCAAGCCCGCCATTTTGACGTCACTGACAGTTGACAGATATGGCGGCTACGATTTCAAGTAGAAGAAATTAATAATTTAATGAGGTCGAATGTTTCCGAAAATAATTAACCGTCGCAGTCGGATAAAAACTATCCTAAACGGAAGCTAGAGTAATAATGTGCTTATGAAAAAAGTTACATAATATTTTTCCGTTCATGGGAATCTGAAATCATCGGGGGACACAAAAATGGTTAGTTTGATACTGGCTGATTCTTTTTTTAATTTAGAGATTTATTATAAGTGAGAGATAATATAAACCATATTAGTTAAAATAATCGTTGACGAAAGTCGAGACAAAGATTGGGGGAATATGGATAAATGGCAACAATAATATCAATTTCAAACCTGCCAAACGTCACATCAACATGTATCTCACTGCCAGGCAAAGCAGCATCTTTTTATGAAAATGCTGTGTCAGTATGAAGTATGTTGGAAAATATGATCGTGTATCAAGGTACAGTATTGTCATCAATTGTATGATCAAAATGAAAGTTGCACTCAACCTTTTATTGGAGCTCTCTCCTTGGACTCTTTCATCAAAAGAGATGGATTCAACCACTGAGCCACTAAGTAGTGCCCGCCACAAGTTCTTTCAGATATTTTGTATAACATCGGCGCACAACGGGCGTTTAGTGGCCGCGAGCTACAAGTTGCGCAACTCGCGCTCACCACGAGTGGTTCAATGTGACAGCTCTAAAGGTGCAGATAGACTAGAACATTCACTTGTAAATAGCACTCTAGCGAATGTTGCATTGCGGGTAAGAGCTCACAAAATAAAAAGGAGCGTGTTAGCGAGCAATCTAGCGAGCGTTCTAGCGAGCATTTTAGTGAAATGACAGTAAATTTGCTTCGCACTTTGTTCCGCGCGCCATCCCTCTCCGCCCACACCTCCTCCCGCAGGGCGTTCCACCACCGCAGCGATGGATGTTTGGCTCGTCAATCGGCTTCGACAATTAAAACGACGAAAGTTCGATGTTCTGTTACATGTGATGCTGAAGTCTATAATCAACTTAATGGTTGGCCAGATTAACCGATTTTCGAATTCAAGCGACGTTGCCGCGAAAACACTCATCCCGAAGAGTGTCGCTTGTGACATACGTCAGATAGTGGATTTTTGAATAGTACTTTAACCGATTTTCATTTGTTCCAGGCGAGAAAGTGTGCGTGCTCTGCGAAGCGGCCGCCCTCCGCCGTGACCTGAAATGGCGATGTGGCGGTCACGGCGTGACCGGGCACTCCACGCGGTTCTACGCGCTGGTCGCGCCTCACTGCCGCGGGAAGTGGCAGCGGGCCGGCAGCCCCGACAAACGCGACCACTGCTGCGCCAACCCGCATTTCATATTCGTGTAGATCGGCTTCGCTTAGTGTTAGTGTAAGAATGGGTCATACAGAGTAAGTTGCTGTCAAAGAAATAATTTCATTTTTGGTACAAGCTTTTATTGGCTGTTTATACCTACTTGCATACCGTCATCAACTATACTCATTGAGACGATTCTAACGAGCCCAAACTCAATGTCGTTTAAGTATTCAATTCCCATCGCCACCTTCTGTCTCCATCATCAACATTAAATTGTCATCCATATTATACTTATACTTCAATCGGTTGAGGTTATCTGGTTCATAATTCAGTAACAAGATTCGTCCCACACTAACGAACGAGGTTAAGTTTAAATAAAAGCTTGTATTAAAAACTGAAGTCATTTTCCTGTGGTCATTGGTTATACATACACTTAGGATGATGTTATGTTTAAATCACACATTGAAATGATTAGCGATGTTGCGGATCATGAGTGTAATTAAAAAATAGGTTAACTTCGCCCTTATCCACAGGAAAGCTGTGAACCTACATGAATCTCTGTATGACCTGAAAACGTTTTTGTCTTTATTCGACGAGGTACTTTAATCCACGAATTTGGCTTGAGTTTTTTCGGCAACGCCTTGTTAATGATTATCTACTTCGTAAATACATTTCGTGTCAATGTAAATTCATACCTGCACCTGTGACTATAAAATCCTCAATGGTATAGTTTTATGAAATTACGCTGCAGTAGAAAATAGAGAGACAGAGCACGATTTCTCCAGAGAATTGTGCGCATTCAAGGTAATGTCCGATCTTGACCGGATTTTCTAAGCGATATCATTGGTCATTTGAAACCCTGAAATGTTGTAGAGGTGTGACCGGGTATTATGCTTCGATTAGCATTGCCACTTCTGCAACCTGCTATATACTTATTTGTGTAAAATGGCTCCTAGTTTAGGTTATCAGATCAATCATTTATAGTTTTTCCAAAACAGTGGAGAATTTAGTATTAGTTTTTTAACGTTATAAGTATATATTAGATGTACACGATCCTCTTTTTCTTCATATTCTGTTATATTGAATCCTTCACTAGGCATACTACACTTATTTACGTTAACGTTACGTGCTTAAAATTATCAATCAAACATTTATACTCATTTATTCAAAGATAAATTTAGTCCTGTGTAACGCAGATAAATAATGAATTTCTTTTATAAGTGTATCCATTATAATGCATGAAAGTAAAACTGTACGACAACTTTCTGATCGCGTATCTATTTTTACAGCCACAAACTTCCAACCCTTACAAAGTTATAATGCAGTTTCAGAATAGACCCCCATTCTTGGGGCTTCCCATTGATTTTACAAAGTATCCAACTTCAATCAATCCACGTTACACCGCCTTTGTTGGAAAATAACTTCTATCCCTACCCGGTTAGAGTCCAATAACGTTTGACCACGTTTCACTGGGTAGACTTAGTATATGGCAGGTACTATCATGCTTCAGTGGGTAGGGGATGCGTTCCACTTGAATAAAAACCTTGAAGGTTGGTAATTTATACGGATCTGTATTCGAATTTCGGCAGTCGAACAAAGACGGTGCATTGTATAAACCAAATGGCAAGCTGAAAAACTCATAAGGGCAGCGGGCACACTACTTTTATTTTAACAGTTTTCATTCATTATTCTGACCTACTTCACAGGACTTATTATAAACCTCCATGTCAGCATGAAATAGCGTATCGAACTGATAAGAATGATTGATGATAATGGACATTGAAAACTTTTATTTTGTTCTCCCGGTCTTTGTTGACATTGACAACTTTATTTCAACATATAAAAGGCTATTGTTGAATCTCTTTTCCAACGCCGGGTCAAATACAAAAGTTGACATTGAGCTGGTGGAATTGAAATCGCGAAATTGAACCTTAAGCGATTTGGATTGAATTGAATCTAGACTACTAATGAATGTTATGTTATGATGTATCTGCATTTATGGGCCTACTGTTACAGCTTATTTGATAGCGATATGAACCATTAAAATTCATTGATTAACCTTTTACTTGGCAGAGTTCAACTCCAAATGTCACTTTTGAGAAAAAATCGAGTCCTTTTTATTTGACGAAAGAAAATGTACTTGGAATTGTACTAGACTTGAATACGACCATTGATGCCACGCCACTCTCGAGATGGTATTGATGTTAAAAAGAACTCTATTTGTCACTGATTATTTTTTGCCTTCGCGCCGTCCCCTGAGAGTCTTGAGACGGCAGAGCCTTTAATACGCAAATAAAAATGGTTTTCTGTTGTTTTGCATCAAAACATTGTATGAGCCGACTGACTCTATTGAGTGCTCCCCTTCAATTAATGTTTCATCCTTTCAATTTGCTGAGAAATGTGCCCAAGTAGGTAGTTAGGTATATCCCACCTACGTCAATCGTCACACAGCTACTCTTGTTTACGAACCATATCCGAACACCTTCGGGCGCAATTTTTTTTTAAATAATGCATTATATTTCCTGACACACATGTCTTTTATCTTTTTTATATTCTCTTGGCTTCGTTCCCATTTGCCTGGCGCGATATCGGGCGCAGGGAAAATAAATAAGCATTAAAATTTCAGTGGGACGCGATATTTATCGGTAGAACGATTGAAGTATATTGACTGTTCGTGCAATTTTATTGCCAGTTTAGTTTTGAATTTATTTGTGTATCTGAATAAGTAATTGAAGTAAAGCCTTTTTAATAACGTTTGATTTAGCTTCGGGTTCAATATTTTTCAATGTGTACTGTTAGTTAATTGATTCTTTACCAATTTGTTCTTCGTTGTAGTCAATAATTATCGTCTTAAAAAAAGAATAAATATGAAACATTGGTGTCGTGAGCGTGATCTAGACTTTAAAAATATGTTTTTTAATTACTTACAAAAGTGCCGCGGACGATCTCAGTTACGAATTATGTATGTATTTTACACAAAACAGCTTAATGCATTATCATGATATATAAGATTAAGGTGCCAAGGCGAACTCATCCCTATAAGGGATCTCTTCCAGCTTACCTTTGAGCAATTGAGTGGAAGGTGGGAAGAACGAGAAAAAAAAGTCAAAGTCAGGGTTAATAAAAAATATTAGGGCATGATGCTTATCAAAACATTCAATAATATCAGCACCTATTGCAAACAAACTTTATTTTATGCCAAGTTTTCGAATTGAGGTAGTTCTATGGGTGTCAAACGTTTGTATTTAATAACTTAATCTACCACGAAAAAAACTACTTGACTTTTGACGGTTAGGTATGGTCGATGCAATGCAACCAATAAATCAATGAACACTTCATACATAGGGTTGGATTATTAGTATGTGTGAAAGGCAGGTCATACTCATATTAGGTTGAAGTTTTTAGGTATTTTTAAGCAAATTATATTGAGGTATATTTTCGTTAATGATGAAGATTTCAGTAGATATTCTCACTCATCCCCGCTATTCGAATGAAAATATGATTGTTCATGCATGTTTTGTTTTTATTCAAGTTATGGCCGATCAAGCCATGTCTACGATACTACGCTGCTACGCTCGTAGACGCGTAGCAAACGCTACGAAATGTATTTTCGTCTGACTGTTTAAATCAGTATAGTTTAATTTACTTTGACTGAGTTTGCGTTTAAAAAGTTTTGTAAATTAGCCTTAAGGATCGCATTTAGCTCTTATAATTATAGTTTTGTAATTCATTTATAGATGTAATAGTTGTATGCGGGTCTGCCACAGCTGATGCGCCCATGCGATATTAAAAGTCATTTTTTCTTACTTAACACATTCAATGCTAAGAATTGCTACGCGCCACGCTCGGAGCTGATCCCGTGGTCTCCCCGTATGTAGCGGAAAGCGCCTACAGCATAGGCACCCCCTAGGCGGGTTCCTGGCAGTGAAACAGTTAATATGATAACGCTTTGTATCAAATATTAAAGAGATTATTTGCAGTTGTAATTTGACATACGAGTTACTTAAATATTTTAAATAAAACTTAGTTAAAATTCTAAGTGTAATCATTTTTACATTAATGTTTAGATTTATAAGTACAATAGTTTGTGAATACATATCCTCAACGACTTGCGTGTACATACAATGTTATAATAAATGCATTTTAAAATTGTGTGCTTGTTTCATTCATATACCATGAAGCATCACAAATTACGACGGCGGCGGGGTCCATAACAGTTGTTGCCATAGTGACACGTCAAGGTATTTCGAAATTCGCCGTATTGTCACAAGATACAGTTAGAACAGCGGTACAGACTGCGGCCTTAGAACCGATGTATCTGGGTTCGAGACCAGCTACCAACATGCACTTTTAGTATGTTTTAAATTCATAGTGAGTACATTTTCCAAACCCCGAATCGCTTGAAATGTTCTAGAGAAAGTAAGCGAATAGAACATTCGATACTTACGAAAATTTATAGACAGATGTTATGGGCTTGGAATTTTCGATAAACGTGAACGCATCACGTTTATGTGGCCTTATGTTACTGAAAACATATGAGAAATTAAATGAACGAAAGATAGTGTGGAAAATTTATTGATCGAAGTGGAGTCTTGAGAGTCTCGACTCTCAAGACTCGTCTTCGGAGTGGAGTTCTCGGAGTGAGATACTGAGTGGCGGGTGGAGAAGAACAGTGTGGAAACAAGTGGTGGTAGTGAAGTGGTATAATGCAAAGTAACAGTGAAATGTTAGCTGTGTCAGACTAGCAGGGGCGGACTCAGTCACTTGTGTGAGTAAATTGAGT
The DNA here is from genome assembly GCA_945867215.1 of Epinotia demarniana. Taxonomy (NCBI): domain Eukaryota; kingdom Metazoa; phylum Arthropoda; class Insecta; order Lepidoptera; family Tortricidae; genus Epinotia; species Epinotia demarniana. Next base: position 4,295,065 of record OX244278.1, on the reverse strand, counting down.
CAGTGATAGTACCTACGTGTGGACTTAGTGGACTTTGTCCTGTGTAAATCACATAATAAATCTACGTGTGAAAGTTGTTTATAACTCTATCTAACCCCCACGCTCGTAACGTTATTTTGTAAACAGATTCGATAAATCCTTAACTGGATTTAGACAATAATCTCGACCATTTTTTTTACTGATTAATTCAAGACTGGTAGGTATAATCAAAGTATTTTAGCAAAGAAAGTTCTTGTTCGAAAGTTAAGGTTGAGCCTCTGTAGACGAAAGAGCTTTCATGCGGTCGTGGGTTCCAACCCCAGTTCTTACCACTGGGTTTTTCCAAAAACTTATGTACGAAATATATGACTTTTCGGTGAAGGAAAATATCTTGAGGAAACCGGTCTAATCCCAATAAGGTCTAGGTTTCCCTCTAGGCTGGATAGTAAGATGGCAGTCGCTTTCGTAAAACTTGTGCCTATGTTAAGTCTTGTGATTAGGTGCCAAAGCGGATCCCTGACTCCTTAAGGGATGTTTAATGATGATAACCCATGAAGATGATAATGTTCTTGTTCAAACGTTTGTTAAAAAGCGAAAGCCAGGTTCGACCCATAAAAATAAAAAGTTATTAAATCGTGCGAAGTCCAGTGAATACGAATCGAATATTAAATTCGTGTTCATATTCGCAGTGCATTGTCCAAGGAACTGCACTGACTGCGTTACGCGAGTGACTGAATATTGCAGCTTGTTATTCAGTTAACTGTTAATTTACGTTTACAGTATTTTCTTTTAATTTTAATTATTGGAAACGATTCCCCGCCAAACTTACCATAAAATATGTAATGAGTACACGTTAAAAAACGGATTTGTTTGGTTTGCCTGACTGCATGAAGAGGAGGGATATGTTTTTCGAGCGTATGTAAAGGGGCTTTCATTGAGAGCGTTCGAACTTTGAAATGTATTAAAATAACCTGTGTAGCTAATATTGTAACATTTTTTATACTATCTGAAAGTACATTTAATGACATTAGTTATGAAATATAACCTCAGCCAAATGGCCACCAAATTTCGTGAACAACGCGGGTTACGATGGGCTTTAGAGCAGCTATTGTGTGTGGTTTGTCTGCATAGACAAGAGATTTGACGTAGCTCCACAGAAAGTAGCCGGGCGGTCACACAATCTCGAGGGTCAGTTGATGTCGCCACCACGCGATATGGCGAAATCCTCGAACTTCTCATCCAATAAATTGAATGTGACGTACAGTTAACAATTTCTACGCGTTGTTGAAGTGTATAGCGTTCCATGATGATGCTTTTCCAAGATGGCTGCTATACGCTGGCAAAGTTTGAGCGTACCTATTGAAAAACCCTATATATATGTATTTGGATTAAAAAATCCTATGGCGCGCGGGCTACAGTCCGAATGGCTTGATGTATTTCGATATATGAGGTATCGCTGGATTCCTCTTACTCGTGGGGGTGATATAGGCTATCATATTTGCAAGAAAGCATTTGGGTTTTATGAATAATATTTTGATTTCACTTCTTAATAGCCTATTAGATGTCCCAGTGTTGGGCAAAAGCCATATCCTGGATCACCACAAGTCAATTCAATACTTTTCTCCGGCACATTCCTAAGAAATCTGTTTAAGATCTTTTGGGAAGAACATAAAAGATTGTAAAAAATTGCAATTATAATAATTCTCTTTATTAAGAACATGAATGTTATGATTTAAAATAAGCGAAAAGCAAATTGTTTCACTAAAACTTTTAGCTCACTCAAGTTATTGGTAAATTGTCCTGAACGCAAAGTTATACCGCAAAATAATTGAGTAATCCGAACGGTTACCGGGGAAAGTTAAAATAAACCCATTGTTTCCCGTTCGCAGTTTTCAAAGGATAAATTCAATTTGTGGTGATTAATGGCTTTCGATACAGATAAAGAAAGAAACAAATATGATTAATAGGTTGGACCGAAGGCCTCTGGCTACTGAATGGAAAATGGATGACTTTATGATTCTCGTTGAAATGTCATAATGGATCTTTTCACCTGTTACCTCGTTTGTGGATACGCAGTGCGTTGCGCGGCACCATGTGTTGTAGTAAAACGCGATTTGGTTGCCTTTCGGACACTGCAATTACCCGTCATATTCCTCTGAATAATAAAACGCCTTCAAAGTCAGACCACATTGAGTTCAAATTCTCTGTAGACATTATTTGTAGTCCACATCAAAAATACGTACATTTGTCGCGTTATTACAATGCAGTAAGGTTCAAAGTGTTAACATAGCTTTGACATCACTAAGTACAGAGTTTATATTTTTAAACCTTCGAAGCGTCGAGTTTCCTTTGTAAGTACGAATGTTTTCTTTGTATAAATGAATGTGGTGGGCGGTTTCTGTAGCTTTATATTTGCTTTCGCAGTTTTCAGCGCTAATTCTTTGGTTTTGTGAAGCAGAATACTCTTGTTATTTAAGAGTTTACAGTAAGAATTTAAGCCGGTTAATCCACACGTTTAATTTTTCAGCGATATAGATGCGATACTTTATCGATGCAAACTATCTGCTAGTGTGTGTGTGTAGTTCGTAAAATTGTCGATTTCATAAAATCGGTTTAATTTCCGGGAAAATTTGTTTTCAGTGTTGTGTGACTATGACTTACCCGTGAGGTGTCGGGTTAGAATTTCACCACCCCCTTTCTTCCCGTGGGTGTCATAAAATTCGACTAAGGGACCAGGGTTGAAGTGTGTTTGTGGGCGATGGGCTAGCAACCTATCACTGCAATATCACATTTAGTCGATCTTTTATACCCACATTTATGCTAAAAGTGGCGCTGGAACATACGTTTCATGTGCTCTGCCTACCCCTTTTGGGAATAAAGGCGTGAATGTATGTATGTATGTGACTACGAAACCAGAGGTTGCACGTTTGAATCCTGCAAAGTACAAACAGATTTAATTTGAGCTTTGTTTACAAAGCCCGTAAGTGATAATACTTAATATATTTATTAGTGGATTACAGGCGAATTTTGACTTTCGAATATTACTTAAATAAATGTAAATAGGTACGATTGTAGTTCCAAAATTGCAGACACTTGTTTTCTACCGATACAATCCATAAGAAAAAAAATTATGTATTAACTAAAGTACTAATTAAAAATCTGTATATCAAAAAAAACAATTGAATACGAGTGGTCAACCACTCGTTTTTCCTATCGCTATTACAAAATAGTACTATAACACCATTTTTGACAGTTTTCTAGTGAATGTCCGTTGACTTATTCCTTAACAAATTATACGTAAATATTTTTATTTGCAAAACCTCTGGTGTCCTCTCAGAATCCAGATCAACCATTTCGTGAGGGTCGAAATAATTTCGGGGTTGTCATCTAAATAAAACTGAGCGTTGAATTAATTAAGCGTTGACAAAAGGGACAAAACATTCCTACCGTCTCACCCCTGTAAAGAATTAATTCTAACCCAGATTATTCGGACAAGGGATGTAATCTTCTTACTCACACATAAGAATACAGGATCCTAGCAATTTCAACCCTAGTCGCATGTTTCAGAGTTCACTTTGCAGTGGGTAGCTAAATGAGATGTCACCCTACAAAAGCTATCGGGTAAATTCTTATATAATGAAAAAATGTGTAAGAGGCCTGGTGATGACAACCGTCGTGTAAAGATAACTTTATGTTTTTAAAAATAGAAGGTACAGAAATAAAATGTTAAGGTGTTTACCTGGTTTGAGGAAAATGTTTTTGTAATGGTAGAAAATAATGGCGTAAATATACCGGTTTTTAAACGAGTTTTTTTATCTGAGGAAATGACGGAAACACGCGCAGGCTTTTCGGTGTCTCCGTGTTGTTGCGGCGGAAGTTGGTTCAGAATGGGCAAACAAGCTCGGTTACCCTGATAACTATAGTTTTTGCGGTTAAGGCGGTGCATTGGAAATGATCGCGTGCTTTGAAACGCCGTTATGACTAGATTAAGAAACAATTAGGTCTGATTTTCAGATATATGATTCTTGACTATATGATTGTTCATGTGATTTTATCGATGCATGATTGCTTAAAATTTCCTCGATAGAAAAAATTCCAATGTTGGGTCTGTATTTTCCTTTTTTTACTCAGCCTACTCGAACGATACACTATTTTACGACACAGTCAAATTAATACTATAATCGTATTGTATCTCATCTAAAATCGCACTTTAAGAAATTTTAATAAAACTTCACTAAGTTAGGTATTTATCGAAATTTGTCCAAAACAGCGATTCCCAAAGAGTGTTACATCTCTTTATCTCGTGGGCGGAAGGCATCAGCGTGTCTCTGTCTAGGGGCGTGTACGACTCAAATCAAGGCATCCCCTTAAGATGGTGCACGGTCAGGCGCGGGACACTCCGCGATTTACGTTCATCGCTACAAGTACATGCCGATGCCCCAACGTTGGGGAACCGGCATGTACTTGTAGCGATGAACGTCGACGTCGTCGTCGACGACGTCAGATCGAATGAAATGAGATATAAATCTTAATGTTTTGGCAGAGAAAAAAGCGCGTTTTGTAAAGATCAAAGGAGTGTCCCTTCTGTACTTGTACTTAAATTTATTCTATGGCACGGTTAAGATTCGCCCGCTATAATTCTGCCGCATATGCTACACTCGATGGGGTAGGCGAGCCGAGCCTTCTTCGTTATTTTGCTCTAACACCTCCTACCTCTCGCAGTCAGCCCTCCCAAGTCCTTGCAGCAGAACTTTTGACTGGATGACTCATTAGAACAGAACAGAGGAGATGACGGAAACACGCGATTTTGAAGACTTTTTGGGTATCAGAGCAAAAATATACATTTAATTTGTAGCAATGACTAAGTTACTATATTCTAAAGGCATCTTGCGGCGCTACGTAGACGTCTATGGTTCTTTTGGTCACTGGTTAAAAACCATTCTGTGAGGATTGTAAGTTTGTAGAGGTAATCCCCGAAACTACAAATCCGTTTAAATAAAATATTTCACCAGTATATAGAATTGACCTTCATAATAAACTAAGACTATTTTTTTATTTAACTTGTACTGTATGTATACTGTACATAGTTATATGTTTCTTCGGGTTGCAAATCAATTGTGAAGAAAATATATCTTCCACCGATCGCGCTGAAATTTTGGGTTTAAGTATATAGTTTGGATGACAGTTCAATGCTATATGGTACCATCGATCCTGATCTGATTATGTAGATAGAAGGTGGCCATGGGAATTCAGGACTTAACAGATGTAGCCACGTTGAGTTGGGGCTCGTTAGAATCGTCTCACCGTAGTTGACAACGGTAAACAGAAAAGTACAGATGACAGTAAAACCTTATACCAAAAAAGAAAGTTTTAAAAGAAACTTATTTGACCCATCTCTGTGTGGGTTCTTTATAATACGCGGGTAGAGCCGCGCGGGCAGTAGTTACCTGCGTATTAAGGGGCTCCCATAATTGGCGTATGGGATCGTACCTTCGATCTGAATCTCTTGGTTTTCTTAGGTTTTTTGTAGCTTATTATGTTAACAACAACGGCTTTAAGCAATATAGTATCCCATATTTACCTCAAAGTTCATTGTTTTCGAGATATTTGGCATCAAAGTTGAACAATTTTAGGCCAAAAAACCGGTTTGTGGCCATAACTTTTGTGTTCATTGGTTTAAAATGAAAACCCCGGACCAGTTTTTAGGGACGTGACAGACGAACCCAAGTATGTGTTAGATCTTTCACGTCAATAGAGACACGAAATAAGTGTCATTTTAGACAATCCTACTAATCCTACTAATATTATAAATGCGAAAGTTTGGATGTTTGGATGTTTAGATGTTTAGATGTTCGGATGTTTGTTACTCAATCACGCTTCAACGGCTCAACCGATTTGGATGAAATTTTGCACGAAGATAGTTTATAGCCTGGATTAAAATATAGGATAGTTTTATTCCTCGTCCACGCAGACGAAGTCGCGGGCGGAAGCTAGTGTTTAAAATAATCATACAAAATTAAGTATTCATTTGTTTCAAAATCCGGTGGACCAAAATGGAAATAAAAGATTGAAGAACCGATAACCTTTTGATTTATACTTCTATCTGTAGTTCGAAAGTAGGAGATAATTTCATTCAAATTTTTCATTCAATTTTCAAAATTTGAATTCATTCAAAACTTCATTCAAATGATTCAAAACTTGTCAAAAATCGGTGGAAACCTGTCTAGTCATAAAATAAAAAAAGGTCGCGAAGCTTGTAACAAATGAGGCCGTCTACAGTGTTGTCAGGGTTCGGTCTCAGCGTAACAAGCGCTGACAACTTCACTTTATTGCAACAGATTACACTAATTACTGTTCATCTGCACGGCATTATAAATTTAAGAGTGGAAGTAAACGTGAACTTTCCATACAAACGTTTTTAGTGCTTGCACTGTTTCATTCATCATATCAGCCGAAAGAAGTCCACTGCTGGACATATGCCCCCAAAGAGTGCCAAAGTGACCGGTCCTGCGCCATCCGCATCCAGCGGACTCTCGCAACCTTTACCAGATCATCAGTAAACCTTGTCGGGGGCCTGCCCTGGGGGTACGTGGTCGTCACTCGAGAACCTTTCCGCCCCAACGGCCATCGGTTCTACGTGCTATGTGCCCCGCCAGGTAGAACAATAGTCAATGATGACATATTATGATGATATAAATTGTACTGAGATGCGTTTAAATATTGGATTTAAGGGTATTTTCACATTGATTCAAGCTTTTCTGTATTTCGACATTTTAAATTGGTAGTTTTAAAAACTTGCTATGATAGAACTAATGTTGCAGCTCATTGTAACTAGCTTTAAGATCTTATTATACGAACATGAAGCGCAATAATTACGCTTTTATGAATTGAATTTGTTAAAATTGTTTTGCTTAAAATTTCTTGAAATGCTTAAGTCAGTGCAGATTCCGCAATTATATTTCAATGAGTGCTTTCTGGTTAGCACGGGATGAATGGAGGCGGGGTGGTACGCTCGCAGTACTGCATTCGCACCACAATGTGCATAACCCTTAATAGACAGCATCATTATATCAACCGAAAGACGTCACCTGGTCACACGCCTCCCCCAAAGAGTGCCAAAGTAATCGGTCCTGCTCCACCCGCATCTAGAAGACTCCCACGAGACAGATTATAAGTTTTTATTTTTTTTAATGGAAGACCGGTCCCCGCAGCCTAGTAAAAAAACATCTGGGGCCGTAGACAAGGTTACAATCGACAAGCGCTAACGCCAATAGAAAATAATAAAATCTATGGGAATGACAGATGCCGACGAAACACTTTTCGTTAATCGATTGTAACCTTTTCTAGCCCCCCAGTAAGTACTGTTAATGTAATCGAAGATAACCTTGAAATTACCGTAACGTTCCACAATCGTCCTATATATCAAAACGCCATTTAGTTGTATATGAAGTTCGTTTACTTGCCCTATTACTCGGCAATGAAATTAAAGAGCAGCCGTCGGTATTTTATTTAGCACCACGGAGCTACGAAATAATCATTGATAAAAATACTTTCTGCTTTGCAAAGTATTTTTCAATTTTGCTATCACCGTATTTGTGCCTTATTGGACCAATTTATATGTCGTCATTGTAGAATCATAATTTTCTATACTATTGATGCAACTACAAATAAAAATTGAAACACGCTTACCACATTTAATTACCAAAGATACTGTAGGTACAAAAATCGACACACATGAAGCACAAGTATTTGTAGTGACTCTGTGGACTGTGGAACTGGCCAGCAGTACCCCATTAAAGAAAATTAATAAAATAAAACCCATATTATTATTGTACCAGCTTTCAAAATTTGTCGAGAATCAGTTGAGGAGAACAGCCGGACAATGGATATACGAACGATTTTCGGCCCAAGCTGAAGCATAGAACTAGGTACGTTCGCTTCGCTTGTTCGTTCAATTTGGCAGCATAAGTGGCATAATTAGCGCTGCGGTGGCGGGGACACGCAGAGGACCGCGGTAATCCAAAGACACGGAGTATGATCCTCGGTCCGGTGTACTAGTTTACTCGATATGTATACTAAATAGTTTAAGCGTTTAAATTTAGCTTGCTATTTGATATTTTTATCGGTGGTACGATAATATTGAGCTGTATTTGCCACAATTTACAAATATACAAATGTTTCATCGTGCTAAAAACTATACAATTAGATACTTATCTGTGGAGGTTGCATCAATATTATCGTACCACCGATAAAAATATCAAAGAGCAAGCTAAATTTAAACGCGTAAACTATTTAGTATACATATCGAGTAAACTAGTACACCTGACCGAGGATCATACTCCGTGTCTTTGGATTACCGCGGTCCACTGCGTGTCCCCGCCACCGCAGCGCTAATTATGCTACTTATGCTGCCAAATTGAACGAACAAGCGAAGCGAACGAAGTTCTATGATTCAGCTTAGGCCGAAAATCGTTCGTATATCCATTGTCCGGCTGTTCTCCTCAACTGATTCTCGACAATGTAATGTAGAGGTTGTCTATGCAACCTCTACAATGCTGGCTGTTCAGCACTATTCTTATTTCAAATCACGCGGCCTGGAAGTATATATAAATCCTTCCTACTAATCCATACTGTCTGTCTGTCTGTTACCTCTTCACGCTTAAACCGCTGAACCGATTTAGGTGAAATTTGGTATAGTGATAGTTTGAGTCCCGTGGAACGACATAGGATAGTTTTAATCCCCGAAATCATCCCCTAATGGGGTGAAATGGAGGGGGTGAAAGTTTGTATGGAGCTGCGATATAAACGAGTTCCACGCGGACAGAGTCGCGGGCAGAAGCTAGTATTATAAATGCGAAAGTTTGAATGTTTAGATGTTAAGATGTTTGTTCCTCAATCAAGCTTAAACGGCTCAACCGATTTGAATGAAATAAAAAAGCCTGGATTAAAATATAGGATAGTTTTTATCTCGAGCCCACGCAGACAAATTATTAATTATTAAAGATTAAAGACAGCGATAACAAACTTCCAATATGGACGCTAAGCCATTCGTAGCTGAATTACAACTTCGTTAAACCGAGTCAGTCAGCTCCGCCGTCTCCTCGGCTGGCTAATCTAATGCCAGTTGGCTGAAAAACTGCAGCTAAAGCCTTTAAGTAAAATAAAACGGTGCTAAGTATTAGTGGCTTAAAGATTAGACGTCAACAAAAAAAAAAAGCAAAATAATTCTACCTACTCATCATCATCATCATCATATCAGCCGAAAGACGTCCACTGCTGGACATAGGCCTCCCCCAAAGAGTGCCAAAGTGACCGATCCCGGGCCACCCGCATCCAGCGGACTCAGCGGATTCTACCTACTACCTGCGTCCAAATGGTCATTTAGCAGAAAATGGCGTTAGGAATTTTTATTTTTCGGAATTAATGTGGCTAAAGCTGCTTGGATAGTGTATAAAACGATATAAACTAAAGCTGCTCGGAATGTAGCCTCCACGTCGCTTTACACGTGACGAACAGCGACGGATTGACGGAGGGACTCTCCAACAAACGTTGATAGCTCCGGAATTTCATAAGGTTTTGTTTTGCGAACAGTGAGTGTGTTGGAATTCGGCATTCTGTCATATTAAAACCAAATGCCACTATGTTATTATGTGGGCCGAGGGAAACTGTTATTGTGTCGCACACAAAACAGAATATAGTGAGTAACCCTTCCTACCGCGGAATTTAAGAGAAGGGGTTATTTTTTCCCCCCACTTTGATATCACCGTGACCTACTTACTTGTTCTGATTTTGAAACACAAAATAGTTATTTACGTCACATCGGGCCATAATGCGCGTTTTACTGCACGCTGCGCGTACGGGAAAACTCGCATTGTGGCCAAGTGAAGACGTAAAATTTTGTACTCAACACGGGCGGTAATTCGTAAAGCCCTAGAGCATTCACGAATTCACCGTCCTAGTAACGTAATGTACTATTACGATACAAGTGCCGAAAATAGGAAATTCGCAACGAGTGCTCGACATATGCACGGAAAGTGCTCTTTTCCGCACTAGTGCGGGAAAGTAGCACCATTTGTACTGTAATAGTACATTACGTAACTAGGGCGGTGAATTCGTGAATGCCCCAGATCGCAGGTGTTTGTGGCCCGAACCGAAGGTGAGGGCTATAAATATGCGCTCTGGGGCTTTACGAATTACCGCCCGTGTTGCGTACAAAATTTTACGTCTTCATCTGGCCACAATGCGAGTTTTCCCGTACGCGCAGCGTGCAGTAAAACTCGCATTATGGCCAGGTGTGACGTAAAGTAAATTTTAGAGCATGACAGCGACTTTTTTATGATTACCTATTTCATATTTATGACACAAATATGTTACAATTGGCGGATTTAAGATTTCGGGCACTACGAGTAAGTGTCACAGTTTTCTTCGTTACTAAATCGACATGTTTAACTAATGACTACAGAAAAGACGACCTTTATTTCACTCATTCTGAGTGACCCAAATATCTTGTCATGGAAAATAGAGTCCCATACATCATGACTATTTTTTTGTCTCGTCCTGAAATTAATTTGCGTCTGCGTTGCTAAAAAAATTGATGAATGTAGTCCGTTCAACATCATCATATCAGCCGAAAGACGTCCACGGCTGGGCAGCATAGGCCTTCCCGAAGAGTGCCAATGGTAGTTCCATGGCTTTGTAGTCCCTTGCCTTAATTAAATATGTTTCACAATGGTCACATACACAGGTTTGCCACATATTTAGTCCGTAGGTATATTACACAATTTCTCACACTCTTTACATCATTCTGCATTGCTGTGGCACAAAAAGTAAAAATCGCGGGAGTCCGCTGGATGCGGGTGTCGCAGGACCATTAATTGTGGCACTCATTGGGGGAGGCCTATGTCCAGCAGTGGACGTTTTTCGGCTGATATGATTATATAATCAATCGATAGAGCGGAAGATTCTGAACTTAATTATTACTCAACTCTTTTGGCCATTTTTTTGTTAAAATTTTATAACCAAAAAATATAATCATGCGGCCCTATTTATAAAAGAAATAGACCTTTATACTAATGATATAACTTAATTTAATACTGCCCAATAAATACTATTATATTAATAACGCAAAATTCGTTCTATAACAGGAATAAAAATTTGTTTTGTTTATTTCTCACATATTTTTATACAATATTTTATATCAAAACCACAAAATATAGAAGGCGCGTGAAAATATTGAATGAAATATATATAGACATTTACAGTAAACTACATTGCGCAGTAATATTTGAAGGCATGAAATAACAAAAAGTCAAACACTTAGGTACCTTCGAAATTATAAAATTTGCAAACACTTCACTCAGTTTGAAACACTTACGCATCCATACATTATAATGCGAGATAATTAGCATTTGTACCGGCAAAGTATTAGAGCGATGTTTTTTGTTATGTTTTAGTTCTAACTGTGAACTTTTATAATTCTTTTAGTACATTTTTATGCTAGTCTAATGCTTTTGTAATGCAATTAACATTTTCATTATCAATAATATTGCCCGTTTAATGCTTCTGTAATGCGATTGGCAACTTTATAGATCATAATAATGCTTCTTTAATGCGATTGATACTTTTTTTGACCACAATAATGCTTATATAATGCGCCTGTAAAGCAATTAAACAACTATTGTGAACCTTTTTAGGATCTAAAGCAGTAAAATTTGTGCCCAAATAAGCATTACAATAGCCGTATAAACGTTTATAATGCTACTATAGAACTAACTCAAAATGCGAAAACGATACAGAAATGCTGTAAGTCGGCTGTTATACTGCTTTGATGTGTTACTTGGGTAGTCTCTCTTCATAGAACCTACGGTCGACGATATATCTATTAGCTTTCTTTATGGAACACAGGGATATGAATATGGGGATAATTATAGTTGGATGACTTTTTCATAAAACCTTTATTGGAATAGGAATCTTCTACCTTGGCCGTTAAAGTTGCTTTTTGAATGGAAAATTTTGATGCAATTCGACAAACTGAAATAATCTCAAGTGATGTCCATTTGTTTTCACATTGTGTTGTTGTTGATAACCCCTTACCTTAAGCCTAGGGGGATAAAAGGGGTAAAGTTACGAAATAAAATAAAATTTGACATTTATTAGTAGGTATATTTAATAGTCCCTTTTTAACACCAAATAATTGCAAACGGTAGATTATTGCGCCCTTACCAACATTAAAAACAATTTATAAGAAATACTGTCTTAACTAGTGATTATTTTTTGGTACTGGCGTCTCTTTGGACTGAATTAACGCTAAAGGAACAAATTTACTTAAATTTAACTTAAACTTTAATAAACAAACATACGGCCACTTATCGTTTTAAAATATAAATTAATATGCCCCAAACTGACCCCCCAAAACAATAAATAATCGTATAAGTTATGGACTTTCGTGATTATCAATATAAAACACAATAAGTTACACAAAATCAACCAACACACACTCAATCCTAACTGCAAATAAATTGCCTATGACTTTGAATCATGGTCGTGACACTCTGCATCTGTTTGCCTGTCTGTCCATCCCTCTCGATCAGAACTTTGTTGATGATATTGGCACAATCCTTATTTTCAATAATGGTGACATGGGTGCCTTCCAAATAGTGCACAGTTACATTGCTATGCGTGAATTTATCAAGACCATAGTTTTCGTCGCATACCAAATTAGGGAGATTCTCTTTAGGACGAAGAAGCACTATTGGCGCTTGAATCTTCTTTATGTCCTTTGAGTTGTAGTTGAGTACAACTTTGACTCTGTCGTAAGCGACTACAGCGACGTCCGCAACGAACTTGGGTGTGTACCGGGATTGAACTGGGGACATTTCGATGGCGAGCTTAACCTTCTCTTCGTAACTGTCGATTTGGCTCAATTTCTCTACAAGGGCGGTGGTAACATCGTTGTTGGGAGCGACGATGTCGATGGTGTGACACAGCAGCGCGTTCTGTAGCTGCGCGTCGCTCTTGAAGCAAATCAAGGTGGTGAGGATGCCTTGCAGGAAGTCCGGGGCGCCGTCGACGCAGAATACTAGACCGTTCTTGTGACCTGGTGGGAGAAAGAAGAGGTAACTTTAATGTTAAGAGATTCTCTGCTCCTGCGGAACACTCATGCACAAAAGAAGTATCTACCTAGGGCGACACATCGTGCACCCAGAAGAGGTACAACATATAATCGCCCAAACAATCTGGAATTTCCTAAAGGCAACGGGCCTTAGCGGTGATTTCTTAAAATAAAGGGGCTGCCACAGTAGATCACCTGCTGGTCGAAGCGCCATATAAAGGCCCGCAAAACAACAACAATAATAATAATTTTAAAGACGAATTAAGTCGAGGAAAACGTCCACAGAGTAGACTGTTCTTGTATATTGAATTGAGAGAAAAAATAAGAGGTTACTATGGACAATTATGGAACAGTCAGCAGCAGAAGTTGCTAAACGGTCAAAATGATCTACATTACCAATTCTTATCTAGACACACGGCAGTGTGTCCGCCAAGTTCGAGCAAAAAGAAGCGACACACCGGCCGTGGGTTATATTACACGAACCATTTCGGGCCAATTTCGACCACCCTATAACTCAAAACATATTTTATCTACGCATATGAAATTTCGAGTGTCTGTTGACATCCCCTTAATTGTCTAAAATACAAAATTTCATTATTCTACCTACAGCAGTTCTTGAGATATTGACGTCAGAAAATCGCTATTTTTACTATACACTCACTGACTCACTGATTCTCTCATCAAAAACCTAGACCACTTCCAATGGTCGTACTGACTTGAAATTTGGCATGGAGATAGGTCTTAAGGTCAAAGTAAAGGAAAAAAACGGAAAACGGCCAAGTGTGAGTCTGTTTTAAAAATAGCGAAGGTGTAACTTTGTTCTACTATGAAGTCATAATGAACTAAATGGGTCTATCTTCCAATGGTCGTACCGACATGAAATTTGGCTCGAAGGTTTGTCTTTAGGTCGAAATAAAGTAAAAATCTGAAAACGGCCAAGTGTGAGTCGGTTTCGAAAACAACGAATGTGTAATTTTGTTCTACTATAAGTAGGTATGGAGTGGAAATGAGATAAGACTTATTTAAATTTAGATACATACCAATTTAAGACAATACATGTTTGTCTTAAAGACAAGAACAATAAAACTGTTCACCACTCTTTGTGTGTCTGTTGCGGGAACCGAACCCACGATTTACGAAGTGTAAAGCAGGTCACTAGATACACTAAGTTTTAGTAGCAAAAGTGATAAAAAAATAATAAAGAACCTACACCTAACAAAAATAAATGAAATCCCATCAAAAACATAAATGTGAAAGGCTGCCAAGTTCGATACTATGGGAATGCTTCGCCTATAAAAGAAGTGATATCTAAGTACCAAGTTCTATAAAAATACCTCAATTTATAATAGTCAGAGAAACGCACACCGGTTTTTTTAGCAGTTTCCTGATAACATTTATTATTTTCAGTACTTTTTAATGATGTAACTTGGCAAGTTTAAATAGAAAATTATATACTTGACACATTGCAGTCCAAAGGTGTCGATTCATTGCATTGAAAAGGTGTGTGGTGTGTGAAAACTTGCCAAGTAACATCATTAAAAAGTACTGAAAATAATAAATGTTATCAGGAAACTGCTAAAAAAACCGGTGTGCGTTTCTCTGACTATTATAAATTGAGGTATTTTTATGGAACTTGGTACTTAGATATCACTTCTTTTATAGGCGAAGCATTCCCATAGTATCGAACTTGGCAGCATTTCACATTTATGTTTTTGATGGGATTTATTCTACTTCACGTATCTTTGACACTGTCCAGATTCCTTCAGACGATAATCTACTCTTATAGTCTACTCTTTGTCCCTGCCCAAATTTTTGTTCGAATTATGTGACCCCCCCCCCCTGCCGGCTAAATGGCTGCTTCTAGGAATGTGGAAAAAGTCGTTGTATATATAATAAATTTAAAAGGAAAACTGTCACGCATAAGCATAACTAGTTACCGAGTAATAGTCGACCAACTTAAAATGTACTTAGAAAGGCCAACTTTCGTACAAACTCGGCCCACCAACTAAATGGTTGACCAAATTAGTTGGCGCGCGCGTGTCGAAATAACTAAAAAAGACAGGCAACTACGGAACCCTAAACTGTGCGTGGCCCGACACGCACTTGGCCAATTTTTATTTGTTTGTAATTTCTAGCAACAGAAACTAGTTTCCGACCTGCGTCAGTACGGACCACAGCGTGGCGCTCCCAGCCTATTGTTGCAGTGAATGAGAATGAATACAAATTAGAAATGCTCGTTAAAAGTACAACCATGTAAAAGTTCCCATTTCGAAACAAAACTGCAACTATCCTTTTCATTGGACTCCAGTTTCGGTGAATAATAGCCTTAAACTTTAGTCCACAATTAATTTTAGTGAACTAACTAACTTACTAACTTCTAGATACTATGGCGTCTCTTCGGATTGCACATTTTGTAGTAAAGGAGTCTCATAAAAAGGGAAGCAACGTTTAGAGGTAGGTAATCATACTAATCATAATTTTAATCTGAATGAAACTATACAAAAAACCCATCTTGAGTTTTTTTTCTCTTTTCCGTCACATCGATTTACGCAGTTCAATCACGTAATGCATTGTACGAACGGTAGGTATATTTAAATGACAATTTTTATATGAAAAAATGACACTTGGATCCACCTGACGCGCGTTCAATACGTTACGTGGTTAGCCCTACTATTTGGTTTTATACCCATCTATGAGATTAAGCCTCTGCCCAGCACTGGGACGCACATAGGCCGATTTATTATGGGTACGTTTTCGCTTATTGAATAATCATCAAAATATGCAATAATTACTTGTTTTCTGTTGCAATATTCGAAACTGGAAGTCATTTTAAATACACACGCATTTGATTACAATAGGGTTAGTCCAAAAGAAAGAAGGCAAATAATATGCCTGGTGAGGAAAATCCCAATCAAATATCTCGAAACATTACGAAAATACAACCGTTTTATAATTGCTTGTTAGAGAGAGAAAACGCTAGGGGATTGTGACGTCACGACACCCGAGAGTCATAGTAAATGACAATGGTTTCATACGAAGGTGCGCTTTGCACTAAAGGGACCGAACTTACACCCTCTTAAAACTTTTGAGACTTATAACTTTGTGATTATCCGTTCTTTAGTTTTTTTTTCACATCTTAAGTAATCCTCTTGCGAGAAAATTCAAAATTTTTGTTAATAATAATGAACAATAATGATGAATTTTCTCGAATTCTCGTTTCGACATTAACTATTTAAAACCTCTGTGAGTATCGCCATTCTGCTCTTGTCGCAACCATTTCATTTTCTTATACTGTAAGATAAATCGAACAATATTTAATCAAGGGTTACTGACCTTCGCTCTCCAGCTTAGCAGCCAACTCTAGCATCAACTGGCAACCGAAGCTGTAGCCGAGTAGTGTGAACGGGCCTCCGGGGGCAAGTCGCGTCCTCACCGTCTGTACACAATGTCATGTTACGTATAGTTGTGGGCAGCTTGTAAGGTTTAAAAGTGAAAGATCACTCGTTACAGAATTTGCTATTTTCGATATGTTTCTAAGCTCCCAGTTACCTTAATCTTATTAACTTTCTGGAAATTTGCTTACTGACAAGACAGTTCTGAATTTAGAACGCTCATTAGAACAATTTAAAGTTATCGTGATGGATACATTTCAGAAGCAAGTGGATTTTAACATGTTACGCTTCTACAGCTAAAAACAACCGGGTTTTTGGAGCAGATTTGTTACCCTACAATACTTTTTTCATCCCAGGGGGCACCAGCAAGTTCCAATAGACTGAATTGCTTGCTTGGAGCTGGCCAACAGTAGAGTAAGTACTCAGAGCGGAAAGTGAAATCGTTCTGATGCCACATTAAGCACTGATTGACCACAGTCTGTGTGGACTGTCTGCTCGAAGCAGTTCGATAGCCGAAGTATATCCAAAGTGGAAAGCCTGCTTTAGTGAAACCTGATGAAACTTACTAGATACAACTTGGGAAGATTATCTGCTCGAAAGAATTCGAAAGCTAAAGTTTACCCACCTGTTTTTGCGAAACCTGATGAAATGAAAACCCGATGAGACTTACCAAGTACAGCCTGTTGACCATAGCCTCGATGTCCTCGTTCGGATGTTCCACGCCCAGCTGGAGCACGCACACCTTGCACTTCAACCTTCTGCATAGTGGCTCCATGACAGAAGCGGCGCCTTCCATACCAGGGAGCATGAACATCGGGGGATTTTCGGTGTCGTGGATAGCTTCGTGACCCTGAAATGTGTTACAGCTTTAGAAACGGACCTGGGAAAGGAACTGCTCAAATTGGCAGGGACTTGGCTCGTCCCGACAGATACAGGTAGTGAATAACGTCTTTCCATTGGGTAAATTCGGAACTACGACCAGAACCGAAGTGTCAATAAAATACAGTATTAAATGATTGACAAGTTTATGCCCATTATTATGAAGCTTTATGGAATAACAATCACAAAATGTCAGAATAAAAATATTTTTCACGCGCACGGAGAGGCACTTAATTTACGCAAACTTTAGAATTGTTAGGAAACCCGTGATGTCACATAGGACATAAATACAATGTTTGTAAGAGAAGTTTGAGGACGTTTGTAAATTCCCAATATGGTTGACCGAGCCTGCCTCAGAAACAACTTGCGGCTATAGGGTAGAAGCTACTGCAACTCCGGATACAAAATTATCGAGGCGTATGATTTACTTCGTAGCACTGACTCAACCACTAGCTTCCATAAATCTAAATGTCAAATGGTCATTGTCAGAGATTAGCATCTCAAATTGATTTTAATGTATTTAGCGCTCAATTTGATACATTAGTTCGGCGTGGAAGCGAACGTACAAAATATCGGCATATCTTTAAGGCTCTATATAATATTAGGACTATGGGCCACGACTTCGTGCGGTAGTTGTGTAGCGGCAGCGGAGCAGTATAGGTGCGAGCAAGATGCTGCGTTCTAATCTCTCGCTCATACCGTAATTTTTAATTGTGATCAAGCAATTAAGCTACCACCCATTTTAGGTACTTGGGATAAACGAAAACATTGATGGATTGATTTAAATACAGGAAAATCAAATCGAGATATTTGAAATAAATGTCGCGGATTGGCCCTAAGTTCGTAAAACATGTCCATCTCGCTACCTTATTCTACACTGATTTGAAAGTAAAATTTCAAAATTAAACTAGTTATTTTTGGAAAGATCTTAGCACAAATTCGTGAGCCCGCATATTTGAGTGCCCTTTAGCGCGAGATGTATGCAAATTACCATTCCTGAAACGAATCACTGATAGCAGTCTTATTAAAATTTGAACGAAATTCTAGAACCGATGTTATGGGTGTTTAAGATTTAGGCTCTATTAATCGATCTATAAATGTGTGTCAAAAACGAAAAAGTATTTCCTTAAATAAATGAAACCCTGAATAGTGTAAGGTCAACTATGCGTAATGTAATTTATTTTTTACCCAACATTGGCAGTAGTTTAACTTATAATGTATAAAATATATTTGAGTTATCTAGAGGTTGGAGGAGAAATGTGGATCCAAATGGTTCATGTCATAATTAATTATATATAACACATATTGAACTTTGCTTGACATGCTAACTAATGTTTAAATGTTTGATTGTGTATTTCTTGAACACGCTCTGCAGATTAAACGACTTGATGAATATTTATAGATAGTTAAAAAGTGTAGAAAAATACCTTGTTCTAAATACACATCTATTATAGCTACTCGTTACGATTGAGCGAGAAATTCCATTTCATAAACAGGCCAGGATTCCTAAATGACTACTGACAGAGAATTTCCCAGACCAAAAAGGATTTAAAAAATACCTATTAGCTGCTCTTGTCTCATATTAAAGCCTTCGTTACTCCCACGGCTATGAGGAATCCAAGCCAATAAAGCTGTTTGGACAGAAGCTCTTCAAATAGATTTATTTTGTCCACTCAAAAACATAACCCTCCTTAAGAAACAGTCTGGTAAAAATGGCTCTCATCTCACCTCAGTCCCGTCGGTGACCATGGTTGGCATATATATGAAGGGTTCAGAAACCAGTCGTTCTTCGCCGAAGTTCCTCATGAGGACTCTGAGACCAGCCGCACCTTCCGCCGCGTTGGGGCGTACTGCTGTGGTCGAGGATTCCGCTTCGCGTTGGGCGGTGAGTTCCACTAGCCTATAAATATGTAGCAGTTTCAGCATGTAGCCAGATCCGAGAACTTATGGAGTAAACCGGGACTATACAATTAAGAAGGGGTTGTTGTATTTTTCACCTTGAAATGGAAAATACGCAGAGACTTACGGCCGTATTCATAAACGTTCTACAAGCCTGTTTTAACTGAAATGGCGATGGCGTTAAAATTCGTTCGTCCTTCTCTGTTACTTTGACATTTGTGTCCGTAAGAAAGGGACAAAGCACATTATATTTAGCAGAGATGCATGAATAAGGGGGTTAAGGATTAAACAGTAAAAGCTAAAAAGCGAATCAATCTTTGGGTAGCAGGAACATAAAAATCACAGCTGTAAATTATTATATGAGAAACTATAAGAGAGATAAATCATGAGAACGATTAGGACGAAGAGAACTAGTCATTGGCTACAAATGATTTAAAACATATTATTAGATTGGTCTATCTCATACGAAAGCGTATTAAAACTTTACAATTACAAGCGAGAAGGTACAAATTGGCTCTGCATTAAATTAGATTGACAGTGGGGTATTTTAAGGTTACCTGTTTTTAAATCATTCCCTCTATCGTATTGGATTCTGTGAAATTGCAAATAATCTCTTGCTGGGTTATTCAATAAGATAACTAAGAACTTACTTCGCGAAGGTGAGTGTTCTAATGTCCTGCGCAGTGAGGAATATCTCGAACTGTCTCTCCAATGTCTGCTTAATCTCGACTGCCATCATACTGTCCATCCCCAGCTCGGCCAGGGACACCTGCTGGGATACTGTCTTCAGGTCCTTGATACCTGATGGAATATCGAATCACGTTTTTAGAGAATTTATATTCTAACAAAAGACGAACAGAGGTATTCTTCAAGATTTTTTTAAGATCGTTTTTTGTTGCGATCGCAATTAACAGACCGCGATTACGCAATCAAACATTTGATCACAACTTTTGCGATCATGAGGTTGAATACAATTTCAATTGTTTTTCGATATCCAGTTACGCAACAATATCCACAATGGCCATTAAGGGTAGGTATAAGATACATTTTGAAATAAGTATTATAGGCATACCTTCTTATTTCAATTAAATTCGGTTTCTGTATCGCCCGTGAAAATGCAGCTTTACGGTACAGCTATTTTATCCTCGACTACTAAAGCCATATCAAAACCACTTACTAATGATCTGTGCAATAGCGTCAACCATTGTTTGCTGACTCCAAACCATATTAAAAACCACTTACCCATGATCTGAGCAATAGCGTCCACCAGGTTCCCGCAGCCGGAGCCACCGGCCTTCTTCTCGGCCACCACAATGGAGGACACGATAGCCGCGTCCTGCTTCAAGAACTTGTCCAGCGCCAGCAGGCAGGATGAGATCCTCTGCTGCAGCGTGCCGCCGATCTCAAGCTGGACATCTTCTTCCTGCATATCGGCTACGAGACCCACCTGATCATTGATAAAGACAAAATTATATCGAAGTTTAGACACGGAGTGAACGGAACTTGGAACACATCAGGTAGGTACAATGCCGTGAAGAGTCTACAAGTCTAGACCAGCGACACCGAGCCGCTTGACCATTAAGGTGGTTCACTTTCCATACAAAACGTTATTTGGCATTCGCAGGTTAACGGCGTGATTTTTTAAGACACTTATGTAACTAACTTACGTATTAATAGGCTGTCTTTTTGCGCGAATTGGTAGAAACTAGCTACTCGTACGTACGAAGAGTGTAAGTTCGCCAGTGTCGGTTTTTTAAAAACATTTTAATGGCAATTTTAAGGTTATTTTTTTGTAATCTAATTATGGTTTCAAGTAAGTATAGCATAGTGCTGGCGATTACCAGCGCTGGTCTTCCGTTGAAAACATTGATGAAACCGCTGCGCGGAACAGGAACAACAAACAAAAACGTCAAATAGTCTTACGTAAACATCCATGACTCAGGAACACATATCCGTGCTCATCACACAAATAAATGCCCTTACCAGGATTCAAACCTTTGCTTCGTAGGCAGTGTCACTACCTACTAGGCTAAAGGTTCAGAAGGTACATATACTTACGTCTCCCACAGCTCCCCACTGCACAGCCAGGGCAGGAAAGCCAAGCTTCTTCCTCCATTCGCAGATCCTCTCCATCACGGAGTTGGAGAGACCGTAGTTCGTCTGACCAGCGTTACCGCGGCCGCAGGACACTGATGAGAATACCACGAAATCCCTACGGAGGAAGTGAGAGGTGAAAAGCTGGTACATTTTACAAGCTTTTATTTAACTTGACCCTAAAAGCTTCTAACTTGTCACCTTGTGATACAAGCGGAAGTCTCTTTCTAATAAGTTTATGAATAGAATTATCTTATAATTACAATTTTCTAATACATTTTTCGTGTTCAAAGCCTGTTCAATATAAATACAATATCATCATTTGTACATATAAAATTATGTATGAAAAATCCGATGAGTTACGGAAAAGCCCATACGGTTTGCCACTCATTGAAATAAAATTGTAGGACATTAAAGATAATTGTGCGGATCTTGTACAGAATCACAAGCTCTTCCAATCTATCAAATGTTATCCAATTTCGACGAAAAAAAACAACGATAGAAAAATTTACCCAATAATGCCTTAGAAAATAAATATTTACAGTCTAGTATATACGAGACTCATTTCATGACTATGTGCTTGTTATTAACTAACTGCTGACAATTTAGTAAGGTTTTCTTTTAAGGGTACCCCGTACTTCAAATGAAAAAACGGCACCCTTATAGGATCACTTTGTCGTCCGTCCGTCTGTCTATCTGTCTGCCAAGACCCTTTATCTCGGGAACGCGTGGAGGAATCGAGTTGAAATGAATCATATACTCAGGTCTACAGTCTCTTGAAGCTGTGAAAAATCAAACTTCTAAGTTAACGTAAAAAAGATACGGCTGTTTATGTCGCAAAAAACGTATACTTCGGCACTCTCCAGGGAATCTAAATGTAATTAATTTCCTTTGACCTAGAACTATGAAATTTTGCAAGTAGGTCTAACTTATAGGACTTATATAGTACAAGTACAGAGAAAAATCTGGAAACTATACATTTATAATTTCATACAGGACCCTCGGTGGGCGAGTCCGACTCGCACTTGCCTGGTTTTATTTAATAGAACACTTACTTCAGTCCGGGGCAGAGTTTCTTGGTCAACTTGTCCAAATGCATCGTCGCTAATGCTTTAGGCGCGAACGAGATCTTGAAAGCCTCTGGTGTTTGATTTTGGAAAATACTATCTTTTAGAACGACTGCAAGGTTGAATACTGCTTGCACGGGACCCATTGTCAGGGCCATTTTTAGCATTTCTTCACACCCAGATTCAGTAGTGACGTCATGTGTAGAGATCTGGACGTCTGCTTTGTAACCCGCCCATGCGCTGTAGAGAGCAAATAAAAATACTTAATTTAAAAGTTATGCAGAAGAAGGTCAAGGTAGGTATCAGGTTTGGAAAGGTAGAGCAAGAATTACTATGATCATTAACACAGTTTTAATCAATTTCTGCCGTTATTATTTTGACTTTGGGACAGACCATGAAGTTATTAAAGTTGAACATATGTGTTTGGGAAAGTATTCAGTGTTTTAAGGCCTTTTATTATTCGTCATTGACGTATCAGCAAATATTATTTTAGAGACCACAACTAGAATCAACTTTAGATGAAAATATATTGACACTGAGTCGTATGTTACTAAAGTTCTCGAGGTTTGTTCTAAATACCTCTTCTGGGATAATCGTGAGCTGATAATGACGTAGGTACCGTACGAAACTAGTAGGGAAAGCAATCTCATCCATATTTTACGTGACTGAGTCTTGTACACTTTTTCGTACGAGATATTTCGAGATTGAACATTCCATATCAAAGTTTGGTCTGTCCGACAAATAAAACCTACTATTATTTGATTATAATTGTGTTACTTTTAATTAGATTAAAACCTGCGGCATGGTTGTCATTTTATTTATAGCATTTGCATACGATTTCACACCCAATCACGCGAGATCTTGAAAACCTCGATATCTTTGCTTTGTAGCCTCGCGAGATCTCGGCAAGGTCTAAAATCTCGCGAGTTCATTTAACTCTCGGAGATTCGCCCATTTGTCTCACCGTCCAAATATTCAACCAAAGAACCCTTACCGCAGCCTAGACGCCTGGTAGCCGTTGGAGACGCCACGTCGTGACGTCAGCAAGATCTTCCTGGCGCCACGAAGGATGAGCCAGTCTGCCAGCTCGAGGCCGAAGCCACCCAGGCCTCCAACGATAACGTATACCTTCTCCGCATCGCACATGTATCTGGAAACGAACATCAGTTTGACATTCACACCAATTTTACTTATTAGGACGTTGTCACGTTGACAATTCTTTAGGCACGGGTCCCACCCCCGGCGAGTAGCGAGTACTCTCATAGTAATTCTTACTCGCTTTTACTCGCTTGAGCCAGTAGCATGTAGTAGCACGCGCTTACTCGCCAGCGGTGGGACCAGTGCCAAATCATAGGACGGCTTGCCCGCTTGAGTCTTAGAAAGAACCCAAGTAAAGACGCGGGATAAAATATAGCCAAATATAAATATAGCCTTTGCCCGTGGCTTCGTTCGCGTTGACTTCCTTGTGTTGGACTTTTACTGCGGAAAACAGTATTCTATATGTTAAGCCAGGCCGTAGTCTATTTGTGTACTAAATTTCATCTTAATCCGTTCAGTCGTTTTTGCGTGATTTACTAACAAACACCTAAACTTTGGGTGTTTGTTAGTATAGTAATATTATTAGTAGGATGTCCACTCAAAAAGTTTTTTCTATAGGTACACAGGTGCAAGAATTTTACAAATAGGATATGTGGTTTCGGAGAGATACATAAGGAATATCTGGTTTTATTATCCTCATGTCCATTTTAAGTCATTCTTACCGAGGAACAGCTTCTACGAATGTGGCAGCTGGTTTGACCGCCCTGTGACTGCGATCATCTTCACGCACTTTGATAATAACCTGGGCAAAATTATCCATCATGAACTACTGAATACAATGCATACCTATTCATAAACAAGATAAGTAGATGTTACTCCTATAGGAAATGAATTAGGTATCCTAAGTGTTTTTTACACATTTTTTTATATGCACGAGGATGCGTCGGTTTTCTCATTGCGTAGTTTATGTTTGACCTGATCAGAATATCCGGAATGCGACGTCCCTCCCGCTTCCCCGTTTACCTCCCCACGCTTGCTTTATACGCTTCACACCGTACTCAGACCGCTAATGTAACGTGACGCTGCCAGGTGCACAGACATTATGAATTTATTTATTAAACGATTATCGATAGAGAAATTCATTTCATCAAGTCCTCTAAACATGGGTTTAGTTCAGAAATTTTCATCAATATCATCATCAGCCAATATGAGTAGTAATCCCCACGAAAGAAAGATGAAGAAAAGGAAAGTTAGAAACTTTACTTCAAGTTAATTCCAATACTTTGGTATAAACACATTTAGTCGAATAACGTACCTTGCCAATATGTTTTCCTGCTGCCATGTAGCGGAAGGCTGTCTCAATCTCATGCTTCTCAAAGGTGCAGTATGTGAGTGGACGGACAGCCCCACTATCAATACCGGCGATGAGCAAGTCTTGCAGTTTCTGGAACAAAAGAAGAGGTTTAATATACAGTTGCTCCCGTAAAGACTAATCCCTAAGCCGATTCTTGTCTTGGGTAGACACAAAGGGTAAGGTAAAGAAATAATCTGGGTACAACTTAGATAACGCTTAAATTAAGAGGAGGATAGAGTAATCTTTCGGCAGCCGAATACAGGAGCAGACCATCATCCAGTCGAAATTACAATATGTATTTCCCTGGTCACGGTTGAAAGCACACACCCCAAGATTTCCCAAAAAGCTGTTGAACAAGTACTTACCCTTCTGAACTCGAAGCTCTGGTCGAAGATGTAATCCAACATGATGCCGTGGAAGGAGGTCTCTTTAAGGAAGAAGTACATGCCGATAGGTGTGTTCTGGCTGATGTCAAATTTCCCTATTTCTAGGAAACGGCCGCGGTAGCCGAGGCAGCGTACTGAGGCCTGAAAGGAGTAACAATAATTCATTAGCAGACAGACCTAAATTATATATGTTATAGTTCCATCAATTTATTAAAGCATTCTATGGGCGTTGGGTATTTGTTTAACCCCATGGTGCGCTCATAATACGAACGTACCGTACGTTCCGTTTATAGATATAGTTTGAAGTTATCAATAGTATGCGCTCGCTGAACCTCAAAGACTCGAGCTGTGAAGGCATCGGGACTCTTTTCAGTACTGCATAACGGTAGTTTTAGCTTCAACGGCTCGAGTTTTTAAGCACGGCCGACCTCAAAACCGCACCCTAGTTATCATGCTTTACCCGATGATAACCTTTAAAATGTGAGTGCGAGGGTATTCTAGTTACCTGCAGTTTTTCATCAGACAAAGAATTGAGGACGATGTCCACACCCTTGCCGTTGGTTTCTTTACGGATCATGTCCTCAAACGACGTGTCGCGGGAGTTTCCAATGTTGCTGTCTGGAATAAATACCATAGTTAATCAATAATACCTGCTGCCACTTCGGAAAAGTCGTACACTAAACTTAAATGGAGTTGGGCTGAAGCCAACCAGCGTGACGGTAGGTCGACCAAAGCGTTAACAGATAGTGGCCACTTATAGGGAAAAGAAGCGTTGGTCGTCCATCAGCTCGATGGGTTGACGATGTAAAAAAGACCGCGGGTCATTCCTGGATGAGACTAGCACGGAATCGGCATAAGTGGCGTACTCGAAGAGACGTCGGAATAACAAATCTCGGAAGACTAGAATATATCCTGCTTCCTTGAAAAAGTACTGAACCACTGTTACAGGAGAGACTGGAAAACTGGTTGAAAAAAGTGTTTAACCGAGATCGTATCCGATAGCTTAGTTGGTTGAAACCGATGCGTATGCTAGAAGGTCGCTGATTTGAATCTATTTCAGATCAGAGCAAGCAAATAAAAA
Source organism: Epinotia demarniana (assembly GCA_945867215.1). Taxonomy (NCBI): domain Eukaryota; kingdom Metazoa; phylum Arthropoda; class Insecta; order Lepidoptera; family Tortricidae; genus Epinotia; species Epinotia demarniana. The sequence goes on along the minus strand of OX244278.1, from coordinate 4,268,785 downwards.
AAATATGTAAAAAAAACTAATTTATGTTATGGCTTCATATACAATTTATTGATGAGACTTGACATTCGTGAATTCAGGTAAAACGCAGTAAGTAACCTTACGTTACGTTGTTATGTTGTTCTGGAGTTTAATATGCGGCAAAAAATGTGAGCGGAATCACGATGACATTTTCATTTTAGTTATTTTCTATTCATCTTTGACCTAGGTTTTCATACCCGTGTAACCTTATTAGGTGTAATCTTAGAGCATTAAACCAACAGGAGTGGTCACATGTGTCATTTTCTATACATAAAAAGTCTGCCGATTTTTGCGGGGGAGGGGAACGTCAAATGTATGCGGAACGTGAAAATAGCTACGTCAGATAAACGTCAGTCCATACAATACGTATGACCACTGGTCATACGTATTTGGCAGAGGGGAACGCCTGTCAATTGCCACTCCGGTTGGTTTAATGCTCTAAGGGTGTAATACCTTTAAGCTGGGGGAACAACTTCTTGATAAACGCCCGTTTCTCCGCTGTACCCACGGTGGTGAATACCTCGCAGCCGTAGTGAAGAGCCACGCTAATGGCGGCTTGACCCACGCCACCAGACCCAGCGTGGATCAGGACGGATTCGCCAGCTTGGAGCTGACCGACCATCACCTACGGAAACAAAGAGGACTTTTGGTTAGAACTCTTAATTAGACCTATAGCACCATTTTAATTCAAGACAAGAATTATCGAATAAGTTACCAGAGTATTTATCAGAATGTTACATCAAATAATTCTCATCTCTATAAAGTTTACTTAGACTAACAGCAGTTTCTGTGATAAAACATAAGGCAGATGTTTTCTCAGGGCGTAGCTCGTCGACTTGACTAGAGAGAGTGGCAGGTGCATTTTGGTCATTTATGGTACTTGACATTATAAACTAGAGAAGCTTTATACCTTAAATATATATACAGATACCATTTCACACTTTTCATTAAATTTAAGAAAACAATTCGATACTAAATAAAAACAAATAATTTAAGCTATAGTTTGAGCAATGCAGCCTAAGCATGACTTTGTAGAGAGTCACGAGAAAATACTATTTAGAAATTGTGCTAGGGCTCCAGTTTGGCCCATGTATTTTGCATTCTCACTATATTACTTTGCGAGCGATTTACCAAGTCATGCCGATAATGTTTATGGGTCCATACAGATTGAGAAAATAAAAGTCCCTAACTTTGGCAATGTCCATAGCAGTGACGTGAACCTAAACCTCTGTATGACCCTTCTAATTTCTAAATCTTCCTCAATGGAGCAATTAAATGATGTCTTGACCATGGCGATTCGTCGACGTATCTTGGTTTTACCTAAGACTAAAGTGTTGGGAGCGGTTTAAAGGTTTTGTATTTGTACTAACCATAGCATAGTACACAGTGCCGTAAGCGACAGGTACGGTTGCTGCCTCCTCCCATGTCCAGTCTTCAGGGATGTTCCACATCAGGGCTCTATCTCCTTCCACCAGGTTCGCCATGCCGCTGTTCTTCACCATGGACATCACTCGGGAGCCGCTGAAAAATATTTTTTTTATTCTACTTCATCATATAAGCCGAAAGACGTTCACTGCTAGGATATCGGTCTCTTCTCCTCCAAAGACCGGTCCTGCGCCCCCCGCGGACTTCCGCTACATAAACCATGTCCTGTTCAGTTTGTAGTGGTCGCCACTCGAGAATGGGGAAAAGTCAGAATTTTCCGAGAGCGTAAGTAAACCTTTGGGTACTTTTACTTACTTGCTAGTCTTTCCGACGATCTCGAATCCTTGGACACACTCCTGCGCAAGTCTACCTCGCGCGACCGCGTCCACTGTCACGCGCCCTGTCGCCGTCATGACGTCACGGAAGTTCAGCGCGGCGCAGTACACCTGAACATAATAATTTAATTTAAGGCCATTTCCTGCTTTCGCAGGGCGGGATTGGTATGCGGTATTTTATGCAGCTTGCTGATCTCGTAAAGCACGCCTTCCATAGAACGACCCATGAGTTGAGTCATGGCGACATTTCTAAGCGTTCTAATTAGAAAGAGACGGATAGTCTATCTCTCCACGACACAGCTGTCGGCCCGTCCTATGATAGCTGTGCAGATTTCTTCACTTGTCGGTATACTGACAGTATTACATTTGCGCAGTAATATCATGCGCGGAAGCAGGGCGGAGTGCTAGAGGGACGACATTCGTACAGGTCCGCTTTTACACATGGTGCGCCAGTCAGGGAGCACTCATTTAAAGGTAGGCCCGCCGTAAAGAATCGGTGCTGAATAATCTGACAACTCAGGAAATCTATGTGGATGTAAGTGGACAATCATATCAAACGAAAGACTATTGAGAAGCATACATTTTGTACACATTCAAGTAATACTAATATGGTTTTTTTTAAATTTAATTTGAGTTATATAAGGTGTTTATGCCAACAACTGTACTCGTTGAAAGGGTTTCAATGAGCCCAACGACGAAGAGTTTATCTAGTGTAGTTTAAGAGTTGCTATGGCAACCTTCTGTCTACATCATCAGATCAGCTCGGTGGTGCCATATTATTGCATTTGCACCGAATTTAAAATATGCCAAGTTTCAGCTCAGTCGGATATCGGCAAATTGTTGAAATATGGGCATCTAGGCATCTTATGCTTCAGTAGAAGTTATGTTATAACTGATAGGCATGCTTCTGTGAAACCGCTCTATCACCTTGCGCAACTAAAAATAGTACGCGTGAAGTTTTTAAGTAAAACCATGATATCACTCTTTGTCCAGCAGTGGACATCTTTCGGCTGGCATGATGATGATGCTTTTACAATTAAGATGGTACTCACGTGAAGCAAAACTCTCTCCGGGTCCTTGAAGACCATGTCATGTTTGAGTGGGCCTTCGATCCACTTCATAGTGGATAAGTCTCCTATAGTTAGGGTGTTGACGAACGCATGTTCTGCTCGAATCGTGTCCAGATCGCCCAGAAGTAAATGGCGGTATGTGCCCCATTGACCCTGCAGAAAAATATAACATATATATAATCAAGCCCGTTTCTGGGAGGGGTAGGAAAAGATTACGGATTTTCACTTGCTAAGATCTTGACAAACCTGTCCTGCTTTATTCACTTTCACGACATTCACATTACATGCTCCTCGGTTTAAGTTCTCTTATTTGGTCGGAAAAAGTTCGCCTTCCAACTGTACCATCCACTTTTTCCCAATACACTCTCTTTGTTAATCTTCTTTCGTCCAACCTCTCTACATGCCAAAACCATCTTAGCATGAGCATAAAATTATTGTCACTTCAGTCACTCCGCACCGCTCTCTTATCACACTATTTCTAATTCTATCCCTTAAACTCACCCCACCTATACTTCGCAACGCTCTCATTTACACTGCATTCACTTGACTCGGGTGTTTCTTCTTTAAATAAAGTCATGTCTCTATTCGCAAAAAGGATAAGCCGAAGAATATTTAGTTTATATTTATAGCTTGGCGATTTCGATCGTGACACTCCTATGGTCCGCGCGGGGGGCAGGGGACGTTGACGTGTTACTCGCCGCTACACACGATATGATTTACGTAACGAGTATGTCTTTGGATATCCCTAACAGTATTCTAATTTGTTTATAAGAATATTGTGTAGTTGTGATACCGAGTAAGCATAAGGAATAAATGATTAGTTGATTTATGTAAGTAATTTATATCTTTGACGGCCTTTTAGTCGAGTGGGTAGCACTACACTGCCTACGAAGCTGAACGTCCCGGGTTCGAATTCGGAAAAGGGTAAGTTATTTGTGTGTTGAGCACGAATATTTGGTCATGAGACATGGACGTTTTCTACGTATTTATGTACCTATGTATTTATCTGTATTAGTAGATTATGCGACTGATGCATAATGAGAGGCCTTAAAATACGAGTGTGGTTTTATGAAACGAGCATTAGCGAGTTTCATAATAGGATCACACGAGTGTTTTAAGGCCTAATTATGTTCAGTTGCATACACTACTTTATCTACACACATATCATAAGTGTAACAGCAAAAAACCAACAATAAAATGACAACAGCAATGGCGGCAATTCGATTATCAGTCATGGCGAATGGTTTTTTTTTAATCATAGACAAACGAATGAAGTCCCTATACTCATATCACTCGAGATCAAATGTCGTGCGGTTTGTATTAGAAAACGTACTGAATTGACGTTTCGTATCGATAACTATTTTAATATCTATGGATACTAGAATAGAGACCCACTTGAGTTTTGACAGCTGTTCCAAATTTAAACTCATAACGATACAAATTTATCAAAAATCTGTAATTTTACCTACTACCACAGACAAGAAAGTTCTCATAGTAAAATCTGTTGTAGTAATGCTGGTCATTTCCTACGGTTTCTGAACGCATTTTAGAGCACTAATGACATGTGCGTAGATAAAAGTATATTATTGGATCGTCCTTAAGTTTTTTTTATATAACTTTGCCTATCGGCGGACTCATCGTTGCGTAGCAATCTCGTGTGCGTTTTGTTACGAGCGGCCGTGCTCATGTACACATGTTACCGCCAACTGCGACGGCGGCCGACTGACGCTCCTGACTGACAGCCCCGCCGCCCGCACACTTCATACCATCCCCGCTGTACTTGCTCCCTTGTCCCCCTCGAACCATGGTAGTGTCCCGAACGAATTTGCCAAGCTATAGTTACACTTCTAGGCATAATAGGTGATGTGAAGATGGAGATGCATCATTTTGCGTGTGTAACGACCACTAAAATTGTCTTTGAGGTAACCGCTCATTTTGTTATGTGACGATGCTTATGTCACAGAAGTAATTTATCCCTTACTTTTATTGCTTATTTTGTTTTCTTTGATTTAATATTCATGAATCACCTTAATAAAGGGTCTTTAAGAATATGTTTGATCCAGTTTACCTACAAATACGTTTAATGCCACATTATTGCAAATTAAATGCTGAGAACAAGTACTTACGTCTTGGTATACATTAATGGCCATATCCTTATCCAACTGTTCTTCGTACAGTTCCAAATCCGAATTAAATTGCGGCGCCGACGGATCGTTAATTAGGAAGCCATGCACGACCTCACCACCTGGCTCTTTTCTCAGACAGTTAACAAGTCCAAGAAGACCATTAATTTGCTCATCTTGAGCATAAAGCACAACTTTCTGTCCTTCCTTAAGCTCCTCTTTAACTTGTTCAATCCAGGCGTAGGAGTCGTCAGCCGCTGCAATCTTGATAAACTTAGCCGGTTTAGCTCCGACCCTCTTTCGGAAGAGGACCAAGTATTCGCAACCTGTATCGTGGACTGTGATGATGTCATATTTCTCAGCGTATTCTTTAGGGTTGGGGCGTTCTTTCTCTCGGCTGATCAAGAAGCACTTGTCTTTTAGAGTTGAAACCGCTTGCTGTAGAATCTATGGCAGAACGGAAAAATTGACATTGATATTTTTAAGCGATTAATTTTGTTACAAAAGTGATAGTGATAGGTGATAATAAACCTGAATTTTAATAACAGCAGCCAAAAATAACAGCGGGTAATCGTAGCATTGCTTTGGTGATATACTTACTTCAGATCTTGACAGCAGGTTGGCTCCAATGAACAACTGAGTATTGGTTTCTCCGGATATCTTCTTGTTCTCCACAGTCACGTTGCTTGGCATCTCCAAAGTGTCTTCCGATATCACCAATAGATCTGCCTGCATGAGTGGCACATCGCCAAGAGCTTCACCAATTTCGGTGATGAGGGGCTCCAAACTGTTGTTTTTGTATTCTTCGTCGACCAGTTCAATGGTCTTAAATTTGAAGGTCTGGATGTTTTCGAGAATGATTTGAATGTTGCTGCGAACGATGTCTTCCGTCTTAAAAATAGATAATATTTTAGAACATCACCTTATCATCATTTTGTAACGTCAATTTAGAATTCATTTTCAATGACAGCTTACCTTTATCTTGCTTTTTCCAAAGTTTGGCATGAACTCGTACTTCTCTAGTACTGGCACTCCAAGCGGTAATCTCTTCGAAATAGGGGTAGCATGGAGGCCACGAATTTCAACACCACCAGATCTGAATAAAAATAGATTGAATCGTTAATAACTAGCTGCTGAAAGTAGTAAAATAGTTACTGGTTAATTATGGCGTCCGGTACACAACGAAAGAAAGAAAACATTTATTCGTGGCTTAAAAAAAAGCATTACAATCCCAAAATATAATTTCCGCGCCATGAAATGGTCCCAGCTCAACATAAAACGAATTGCAAATAAACCAAAGAATATTGGCTTCTTACATATCACATCATTTTATAAAGTGATTTGCCAGTTAACGTAGCTTAGCACAACGAAATTCTACGGTGACCTTACCAAACTAATCAGATTAACGTTGCAAAAAGTTAAATAAATTGAGGTCGAACTTTATTCACTGACCTGATAACTCCGACATCAGGGTAAACCCTAACTTCGAACGACTGCCTGGTAGACTCAGGGTTCATGTTCGATATAGCGTTGTAATGCATGGCTGCGTCGATGGATAGCCTCTCGATCCTCGTCGGGACGAAAAGACCACGCGTGTCGTGTCCAATGATCTTCATTTGGAGCATGCAGTCCATGAATGTGACCCAGTTGTTCACCCATGCAAGGCGACCGCGGGTGCCCTCGATGTTGCATCCGACCACGCCTCGGAAAATACCACTAGGGAAAAAGAGGAATCGTATAACTGCTGTATTTATTGAAGATTTTATATACTATGGGGGCATCAAACAAGCATACGATCTGGTTGTAAGCGGACACCGTAATCTATAGACGCTTGCGATCCAGGAAGAATCGCAAACGCGTTGCGTTGTATTTGAGGCATAATTGTGTTGATAATTTTGTCTGTGCAATAAAATAAGTGTGTAGGTCTAATAAGTCTCAAGAAGATCATAATTATGAAAAGTGTATGCGTGTCTTCGGAGATCAAGAACTTAATAAAGCAATAGATGTATTAAATCTTACCCATATTGGTATCCTCTAAGCCTCAGCTCCTTGTAGAAGTCCTTTGTAAGCATATGCTTGATGTTGGGTCCACTGACTTCTGGCAAAGCTGGCAAAACTCTGTAGTTCTGGCCTACGTCCTTTTGTGCGTAAATGCGGCCTGTCACGATAGATGCTCCACTTTCGACGATCTGTGGGAAAAAACCGGATGTCTTAATTTTTTTATGATCCCTGATAGGATTAACCCAATAAGGCCTGCAAGACACTGGCGCGGCCTGCGGTGGCGGACAATAAAAAATTGGACAGCGGCGGACAAGTTTACTATTGTCCGCCATGGCCAGGCCGCGCCAGTCTGTGAGAGCCCTAGGGCGGTTGAACTGCGTGGTTTGATTAGCTTGGGGAAAACGATAGATATACTTACTAACTGACGTATGACGTAAAGCACAATGGAAACGTCACCAACCTCGTACCAAGAGGAATCTTACAAGAAACAGACTAACGCCGCATGATATGGCGTATTAAACACTGATGAAAAAAGGGATTGCCGGCCAAGTAGGTATAGACGGACGAGCGTAGCGAGATAAAAAACACGATTATTTTTTTCATGGTTGAACGCCTCGAATTGAGCCAAAACAGCAAGAGCAATTAGAACCTAATTTCTTAGCAAAGTAATACAATCCCGTGAATCATTACTTTGGGTACAACCAACCTCAAAGTTCCCACTGCCTTTCTGGATCATGATGATGAATTCCAAATTGCCGTCTCTGGGAATGTTCGTGGCTCGCTGGAACCTCACGTTCTCGAAGACCACCGACACCTCCGTGAAGAGTTCTCCCATCATCATACCGAGCGTCTCCCACACGAGGACCAAATAGCCAGTGGCGGGGTACAGGGTACGTCCTAGAAAAAGAGTTTACATTACGTCCATGTCACCTACTCTGGCCCAACGACATTAGAGGCCCAGCGTCTGGTACGCGAAAATAGGCAGATGCCCTCTGGCCCACCGACATTAGAGGCCCAGCGTCTGGTACGCAAAAATAGGCAGATGCCTAGTTTTTGTGAAGAGAATTTGATGCTTTCATCATCATCATAACCAGCGACATATGATATGATATCGACACTACCCATAAGGTACATATGTGAATAGCTAATGTTAGAACAGAAAGTCCAGCCTAAGGGTCTCATGTGTCTGGCGGTTGCAAGGCCTATTTAACTCCTAATATACACACCTTGTCTTCCCACCACCATTTATGTTTATTTAAAAAGAGGGGTGTTATAAGTTTAACATTTGTGTAAGTAGGTGTCTTTGTGTCTGTGTAAATCAGTGGCCAATACAGCGGTTTGCCCAAAAGTTTTTTTGCGGTCGCACCTGGAGATTTTTCTATTCATCATCATCAGGAATTCTGGCATTAGCTGGTCATTAAGGGCCACTGCCCTTAGAAAATAAAATTTTGTCGCCACTGGTGTAAATCAAAGTTCAACAAACTTTCGACACAATAAATATTGCTAAGACCCATAATCAGATAAGACACATTTAAAAACTACACACTCGCATCGGTTTATCTGTTAGGAATTACGATGCCACAAACAGACTCAGATATGGCCATATCAATACTAATATTATAAATGCGAAAGTGTCTGTGTGTTACCTTCACGCTTAAGCCGCTGAATCGATTTAGATGAATTTTGGTATGGATATAGTTTGATTCCCGGGGAAGGACATAAAATAGTTTTTTCACTTCTCATGCTCAAAAAGTGCATCATATTAGACTTGGCAAGCGGGGCTAAAGTAGTACATTTAGCCCCTAGGGAAAATATGTATACATATTTATGATTTATAAAACATTTTAATTTGACCACTCACAACAGTTCAATATTACATCCACCAATCACAACTCTTTAAAAAAACATTAGTATTTGCTATCTACTAACCAGAATACAGCAAGACATTATGAGTATGAGTCATGTATGCAGTTAACCACGCTTGAACGTTTGGATGGAGCTATAGTAATTAAAACATAACTACAGCAACGAAGTCCTCAAACTTGCTCAAATTAAACTCCGCAGTATTAATTGAAAGCAAACCGCAACTAATCTAGCTCGAAATTGGAGTGGCAGGCTGTGGGGACATGGCCATAGTGAAGCCTAAATTCAATTTCAATCCATCAATTGTGTTCGGAATATGCGATACATGTGTTAATAACTGTAAAACGGGTACATGGGTTTGAAATATTCGTGACCGTTCGCTTTCGTATTGGAATTTCATATTGTCGGACATGGCTTTTGATGGTATTAAATATAAATCGGATAAAGAGTAGTTACGTCGGTTCGGATTTCTGATACATGTATAAAAGAGTGATGAATGAATACCTAACACGCACGCGAACGTTTTCAATTTGAGTTCGACTAGGTTCGCACGTAGAAGCGATGTTAGTTGGGGTGGTAAGGTTCTCGAGTGGTGACCACGTACCAGCCGCAGGCCCCCACAAGGTGGTCTGATGACCTCAGGCGTAATCACGTAACATTTTGAACGCGCGTTAGGTAGACCCAACTGTCATTTTTCCATATAAAAATTGACATATAGATCTATCTAACGTACGCACGATGCGTACAATCGACCTGCTGATAAAGATCGCGGTAGTCCGCTGGACGCGCGTAGCGCAGGACTGGCTATTGTGGCACTCTTTGGGGGAGGCATCTGTCCAGCAGCTAATAAAAGCTTCCTTCGATCGGTTCAGCCTAGGGGGTAGTGAGCCTGCCTACAAAGCTAGCTACTTCGTTCAAATCCCGGTAAGGGCAAATATTTTATTGATAAGCATTTTTAGTCTTGAACGTTTTCAATGTAGGTATTTACAACCCGGTCACAATATCTGTGCACCTGACCTCGTGACGTCAACACAAAAAAAAACAAAACAACAATAAAGCGAAAATATCAAAATTATCGGGACGTGTAGCGGCGACGAAGATGCTTACCGTACTGTCGCACCGGGGAGTGCGCGGAGAGGTGACAGGGGAAGCGGGAGAGGCGCCACATTCCAGCGAGGTGCACAGATATTGTGACCGGGTTGTAAGTATTTATACACGTTTAATGTACTGTCATCTAGTACCCATAACACAATCCTTATTGGTCTAACTATGTGGCTTGTTGGTTTGTACAAGATTATCCCCTGTACTGTTACGAAATAGTATTACGTGACTAGGGCGGTGAATTCGTGAATGCCCCAGATCGCAGGTGTTTGTGGCCCGAACCGAAGGTGAGGACCATAAATATGCGCTCTGGGGCTTTATGAATTACCGCCCGTGTTGAGTACAAAATTTTACGTCTTCACCTGGCCACAATGCGAGTTTTCCCGTACGCGCAGCGTGCAGTAAAACTCGCATTATGGCCAGGTGTGACGTAATAAGATTAACCTATTCCCCGCCACGATACAAGCAAAAAGTTTTGCCCCACACACCAACTGTCACAGACGTCAAATGCGAAATTGAACCTTCTGCCAAACTGACTAGATATTAAGTCATTGGCGTGTGGGGCACGAATTGTGCGGACTTCGTATTAAGTCAATGGCGGTGAAAAGGTTAAAGACAGCGTCGACTTGTCCATCACTTGAACATTGACCTTATGCTGTGCTGATACACTGTATCATTCATTTGTAATAAGCATTTTGAGTCTGACCAGGGAAAGATGAGTATTTTTTTTATAAGTATGGCAACTTTTTATATGGTCAGATGTGTCAAACATCTTAAATTAGTATGATGTCTAAATCTTGATACTTGATATGGTAACTAAGAAAGTAACTGTTCCATAATAAATTGAACTGTTTTTTGAAGCGAATTAAAGGGAGGCTTACCGCTAATGTTATTCACATTGAAGAATGACATAATAAGTTCAATTAATATGTCTTGTCAAAATTTAAATTTTGTAGAGAGATTATTCTTCATCGCTACATACTTAGTAAAAACAATGCTTCCCCCTGTCTGTCCCTATGTGTCTAGCTTCGTAGGCAGGGTCACTACCAACTAGGCTAAGCCAGTCAGCATTTTCGAGCATGAGACGTGAAAAAAACTTACCATCTACAACGTGGCCCGCCATGTATTCGCTGTCCTCGTCTACGATGGACATCCGCACCGTTCTCTCACCGGACTTCATCTTTTCTTGCGCCTTGTATGACGTCACGTACCTGGTAAATTAATAGAATATTTCTTATAGTTACACAGAGGAAAGATATGTATGTATACGGCAGTACCTATGCATAGATAAATATGGGATGGAGAAAGTAATTCTGATTATGATTATGTTCATATTATTTTTAGGTGAGTGACTGAAGAATTGGCAGATTATGATATGATAGATCTGTTCAAAACAAACATATTTTGATACAAAAAGTAATACTCTAAAATACATAGGAGCCGATATATTTGCAATTTGTATATATATTTTTACAGGTCAAATTGAAAAGTTATAAAACAATCTGAAAATCTTATCTCGGCTCCAATATTGTTAATCGCGTTTAATTTCATATACATATACTGTACAGGCGTATTAAGAGGTCCTCTACATCATTTATAAAAAAATACGTCCTTGTATGTAGGCTTTCAATGCCCTTTTTAGGGTTTCGTAGTCAACAAGAACCCTTGTAGTTTCACCATGTCCGTCTGTCTGTCCGTCCGTCCGTCCGTCTTCGGCTTAGCTGAGTAACCCTTACTACTAGAAAACTGTTATTCGGCATGGGTATATAAATCAATCACGCCGACAAAACAGTAGAATAAAATCTTGAAAAAAAATGGGGGAATAGGGACTCATGCTGAAATCCTGCTGCCCACAAAGGTTGTCTGGTAGAGATCGCTTTGAAGCGATAAGACCGCCTGTTGTTACCATTATTTATTTTGCTTGATCTTGTTAAAATCTCTGTTATTTGTGAGGCAATAATAGAATATTATTATATTGTATTGTAGTAAGTACCATATTATTGTATTGCCATCAGAACTATATACAGCTGCCAAATTTCATCACCCTACGATCCTTGGAATATGGTTAAATTAGTTACCTTAGATTCCATGACATAGTTAGTTACATACAGGTCGACATAATAAAAGCGTATTATTACTATTATCATTACTTATTCAAATTTCTTGTTAGGCCAGGTTTTGACAATAATTATATAAAACTAACATACAAAATATATAATCATTATAAAATGCTAACCTAGGGTGGCCTATTATTACTATTACATTCCTACCCGCGATAAAATGCATTTATTTAATATAATGAGAAACAGGTTCAACCTTCAATATTCAGCCCGACCCCTGATCCCCGTAAATGAAGTATGCCGGTGCGTATTGAAGTCACAGTCGATGTGTGAGTGGACGCGACGGATCACTGGCAGCGATTTGTTTGCGGCGACTGACGGATGCGTTGCGATTAATATTAGTCGCTCGTTATTAGTCGCGAGCGCACCGACCACATAGCGTCGCAGATAAATTTATTATTAATTTGAACTTTCATGACTTTCAAACATTTTTTTATGTGATAGGAGGCAAACGAGCAGACGGATCACCTGATGGTAAGCGATTACCGCCGCCCATGGACACCTGCAACTCCAGAGGTGTTGTGAGTGCGTTGCCGGCCTTTAAGATGGGATTACGCTCTTTTCTTGAAGGTTTGAAGGTCGTATCGGTCCGGAAATACCGCAGGCGACAATCCATTCCACAGATTAGCTGTGCGACGCATTATTTACAACAATATCCACATCGTCCATTATTTATATCACCGGACATTACAAGTGTTGTGTGTCAGCCCGGTGACAATACCCCAGTGTACAAGTCGTTGATAAGGATTAAGTGTGGGTAGTTCGGAAAACCCGCATAGCAAGAAGAACTTGTGACATATCCAAACGTCGGAAAGCCGCAAAGAGTTAAATAAATAAGTTTAGACGCGATTAAGGCCCGTTTAGTAAAAATAATAAATCTATGATTTTACTCCAGTGTAGTATTTTAACCTTTTTTTGTGGCGCGACCCCCTTAGTCGGGAAACATACGTAACCTACGCTATTTTTCAACGCATTTCAAAAATAGTGAATCCTTTCATCAATTTTCTTTCACAATGACATCTTCCATACGCTTCAAAACCTCCCAGTCAGTCGCAGCCAGGACCCACGAACTCTTATTTACGGTATAGACAACACATTAAAACATACAACAAACATAGATAAGAACTACTACCATATATACATAGATACACGCCTTAATTCCCAAAAGGGCACATGAAACGATTATTTCAGTGCCATTTTTAGCATAGTAAAAAAATAAAAAAACATGTAATAAAATGTGATATCGCAGCGATAGGTTGCTAGCTCATTGCCCAAAACACACTTTAACCCTGCTTATCTATCACTTGTAAACCATCGTCAGAAACCGTGCACACATTGTTTTATTATACAAAAAACTTATTGGAAACAGCTTGAAGTGGAATCTAGTCAAATTTTACAGCAGAGGGCCCGAAAGGGCCTAACACACACACACAGACACATTTAGGTTTGCACCTTTCCTGCGCACATTGTCAAATTTAAGAGCTATAAAGCCTAGGTTTTGATCAGACCCTTATCCCGTATAAACGGCGTCTCCTCCTAAGCCCGCTCCACACACTGGGCTATCATGGCCCATCATACAGGATGCAACTATGCGTTAAAGGGAGTAAGATATATTTACACCTCGTTGTACCGCATATCCGCGTCCTTCATGATGGGCCATGATGGCCCAGTGTGTGGAGCAGGCTTTATTTATTATTGTGCGATAGAACATTATTTATATGCAAATTGCACATACGCTCTTAATTACTGACCACAGGAATGATGAATTTTGTTTTGAACACACCCGAAAGTTATTTCGAGTCCATGCGGTAGGTGGATACCCGGTTGAGGGTGAATTCCCGACATGGTAGTTTTAATTAGAAGAAACTGACGAATTGCTTCGGTTTCCAAGACAGGAGCTGTTAACTTCCTTTAGCTGTAGTTTGAGAACAGAAATCAAGCAGTTATTTTGGGTTCTGAGAATCCTACAAATGTCACTAATATACGAAATAAATACGATTGTTTTGTATATTTGGAGTCATTTGGATGTATGTTACTCACGTAAACATTGATTGTAATGTAACTTTCCAGTGATATATGACATTAAACATCGGAATAACACATTGACGATACATTCAATTTTTCATGCGATATGTTTTAATATAAAAATTGCAGGTAAATAACTCGCGTTTAAATTCCCAGTATATTGAATTTCAGATTCCCGGAGTTAAATGGAATTTGATTAATACTTATATTGAAAAATAAAAAAATAAAAAAGGCAATAACAGTATGTACTATGTTTTAATACGACAGCCGATTCTTGACATTAGCAATAAGGCTTTTCAATAAATTATTATTATTTATTATAATACCAAAACCGATGCGACGTAGGTTATATGTAAATTATGCCATTTATGTTGTACTTTTTTTACCAAGCCAATACATATAAATAATATAATAATTAATTGAACTATGTAAAGTCAATAACATATCATATAAACTGTTCTCCTTATTACAGGAATTATGTTAAAAATAATCAACCATACTTCTTGAAGTGTGTTAATAAATAAAGGATTATTTTTCATAGCTGTACAGGCCAAGAATTGTTTGGCAAGTAATGAAGTAACGTTAGTGTATATGTATATCGAAGTTTTTAGACGCTACTCGCAAGGAAAGTGGACAACTATGGCCGACTTTACGACCCGACACTCACGGCTCATAAAGACAATGCACGCTATTTGGTATGTTGCCAATACTGGAACAGCTTTGAGTTGTGAAGTAAAATGTGCCCAGCGGAATACTCTTGAAATAGGCACGAAACATAATGTTTGATGGTCTCTTGTTGTGAAATATTTTAACGATTACGCGTGTCGCATATTATGCTGCCCTGATCGCCTTGACCCGACTAAGTATATTTACTTTACACATCTTTATTATGTAGGAGATTAGCTCTAAATAAAATACGATACCAAAACTGTTGCTTATAAAATCAGTTATGACGACAGCGTCTCTTGGATTGACAGAATTCCTTTGATTACAGGCTTTACCTAACAAAATTGCGCTAAAAGTATAATCTTATAACAAATAGTTGTACTTCTTTGATCCTTCAGTATTCCGTTATATTCAGCTAAACTGTGCAACCCGTTCCGAAAAGCTACCAAAAATAATTGCATTTTTATGAGTCTAAATTATTATTGTTGATTGTGGGCCTTAATATGCCGTTTCAAAGCGGACCCCGGGCTCCTTTAGGTCACAACCGCGAATAACGCTAGAAGGATGATGATGTGGGCTTTAATATGCCGCTTCGACCAGCACGGCTATCACGCGACGGCGCGCGAGCTCTCTCGATTTTTCTCGCACTAACAGTGTCTCTCTTATTAGAACACTTAGAACAAGAGATATAGTGCAAATCGAGAGTATGTCGCGGCCGTCCCATGACAGACGTGCTGCAAGTGATCAATTGACAACATTTCATATTTTCATGTAGGCCATTTTATGATTTAGTTCGCTAGAAAATGTTTTTTTAAGCGACACGTGTTTTTTTATTTCTCCCTTAATTGTAATTTTCATTCAAAACTATCAAATTGAAAAGTAGCGAATTCCAGAAGGTTGTAAGTAAATTATGACGTCAATACTACGACTCTGTATGGCAGTTTGGACACCTTTCATATGGCAGCCATAATAATGACGTCACACACGGTGAAAACCACTTTTATACGTTTTCGCGATTTTCTTAAAAGCGAGCAGGAAAAAAACACTGAAAACTACTTTATTACGTTCAGATAACATAATTACCGAAATGCTTTTCGATTTAGGCGTCATTACATATTTTGAAATATTGTCAATTGTGACAGCCCTTATTTTAGAGTACACCGTTAAGGCCCGTTGCCTCCAGGAAATTCCAGATTCTTTGGGCGATGATATGCTGTACTTCTTCTGGGTGCACGATGTGCAATAAACAGTTTAAAATATATATATATATATATGTGCCGCCCTATGTAGGTTCTTCCTTTATGCATGAGTGAACAGCAGGAACAAAGAATGTGCATTGCGAGTCTAATCTAATTAGCAACACAAACTCGGCACGGCTATCACAAACGGCGCGCGAGCTCTTTCGATTTTTCTCGCACTATACCTCTCTTTCTAAGTTTTCTAATAAAAGAGAGACGGATTCCCGACGATGTGCCCATTTAACCTGTGTGTTGCCTATTTCGGTTCGTAATATTCTAACTTATAGCATTGAGAAACGAGCCACCGGCAACTTATTCTGGTATCGTGCTATTTCGGCAAAATATTTTTCGCCAAATTGCACTTCCCACAAAACTTATGGCAGTAGTTTCATTTCCCAAACGAAGAAATAGCACATTTTTGTTTCGCATTTTGTTCATTTGGTCAAAATATCATCTGGCATAATTTTGCTTTGTCAAGTGTTATTAAGACAAAAGTTTATTAAGCAAACACTTTGTTCGGGCTAATATTGTTTTCCAAACAAAACATTTGTTCAAATTTTCATTTCGCACATTAGGTATC
Organism: Epinotia demarniana; assembly: GCA_945867215.1. Taxonomy (NCBI): domain Eukaryota; kingdom Metazoa; phylum Arthropoda; class Insecta; order Lepidoptera; family Tortricidae; genus Epinotia; species Epinotia demarniana. The sequence continues at coordinate 4,252,220 of OX244278.1, read as the reverse complement.
AGGGTGGAAAAAATGGCTTGTCAAAAGCGAACTCTGTTTTTGGTCGGTTAGGTTAGGGTTCACTTGTGTCCCTCAGACCAGAAATAGAGACCTCGATGAAAAGGGCGAAACCGTCTCGGGGCTTGCTTGCATGCATGCTGCTTATTTGCATTATAATATATTGTTACCTAAGTACCTATAGTACAAAAGAACATATAAACTTACCTGTAAATTAATTACGTTTGTTTTTTACAAACTACCTGCTTAGCAAAATATGTAATCTCACTCAAATAGATTTCGTATGCACTACACAATTAGGATCTAAATCGTATGCCATGCAATAATTTGGAAAACGAATGTTATGCCAAATAAAACTTGACTATGTAAAACTTTGCCAAACAATAATTTGCGAAGTAATATTTTGCCATAGGAGATATTGCCAAGTGATAAAATGCGAAACAATAATTTGACTAGTGATTTTTTGCCAAATGATCATTTGGGAAACATTTTTTGGGAAGTGACACTTTGGGAAATGATTTTTGCCCATACAATAGAGAACCACTTATTCTAAAAGGCAAATTAGAACATCAGCTCTACATTAAAATAAAATTTGATAGCAGTGTCTCTAATTAAATAATTAAATCACTGGAAGATCACGCCAATGGCAATTGTCATAACTGCCGAGACAGAAATTAATTATCTATTTATTTGTTCGTGACAGGTTTAAGTATTTCATTTCAACCCCTTGACTGATTGACATTTTAATCACCATTTATAATTTGTACCCGTGACCTTTACACCCCTCTCCTTCAACAATCCGATCTTCGATAGGTTTTTAGAAACGCTAATTAATAATATTATTATCTCATTTCCTTGACGCCGTTACGTATGTACTATTTTCAATACAGTTTTATAGAAGCGAAAGACTTTCTTCGATTTTCGTAAGATTCTAAGTATCATAAGTATGAACTAGTCTGTACATTTTAGTCACTAGTCGCTCTGTGAGCTGTAACAATCGCGATATAATAAAAATATTGCCTATTAAAAATCTATGTAATTACTGAACCTGCTCACAAAATGTCACGAGAATCGGTTGAGAAATAAGACCTGTAGAAGAGAACAGTCAGACATCTGGACATGTGGGCGAATTTTGACTAAAGCTAAAACGGAGAACTTCACTCGCTTCACTCGCTCGTTCAATGAAATTCATGAAAGTAGGCATATAAGCATTCAGTCAAGGTAGCCAGAGCCACCACAAGGAGTGGGGCGTGCCTTCGTAAACGAACATACTCCGTAAGGCTGTTTCTACACCTATCGACGCGGAATCGGCGTTAGCCGATCAAAAAACTCTTCATGTCCACGCAATAAGAGCGAAAAGACGTCAATCGGCTCGGCCGACGCGAAGCGACGTCCATCGACGCGATGGCACGAAGGAACCACAGGAGGAAAACACGAGGAATGTGGAAAAAAGTGTGGTTCCGCGTCGATAGGTGTGTGGAGACCCTCATTCGTCAAAATGTGTACAAAAACATTTACTTTGATTATCAATATTCAACTAAACTCTTTGATTAAAAATATTTTTTTAATCTTAAAAAAGTAATAAAATCAGCACCATTGATATTTAATCAGAAGCTAAACAAAATGAGCAGAAAGAAAAATATTAAAGTAAAATACTGAGCATTGAAAGGAAAATTAGTAGAAGGATTAATTAAAACATTTCCTCAACAGATTCGTTTGTGGCTCATTTTTTGCACATTAAGGGTCAGATTTAAGGTTTTCGGAAATCTTTTAATTTTATATTCTGACTAGCTTTTGCCAGAGACCTCGTCCACGTAAACTCTGAAGTGCCATAACTTCTGCCCTCAATTTCATCTCACGAGTTATGATTTCAGAAATTAAATGTATGTGTTAATCGTGGTTTTAAACTATAAGCAAACATCCTAATCTATTAAGTGCTTTTTTCGCGATTGTCAATTTTTTTTCAACAAGCAACTTAATAATAATAATACATACAATACAAAGGTCGCGGGAGTCCGCTGGATGCGGTTGGAGCAGGACCGGTCAATGTGGCACTCTTTGGGGGAGGCCTATGTCCAGCAGTGGACGTCTTTCGGCTGATATGATGATGATGATACAATGCAAATACTTATTGTTGCATACTTCACACAAATTAAGCTGAGTATCTTTATCGAGAAGACTAAGATTTTTCGTATCAAGCCTTAATAAATTAGCACTACGCAATTTATTTCCTATTAGTATTCGTATTACCCTTGTAGATTACCAACGATACCAACCAACAATCCCATATCAGCAGGCCGGCTAAGCTTCGTGTGCACTGTTTATTTTATGTCGCTAAGTAGACTATTCGTATCTGTTAGTACAGGTCGGGTAGGGTCTTTATATACTCGACTGCCCAAAAAAGAAGTGTTTGGGGTGTATCATGCATGTGAGCATTACTTTCAATGGGCTAGAAGCCCGATAAAATAAATATGTATGTATGTATGTATGTAAGCACTTTATTGTACACAATAACAGGTCAAGGAATATACATGTCACACAATAGATCAAAGTACAAAGGCGAACTTATCCCTATAAGGGATCTCTTCCAGCTAACCTTTGAGCAATTGAGAGGAAGGTAGGTAGAACGAGATAGGCAAACTTATACCGTGTACAAAAACAGAGAAAATAAAGCAAATCCTAATTAGTATTAATTCTAGACAAATAAAAACATGCCAATACATATATAAATATACAATATAAAATATAATACACACTAACATATGTTACATATATATCGCAAATATACAATAAATAAATAAATACTATATTCAACCAATTCACAAGTCATTGGAAAGCCACAACTTCTTCAAATTCATCTTAAGTGACGCAACAGACTGCGACTGTCTCAGCGACAAAGGCAACTCATTCCACAATTTAACAGCGCGCGCAGTAAAAGATCTGGAGTATGTTCGCGTCTTTCTAGACGGTACAGCAAGAGTAAGGTTAGTACTCGACCGCAAACGGTGGCCACTGCCGTCTGCCATATAACTAAACCGCTCAGAAAGGTAAGGAGGGGAAGTAGGGCTGAACAGTGTATTGAAAAGTAATGACAGGATATGCACATCCCTGCGCCGGCGAATCGGTAACCATCGAAGCTTAGAGCGGAATTCAGAGATATGATCATACTTGCGTAGACCAAATACATATCTGATACATACATTTTGTAGACGCTAGTCTCAATCAATCTCAGACCAGGGCTGCTCCATTGTTAGAATGGATCAGTCCTGGTCTGTGACTGTGGTTGAGAGTGCCAATATTACGTAGAGTAATCAATACAAAGGAGTATTTTAGGATAGCATAGATTTTGGTATGGTTAAGGTATGTTATTTTTTTGTCCCTTTGTTTTTATCAGAAAACAGTCCCCGCGAAGGAGATTGAATCCGCGATTACTTTATGGTAAATTATTTCTGATGGAACAAGTGATTATGTGTAAGACACATAAGTGATGAGTGATGGCTGTAATGGATTATGGGTGAAATGAAGAATGAACTATGTGCCATTGAATTTTTTCAGGTTATTAACTATGGAGGTGGCGAGTTTGCAAAAAGAGGCTATTGCAGTTTCTTTACGAATGATTTCCTGCAGGTTATATGGTATCTCTACGGTGACTTATTCACTTACCAGTCTTCGCTGTGCTCCCACTCCACCAAGTGAGCCATCATCGGGGTGCCGAGGGACACTGGGAACTGGATGTGCGGGTAGATCTCAGCCAGGTGCGGGTTCAAACCAGCTTCGTACAGTCTGAAAGGAAGTTTATCTTGAAAATACCGCGAATAACGAAATTTTGTCCGTCAGTTTCGCACATTCTACATTATTTTGAGATCAATAGATCTCTCTAATAAGTACTGTCCCAAAATAAAGGTTAGTTTGGTTTAAATGCTCTAGGGTCCCCTAGAGCATTTAAACCAAATTAATAATTACATAGTCTAGAGTCCTCATCAATGGCTTTTCAATTAAGAACAGCATTTTGGTTGTTTTTGTTTGCATTTTGGGGGAAATGGGCTGGACTGACAAATCAGATAAGTACAGGAAAAACTGCTACCGCATCGTATGAGGAAAGTACATATAAGTATTCCATAAACAAAAAAGTAGCTCCTAATATTGTCAATGATGAAGTCATTCTTGTGGGTTTTAAGACGTGGTTAAATACTCACTTTCCTAAAGCAGTAAGGAAGACTTGTACATTGTCCTCATGTCCCTTCTTTGTGAGTGGAATGTTCACGACATCCTTCTTCAAGGAGCGCCTCAGGATAGCCTGCAGGAGGCCGTGAGGCGCGATCTCAATAGTGATGGCGTTGGGGTGGATGAGGCGGGACGCCTCTTCGAAGAGGACTGGGCTCTGTGAAAATGAGGTGAAGTTAGTTTTAACATTCATTTTTGGTGAGGTAGGGCACAGCGAAATGTCAGTCCGCTCGAATTTGGAGCAACCCAACTGGGGATGTACCCATAACACTACTACTTGCTCTGTAGCAGTATTGTGTTCCTGGAGGAGGTGAGGTGAGGAGGCAAGGTCGCCAGAGCTCCCGAGGATGCGTTGTGTTGAGAGCGAGGGAGTTTGTTCCTTCAGCTGTCAACACGGCGAGTCCATAAACATATCAAGGGCTTCAAGGGTCGGCAATGCCCATGTTATTCCTTTGGAGTTGCATGCGCCTATAGGCTGCGGTGTCTGCTTACCATCAGGCGGGCCGTACGCTTGTTTGCCACCGTCGTTGAATAAAAAAAAATCTTTATCGGATGTCGTACTAAGTCAACTCAAATTATACATTCGTAAAATCTATATATATGCTCTTTTTTGAAGAAAGCAATGTGCTCCTTCCAGAAACAGAGCGTTTAAGGAAGGACGACGGAAAGCAGAAGACCAGTGGGGTAGACCGGGGTCAATAGTACCATCGCCTATAACTCTGCAACCACATCGAAATATGCATGTGTGTACACCAGTGTGCCTTGAGCGTGTCTCTACCTGCTCACTAATCAGCCACTCGCTGCCGTGCGAAAAGCATGTGCTACACGACCATTTGCATTTTTGACTGACCAAAGTAAGTATTTATGATTTACGTTTTGTACTAGTGTTTATAATTTAATAGTCGTAGTGTGAAAGTTGTACTGAATTGTGATTCTCTAGTTATTCAAGTTTTTAATGTGTCACAGTGTGGGGGTCAGTTAGATATAAAAATCGACATTTGTGAAGGTTAGTGAGTGCGAGTAAAAAAGGACAATTGTATCACAACACTCGGGGTTAATTGTAACGTTACAATTGACTATGAGCAACCCTAAGTCATAATATGTTTCAAAAACTTGGAAAATATTGTATTACATTTAGGTCAACTGCAATGCTACCTTTGTCTAGTGTAAATACGAGTCTCTATAACTAAGACTGATGTAACGTAACAGACTGATTCGTCTTAAGAAATTAACAATAATTACTGATTGATTAAAACATTATTTAGGGTTTTATTTACCTCTGATTATCTGGTACAATTGACCCGTACTAGGGGTCGATTGTAACACAAGGACTTCATGAACAAAAACTCAATTTACACCATTCTGATGCGATAAAATGCAAATATTTTTCTAGATTCTGATAGCCAATGAGACGAGAATGTTATATCCTAAGCGATTTTTACGTCCTAGCTTTAGATTCTGAGTTATAGGTCATTATTTCTAAAGTGGTACCATTGCCCCCGGTCTCCCCTGCTGGCCCTAAAGCCAAGCGTCATGCTTAGCCAAGTCCATTTTGTGCATTTTGTCTCTTTCATTTGTATATTTATTATTTGATGTCACAAATAATTGTTTTGAATTTGAAATTCCTTTGAAACCGTAAGTAATGTACGTGACCATTTAGGTTATAGGGTGTGAGGGCGAATGTCATGCCGTCGGTGAGCGGTGCCGTAGCAGAAAGCAGCCGTGGGCATCAAGTCTATCTGTTCATCAGAACGCAACCATTGTTTAAACAATAGAACAAGCACAAGGACCGAAGCCTCTCCTTAGACTTAAAGGCCTTAGACTTACCTATAGGCTAAGGTATATGCATAACTATAAAACAGAACCGAAGCCCCTTCGTTCGTATTTTCATAGCGTACACACAGAGCGTATTGTTGTTCATTTATCATTCTTTCTAATGCCACGACCTCTACTACCTTCATGGAAGTATTCAGCACCCACTGTGGGCAATTGTATATAAATGATATAGATTTGCTGAATGATAAACAATTTTTGTTTTCCACGAAATAGACTAGTTTCGGGAGCTTGGAGATCGAATAGTATTTCCTAGTAAATATTGATCTTGGTGACTCGAAGGTTCAAGGTCAGAACCAAGGAAATAGGTCAAGCTTTCAGTCTAGCCGACCTTTGTGTCACGTATATAGTAATTGAGAGACTCTTTATTAAATACGTGTCTCTTTCTTAAGCTAACATTAGTACAGTCAACTGAACGATTACGTGATAGGACCGCAAAAACCTCTGACCCGCTCAGTAGCCCTTTTAAAGCTTGCCAGGATATTGTGTACCTTGTAGGTAGTCGTATATTTATGAAAGGAGACTACACAGTACACCAAATACTTACCACTTTTACCACATTTTAAACCTTAATGCACAAATAATAGAGTACAAATTGGTCGATCACAATCTAGCCTGATTGTGCATTATATCCTTGTTTCTGTCGCGACCGCAAATCAGACTATCTAATCTTAATACATGAAAATTGTTGCAACATGGAAATAAAGGGAGCCCGCTGGATACGGTCAATTTGGCACTCCTTGAGGGAGTCCTATGTCCAGCAGTGGACATCTTTCGGCTGATACGATGATGATGACAATAATAAAAGTGCAAAAGTCATTTGGCAATTGAACATACCAGCAGATTGTTGGTGTGATATTCAGCGGAGGAGAACTCTGCTCTCTTGTCGTTCCAGAACTGCTGAGGTACCGAGGTGGAAATCCACTTCTCCGAGCGCTGCTTCGCCTCAGGTATCACCTTCTTTAGGTACTTCAAGAGCGTCGGGCCTGAGAAGATAGACACACTGTTACTGACGATTTCTCAATATAATTTGAGACTTTTTGGTGCTGTTAAGAAGACTAAGTCTTCTGGTAGATGTCGCTACATGCCTTCCTAAGGCGTTGTAGGAAGGAACTGATTGAAAGATTTGGTGGCCGAACCGGATTGTTCCGATAGCTCAGTTGGTTAGTAGCGACGGGCCATGAATGCCTGTGGTCGCCGGTTCGAATCCGGCTTGGATTAAAAAAATAGACACAGTTTGGAGCAATTAAAATTAACAACAGACACGGAATGCGGTAGTCCAAATAAATATAAAGAACTATAGATATCTATGTATAGTGACTAACTAGATTCTATCGTAGTGAAAATTATTAGATATTATTTCAATTCAATATCTCTACGATAGATAGTTAAATGTGCAATTTATAAATTGCTATGAGAACTCTTGAAAACCTTGTGTTTTTGAAACAGCGTGTAATTTAAGAAAAAGTTCCAAGCGATCAAGTGTTATAAATTACAATACTACATGAATTAAACAACAGAGCAGCAATGAAAGAACAAGCACAAAGTTTAGTGTTGAATTTACTAGGTACATTCGAACTGTAATTTACCAGGTATTTACAGGAGCTTCCTGAACCCCTTAGTACCTTGTCACTTCCTTATATATACATCCGCTTGACAACTTCGCATGGCACTTTCAACATGACTTTACAGCGGATATGGTACAGCTGTAGTGCATAATTATTTTCCATCGTATTTTCACGGAAACTTCCAAATGTGTCTTGCTATTTCAGTCGGTCACAGTACAAAATGTACTGAGGTTGACTGAAGTTGCATGTAATACGAACGTTTTCGAGGAAATACGATGGAAAACAATTATGCACCACCTCTGTACAAAGCTGTTCAGCCACTTCTGATTTCAACAGTGCAATCTATATAAGTTTTAACAGCAACTGCTTACCAGCTTCCGCGATATATCTGGAGTGGTAAGCGATGTTAGAGCAAGGAACCTCCTTGGCGAAGATTCCTTTAGCTGCCAGCTTGCCCACGAACTCCTTCATGGCATCAGCAGGACCTGAGATGGTGCTGGATTCGGGGCCGTTGCGGCACGCCACTTCTATCTCATGGGGACACATGGTCTTCATCTGTCAGGAGCATGAGAAACTAAATTTAGGTCTAAATTCTACTACAAGTGGAGAAGAAATGGTGCTTCAAACATCCGTTACTGGATGTTGACAGTTCATACAATACATATATGATTTATTCATCATCCCTTGTGTCCTATAGGAGCCCAGGGTCCGCTATGACGCTGCATATATTATTTATTTCTCAACAAAAACATAACCTTCCTTTCTTTCGGCAGTCGGGTAAAAAAGCACACAAAAGAAAGTAAGATGAAAGAAACAGAAACAATAGTAGACAACAGGTAGTCTTATCGGTAAAAAAAGATATCTTTCAGACAATCTTTGAGTGGAGAGAGTAGGTGATAAATATAAATGTGGTATGGCAGTGTTAGGTTGCTAGCCCATCGCCCACAACACACTTTCCCTTAGTCGATTTAGAAGTGGTGAAATTCTAACCCAACACCACATGGGGTAGTTGATACAGACAAACAGTATATAAACATCCTAAGATAAGCAAACACATAGGTATAGGTCCATGTCAAAAAAATAGCGTTAACATGAAGAAATTTAACATAACACTTCATCAGCTACATCGAGAGTTTAAATCTTTAATTGATAATAGGGAAGCAGTTCTAACCTGCTTGTATCCAAGACCAACGGCAGCCATGGATCCCTTGATGAAGGGCGTCTCAACGGATGCCTTCCCGCGATAGTACGCCGCCAGGATCATCTGTTCCGCTGTGAAGCAACCGTCTGCGTACGCGCAGCCGAGCTCGCCGACGCTGTGGCCTGAGGAATACATTAAAGTCAGTTTTACTGTGGCAAAAAAGCGTACCTCTCCGAAACTTGGGCAACTTTACTCGCCGCCAGCTGGTCGATTGCGTAACATTTCCGCGTTAGATCTAAATGTTATTTTTTATATGAGATAAATGACACTTGTGTTCTAACGCTCGATTGAAAAAACACAATTACTCTTTAGGAGCACAAAACAGCATGGTAGGTACAGAACATATCGCGACGAATGGAGATAAGTGATTAGTTCACTGATGTTCTTAAATGCAATAATAGCGATGATTACTTTATACATAAGTATGACTATAACCGATGGCCGTTAAAGCGAAAAGTGGCAACCACATATCAAAAGATCGTGAGTAGACAAAAGCCCCCCAAAAGACAGGCCGATGGCCTGGTAAATGTCACAGGAGTCCGCTGGATGCGGGTGGCGCAGGGCCGGTCAGTTTGGCTCATGATGATGTTAAAATCGTATGCGTTTTAAACCAAGCTACTTCAGTTAGATTTTGGATGACTTACCAATGATGTGATCAGGTTCAATGCCAATAGACTTCAGGATGTCAGTAAGGCCAATTTGAACAGCGGCAATTCCGATGAAGGAATGTAGGATGTTGTCGTAGATTTTTGGGTCGGGCTCCGTGACGATCCTGGTCAGGTTGATCCCTTTTGGTTCTAGGGCTTTGTGGCACCTGTGGAGTAAAACCAGTTTGATTAATTCACGGCTGGCTCGACTCAGAAACAATGTTTCTTGCAAAAGAAGCTTGAAAATTAAATAAATGTTGTGCTTGTAATAATACTAAAATACTAGTATTTAAAGGCACATCAATAAAAACATGACAACCAAAAAAAGACCGGTTGCAACTTGCAACCGGAGTGCACTCGGGGAGTGCCGACAGAAGTGAAAACTTGAATATTAACGTAGTGCATTTTTGATAATTTTGCACGAATTGATTTAATTATCAGTACAAAAAAAACCTTCCCTTTGTTGTTTTTTTTGGTAAGCGGTAATTTTTTCCCCATTTAAGTAATAGTAGTGTTGAGCATGACCTGTTTATATGTTACCTACTCTTAAAATAAAATTTTATTGCTGTGTCCAGAACGGCACACCAGATATTATATGTACTGCAGCGTGAACGTGCAGAAGTCGCTTTAACGGCTCTTGTTTAAGGTTACGGCAGTTGGTTTAATTCCGCGCCATCTAGTAAACTAATGCTGAAGCTCGAAAGTTAGATTACAGCTCAAGTCGTACTTTTGACAGGCCGCAGTCTTTCCGCGTTTGTTTTGGTTTCAAGGGTTGCTAAAGCTTTGAGTAATAATGATAACTACAACTTAAAGAAGTTGAAAAACCCCCGACATTTTCATTTCAAAGTCCAATATCTCAAAAACGGCCAAACAGATTTTCATGAAACATGGTTAAGAACACTCGGGATAAAATTATCTATGACACAAAAAAACTGCATTCAAATCGGTCCATTCGTTAGGGAACATACAAACTACGCTACCACAGACAGATACACAGATACACAGATAGACACGTTAAACTTAACACCCCTCTTTTTGCGTAGGGGGTTAAAATAAATCCTTTCAAAAGTCCGATTTGACGCACTCACACATGCGTCGCAGTAAACTTAGCGGACTTCGACGGACTAAACGGTGCATGTGCCGCGTAGAACTGGTTTTTAATGAAGCTCTTGAGTTTGACTTTTATAGACCTGTCTGAAAGGTCTATAGACCTATGACATATATACATATACAGATAGATATGACAAAACTTTCTTACTTGTGAATAGCAGCAGCGAAGATGGGAATCCTCATGAGCTGTGCCGCCATGCCGGCCCACTGTGAGCCCATGCCGGAATACACGAACCAGACCGGCCGCTTCACGCCGGAAAAGTATTCCATGCTGCGCGCCATGGTAGGACTCTTCGTTTGGCTTGGACCTGCAGCAAGTACAACTATTTTAAAAAAACGTCCTCTACCCACGCTCTGGGGGAAAGCGTGAAGACGGATTTACGTCAGCATCAAGTCGAAAACTGGCAAGAAGTCGGGAAGATCGGGATAATTGGCGCGCCTCGTTCCAGAGACCAAGACCCTTTTTGGATCATTGCGCCAAAATAGTTAGTAAGTCTGGTCAGCCTCCATACAAGGAAAATTGCCAATGAAATTTGCATCAACAGTAATAGGAAATACAGTAGAATTTGTTTTGTTTTAATATTGGATATAAAGTTAATGCAACTCTGTTGATCCTCTGTTGATTGACTCCAATATGGAAGGGTATAAATTCAATTGAAGAAGATAATGGTTTTTAATTGGCCTTTGGAAGGCTACAGTGAATAAGTAGCCGTGCAAAAAAATAATTTGTAGCTTCTTTTATTATACAGTTAGCAAATACAACCCCTTATGAAAAAAATCATATCATTGGCTTTTCATAATTGTATACATTTCCAACCATCACCAAAGAAAGTATCTCGTAACTGTCATTCAAGGAGTATAAGTGATATGTTCTGCTTATAAGAATGCTAGAAATAAAGGTCCCATTGGAATCCGGGCTAATGGAGAGGAAGGTGCAAAGATTCCGTATCCAACTGAATATCATTCTTGCCAATAATAACAAGAAAGAGGCTATAAAGCCTGTTCTTGAGATGCTCATCAAATTCCATAACTAATTAGAACGAAAAAATACTGTACAAATACTCACGCATCAACGTGTATCCTCTGACAACGTGTCCACCAATGTCCTCATCATGAATGGCATGCCAGAGTCGGATCTGCTCAGCATCCACTACCCTGGACTCAAGGTCATCCAGGATCTTGGCCACGGCGGACTCCGTGCGGCCTGAGACGCACACCAGGCGAGGTAGATCGTCCTCTGGCAGACCAAGATTGATCTGTTGATATATAACGTTAAATTGTGACTGATTAATTATTAGGTCTCCACACACCGGTCGCGGTTGCGGGTCGGGCGCGGGCCCGCGCAAATTGTAAAGCATTGAAACTACACTTCAGACACATATCGAACGCGGGTCCGCGGCGCTAAGTTACAACTCGGGCAGCGCGGCCTCGGATCGCGCGCGGCGCGGGTCGGCCAATTGACATCTCTCTCACTACCAACGCATTAATATCTCTTTTACTATCTCTATCACACAGTAGCGCGGGCCCGCGTTTCTGCCGCGCATGACCCGCGATCGATGTGTGGAGGCCTTAAGGAGCCGTAGAAACGAGTAGTACAAATCCCGATCAACAGTTTAGAAGCTTTTAGTCTTGACAGAAGTCAACTATTGACTCAAGATAATCTAGGAGAACTAAGTAGAAAGGTTAAGAAATAGATTCACGATAAGAAGACCGTAAGACTAGATCAGGATCAGGCTGTAGAAAGTGAGGGATTAGCATTAGTCTTAAGGGGGTGCCTTGATTCGAGGCCACCACGCCCCCTTGAGAGACACACGCTTATGCCTTCCGTGCACGAGAAAAAGAGATGCAACCCTCTTAGGGAATGTCTTTTTTGGATAAATTTCGATAAATACCTAACTTAGTGAAGTTTTATTTAGTGAGATGTTAGATGAGGTAATACTACTTATAGTATTAACTTGAGTCGTAAAATAATGTATTGTTTGAGTAGGCTGAGAAAATCATACAAACAATCATATAGTCAAGAATCATATCTCAAAATCAGACTTTATTGTTTCTTAATCTAGTCAGAACGGCGTTTCACAGCACGCGATAATTTCCAATGCACCCCTTTAACACAGCGTATCCACAAATCACCGACTCTTTAACTGTCGTGCTGATGAGACTCCAAACCCCGTATCATGGTAGGCCTTATCACACGATAAGTGACAATATAGAGCGTCTGTCACTGGCTGACACCGTTCGTTAGAACGAGACGCTCCTATCTTGTCACTTATCGCGTGCCTGTTTGCCACCGTCGTAGCATTAAAAAAAGGACGAGTGGCGTTGTGGCTACTTGAAGAGACCGGCTGAAAGTTATAATCGTGGTGAGTACCAGTGAGTACCATACCTTAGGTCTAGCCACATTCTTCAGAAGCACATGAGCATTGGCGCCCCCGAAGCCGAAACTATTGATGGAGCACATGCCCTTGTCCCAGGGGTGCTTCTCTGTGACCACCTGGAGGTGACCATTGACGAGCGCCTCGACACCCTCGCGGGGGACGGTGTAGTTCAGGTTGGGGGGAATGAAGCCCGTGGTGTAGGCTATGCACATCTGGGGACAAGTTTTTGAACAAGATGATGCAAAAGTTACCGTAATCACGTACAAAAATTAAAAATGTTTTTTGTCGAATCCTCCTTTTAAGTTAGAAAAACTTGTGTTAGGAGGTATCCGCTCTTTCGTAGGTACAATGGCGATACTTAGCTAAAAATAAACAATGTATAAAAAGAAAATACTTAAATCAGAGTAAGTACCTACCTAAGTAGTTGTAAACTACCTAGTAAGTTAATTGGAAAATTTACTACATAACAGAGGTTATAGCAAGTGAAGCCTTATGTAACCTAGGGTTACTGATTTTAGTAGGCATAAAGTACAGACAGCCACCTGACCCCGTATCATGATCGGCCTTATCACACGATAAGTGACAAGATAGACCGTTCGATAGAACGAGACGACGCTCCTATCTTGTCACTTATCGTGTGATAAGGCCGACCATGATACGGGGTCTGGATTAATAAGGTAGACCACTCTCTCCACACTTTCCTAACACATCCTTACACTTACAGTAATGTATACTTTATGAAGCGTTGCTAAAATTATGTTGCATGCAATTATAACAGGTAGACTGCGTTCCAACTAAAATTTGTATGGGACGGTTAACCCTTTACCTTAATCACTATAAGTACATACTTTGTTTTAGTTAAAATAGCTAAAAGTATTTACTCAAACCAACAATTACCGGCATCTTTTGTTTAATTTTTATATTCAAGTAGGGAAAAAGTAGCCACGGAGCACGTCTATGGACGGCCGCGACAATCTCTCAATTTTTCTCACACTATACCTCTTGTTATAAGTGTTCTAATAAGATAGAGACGTATAGTGCGAGAAAAATCGAGAGTATGTCGCGGCCGATATGATGACAGACGTGCTGTACCTACACGTGCCACACTTCGGTCAGTTTTATGGCGTCTCTTTGTTATTTTTGTCGTAAAATCGTTTTCAACACAATTGCTCGTAACGTACCTCTTACTGTGTCGCTTTTAGGCTCATAATCCTGGATATTAAAAACGCGTGTTTTATAACTTTACAACACTTGTGTGTTATGGTTATATCCCGATTAAGTCACGTTGGCACCTTGCAGCAAGATATATGCATGAACACGGTGCATTCTTAAATTAACCAGGTTGTACAGAATGTACCGCTTTTTTTTTAATTTTCGGCAAATGGATTCTTACTCGACTAAACAAATTAAATCCTTTTTGTTAATTAATTGACTATTTCTTTTTGTATATGATATGGAAACGTTTAATTTAGTAAAACTATTCACTTTTCATAACATTCTACATGAATTAAATACAGATAACATATTAAAATGAAAATATAATTTTATTTTGTATTGGCTGTTTAGAGATTTCTGTGCCCACACTGCGCAAACTTCACGAAAAAAAAACTGTTGGGTGCCAATATAGGTTATATTTTGATAGGTTATTTATTTCACAAATATTTGTAAAATTTGTTTATACGTGTTTGGTTATTATCAAAAATGTTGACTCGTGGTGACTAGAAAAGTGATAAATAGAATGGACGCCACTGGAAATTCTTGGCGATGTGCAACTGTGAGTAAAAACCTGTTGTCATCGTAATGATTTGCTTAATGTAAAGTAAATAATTTGGCAGGCCTATAACATTTTCATCTTATGAAAATGATTTTTTCCTCGCAAAATGTGTTGAAAAACGTCGTATGATACGCGTGAGCTTTGATAATTACATCCTCGGCTTCCTTATCACGCTCACCTGCGGTTCGCATGAACAATTTCGCCTCTGATGTAATTATCAACCTACCTCACTTGTATCACAATGTACTATAATGCATCTTCGTAATTTTAACTGAAACAAACTATACAAAACATTCGCAATTTAAAACGGGAGTCTGTATTTTCATTAAAGCAGAATTATCGAAGCTCTGTTTGAATAAACCAGTATAATCTAGCTTAACACACGTTATAAATCTTACGATTGTGTGTCGACTATTTTCCAAAGGAGGAAATCCTAGCGAAGCATTAAGTATTTCGTTTATTTGTCTTCCTTTATATCACCTTTTGGCTCACTAGCTATTTTCTTACTGAACTAGTAATAAAAGAGAGTATATACGGAACGTCTCAACTATTATACAACGTTGCGGTCCGCAAAACTGTTGAATTATTCTGCGAAGACGTACAATAGCCAGCTTTTACAAAGCCTTAAGTCCGACTTAATATATTACTGTGAAATTCGTTGGACTCCTCCCATTTAGGGGATGCGCTCTATAAGCTTTATTCACTGAAGCTAATAATGGTGAAGTGCAGACTCAAATGTATTATTAAAGCAGGCCCTTTATTTTCTTAGATATCATTTTAAATTTAAGAAATTAGTAAGTAATGACATACGAGTATGTTAGTGTAACAGAAATTGCTTGTTAAAACATATTTACCTAAAAGATTAACAAGATTTCAGATTGAATTCAAGAGATCAAGATTTTAACCAAATACCTAGTTATTCTGAAACATCAACTGTTTATCAATCCTTATCATGATAATATATGTATTCTTTTCGCTTAGCCAAATTAAATAGTTTTTTTATACTCGTCGACCTTAATGTTTGAATTAAGACTTCGTACACCAAACTTAAATCACGTACTTTTTACTATGGAGGTCCCAACTCAACATTTCATAACTGTTGACACAACTAAAATGAAATTGACCAATCACGTGGCGCCTTTACTGAACTATAATGGATTTGACCAATAGGACGCCGTCATGAGAAAGTCAAAAGGTAAATAGACATCAACGCACAAAAATGAAAAGGTCGTTGGTTGCACTTCGTTTTCAATAGATACCAAGTTTGTTTAATTAGTTCAGTTGACTCGTAGAAAAAGTATTGTTAACAATAGTGTCATAATCAAGCTTTTTAATCTCGTACCTTACTTAGGTCACTCAGCAAGCTTCGTGGCCTAAACACGGTACTCGACTAAAAAGCTCTCTATTATAACACGATTGTGAAAAATACTATTAAACTACTGTTCTAATAAAATCGATTTAGGTCCTGCCAGGCTCTGAAGTTATGGCCTATTTGCAGAACATATATACCTACTCAAGATCGCTGTTGTCCACTAGAATCCCCTAGCCTGATCCCCCAGGGGAAAAAACGGTTAGATTGTTAGGTGAACCGTGACCCTTCAACGCGCAAGCCGAGCGAGCGAAGCGAGCGTGACGCGACAGTGCCCAGCGAAGCGCCTTAACCGAAAATTATAATTTTTCCTAGTTGAATATAAAATAATTGCCGTTAGGTTCCCCTGGATGATCGGGGTCAGGTGATTAACGTGGATAACGTGACAAGATCTGGGAGCAGATGGCTACCTTGGCAACGGAGCACAGACCAGACGCAGGCTCGCTGTGTCCAAGGTTGGACTTGATGGAGCCGATGAGCAGCGGCTTGTCTCGGCCAGTGCAGAAGATCTCGTCTATGGCCACCAGCTCTTCGGGGTCACCGACCTTGGTGCCTGTTGGAGAAGAATTTGGGTATAATAGTTATTGTGTCTACATAAAAACGTCCACTGCTAAACATAGGTGGAAGAAAGAGTGTACAGAGTCGGTAACTCAGAAGATAGAGCAGGAGTATCATCCAGATTTGACCCAGTGACTTCGCAATTAATATGGTACATAATTAACACGGCACTAAACCGAAAAGTAAAGTTAAACGAAAAAGATCTCGAAGAACTTAAAGGTCAATGTAAAAGTTGTGTTAAGTGCAAAATGCATCTGCGATGAGATTGGCAACTGAAAATTTAATTCGCCAAGCCTCCGAACTAGCAAAATAATTTAAAGCGACAAGGTACTCCGGCTATTGCAGTGCAGTGTCTGTACATACAACTTTGTCGCACTCATTGTTTATTCAGCTCCAACCCGGTAATACACTTACCTCCTGAATTGACAAAAGACTTCAATCTACAAATTGGAGTTCCTAGATTTGCACCAAAACTAAATGAGCATCTGATCTTTGGAAAGATCAAGTATGTGTGCCTTTTTGGTTCCGTATAGGGATACCTCCTTATGCAGCAACAATGGAACGTTTGCACCGACTCGGAATAAAAGAAGCCGCAATGTATCTGCTAAATTCGTAGATCCGTGTGTAAGAAAGTGAAAAGCAACGTTGTAGTGTATAGGTAGAGGGTATAAAATCAAGTGGCAAGGTTTCATGTGAGAGGTCTCGCAAATGTTTCGAGTGCTAGCTACTAGTTCCAGTCAGATTGTTCAGGATTTTAGGATTGTGCATGCATTTGATTTCTGCTGTCAGTACGCTAGCAAACAGTGTATTTGTATTTCAAAATGTTTTAAAAAGTAAACAGTCACATGAAACGTATATTTTCTGTTAGTGTCGGATGTACAGGTTATATTTTTTATTTCGTTTTCGCCGATACGTTTCACCTTTTGTAGGATATTTCAAATCAAATGTAAACAGATCACATATTTTATTTACTGCACTGCACCAATACTTTGCAAATTGAAATAACATCAGTATTATTTCATGTTCTTTGTACCACACATCATCTTTGTTTGTTTTCCTGTTTGTATATAAGTGCCTATTACCCTTTTTTTGTATAAACATTTTTCATACTATATTCTATTCTATGTTAAGATCGAAGTTCAACAGTTCATACAATCCGTAAAAAATGTCTTTCATTTTATCAGTCGGAATTCAAAAGTGCCCAAAACTGTCTGAGGACACTCTGAAATTAACCTGCTACAGCTTATTCTAGACTGCTATATGTACGCTGAAAGGGTTAACGAGGACGCCGTCGATAGTCAAAGCACTAAAAATCGACTTTCAACAACTTACTGCACAAGGGTTGAAAGCGAGTTGAAAGTTGTGAAGCCTTTAGCGGTCATTAAAAATGTAGGGTAAAATGGGATAAGTAAAGTTTCAGTAATATCTCCCGCTAAAATGTGCTAGCCCCATAGCTCCATTTAAATGGAGGAAGCTAAACATAACTAATTGTGTTGGCTTTGTGCTCTGAAAGGCAAAATGGGCTGAGTGTAGCTCACAGGGAAATGTTGTTACTGTCCATGCATAAAACGGAAAACGGCGTGTGAAAATGAAGAGGTGTAATGTTACTTATTAACAAACAGTTTGCATTTTAGTTTTAAACCAACGATTGGTTGTTCTGAGTGCTAAATTTAATTAACAACCGTTATATACAACCGTATACCAAATGCAATAAGATTAAGACAAGGACATATCTTTAAGCATAAATTGTCGAACTCGTTATTGGACAATTGTTATTATAGTGTAAAGGAGTTATTTGAAAGCAATAGGATATTATGATAATTATTATTTTGACATTGTTTTATTTTTATTATATTTATGTTATATTTGTAATTGATTGTTTATGCAGGATTACTATTGAAAGGCATAAAATCATTAATACTAATATGGCTACGCATAATTACTTTACGCCGAAAATAAGACGTGCATAAGTCTCATACCGCATATTTTTTTACGCGTAACATTAAAAAGCATAAATACAGACAGCATAACCGTCATTAAGACTAATAACAAAAAACATAAGCATAACTAGCCATAATAATCAATTGACATCATAGGTATCAAAATGCATAACGCTATTATCCTATTAAAAGTCATGTACAAATGATGGACAAAATCATAAAATCACATCCAAAACCATAAATAAACACAATCACGAGCCTCATGTACTACGAGAGAAGGTTAGTTTAGTGAGTATATATTATATTTAGGAACTAAGGCCAGGTAGACGCATACCTCCTATCCCGCGTTGCTCAGACGCTTCGCGCCTGGTTATAACATTATCCTAACCTAACCTAATGTACCTACCTAATGTGACCTAACGTTACCTAAATTACGGCTAATGGCAGATATACCAAATAATTATTAGCCCAAACAATATGCGAAATGTATATTCGGCCCATACAAATTAGTCTACCTAAAATTATGCTAATAGCGTAGTATGCCAGAAAAACAGTAGGCCAAAATATTACTATGCGAAAGTACTATTATGCCACAAATAATTATGCGAAACTGCATTAGACTAAAAACCATTATGCGATCCAAGGGGATCCCGTTTATGAACCTATGTAATGAAACTTAAGACATTTGCATGCCCGCATGTGGGCTGAAAACACTGTGCTGTGAAATCTTATTGACTTCTATATTATATACGTAGGTATATAATATAGAAGTCAATACATATTCAAATATAATATGTATTCTGCAAATAAATGATATTAATTGATTGATAAATAAATTGAACTTTTTCCTTCTTTAAGTAACTCAGTCAATTCAGACAGTGGAGGTACGAATATTTAACGACAATAATCAAGGTAAAATGGCGGTGTTTATCTCATTTCAATATTCAAAAGTGAATAAAACATGATAAAACTATACAAATTCCATGTCGTATAATATCGTCATTTTTCCAAAATTCTTACTAACGCGAGAGACTTAAGCGTAGCAAGTAAAAAATTTGAGTTCATCAAACATAAAATAATAAGTGACATGTAATGATGGTCCTTCGAATTTAATAATCTGAGTAACGTAATACTATTGACTCGGTTTATTGGTCTTTCATTATCATTAATGAGAGTAATGAGCTTAATGGTAACATTACTGAAAATGTTACTCAAGACAAAAAGTTATAATTAAATAAATTTATGTTTAAGTATACTTTTAAGTCTCAAAAATAAGTACAGTCGAGTTCTTAAATTACACGGATATAGCGATTAAAAATATCTTAACGCGACTGTATTGTTACAGGGGCCGTAGACAAGGTTAAAATCGACAAGCGCTAACGCCAATAGAAAATAATAAAATGTATGGGAATGACAGATGCCGACGAAACTTAATATCTGTCCCCCAGGCATATTTTTTGATCTTTGGGAGCGTATAATATACACGGTGTTTTTTTAGCCGTCTTAGAGCCGAACCGCAGTTAATGTATACAGTATTACAAAGAACTCAAAAAAATGTTTTTTTTTTAGTTTTAATTTTATTAAAGATTTTTTTAAATGCATAAAATGTTGTTTTTTTTTGTATTAATATTAATTTTAATCATGCAGCTGAGTGACCGCAGTGTCCGCTAGCCGCCATCTTATGTAGATAGGTACGAACTCTAACCGGGTGAATGAACGTCGCTCCGTGCGCCATAGAGAATTTTTCAAACTAAATTACCTTTTATTACTAAAAACTTAACTAAAAAAATTTTTTTTCACGAATGTTAGTACCTTTTTGATACTTTCAGTGGGCTTCGGCTCTAAGACGGTTAAAAAACACTTTGTATATTTGTGTAATCTGTACAATAAGTAAAACGCAGGCCACCACTTATCGCTGTGGATGAGACATTCGTCTCTTCCTGACAAGTATGTGAGTGCGAGAGAGACGGTTGTCGTATCCACAACGATACGTGATAAAATGGCAACCATCATAGGCGCGCTGTATCTTTTTTATGACGTCAGAAACGCTCTGTTACTTAGAGCTTGAAGGGAAATATATAAAATATGACGTCACAATTTCGTCTGGTCAAACAGCGCCCATTTTCAAAAAAATATGTATTATCATAAGTTTTATTTATTTAATGAAAATTAATTTATTATTAGGTACCAAATACCGTATTCTCATGATCAACGCAAATGTACAACCTGTAATCTTTAGTGTACAGTCAAGTTCTCCAATATCTACACAGACAACCTTTCAAAAATATCTATACAGAGACTATTGTTACTGACATAAGGCATATGTGAAGATATTAATAAAATATTGTCTGTATAGATATTGTAGAACTCGACTGTACACTTAAGTCGTTGCTACGTTTCAAAAGACTAATCATCGTATTAAAAAGCCTTTGCATAGTTTCATCCAACAGAATAACTAGAAGACGTTGCGAAGTTTAAAGTGCAAAGTGTCTGTGTGGCCTATTTGGCTCGTTATGATGATGGAACAAGTACAACATTGTTACACCGCAACATTTAAGCTAACGTGATAACTTTAACAAGGTAGGGGTTTGAGGCATTTTCAGGTTCTTAATAGGATTGAGGGTAGAATTTTAACGAGTGTTGAGGTGAAGGACTTTGGTGTGGCAAGTGAGTTCAACTCAAACATTAAACAAGCTTCAAAGGCTTGATTTGATGATTGTATCTATTGAAAAATAAAGGTATAATCGGTACATATAGTCTTACAATCAATGTGTATCACTGAATCCATCTTTGCCTACCGGTTAGCGTAATGCGCGGCCTACGAAGCTCAAAGTCCTAGGTTCGAATGCCGGTAAGGGCAAGTATTTGTTACTGATGTCTTGGTTGCTTTCTATATTTTTTTCTATGTTTATATCTATATAATAAATCGTTGTCTAGTACTCGTAACACAAGCCTTCTTGAGCTAACTAAGTATAGGGCTAGTAGGTTGATCCCTAATACCTATTTATTAACTCTGTAGCGAAACGCGGAGCGCGTCGGGGCGAATTGACGGCTTCAAAACAGTAATGCCCTAATGAATAAGTAGTTATACTCCAGAAAATACGCCAGGAAAAATACGGTATTGAAAAACATTAATTATTAATTAGCATTTTTTTGTTATTACATAATTATTCTAAGATGCTTTTATTCCAGAATCCGACAAACTTTCCACCCGGAAGTACTTAATTATTTAGTTTTTAACCGACGAAAAAAACGGAGGAGGTTCTCAACGTCAACGCGTATATATATAAGGGTATACCTCGAAAGTGGTCCCACATAAATTTTAAATAAAAATTCCAACCCTAAGGGTAGGAAAACAGGGGATGAGTGATTGTTCACTTACTGATTGAAATGTATGACCACATATGCCGAGAGTAATCACAAATATTGCATGTAAGTAACTAGTAATTTAGTTAGTAATTAACTAAATTAATCCACAGAAAATTCAAAAATGAAAACTTTTTAACAAAAAAATTAAACCGCCGAAAAAAACTGAAAAGCAAAAAATAATAAACCTTTCTTATTTAGTTTCATCACTTAGTTCTTAAATGAATCTAAGTGTACCTAATTAATTTTGAGTCGGCGCCAACTCAAAATTACTTAGGTACACATAGATTCATTGAGGAACTTAGCTATTAAGGTTAACAAAAACGGTTTAGTATTTATACGTCATTTAAGAACTTAGTGATGAAACTAAATAAGAAAGGTTTATTATTTTTTGCTTTTCAGTTTTTTTTCGGCGGTTTAATTTTTTTGTTAAAAAGTTTTTTAAATGAAGCATTCATTGTCTTTTTTGTTTGATTTCGCTACATAGTTATATAGCAAAATGTAAATGAACCAAAATAAAGATAACAACATTAAAATTAATATTTTTTCTGTCTTTTCAGAAGCTTCTTAAGTTATAATTTTTTTGATGTCTGTTTTTGTCTCTTTGTAACTATATTTGGTGGATAATAACAAATCTGTTACTAAGAAAAAATCAGCTGCGTATTTATTATAATATATTTCCGATTTTATTTTCCATTTAAGTTGTCAGTTTGTTGGCTGGACTATTAACCGGCCTGATATAAAATAAAGTAAAATTGCTCTGGAGACTGCGAAGTGTTAACAGTAAGGGAACATCTGTCTAAAAGTCGCCACAAATAATCCTCAAATCATAAGGATCGGTGACGCGTTTGTGTCTCCTCTTAAGTCGCCAGTATCTTCTTTCTCTTACGTATGTTAGTTTGCCATCGTGTAACAAAAATGGACGCTGGACACCTAAACGCGTTGGCGATAGAGAAATAATCTTACCGGTTCCATGAGTCCATACTCTGCGGAGGCACGGAGCACTCTTCGTAAAACTCCATCAGTACGCTTACCATGAGTTTAACAATGACGGCTTACGCTAACGAGAATCGAGTTTTCTATCTGTGCATCTCTATTGCACTTTGACAGTACGAGCGGGATGCACAGATAGAAAACTCGATACTCGTTAGCGTAAGCCGTCATTGTCAAACTCATGGTAAGCGAACTGCAACATCTTCTAGATGTGCCCGGCGGGGTATGTGATGCCCTGCTCTTTGTACCAGTCGCAGTTAAGCTTGGCGTGAAGCAGCTAACACTAGCGAGTGAGCGAGAAAACGTGTTGGCAGCTACATTCATCAGCTTTACCCAAACACGTTGACGATAGAGAAGTAATCTTACCGGTTCCATGAGCCTCAACGAAGTCCATACTCTGCGGGGGTATGGAGCACTCTTCGTAGAATTCCCTCAGCAACATCTTCTGGATGTGCCCGGCGGGGTATGTGATGCCCTGCTCCTTGTACCCATCGCAGTTCGTCTTGGCGTGAAGCAGCTGGGCATAAACTCTGATGGAGAATTATACCATTGATTGGCTATTTTACGGAAAGTTGTACACTCGAGTTATTTTTTAATTTTGATTTAATCGGGTTTTTTCTACTCAGAATCGAGAGCACTTTCGAACCTCATATGAGAAAAAAAAATGTCCAAAATGTTACATATAATGTTCCGTTGCCACCATACATGCTTAGTATGGAAACGGTAACGGAATAGAATAAAATAAATAAATAAAGATTAGGGGACAATCTTACACAAATCGACCTAGTCCCAAACTAAGCAAAGCTTGTACTATGGGACAAAAAAAAAAAAAGAAAAAACTTGGAACACGACCATACATTGATCGAAGCACATAAATTAAACGGGCAATAGCGTAGCAAAACTGAAAATTGGACCCGCTATCTGGATTACTGGTGCATTGCCGACCGATTAGCCTAGTGGGTAGTGATATTGCCTATGAAGCTGAAGGTCCTGGGTTCAAATCACGGTAAAGGCAAATATTTGTGTGATGAGCATGAGTATTTGTTTCCGAGTCTTGAATGTTTTCTATGTATTTAAGTATTTATAATATATATTTATGTATCACCGGCTACTACCCACAACACATACCTTATTGAGCTTACTATGGGGCGAGGTCAATTTGTTAAAGATAGTCCCATATTATTTATTTAAAAATCATTGCGCGTACTACTCCGCCTAGTCACCTTCCGGGGGTGACTTAAAAAAGTTTATTACTACGAAAGAACTCTTCGAAATCGCTATATTATATTGTTAGTTTTGGCAGCATTGCAGGCATATAAAGGATTTGGGAAAATAATACGGCAACTACATAATAATATGAGATTCGTATACTGTCTTCATTTCCTTTAGAATAGCAATGTAGCTGTTGTGCTGAGAGATGAAACATTTCCACGAGAATAGTAGAATTCAAGATGACAGGTGAGGCGGGCGTTGAAATATCCTAACATGATTAAAAAGATCTCCACTGCTCAATCGAACAACAAGGAATATCAACTCTAGAACAAATGCAATAAGGTTGAGAGTAGAAGATCGTAAAAGTATTAGTTGCACCTTTATTCTTACAAGGATGCTCAGAAATGTTGGGAAGCAGTGCGCCTACAGACTTAAAAGTAATACGTCGTCAAGACGGTATGGTGCTTGTGCAGTTGACGTTAAAGGTATGTTTACTATTTTTCCTTATTACAATGGAACAAGGTGCAAAATGAAGAACAAATTTTTGACGTAGACTGTAAGTACATTCGGCGACAATGTATTGCCACTATCAAACTAAGTAACTGGATCCACGGAAAACGAGAATCACCTTATATAGCCTCTTGCCCTTTACATAACGATGTGGATTTTCATAGGAAACTCCACACAAATATTCGCGTCACGCACACTATTTTTTTTTCTTACACATAGGTGTAACAAAAAATAGTTGTGTGCTTGACAGAATATAAATTGCAAACACTTTAGAAAGTGTATTCAATTCTAAAGTGTCTTTTGTGGTTTTACTCTAGGTACCCGTAGCAAGATTACTCTGTCTCTAAACAAAGTTATATTAAGGGGCTCCCATATGCCAATGACCTTCGATCGGAATCCCTTAGTTTTCTTATGTTTTTTGTAGCTTATTATATTAACGACAACGGCTTTAAGCAATATAGTATCCCATATTTACTTCAAAGATCATTATTTTCGAGATATTTGTCATCAAAGTTGAACAATTTTAGGCCTATAAACCGGTTTTCTGGCCATAACTTTTGTGTTAATTGGTTTAAAATGAAAACCCTAGACCAGCTTTTAGAGACGTCACAGACGAACCCAAATATGTAGATTTTGTATATGTTAGATCCTTCACGTCAATAGAGATACGAAATAAGTGTTTTTTTAGACAATGTTTAAAACAATCATACACAATTAAGTATTCATTTGTTTCAAAATCCGGTAGACCAAAACGGAGATAAAAGATTGAAGAACCGATAACCGTTTGACTTATACGAGAGGAGATACGATTCAAAACTTGTCAAAAATCGATGAAATCCTCGGGTAGCCCCTTAATATGTACATTAGCACTAATGCAAGCATTATCAAATGCCAAAATGCCAAGTAGACTTGGTTGTTACGGATGCATACTCGTACTGTGGGTAAATTGGGTTAGGAAGTTGTAGTGCATAATTGTGTTATAATGCGACGTCTGATAGATTGAATTTGCAGAATACTAGCGTAGAGCTTACCTTCTAGAATCTTTGGCCTTTTGGAGGAAGCACACGACGATGGCCTCAGAACGCGCATAACCGTTGGCGCTGTTGTCGAAACTCTTGCAACGACCGTCTGGAGACAGCACTCCCAATCTGTTGGAAACACGAAAAATGTTAGTTATACTCATAATATGATATGGCCATAAATGGTCACTAAAAGCTAATCGCCGTGATGTTCGATCACACACCAGGTGATCACGATCTTTGGTACATTACTTCAGATGAAATAAATGAAATCAATTAAAAAAAAACTCCAAGAAATCAAATTTTAATGTTCATGGCTGAACGCCATGATCCTGTGCCACAGATTGTGGAATGGAAATTAAAAAAGACCATCTTGCAGACCTAGGCCTCCAATTTTGTATGAAATGCCATTACGGGTCTCTCGTCTCACTGCGCCCGAAACGTGACCCTTCGAAGCCCATTATGGAGAACACAACGTCAATATTTCAATGTATGTTTGAGAAAAAAGTAATTTAAGCCACTGCCGCTGCTGACTATCAGGTGAGTGGTATTCAAAAATGCTGACTATCAGGTGAGTGGTATTAAAAAAAGACCAAAACTACTGTATAGAGAGATCTTGGGCGACTAAGTTTAAGTGAGGTGATACGATCAGGGTTCTTGGTTCCCAACCAAGGACGTTAGCTAGAGGAAGCTTGCCATGCATATTACGATTTACACTAGTGTTAACCTGGATACTAAGATTTTTTTATCATGTCATTCGAATCAGTTTTTGGAGAGGAACAAATGTTTGAATGGAAGCAACTACAATTAAAGAACATAAATAACGTAACATTTCAGACAAAGATTGACCTCGCTGGCGGCAGCGCAAAACGTTTCATACTGATAGACACACAGATATGACGTCACAACTGACATTTGTACTAATCGTTGTTTGGAAAATCAGGTAAATTGATGTTTCAGTCGCGAAATACTGCGTTGAAGTACATAGTTGTCATACAATTTTCTTTCTATAAAAGCGTAAGGATTCTATTGGTAGCTTTAAATTTACTCTTGGACAATAAAAAAACATGCATACTTTTCTAAACTTTCAAGGTTCATATTTTTTTATGAATTTAATTATATTTTGTAATTTATACTTTATTACGATAATTTGATGGCTTACTATCCATTCAGCATCACTACGTTATCAATTTGAACATGAAGCATCATGCCTATTGAAGGTTGCCCTTCCAACTGACGTACAGAAATATCGCGTTACATGCGTGTAAAATATTTTTCTAAACACGAGAGTGCTCAGCCAGCGGACCTGGATTTCTAGTTTCTAATAACAGTGTAGAACAAACCTGGAGAATTGAAGTTTGACTAAGGCATGGAGGCACAGATTGGACCCGCCAACGATTAGTTTCTAGTAACATAGTGTGGAACAAACCTGGAGAATTGAAGTAAGACGTAGGGATGAAGGCACAGATTGGACCCGCCAACGATTAGTTTCTAGTAACATAGAGTGGAACAAACCTGGAGAATTGAAGTGAGACGTAGGGATGGAGGCACAGATTAGACCCGCCAACGATGGCGGATTCGCAATGGCCGTCTCTGATCGCTCTGAAGGCGTGTTCCAGAGCGTAGAGGGAACTGGAACAGGCTGAGTCCACAGTGTAGGAGGGGCCGGTGACTCCCAGCCAGTAGGAGATGCGGTTGGCTAACATAGCTCGGGAACAACTGTGGAAAAAGATTTTTGTCTTAACATTTTGTACCTGAAGTTGAGGCTTAAAGGACGAAACGCACTGACAGCGGTGGCGGAGCCAACGTTGTCAGCGCGTTTCGGCCTTAAGAAGTGGGTGGCTAAGGGGCTAAGATGAAAAATTCACCAGTGTTAAAAAATCCACCCCGTATACTTTTTGGAAGGATAAAATTTGCGCGATTAATCCAGGTGAATGTATCACCCGTTGTATAATTCCTCCTCTTTAACAATAAATATAAGGAACTGCTTCCACTAAAATGCAAGTTAAATATTCCCCTCATATAACTTTTCCATTGCCATAGTTTCTTTATTCAGCATTCTAGCGTTTTCATATCGAGTTACAAAAGCATTTAAACTAATCGTGGAACTCGGAGCAAAGGCTCGAGCGATTCAATTTTAACTTCAAGCTTACAATTAAAAGTGCTCTAGAAAAGACTGTCTTAGCTCTTGTGGATAAGGTTCATAGTGCCATGAGATAAGAACAAAAGTTGTCATCATTAAAGTATTAGTAGTCGTAAGTTTGACGACCGGTTAGCCTATTGGGTAATGACGCTGCCTACGAAGCTGAAGGTCCTGGGTTCTTATCCCGGTTAGGGCAAATATTTGTGTGATAAGCATGAATACTTGTTTCTAAGTCTTGGATGTTTTCTATGTATTTAAGTATTTCTCTCCATTAAATATATCGTCGTCTAGTACCCACAACACAAACCTTATTGACATTACAATGGGACTAGGTCGATTTGTGAAGATTGTCCCTTAATATTTATTTATTTATTTAAGTGCGAGGTCATTGTACAATATATACGATGGACACTGTAGGGTAACCTATCGCAACCACTAAAATTTATTGACCGAATATCGTTCGTCCGAAAACCTTTCGTATTATTATGAGTTCTCCGAATATACAATTCATTACTTTTTTCATTTACCATTTGATGTTATCCAAATGTTTCAGTTATCCGAAAAAAAAATACCGCTACAGTCATTTGGGCTTTGGCTTGTTACAACTTTTGTTTCACAGCTAATTTTTTACTTATCCATCTTTACTTTCCGCATTTCATACGTTTAGCCAAATGTTCATTTTGAGGCAAATTCAAGGCGGCCATGTTTGTTGTGAGCCAATAATCAGGGCGGACAAAAATGGCTTGTCATTAGCGAACTCTGTCTTAGGTCGGTTAGGTTAGGGTTCACTTGTGCCCCTCAGACCAGAAATAGACACCCCGCGCAGCGGGATGGCGTCGACTCGCTGGAGATTGTCAGTCCGCACTCCTTTTTTGTTTCATTTACGTATGCGATATGCCTCGGAATTTCGTGATCTGGCGAATTTTACAATCGCCCGCCGACATATACATTATTTACCATAAATACAGCTTTAGGAGGGTAACTTTAGTTTAATTTAAACTTTTTGCTAATGTTTTTAATATTGAAAATGCATAGGGTAACAACCATTTTCATAAACAAATGAATTAGTAACATATGTGTGCTACGTATAAACAATAATATTATGTCAAATATAATAAAGTCGATTTGATAAAATACGAACAGATTATCAACCGAATCGTTACGTCGGTATAACGATATTGCGGGTATACCAATAATTGGGAATCATGGATTTGTCAAACAATTACAAAAGCTAAACCATAAAATTACCAGCCGTAAACGTCGCGAACTAAAATGTCGGACAAACGAAAAAAAAGGGAAACGAAGTTTGTCGAATAGTAAATGCCGAAATGAAAATAGGACAAAAAAAAATTGTGATTCAGATAGGTAACCACACTGTAGGTGTGACTTAAAATTGAAAATGTTGCCATGTTATTACAGGATTTTACTTTGGGTTCATAGATGGCGCTACTGTATTATTTAGAGGCCGGAGTGACATATGAAATGACACTTAAAATTAATTTAGTAGGCCGAATTGCACCAAAGTAATTCATTCAAAAAGCAATTCTACCATCAAAGATAGAAGTTTCCAATTCCAAAACAACTTTATTAAAAATGGGCCACATTTAATCTCTAAACTACTTGTCTTTATTTACGATCGTGCTGGCCCTGCATTACACTAAGTTGTGCCCGTTAGGTAACAAATATGTATGTGTCTACAATTTGTTGTGATGTATTTTGTCACGAATAAATATATTCTTTCTTTCTTTCAAATAGATGTCGAGTTTGTATGGAAGATATCTGCCATTAGCGATGATCGACTGTTGTGTACTGTAGTTTATACAACGTGTTTTTTTAACCGTCTTAGAGCCGAAGCCGACTTAAATTATCCAAAACGTACAATCGTTCGTGAAAAAAAAGTATTAAGTAGTTAAGCTCATAATAGGGATGGTAATTAAGTTTGAAAAATCCTGTATGGCGCGCGGTGCGAAGTTCATTCACCACTTAGAGTTCGTACCGATCTACAAAAGATGATAGCTAGCGGTCACTGCGGTTACTCGGCTGGATGGTTAAATTAACATAAATACATTAAAAAAACTATTTGAACAAAATAAACAAAACGAAAACTTTTCTTAAGATCTTCGTAATGTATACACTAACTGGGCATCGGCTCTAAGACGGTTAAAAAAACACCCTGTATATGTATAAATCAAGTATTACTATTTGGATACAAGTTTTACGTATAGAACTTTGCTAAAGAAGAGAGCGATCCGCTGTACGCGGATACTACATTCAGTTTATTAATAAGTTTTTTCCTCAGTGAGCACTAAAAAGTATCTGTAGTATAGTAATTTATTAATAGGTTTATGAGAGACAAAATAATGGAAAAGAAATTACATATATGTTCTATTTCTGGTGAAATTACTTGTCAAGTATATTGGACAGTCTATCCAGCGAATACGAGCAAAGGTCAGTGATTCACGGTCATCTGCCCTGTCTGACTGACATTTACTTTCGTCGGTTTATTTATTCCAATCGCCAAACACGACACACGTACTCACGTCAGAGCGGGCTCCCTGTCTCAATCACTAAATTTCATTTCTCAACTGTATCATATTTGTCAGAAATTATTTCGGTAAAATTACGTTTTTCTCTTAATCGATGATCTTTTTACGAGCTTTAATATTAAGGCACCGTATGTTCAGCGAAGTTAAATGAACAGAGTTTTTGAAACAATATATTGCGTCTGTTTATAATAATATGGTTTAAAAAACTTTTGAACAAAAAAATTAAGCCACCGAAAAAAACTGTAATGCAAAAAATAATAAACCTTTCTTATAGCTTAGTTCTTAAATGAATCTAAGTGTACCTAAATAATTTTGATTCGGCGCCAAACAATCATATGAATAACTTTTTTTTATTTACCTTAATAACTAGTTCTTAAATTAATCTAAGTGTACCTAAGTAATTTTGAGTTGGTGCCGACTCAAAATTAATTAGGTACACTTAGATTCATTTAAGAACTTAGTAATTAAACTAAATAAGAAAGGTTTATTATTTTTTGCTTTTCAGTTTTTTTCGGCGGTTTAAATTTTTTGTTAAAAAGTTTTTATTTTTAATTTTTCTGTGGCTTACTTTAGTTAGTTACTAACTAAATTACTAGTTACTTACATGCAATATCTATGATTACTCTCTGCATATGTGGTCATACATTTCAATCAGTAATTGAACAATCAATCATCCCCTGTTTTTTCTACCCTTAGGGTTGGAATTTTTATTTAAAATTTATGTGGGACCAACTTCGAGGTATATCCTTTCTAATAAAAAAAGAATTATCAAAATCGGACTACACTCTAAAAAGTTATGAGTGGTATATATAAAAAAAATATATATATACGTGTTGACTTGAGAACCTCCTTCGTTTTTTTCGTCGGTTAAAAATACGAATAGTAATCTTAAGGGTTTTCTACAGCGAGATCAGTGATTCAAAACATAACAAAGCAATTTTAACTCCATAGAAAAAAAATCACGAACATAGTTCTAAAAGGGTCTAAAATACACTTAAAATATTCGTAACAAATTATGCACAAGAGCTAAAAATATTAAAATAGTTTCTTTAAATTGGCAATATCATGTTTGAGAGAACTCAGTGATTACTATTTATTTATTTAAAAAGCCAAAAAAAATATATAAAAAACATGATATCCGCGCTTCCGAGCACGTACTTCCATCTCGCTCACGCTTATGCTATGTGAGAGGGAGAGAAGACCATGAACCTACGGCGCCTTAACTTGGCCTGTTCGTATGTAAGTATATTGTCCATCAAAATTTGCAATCCATTTTTCAGTCACTTGCTGTTATCCGATTGAGTTGAAATTTTGAGTATTAAATAGTATGCCTAGTTAACATGACCATTCAATATTATGGTACCATCGAGCTGATCTGATGATAGAGACTGAAGGTGGCCATAGGAATTCAGTATTTAACCGACATAATCCCGTTGAGTTTGAATCGTCTCAATGAGTAGTTAAAGATGGTATACAGAAAAGAACAGTCGGCTTGTACCAAAAACGAAATTTTTGACAGAAACTTATTAGGATTCTCCACGATATGTATTCGAAAACAATTAGAAACTATGTGATTTTTCGAGACCGGGCTTTTTGCCGAAATGAAAACTCGCACAAACGATACGGTCGAGAATGATTGCAACAGGATACGAGTACCATCAGAGCGCTATGCGTGTCTAATGCTTTCAGGAACCTACTAGGGCGAATCTTGAAACGGTTTTTTGCATACTATGTATTTTGCACCGCTACGAAGCCGTGGGCACTGAAAGTGTTAACTCTTCCACTGCCACAAACCCACCAAGCGGGCGTCTACGCCGTTGCCGCTTTCCGCTACTTATCGGGAAAATGACGGAATCGGCTACGACCGTAGCACGTAGCGATTCTTGGCAGGGAATGTGTGAAACTACTACCGACTAATAGGTCGACCGCTTGATTTGCGGGCACCGGGCTCCCGCACGTTGCCTGCCCCCCGTTATCGTCATACCCCTGCACCCGCGCAGGCGAGGACCGAGTTAAACCAGCGTTAGGGTAGCAGAGCGTAGCGTGGCGATCAATGATTTGATGATGATGATGCATTCCTGTTATCCCTCATGAGATACATAGTGTGATCAATGGTTCACTGGGCGAAATCTACTCAAATTCACATAGGAATGCTTTTTTACTAAATTGTATCATCAAAGTAGCCCGCCCCATTTTTTCCTAAAGACACCCCGCTTTACGTATGTCCTATGTGAACCGAGCCAAAATGCAAGCCGACCATACGGTCGTATAACATCAAACGCGAGTTTACTGCACTTGGGACTGAAAGCAGAAACGCCCTCGTAGCTTCCAATAATGTCTAGTGTACCGGAAAACTTGGGCTGCAGCGGAAAAGTTCACTCGGAAAAATATAATTGCTGGAGACTACTTAAAAAATAGTTCGGTCACTTTAATGGAAGATTATTTCTCAACTCGCTAATAAGTTTTGAAGTTCTTTGTGAAACTCGATGACGTATAGCAAAGGAGAGAAACGTATTTCTTTTGTATTATTGAATTGCAGAACAGACGATACGTATTCATGGCTGTTGTCGAAACGATGGTCAATTTGTGTAAGAGAGGGTCCGAAGGATAAAGATATCATTACGTACAGCGAGTTGCGTGACCTAACATGTGTTCGTATCCCCAATCTAGTTATGCCACCAGCGATTGCGTAACGTTTTGTGCGTACGTTACGTAAATCTAAATGTATTTTTTTGTATCAAAAATTACAGTTAAGTTGTCTCAATGCTTGTTCGAAAAGTTACGCAGTCAACCCTCTGGTTTGTTTCATTAGAAAATAATCCTGATCTAACTTAATGGGCTTTATAAGTTGCTAATTTAATCTCAGGTATCCACGGGAGTCCTACTTAGTTATCTACTTACGCTAATCACAGACGACAATTGAAAGCAGGACGGCTAATTTCTGGGAGCGAAACAGAGATAATTATATTTATGGTCAGGTTGGTCAATTGACCAAGTTTTAATGTGCCTCTTTCGGAGTGCGTATAACCTATCTCCCTCTTTTTTATATTACACTAGCTTTTGCCCGCGACTTCGTTCACGTATGTCCATACAAAGTTCTGTATGTACAAAGGACTTTAATGGTTGGGCCATTTAGGTATCAAATAAATATCGATTTTTTAATAGTTAAGCTTTGACGTGTCCCGTATAAGGCACATGTCCCACCGCCGGCGAGTAAGCGAGTGTTACTATGTGCTACTCGCTCAATCGAGAGTAAGAATTACTATGAGAGTACTCGCTACTCGCCGGCGGTGGGACCAGTATCTAAAGTGAGCTCTAAATGGCTCAACAATATAAGCCCGTGACCGTACCTAAGAACATCGCTTGTATGAAAAAAAACCAAAATCTTACCCAGTGATACCGAAGCCGTTGACCTGCATTTTCTCGTAGAACCACGTTTTCTCGGACTCCGAGAAGCAGGCACCCACGAACACGCCCACTTTCTGGTTCTTCAACTCTTTGGGGTTCACACCTGGGGACAACACAAGACGGACTCAGTTCCGGAACGCAGTATAAACGTATAAAGGCGCATTTTCATACGGCCCTCATCTGGGGTGCGGGAGTTCACATGTCAAATACAATGAGAGAAAGAAAATACAATCTTATTTCTTAGAGATGTATAAGGTCTCCAAGTGTCAGAATTTAAATAATTATATCAATATCTCATAGGTATCCACAGAGATGTATAACGTGTCTATGTGTCAAAAACTAAGTAGTAAAATAATACAACCAAGTGAAGACGGGTAAGTAATACGAGGTATAACAACTTATCATATAAGGGTCATAATATATACGCTCACTCTATATAACTTTGTTTAGTATAACGTTCATTGCACATAACGAACGAAAGATATAATGTCAAAACATATAATCTCGTAAAGTATAACGTACTTTAGAAATAATATCAATTGATATATCGATTAAAGCGTATAATATTCATAACACCTAAGGTTTATAACATATATTGTTCAATTTATCTAACATCAAAATGTATAATGCTCGTATAGTATAATTGGCTTCTGTCATTTTAATAGCAATGGCGTATGAAGAAAATATGTGAATTTCTTAGAGCGATAGCCTCAACTTGAGTTTGAAAAAAAAAACAATACCGTTTGTAAGATTGAAATTAAATTTATTTTGAGATCAAACACGTCAATTATTTTAACCTAACCTTACCCAATCGCTAGCGTGTCGACGCCACCCCGCTTCGCGGGGTGTCTATTTCCGCTCTAAGGGACACAAGGCAACCCTAACCTAACCTACAAGTAATACCATTTATAAGAGTATTAGTTGTTTTTTACTGCGGGGGGCCACATCAAAGGGGGGGCGGAGCCCCCTTTGATGTGGGCTCCGCCCCCCCTTTTCCTGGCTGCCCTAGCTTAATTTTCCGTATTATAATCACATCATCATCAGCCTATATACGTCCCACTGCTGGGCACAGGCCTCCTCTCATGTATGAGAGGGAACGGGCAGTAGTCCCCACGCTGGCCCAGTGCGTATTGGGGTATTATAATCCTGATACGAAAATATATATGCGTATGATGTGCATACGTTATGTTTGTTATACGAAAAGATATTATATGGTATGATCGTTATACGTTATGTATGTTATATTAAATGAAATTAGTCAATTTGAGTCTTATAGAAAAAAATGTTATATAATATGATTATTATGGCAACTGACCGTTATTCCTTATAAAAGTATTGGTATTGTTGTTATAGCTAACGTTCATTATATCTTGTGAACGTTATTAATATGAAATTATATATTTTGTTGTTATATCTCGTGGGACGCACCCAGTGAAGACAGAGTCAAATCTCTCATATCAATTCCGCAGAACAGTGGAAGGAAAGTTATGCTTGTCGTCCTTGCAAATATGATCGGACTTCACAAACAGCACCCGTTCACGAGTATGACGCGTATGTCAGCCATCGCCTCCCTCGACCATATGTTAGGGAAGGTGGCGACCCGACCAACGACGCCGCCGCAAGCAAAGACCTTTAGGCGAGCATGGCATATTCAAGCTGCAGGACATTCATACCGACTAAATTAACAACATTAAGAACATCTATTAAAACGAACTTCAACATGTGCTCAGATGTTACATGAAATGCCTATGCATTCTTATAGAGTCCATCTTATCTTATCTTCTTCTTAGATGAGGGCCCTTTCGGATGCACTTCGACCCGCAAAGCGGATGATGCAGCTCAGCGGGAGTACCTTGAATTCCTTTGGTTGCCGATATCCGTTACCAAAGTAACTCACTCTTTGTCTGGCAAGGGCATGACATTCACACAATAAGTGTTCCATAGTCTCATCCTCCTCGCCACACATTCTACAGTCTAAACCGTCCGATAGTCCCATCTTGGCCAAGAGATCCTTGAACCCGAAGTGACCTGTGAACATCCCAGATATGATTCTGAGCTGCTTCCTACTGAATTTCTAGAGTTTGTTAGTCCAGCCCGAGTCTACTCCTTCTATGAAGAGCTTTAAGCCCGCCTCATTCCCCCACTCGTGTTGGTGTTTGGTTTTGGCGTAGGCTTTAAAGGCCGAAATTATGGTTCCCTGCGAGAGTCCCACAAATGGTTCTGGTCCTACAAAGTGGTTTGTAGACCCCCCCTCTTGCAAGCTCATCCATATAGAGTCCATAATCGGGTAACCGTTTTCGCTGGTGTATTATGGCATTCGGGGTTTCGGGCTGGGGAGGTTTCCATAACGCATGCCACAGCGGGTTTCACTAGTCAATATTGGCTTGCAGGAATTCTCTTGGATGTATGTACGCATATCCTCTCTCTCTCGAACTAGCCTCTCGCACTCTCTTAAATTGTCCGATAGAGTTCATTAGTCGTTACACCCATGCAAGGCATACGAAAGCAGTAGAATGGCCGTGCTACCGGTTGTTGACTTTCAAAATTAAAAATATTTATTCAGCAAAGCACGAGAGCACTTTTACAAGTCAAAATGTCTATGCATAGACTCAAAATAGTATGAGTACATTATTCATAATAGAGTTAACTACATCAGAGTTTACATGTCGTTCGCCCGCCCGCCTACGGGGAGCACTCACATTCTGTATGAGTATAGTATATGAGTATGAAAATGTCGACCATGACAGGGTTATAGAATACCAAAATTGTTGTTGGGATTTACCCCAAGTATCACAGTTCATAAAATTTGATATTTTATTATTACGAAGTCGTACAAAAACAGCGCGGTGGATTTAGGAAATTTGGGTACCTAACAACAACAATCTACTTTGTTTCTGATACATTATAATTAAATTAAAATCGAATATAAATCCAAGCAACGCAATGTTAAATAACAATCAAGAGAAACCATTTTTCCTCCAGTAACATCAACACCGGTGACACCGGCAACATTAATTTCCGAAATTGAATTTGTAATCTAACACAGGAATTCGAAATATTATTTCGGTAGGTATTAAATAGAAATTTCATTTTGAATTTTGTTCTTGGGATGTATTCGACTCGACGTCAGTATTTGTTATTTTAGGAGAGCTATAATATAATTAGAGTTTTTTAACAGCTTATAGGTATTTGGCAGCCTGTACAAACATTTTGACAAATATTTGAAACATTGTGTATATATCTCTATACTTTCACATTTATATTATCAGTGCGATTTGCAATCACGTTCTCGGTAACGGCTAACTATTTCGATGAAGTTTGGAATATGGGGGTTTACGGGGGCGAAAAATCAGTCTAGGTAGGTCTCGTGTCTGGGGAAATTCATTTTCTCCGATCCTGTTTTCACCCGAGCAGAGCTCGGTCACCCAGGGACTACTATAAAAAATTGGAACATAGTTGCATTTGGTTTCTCTCGTTAGATTTCGAAACCAAAATACTCTATTACAGTCGATTCAAATTTCATTGCCGTTTTATTGCATGATGGGCGGCTAGAGGACATATTTTAACCCAAATTTAATCTAATTATAATAAAAATACGTTTTGTAAGATAGACCAACTGACAGATGACGTTTCTTCCGTTTCAATATTCCATTAGCCGACATATTACAGAGCTGAATTATTCAGCGACAGGAAATAATCTGCTAACAGAAATGCAGCGATATTTTGGAGTTCTGTGATTGAATAGGGCTGGGACTTACGCGCATCTCGTTTAAATTACAATTTAATTAAATAATATAATATGAAGAACAGAGAATGCCTGAAGGCATTAAGTCCGCCAATTGTTCTTTATATTTGGGCAATAAAGTTGAAATAAATAAAATAATAACCTGGTTGCAGTTTGTGGCGTGTTTAATTAATTTCTTGCGTTATAAGGAAGTATTTTTAAGAAGGTTCCATCGTTGACTAATTCAGGAATAAGTTGAGATGTGTATTGTGTAATCGTCTTGCAATGTATCTATACAAATAATGATGAAATGTCTGTGAAATATAAGTGTAGGTACATCTTTTTATGTTTATATGTAGGGGAATCTGTGGTAACCCAAACAGTGTAGACGTTATTTAGTGCCGTCGCAAGAAATAAACAAAAACTCAGTGCAAATGGAACAAAACCCCTTTGAAGTGCAATATAAACATAAATAAAAGGCTAGAAACTGTGCATCACATAAAAAATCCAGTGTTAGACGTTAAAATGTCACTAAACAACAGCAAAAACTGCAGTACTGTTTAGTCTAAGATCTGTCATCGACCACATATACTTATCTACCCACCTACAAAATATTAAATAGTGTGGCCAGTACAAAAAAATAGCTGCGCTGACATTTATGCAGGGCTGACAACTGTACATAGAAAAATACGTTCCATTTCACGCAACTTCAAAACGTTTCGTTATTGCATACACAAATAGTTAACGACTCGTATAAAAATAAATAAATAAATAAAATGTCGGAGGAAAATATTTTGAAAGCAATAGCAAAAATGAATCAGGATCTTTCGAATAAAATTGAAGAAGTGGAAAAAAGATTCGACCAGATTGAATCGAACATTACAAATACAATTAATCAAAACATTGATAATAAATTCATCGTTTTGCAAGAAGAAGTGGAATTGTTGCGAGACCAAAACACAGAACAACAACATACTTTAGACAATCTCGAGAGACACATAAAATTAAGGAATTTAATACTGTTTGGGATAGCGGAGGAGGAGAGATCTTATCACGGTTTGGAAGACCTGCTTATAGAAGTAATCAAAGGCAATTTGGATGTAGATATAACAAGAAATGATATAGAATTCATTAGAAGACTTGGGAAAAAAACACAAAGCCCAAGACCAATTTTGTTTGCAACGACCACCTTAGGAATGAAAATAAAAATCCTTAAAAATAAGAAAAAGCTCGAAGGCACCGGTGCTTATTTAAAAGAAGACTTTTCTAAGAGAGTTTTGGAGGTACGAAAATCTTTACAACCTCTTCTAGAAAAAGAACTAAAACAAGGAAACAAAGCGGCGATTAGATATGACAAACTAGTCGTTTTCGGAAGAAATAACAAAAGAGCTCTATCAGAGAGTCCTCCTAAACCGAACCGTAGTCCACAAAATACAAGTGTGGAGGAAAGCGGTGAAAATAAGCAACCAAAACTGAAGAAAAATAAAACATCTACTTCAACTGCATTCTTCAAACCAAAAGTCCAAGGAAATGGTACAATGAAGAGCTTTGTTACCAAAGCAATGGAAGATGGAAAAACAACAAACCTTAACACACAGAAAAGAAGCGAAAGCTCAACTTTTGTAGGGAACGATGTCCAAGGAGACCGGAGAGCACAGCTCAATACGGACTGCAACAATAAAAAACCCTCACAAAGCTCAGCCAGCTTATCTGAAGGTGGCACAAAACCAAGTTCGCCGCAAGGGTCCGTTACTAAAAACGCCAAAACCTTCGGCACAAACAAAGTCATGAATAAATAGCAATTAGCGCCCCTCCCGCCTACCACTAAAAAAAAGAAGTCAGCAATTGAAAAATCTAAAATCGCATCTTCCAAACCGGTTGGTCCCCGTGGAAGATTATGACCAAAACCCTCCAAAAATACACACCGCACCCAAAAATGTTACAAACTATGAAAGTGAAAAACAAACGTTAACCAAAAGATGTGAAGTTCTTAACATAGCAACACTAAATGTTAGAACCCTCAGGACACATGAAAGCTTATTAGAATTGAAAAATGCCCTAGAAAATATAAAATACGACATATTGGGCATCAGCGAAGTGAGAAGACTGGGAGAGAAAATTGAAGAGCATAAAGATTATATCCTATTCCAGAAGGGAGAAACAGCTGGACAGAAAGGTGTTGGATTTCTAATAAAACATACCCTTAAACAATACATACAGGAACTGATCGGCTTCTCTGAAAGGCTTGCAATACTGAATATTAAACTGCCGGGCTATAAGAAAGAATGGTCTATAATACAAGTGTATGCTCCAACTGAACAAGCTGAAAAATCCACCCACGATTCGTTTTATGAAGAGATATCCGAAGCGATAAAAGCTAACTCACACAAGCATATTATTCTTATGGGAGATTTTAACGCTCAAGTAGGAGCTAGAGAAAACAACGAGGAATATGTACTAGGAAAGTTTGGTCACGGCAAGAGGAGTAGAAGTGGGCAGAGACTGGTCGAGTTTCTCATGGAACACAACCTGACTTTGCTCAATTCTATTTTCAAGAAGAAGCGGAAAAACAAATGGACGTGGATTTCACCTGACGGGTTGTACAAAAATGAGATCGACTACGTAATAAGCAACAACCCTAAAGCATTCACCGACACCGCGGTCATATCTGCACTGAACTTTAACACAAATCACCGCATGGTCCGAAATTCACTCAGAAAATACCCTAGTAAAGCATCCCGCTCCCATATGAACAACTGTAAGACAATGCAGGCCGGATCACAACACACCACGGCTGACACAAACCTTTCGGACGAATTAAATAAAATAACTATGAATAATACAATTGGTGTAACACAGAAATACAACATCCTGGGAAATCAATTGCAAAAATGCGCGACCAACAGCAATCATTCAAAAGGTAACAAATATCTACTAAGCGAAGAAACTCAGAAACTCATAAATGAAAGGAAGGAGCTGATATCAAATAACATTGGAAAAGACAACATAAAAATGATTACGGAGACAAGCAAAAAGATTAAAGAAAATATAAGAAGAGATCGCAAAATTATGAGATTAAAAACCCTAGAATCACATATATTAAGAACGGGAGGCGTCAATAAAGCACTTAACGAGCTAAGGGAAACAGGAAAAGAATGGATACCAAGACTGAAGAAAAAAACAAAGACATTTTCCAAACGGAATTCCATCAAAAGCCTAGCTACAGACTTCTACCGTCAACTCTACACAAAACCAGAATCCAACCGCAACGGTAATCACTCGTACCTTGTACCCGACACTGAGGAAGAACCAGTTCCTATTATACTACGATGCGAAGTGGAAAAAGCCATGAAAAGCCAAAAGATAGGAAAATCACCAGGCCCAGACAAAATAACCAACGAGCTGATGAAGGGAACAACCGAAGAACTGGTACCGGCACTAACGATAATTTTCAATGAGATCCTAACAAGTGGCAGTATCCCAGAGCAATGGACCGAATCCCACATAATATTATTATACAAAAAAGGGGATAAAGAAGACATTGGGAACTATAGGCCGATAAGCCTAATGTCGAACGTATATAAGGTATTTGCTAAGATTATACTGGACCGAATCAGCTCAATGTTGGACGAGCAGCAACCAAATGAGCAAGCGGGATTCAGGAAAGGATTCTCAACTATCGACCATATCCACACCGTTAAACAAATTCTGGAAAAATACAATCAATACAACAGACCCGTCTATATTGCCTTCATTGACTACGCAAAAGCATTTGATAGTATAAATCACGAATATATATGGGAAACCTTAAACCAACAAAGGATACCAGCAGTATATACCAACATCATAAAGAACATCTACTCCAACAGCAAAGCCCGTATTCAACTTGAAAGCCTGGGCCGTGAGTTTACTATAGAAAGAGGAGTGAGACAGGGAGACCCATTATCCCCAAAATTATTCTCAGCAGTCTTGGAAAATATTTTCCGCAAACTCAACTGGGAAAACTTTGGCTTAAATGTGAAAGGATCCAAACTGAATCATCTTAGATTCGCCGATGATTTAGTCTTGTTCGAGGAGAATCCAGAGAAACTAGAGTCTATGATACAAGGTCTTAACAAAGAAAGCCTTAACGTCGGATTAAGCATGAATAGCAATAAAACGAAGCTAATGACTAATTCCTCACAAACTGACATCAGGATCGGAAACAAAAACTTAGAGTACGTGAAGGATTATACCTACTTGGGACAGATCATTTCCACTGAAGACCAATCAATAAAAGAAATAAAGGTACGAATAGCGATAGGGTGGAAAAAATATTGGGCTCTTAAAGAGATAATGAAGTCGAAAGATTTAGGAATGGGACTGAAAACCAAGACTTTTAACACATGCATTTTGCCGTGCTTAACTTACGGTTGCGAAACGTGGGCACTAACGAAACAATTGAGAACCAAGTTAGCCATATGCCAAAGAGCAATGGAGAGGAGCATGACGGGAGTACGAAGACAAGACAGAGTCCAAAATACGGTTCTCCGATCAAAAACAAAGCTTACTGACATTTTATCCAGAGTGGACCAACAAAAGTGGAGATGGGTTGGCCACATGTTACGAGACCCTAAAGAGAAATGGAGCAAAGCAGTAACCGAATGGTACCCAAGAGACGGAAAGAGAAGTCGAGGGAGACCGATCCTGAAATGGGAAGATGATTTAAAACTAACGGCGGGTCCTAACTGGAGAAGGGTTGCGCAAGACAGAAGTCAGTGGAAGTCACTGGAGGAGGCCTATGCCAAACGGCACACTGAAATAAGGGATATATTATAAGATGTGTTAGTATAAGTATAAGAAGAATTTTAAGATAAACCACTGTTATTCAATGTTTCAGAATAAAAGGCTATATAAATAAATAAAAATGTAGGGGGTAATCTGCGAAACAGCTCATCTAATCCTAAAAAATATTTTACAACTGTATAGAACTAACCTTTCGGAATGGACGCACAACAATTTTATAGCATGGCTTTGCTTATTATAAATAAAAGAATGGCAGTTAGTTATAAATGAAAATCAAATTGGTTTTTTATTAAACAAAGTCAAAGAGGGCTTTTCTCAGTGCGTAGTATTGTATAAATAAGCGAATACTGTATTAAATAAAGGCTGCACAAAACACTCATTGCAACAAAGTTAACGAGCCGTCTCCGCAGTCTCGAAGCCATTCGTGTTCGAAATTCAAACTCCGTCCCTCTTGCTGAAAGAATTCTTGATTCCCGAGCAATTAAATTCTGATTGTAGACTGACTCAAAGCAAACACGTTAACTGGATAACATGAAGACATATAAATGGTGCGATTTAGTAGATAACATTTTTCCATCGGGCAAACTAGGACTTATTTTCTGAAGTGTGACTCAAACACGAATTCATCGTATCGTATTTAATGGGTATACTCTTGCTTGCCAGAATTTCATTTGCCCGAATTTTATCTGCCATAATATTCAACTGCCATAAAGTTGTTTTCTATAATTTTGTATGCCATACTCATTGTTTACCATATTAATTATATGCCAGAATCTTTGTTTTCCATAATATCAATATCAATAATCTCATTTTCCATAATCATTGTAATCCATAACCATCACATGCCATAATGTCATTTTTCATCCATCTCAACCTCCATAATATTCATATGTAATAATATGGGTACGTATTGCAGTGTCTAAAATGAAAAAAAAAATACCTCGAACCTATCTGCGATCCGGGTCGGTTTTGCCACTAAGTAAAAATAAACTTTTCTCTGAGATTACCCAATGCCAAGATAGTGGTGTATCATAGGCAGTAGGGAACAGGGGCTTAGTGGCAAAACCGACTCGGATCGCGGATAGGTTAGAAGACGGAAGCGGGAGCTTTGCTCCCGCTTTCGTCTTCGAGGTTATTTTTTTTATAAAATAGCGGAAAAACTAACAAATTAACAAACATGAATCCGAATGCATGTTTAGTATGGCGTTTAAATATTCTATTAAATAATATTATTGCAAACAATAACCTGGAAAACAATACGTATGGCATTCGTATCATTACGACATCCAATATTCGGGTAAACAAGAGTATGTCAATTAACTATTATGGTAAACGAAACAATCGGGCAAATGAAATTCGGGCAAGCGAAGTTCGGGCAAATGATTATTATAGTATGTGAATGTCGGGCAAACAACAGACAACCTATTTAATGCCTCTTACAGATTGGAGCGGCCTGCGGTGGCGATCCATAGTAAATTTGACAGCTAATGACAAGTGTACTATTGAACGCTGCGGCCAGGCCGCGCCAATGTGATGCAAGCTGAACGGACTGGCGTGGACTGGGTCTGGTGGGCTAAAGAAGTTAGGTCTAACATGAGAGAATCTAGTTTTTCCGCACTCATAGGCTTCTCTATGAGATCTTCCTTTAAGTAATAAGATCACTATTAAAGCTGAACACACCTCAAGTTAAAACTCCGCCATTGAAACAAACAAACTCGAAAGAAATTCAAATTCTCAATTTTTCCATAAACCCGCCGAAGTTCCACGGCGCTATCGCAAATCCATTAGAGATATAACTCCGGTGATTATAACTCAATATTGTCGACCACTCGGCTCTCACAATTCAAATTTTCTTCATTTCATATTCTGCGACCGGGGTGCGGTTTTCACGGGCTTAGTTTAATAAAGTCCGGGTTTAAGCGAGTGCAGATTGGTAGAGGATTTAAAACAGGAAAAATCAACAATATAATAAAAATGGGCCGGCAAATAGACCAAGACATGTGTTAAAATAATGATACAAGTGAAATCAATCCTATGGCCAATTATAGTGTAGTGTTATGTGTGAGTGTTTTTAGGCAGGCCGTGTGCTAGTTTGCCACCGTCGTTGTATAAAATAAAACAAAATCCACAGCAAAATTCTCGCTCAATTACATTTGTAAAACGTCAGTCCGTATTCCGCCGTTTCCAAATTACTGAATACAAAAACCACTCGATTTTCAACTGGCTCAAAAGACTGCGGAGTTGATGTGAAAGGGACTTACGGCTGGAGAGGAATTGCCGCCCAATGACCGAGACGAATTCAATCGGAGATTCGGATCAAACAAATTGCCCTCATTATGGGTGGAGGTTTTGACGAATAAGTGAATCAGAATAGATTCGGAAGGTAGGTATACAGAGAAATGCATATTGCTCACGTTTGGAGCAGCCCAAATGAGTATGGTGATTTTCTATTGTATGGGCAAAAATCATTTCCCAAAGTGTCACTTCCCAAAAAATGTTTCCCAAATGATCATTTGGCAAAAAATCACTAGTCAAATTATTGTTTCGCATTTTATCACTTGGCAATATCTCCTATGGCAAAATATTACTTCGCAAATAATTGTTTGGCAAAGTTTTACATAGTCAAGTTTCATTTGGTCAAACGACTGGAAAACGATTTAGATCCTAATTGTGTAGAGTATAAGAAAACTAT
This sequence comes from Epinotia demarniana, assembly GCA_945867215.1. Lineage (NCBI taxonomy): Eukaryota > Metazoa > Arthropoda > Insecta > Lepidoptera > Tortricidae > Epinotia > Epinotia demarniana. Next base: position 4,207,223 of record OX244278.1, on the reverse strand, counting down.
TTGAGTGAGATTACATATTTTGCTAAGCCGGTAGTTTGTAAAAAACAAAAGTAAATAATTTACAGATAAGTTTATATTTCTTTTGTACTATAGGTACTTAGGTAACAATATATTATAATGCAAATAAGCAGCATGCATGCAAGCAAGCCCCGAGTCGGTTTCGCCCTTTTCATCGAGAGTCTCCAGCGAATCGACGCCACCCCGCTGCGCGGGGTCTATTTCTGGTCTGAGGGACACAAGTGAACCCTAACCAACCAATAACAGAGTTTGCATATGACAAGCCATTTTTTCCACACTGATACCTAATGTGCGAAATGAAAAATTGAACAAATGTTTTGTTTGGAAAACAATATTAGCCCGAACAAAGTGTTTGCTTAATAAACTTTTGTCAGAATAACACATGACAAAGCAAAATTATGCCAGATGATATTTTGACCAAATGAACAAAATGCGAAACTAAAATGTGCTATTTGTTTGTTTGGGAAATGAAACTACTGCCATAAGTTTTGTGGGAAGTGAAATTTGGCGAAAAATATTTTGCCGAACAAGCAGGATACCAAGTATGGTGCATCATAAAGAAGTCCACAGCCATAATAACTCCATTTGTTGTTCTGTATGTATGTCGTAAAGTCCCAGACCAAACCTGCCTTACAATTGGGAATCTGTAAACTTGAGAATCTGTAGAATCGGGAATTTGTAAACATTCGAATCTGTAGAATCAGGAATATGTAAACATGAGAATCTGTAGAATTGGGAATCTGTAAACATGAGAATTTGTAGAATCGGGAATCTATAAACATGAGAATCTGTAGAATCGGGAATCTGTAAACATGAGAATCTGTTGAAACGGGGATCTGTTAACATGAGAATCTGTTGAAACGGGAATCTGTTAACATGAGATCCTGTAGAATTGGGAATCTAATACTAATCATTACACAGTTCAACTCACATATTCAATGTCGCTCCGGGTGATATGTTTCGAACTCTTCGAAACATGTTCCCGAAGAGTTCGAAACATGTCGCCCAGAGTGACATTGAATACGTGAGTTGAACCGTGTAATTTAACTGTGGTATTATTATTATTTTTGTACGCATTTGAAAGCACAGCGTCCAACTCCGGCGCTTAGGTTTCTGCTACCGACCGAGCCCTAATAAGGCCCAGGCTGAAAACCAGCGATGGACTCTTGTTGTTCAGCACATGCTGAGCCTGGGGCCTATTGCCCCAAAATAATTGAGCTGTAATTTTTATTTTAGTTTTGCATATTATAATTCTGTCTTTTTCACTGTTTGTATGTCTGTATTTTGTTTCTGGCAATAAATTATTATTCTATTCTATTCTAATTATTAGTATTATTTCAACATGTCTCACGAAAGTTTAAATTCGAGAATTTGGAATCTGTAAAGATGAGAATCTTATGAATCGGGAATCTGTAAATATGAGAATCTGTAGAATTGGGAATCTGTAAAAATGAGAATCTGTAGAATTGGGAATCTGTAGACGTGGGCCTAAGCCGTCTGTAATGGACTTAAAGGCCATTGATGATGTATGTGGTGTTGTGTTACTGGTAGTGAGTATGGTTGTCAACTATCTAGGATGCGCTGTGTCAAAGAATCCTCATGTCAATAAAGGTTCGGCTACGCGTCCATGGACTACCGTGTCTGCTTACCATCAAGCTGGCCGCTTATTATTTAGAATAGATTGACGTGATTCAGAATATACGTGGAACATAGGTTCCGCATGGCACTTGGTTATTTGTTAGCGCAATCGGGTGTACTGACGCGAGAGCCAAGTTCAGCGATAGCGGCAAGAGGCCATGTTTGCGCGAGGTCCGACGCGGATCCGCGCCAACGTACGCTCCCGCCTGTCTCTGAACACGGCCTTAGTCTCCGTGTAGGCTACCTACATAAAAACATGTCTCCAAACTCCCCAATAGTACAATTAAGAATGTTAGTTTAGTCAGACCTAGCAGCACGTGCGTCTTCGCCTACGGACGAAAGCCAACCTGCGGGCTATTTCTATAGCCTATAACCATCAATGACTTTATCCAAAACATAAAAAGTTACAAAGCTACAATCTCACAGTTTTCCTCAATGTTCATTTGAAAACCATCGCTTTCAAGTTATCTTAATCATCGAAAAATTTCGCGGTCGCTGACTAGGTAAAATAAAATAATCTTATAAATGGTCCCCCTATTACACCGAAAATAACTAAGCTTGAACTTATTATACATCACAATCTACCGATGCAGGATAGAAGAATTTAAAAATTCTGAAAATTTATCTTGATACCGCCCATAATTATTATATTTAAAATAGAGTGCCAAAATATTTCATATTATAGAAAGGCGTGAAACATATTAACAGCTGAGTCTTTCATACATAAAATGTGACCATTCAAATTGGCATAGGTATTTATTACTTGGTAAGTTCGATGACCATATAATTTTATTGCTCGATGATCTGGTTATGACAAGTGAAACCCGGCACCTTTTTTGGGGGGTAATTGGTACGGTTTTACCATTTATCAACTTCTCGTTAACTTTCTTCACAGTCCATAGACTTTGAACAAAAGATCAGTCAGCAATAATAGCTTAACTGCCAGAAATCACAATTTTGATGTAGACAGGTGCTTCAAACCAAGCTTGTCTTTCCAATAACGTTCTTATCGCATACTAATATTATAAGAGGACACGCCGTTTACGGGAATTAAGAGTCGAACCGTGGATGAAATTTTGTAGCCCTCAACTTCGATTATGTCCACAGGAAACACGAGAACCTAAATATACACATATACACGGTACAAATGTATACAGCTGACGCCTCCCGAAAGGCTCACGGTGTGAGTGACGGTTTTTAAGAGGCGAAGCCAATATCAATGGTACTTGAGTACGGCAGACAAAACGACCCGCTTTGCGGTTGGTTCCTAGAGGTCACGTGCTCAGATTCTCAGCTCAATTCAATTAGGTAGTTCAATTCAATTCAACAGCTCTCAATTGACAACATTTAATTTTTTTAAGTGGGCCATTTTATGATTTTTTTTAGTTCGATGCAAAATGAAAGTTTAAGGTGTAACTGTTTTTATATTTCTCCCTAAATGTTTATTTTCATCCATTAATATCACAATTAAAAGTAGTGAATTCCAATAGGTCGTAAGTAAAATATGACGTCATTATTATGTCTCTCTATGGCACCTGTCCACATCTTTCACTCAACAGAGGCAGGAATGACGTCACGCACAGGGTATGACCGCGTTTTACAGATTTTAGTGATTTTCTCGGTAACGATTAAGAATAAAAATGGGAAAACCACTTTATTACGTTCAGATAAGATAATTACCGAAATGGTTTTCGATTTAAGCATCATTACATACAGGGTGACATTTTAATCAGTGTCCAAATTCAAGTATAAGATACTCCAGCACAATTATAAAATACGTTTTTTTTTGTTTCATATCGTTCAGAACAAAAAAAATAGTCATTGCTGGTTAAAGTTATCCCAAAAAAACCTTACCGCGCGGACACCTCAGCGGGTAGTAAGGTTTGCGCACGGCACGCCTGTGTGAAATGTTGTCAAATGCCTTCCATTTATAAGGTTCCGCGATTATTAGAACTCCTACCTTGTGAGAATAATATTATGGGAGTCAGATCAAATCGTTTAGAGATTAGCAGAGCTCGGGCTAACCATCGCAAAACAATTACAACTCGGAAATGGAAAGGGTTGTAATGGAACCGTAATTATGTACCATATTCTCTATATTCTTCAGTTTATATTTATAACCGCAACCCAAAATTGGCCATACGTTTGTGGAGGTATTTCCATCAACAATATTCACCCTTCCTCTACATAGTAGAGTGGAAAAATTCTATAATTCTATAGCTAAAGATCTAACATTTTATATAGTACACTGGCATCACGTATTTATTACTTGTCCTGTACTATTGCTCGCGACTTCACCCGCGTGGAACTCGTTTATACGGTTACCTATCATAAAGTCGAAAATTGTAATGTCGATTATTAATACCCCGAAAACGTTTCCCATTTTATTAATTAGCCTAAATTTTCTTTGCCCGAAAGTACGTTTCCCTGTTCATTACTTTCCCCCCTTCTCAGTTCGCTGCAATTTTATTTCGCTTATGATTCGAATCAACACTTGTAAAAATTCCGAAGTATCATTTGCCAACTACTTTTTGTGGCGTAAAGTATTTTGAACGAAATATTATTTTCCCCCATATCAAACAATCGAAATTGATTGTTTCGAATAAACACTTATTAAAATCCCGAAGTATTATTTGCCAACTACTTTTTGTGGCGTAAAATATTCAGACCGAGATATTATTTTCCCAGATAGTAAATACGTTTCTAAAGAAATCAAAATAAACATACTTATGGAGAAGAAAAAATATTTAAGTGAAGTTAAATTTCTTAAAGAAATTACTAAAATTATTTCAATATAAAACAAGTATTTTTCTCTTTTGGTACAGTCACCAGCACTAATATCTGCCACAACAAAGCGTGCAAAAATATCTGACAGAACTCTATTTGAAGGGCCATTAGGTGCTGTTAGGTATGTTTGCACGCTTTGTTGCGAAAGATATTAACGCTGGTGACTGTACTAAAAAAAAGTACAGAATTGATTCAAACGTTAAAAAATAAATATATTTTTTCCTATATATTGGTATAATGATTAAAAATATAATATTAAACTTATAGTTTTATTAACCTATATTCAATACTTTCTTACTTTCCTAGCAAATGTTTGTTTCCGCAAGGGTCGCCGTTCTAACCTAACCTAACCCACTTTTCTAGCCAAAGTTTTTCCCGGGTGAATATTTTTTGCTTTGATTTACTGACTTCCCCGCCCCGTCCTATTTGTCATGTATCTTTTTAAGCTATCACGTTTCACCAGCAAGTCGACGGAGCCCCGCTTCGCGGGGCCCCTATTTCCGCTCTAAGGGACATAAGGTAACTAACGAACCTATCCAAGTAAACTAGCCTTTGGGTGACCGTTTTATTTTTAATGCGGGGGGCTCCGCCCCCCGAGCCCCCCTTGCGAATAGGCCATATTATCGAAAAGGTTACTTCCTATATATTGGTATAATAACCAACCTAACCTAAGACACTTTTCTAATAAAGGGCACTATGTAATGTTTATCAGATCTGTATGTTTTATGAAGATTATTCACTGTAAAATTATATAAGGGAAAATGACATTTCAATTACACGTAGCATCGGCATAGCATCGAAGGTAACCTATTGAAGTTTCGAAAATTCCTTATCCGATTTTCACTTGTCCGAGAATCGTTCTTCTGGTTATTAATATAAGGGAAAATGACATTTCGATTTGGCGTAGCATCCGATTTACGAAAAGGTGGTTACTAAATCGATAGTCAAATAATAAAATTGGCAACCGTTGTTCTGGTTACTGATAAAAGGTAAAATGACATTTCGATTTCGCGTAGCATCGGATTTATGAAAAGATGATTAACAAATCGGTTGTCAAATAATAAATTTGGCAACCGTTCTTCTGGCTATCGAATTTCGGGAAAATGTAGATGTGGGATAGGAAACTAGAGACATTTCAAAAAATATGGTAAGCAATGTATATGGATTATAAACATTCGAGCAACCGTTTTCGCACAAGTGAAAATCGGACAAAGGATTTTCGAAACTTCGATAGGTTACCCGTTTATACCGTACTTCCATACAAACTTCCGCCCCCATCCGGATGATTTTCGATATAAAAAGTATCGTAAGAACTTCCACGGGATTCAAACTATCTCCATGCCAGATTTTATCTTAATCGGTTCAGCTGTTTAAACGCGAAAAGGCAACAGACAGGTAGACATATTAGTATGGATGTCGATACTAATATATTGAATTAATAGGTAGAATAATTACTTACGTAGATTCCCCGATAATATGAAAAACTTACGCTACGAACTCTCTGCCTACCACTTGTAAGAATGGAGGCATGGAAGTATGTATGTACTGTACGTCTTCGTAATCTGGTGTGAAGTTTTGTATGTTTACTTACTAATATTAAAGCACTACAATAATGATTTTGGATGGATATAAAACTGTTCTTTGTTTATATTTTAAATAGTAATTGCCTAGCTCCAATCGATATATCCGTCTAACAACTTGATATACGCCGTCAAAACCATTTTTAGATTACTTTTTTATCACCCAACACTCAGCTTAATCAAAATAAAACCATCGCACAATCGAAATACATTCAATTGCCATTCGCAAGACAATAAACCGGTCTCGAATCCATTCACCCGTTAATTCATTCGTTTCGTTCGTTCATTCGCTCGTGGCTCACTAAATTAGACCGCAAACGACACTTTAATTGGGACAGGTTCACGGCTCCGTGCATTAGTTACGGGACCCTTGTTACGGAACCCTGCATTATTGCTTTTGTCTTCTGCAGAAATTCAATAGATTTTTCACACAAGTGTAGAAAAGTAATAAATATTGTCGATATTGGCAACGAATTTCCATTGCGATTCAGAGAGGTAATGCTGCCAGCGTAATGGGGCCCACGCCGCAGTCTGACCTCCTAGAGGCAGTGTTCTTTTTACAACTTCCCTTTTTATGCTTCCTTTTTTAATTATAACCAATTATGTTTTTATTATTTATGATTATCTTGTATTAATAGAATTATTAAGTACTAGCTGCTCGGCCCGACTTTGCACGGATAACCCGTTTTCCCGTAGGAATGAAGCATTTCCCGGGGTAAACAGTAGCCTATGTCACTCAAGGTGAATGTAGCTATCCAATGGTGAAAGAATTTTTGAAATCGGCACAGTAGTTTTTGAGTTTATTCATTACAAACATACACACACAAAATTACAAATCTTTCCTCTTTATAATAGTAGTATAGATTAGAATCAACAAGTGTCAGAACAATATGAATAGTTAAGTCAACACTACACGCCCGTGATGAGTAGATGGACGTATGACAGTCGTATAATCATACGAGTATATTATAAAACCACAGCAGCACACTCGCTGGTGCATATTTACCATTGGAATCCACTCTCCCACATTGGAATTTCAATATTTTCAAAGAGCAAAAAAGATTTCCACGTTAGCCGTAAAACAATTTACGCGCAAGGGAACGTTGCCATTTTTACGGTTTCATAAAAATCCCGTAATGGGTTGGCGATGAAATTTTACAACAGACACACACGACAACACGTTACCCCGAAATAATTGAGTTATCCCATGTTGCGTGTTCATTTATACTGAATGGGCATTGTAGGTATTCTGGTGTCCGGCACGTGTTTGTATTTTAGGGTTCCGTAACTCAAAAGGAAAAAACGGAACCCTTATCGCATCAATTTGTTGTCCGTCTTTATGTCTGTCAAGACCCTTTATCACGGGAACGCGTGGAGGTATTGAGTTGAAATTAAAACCAGATACTCAATTCTACAGCCCATTGAAGCTGTGAAAAAAATCAATCTTCTAAGTTACAAACAAAAGATACGGCCGTCTATGCTGCAAAAAACGTATATTTTTAGACTCAAGGGAATCAAAATTTCTAAGGTACGTTCCTTTGATCTAGAACTATGAAATTTGGCAAGTAATCTTGTCTTATTCAAATACAGGGGAAAATCTGAAAAGTTGAAAACTATACATTTGTAATTAAGTACGAACCCATTGATAGGTGTTCGGTTTTTTTACAAGTATTTCGTACTAATCACTCCGAAACTCTTTGGAGAAGACGAGGCTTATGTGCAGCAGTGGACGTCTTTCGGCTAATATGATCTTTCTCTCCAAATACGTCACTATTCGAAGGTGTGGTTTATGTTGCGAGAATTAAGCTAAAACGAACAACTATTATTGAGGGTGACTGTACAGGAAATGTATGAGAGTATTTATCGTAGCTGGTAAACAGGAAGTTTAGACAACATCAACATTTGAACCAACTGGGTCACACGAGGCACCTTTGGAAACTTCATCTTTCATATGTCAATAAGCGATGGGAGGGAACTGAAGATTGACTTTTAAATTAATCTGCCAGTTTATTATAGTATTTTATGCAACTGTTGTATAAGTAGTGTCTTAATACGCGAGTGTCGTGAGTTGCGATGCGAGCCTTGGCGAGCATCGCAATTAAAGACGCCACGAGCGTTTTAAGTGACTTTCGGGGCGATTATCTCCGACTCTTTTCACTTAATCAAAAAATTTGCTGAGAAACCTTATATTTATTTTGAAAGGCCTATCGATTGATGTACCACACGTGGGCAGTCAATGAAAAAGTTTTTTTTTACTTTTAGTTTTATAGTGGAGAGTACCAATTTTTTTTTTGTAATTTGATTACATAACTATGTAGCGGTTAACAAAATACACCTATCCTCAAAATTTTATTCAAATACACCTTTAAATAGTTTTCGAGTAAAATGCCTGTGACATACGGACGGACAGACAGACAGACAGGCATGACGAATCTATAAGGGTTCCGTTTTTTGCCATTTGGCTACGGAACCCTAAAAAGTAAAGATTCCGATGAATTGAGAACCTCCTTTATTTTGTCAGGTAAGTATAATTAATAGGTTGCATTAAAATATGTACTAGAGTTTCAATGTCTGAAGTACTCACCAGCGTCAATAACAGCTTCATACGCCTTTTCCAGCAAAATTCTGCACATAGGGTCCATAGTGTGTGCCTGCTTATAATGGACCCCGAAGAACGAGGCGTCGAACTTGTTGACATGATTGATCTTGCCCGTGCGCTGCGGGATTTCAGGGTGGGCTAGCTTCCAACGGCGCGGGTCGCCTGAGATCAGGTCCACCTGAAGAACGGAAAGCGGCAATGGATGACTAACAAAGCTATTTGACAAATCTAGTCTTCCTTTAGGGTTCAAAGATCAGGTAGTGATCTAACTACTGCTTTCCCAATTCACAAAATTCGGCAGCAATCGAACCCCGGTCTCATCTATTATAGTTCTAGCCAAAGCAGATAAATAAATAAATAATATTACAGGGCAATCTTACACAAATCGAAATAGCCCGACGGTAAGCTCAATATAAGGGTTAGTGTCACGAGTGTCATGATATGTCATGACACTCGTCACACTCATGATGAGCTATATGGATCATAACGTAAATACTTATGACTTATTTATTATATACTGGCGACGATATTTTTAACCCCCGACGAAAAAAGAGGGGTGTTATAAGGTTAACGTGTCTGTCTGTGTATCTGTGTATCTGTCTGTGGTATCGTAGCTCCCAAACGGATGGACCGATTTGAATGCGGTTTTTTGTGTCATAGATAGTTTTATCCCGTTCCTGTTCCTGTTTTATCGAAATCAGTTCAGCCGTTTTAAAAATATTGGACTTTGAAATGAAAATGTCGGGGGTTTTTCAATTATTCTAAGTTGTAGTTGTTAATAGTTATAAATATTTCTACGAAGACGAGATGCTTTTAACGCCCTCTATTAAATTCATTGACAATCTACTGAGGTCGTAATTCGTCGTGAGAACTAAAACTTGTCAATTGTGTATCGTCTTTTTAGGAATATCTGAATCGCCCGAGGAATGAGGAAGTACATGAGCGTATACTACAATGAACCAACGACCCGAAAAATACTTTCAAATTATGATACTTAACTTCCAAGACATAACATATATTCATGTACTCTTTGTGTATTGTGTTGTGAATGAATACATGAGTACATATATTCATGTACGTACGCAAATATATAAACTACAACTAACACTACTAAAAACCATTGTACCTAATACTGTTAAAAAAAACTATCGTGATAATTAAACAGGCCTGTTCAAACACTGCAAGGTCATTAACGTGTTCAATAGATTTTGTTTGTCCTTACTAACTGAGGAATGTGCAAACTTACCCTCATTAGAAAAAAAAACACGGCCTAATAAGTTACGTACGTTAGATTACTTGACACCATACCTGTTGCCACGCAACAATAACACTTATGGTAACAGAACTATTAACTTCTTACTTCCATCTATCTTAAATAATCTGCCCAAGAACTTATTACAGGACCTTACTTATACCAATATTAGTCAAAACAAATGTAAGAAGCTACTTAAAAGTTACTACCTAAGATTAGATGAATAAGTGCAGGTAAATAATAAAATTGTAGTCAACAACAGCAAATTGTTACAAGTATTATATTATAAGTAGTAAACTTAAGTAACGCGGGATGAGCCGCGCGATCTCGCCAACTATTGCCTAAACCTTTCAGGTTAAAAATAGTGGCTTTACTTGCAACACAATAACTATTGTTAAAAAAAAATTGTATTAAATAGGTAAATTTAAAAAAAAAAAATGTACTCATGTATTCATTCACAACACAAATATTTTGAAATTGAAATGTTTATTTTGCAAGAACATACACTGGTGTCATTTGTACATGTTGAGCAGGTAGTTACATGAATGCATGTTCCGCCACAATATGGCATGCAAAATCTTAATCTACTTAACTTAAAATAATTTATCAAAATATTCACTTAAATTATAATATGGTCTAGTAACTAAGAAGGTTTTTAATTTTTGCGAAAATTCATTAATATTACTGATTTTTTTAATGTCTTCATTTACGTTATTGTATATCTTGATTCCATTATATTCGAGGCTTCTTTTGTATTGTACATAATTATTGGATTCTGGTAATTTAATGTCAAATTTATGTCTTGTTCTATATGATCGTTTCTTAGACTTACATCCAAATCGCGATTTGTTCTTGTGTACAAAAATACAAACCAAGTATATATATAGGGAAATCACTGTGAGGATGCCATGTTTTACAAATATTGGACGGCAGTGCTCAAGTGGTTTTGCCTTCTCTATGTACCTAATAGCCTTCTTCTGCAATATAAGAACAGGATTCAAATAGACGCTGTTTCCCCAAACCTCAAGACCGTATCTAACTATGCTTTCAAAATGTGCAAAGTAAACTGTCTTAAGTACAGATGCGTTCAGCATCTTTGATAAATTTTTTAAAGCATAGCAGGCACTAGCTAATTTCTTTCTCAACTGGTTTATATGGTCTGACCAACGCAGCTGTGTGTCTAATTCTATACCTAGAAACTTCACATTTTTGGCTTTAGCTATCGGTAGGGGCAAATCGTACGTCATGCTATTTGTGTGTTTTACAAAAGGCAAATAAAGGGTTTTATCCAAATTCATTTTAAGGCCGTTACTTTCGAACCAGTAGGATAATTCCGCCCAAGTTTGTACTATTTGCGCTCTGAGCTCTGCAAGACTATAATTGTCGATAACAATACTTGTGTCATCGGCATAAAGGTAAGCTGTACCATGAGTTAAATTATATTGCAAATCATTAATAAAAATAATAAATAACAAGGGTCCAAGGACAGATCCTTGTGGTACCCCACAGTCAATTGTTCTGTTAGTAGAGTTAATATTTTGTATACAACCGGATTCATCTATATCCATTATTTCGACAAATTGTACTCTATCAGAAAGGTAAGATTGGAGAAGTTTTAATGTAGGTCCACGTATTCCGTAATATTGCAGCTTATCCAACAGTATTTTATGGTTCATACAATCGAACGCCTTACTGAGGTCGCAGAATATACCTGCACAGTTTCGGTTTTGATTAAGACTTCGATTAACTTGCAAGACCAGTTCAGTAATTGCTGCTACTGTGTTTCTATTCTGTCTGAAGCCAAATTGTTGAGAACCTAAATAATTGTTTTTTTCAAAATGATTAACAATTCTCGTTGCAATCGCTTTTTCAAATATTTTTGAAAAAACATTTAACAAAGAAATTGGTCGGTAGTTCGATATTTCTGTTTTACTGTTCTTTTTGTGCAAAGGAATTACCTTTGCCATTTTTAATTAGCATTAGGTACCGTGATTTGAACCCAGGACCGTTTGCAGGCAGGCTACCTACCTTAAATAGACCCCGTATCATGGTCGGCCTTATCACGCGATAAGTGACAAGATAGGAGCGTCGTATCGTTCTGTCGAACGGTGTCAGCCAGTGACGGACGCTCTAACTAACGAGTGACCGACCGCGACCATGGAACAGGGTCAGGACGTAACATGAGAAAGGAAAAGAAAGCTCAGTACCTTGTTAAACAGATTCTCTTGCAGTTCAACGACGGAGTCGGAATCCGGGAAATACCCGGAGATACCACTGATGAGGACCTCGTCGCCGGGGGGAGGGTGCGACAGCCGATGCCCGGACTCCAGTCGGTCTTCAACTTTTGTGGTTGGTGCCATCTGTCAAGGGAATTTCAACCTTATATTACTGGTCCTAAGGTTGTTTAGGGACAGGGCGACGCGTGCCGCGGCGCGGAACGCAGGCTGTTAGGTGAATATGGAAACACTCATGCCTACAAGGCTATCACGAGACGCCGCTCGAGCTTTCCCGATTTTTTTTTATCCGTCTCTTTCTATTAGGCCACTTAGAACAAGAGGTATAGTGCGAGAAAAATCGAGAGTATGTCGCGGCCGTCCCATCCCGACGTGCTGTACAGTTGCGGAATGAAAAGGTTCGTCACTTTTGAATTTTAACATCATTCAAGTAAAGTAGAAAAGTGACGAACGTGTTCATTGCTCGACTGTACATAAACACTCGTATGAATCGGTATATGTTTATGTTACCGAATAGTTTCTTTTTACAGAACATCGGTTTATATCATGTTGCGTAAGATTTTATAACATATCCCCGCGTTTTACAGAAAACTCAAACGTTAGCTATTGATAAAAATACTGAGAGTAGGTAAGGGACATCGCAGCAAAAACAGAAACCCTGGATTCCGCCCATTATTCCGAACAGGAAAACAGTTAAAAACTGAGGGGGGCTTAAAAGAATACCACTTCATTTTAATTAACGATTACGGTCTCAAATCATCGTTTCGGTTTTCGTTGCGATGTCGCTTACACCCTGTATACTTTATAGCATACATATGTCCATCAGAAAGCTCCGAAATTTTAGACATCGAATGATTGGTTCCAGAGATCTCACAAAATTTACTTCCTTATAATACTGAAACTTTAACCAACAGTGTATAAAACTCTCACTGGATAGAAAAATATGTATGTTTGTGATTGGATTACCTTTTTCCTCAGAAAGGCGACGTAGACTGAATGTAATCAGTCGATAAAAAGCATAAACTTAATGTAAATTATGCTTAATCGATGCAGATGTAATCGAATAATTAAAATACGTTCACGTTTCTTAACCCCGGGGTCGATTTTCATATTAAGCAGCGTACCGTTCAGTACCAACTATATATGTATTTTTATCCTTATTACATTATGTTTAAGTTTATTTTCAATTGGTAAATTCGCTGCTGATTTGTTTGTGTCGCTTTTGTTTGGATGACTAACCCCGTAGACATGAGGTTTTTATTTTTTCGTTCGTTAATTTATAGAATTTTAATACCATAGTTTTAATTAGTGTTCTTGACCCTAGGAACCCTATCTGTTGTAAAAAAATAATTAAAACGAAATAAATATCGTGATTCACTTCACCCTACAATTTGAACACTCTCAGTAACTATAGTGTAAATGTAAAGGATCCTTAAGAGGGGGCGTACCGCCAAGGAAAAATCAGAAATCACCCGCGCGCCCCGCACCTGCCGCGCTGATGCGTCTATTGCTGCCCCGCTCCTTCTCGCATAGTATATGCCCCGACAGTCAGATGAAACATGATGAATACCTATGAATAATAGGCATGATGACTCATGTTCAAATTGATAACGTAGTGATGCTAAATGTATAGTAAACCATCAAATTACCGTAATAAAGTATAAATAATAAAATATAATTAAAATCGTAAAAAGATATGAACCTTGAAAGTTTAGAATTTTTTTTTTTATTGTACAAGAGTAAATTTAAAGGTACCAATAGAATCCTTAGGCTTTTATAGAAACAAAATTGTATAACAATTATGTACTTAAAGGCAGTATTCCGCGAATGAAACAACAATTTTAGAACCTGATTTTCCATACGACGATACATGTAGGTACTTTGTATTAACAAATGTCGGCTGTGACGTCACGCCTGTCTGTCTTTCAGTATTAAGCGTTTTGCGCTGCCGTCAGCGAGGTCAATCTTTGTCTCAAATTTTTGGGTATTTATGTTCTTCAATTGTAGTTCCTCCAATACAAACATTTGTTCCTGTCCAAAAACTGGTTCAAATGACATCATAAAAAAATTTAGTCATCATCCCTATTATAAAAAGAGGGAAGCAAGACAAAATCTGTACCTATATTTGAAGATATTATTTTCGCTATTAAGTCAGTTTCGAGAGCTATATATGAAATATGACCTTCCGTTTTTTAGGGTTCCGTACCCAAAAGGGTAAAACGGGACCCTATTACAAAGACTTCTCTGTCCGTCTGTCTGTCTGTCACCAGGCTGTAACTCAAGAACCGTGATAGCTAGATAGTTGAAATTTTCACAGATGATGTATTTCTGTTGCCGCTATAACAACAAATACTAAAAAACAAAATAAAATAAACATTTAAGGGGGCCTCCCATACAATAAACTTTTTTTTACTGTTTTATAGATAATGGTACGGAACCCTTCGTGCTAGAGTCTGACTCGCACTTGGCCGGTTTTTTATTTACTAAATCACGTAAGGGTTACAATGGCTAGTAAAAACCTTAAGGAAAAAAAAGCCATAATCGAATTAAAACTTTTGTGAGACATGTCTAAAATACTACTAATAAAACCACGGTTAAATTCACGTATAAAATGTCACGACAGGCGACATGTTTCGAACTCTTCGGGAGTTCTTCTTCAAAACAATCATCGAAAACACTCATCCTGAAGAAGAACTCCCGAAGAGTTCGAAACATGTCGACTGTCATGTCATTGAATACGTGAATTTAATTGTGAATTTATAAGTAGCATTAAAAAAAACTGTCATATATTATGAAACCTTCGATCATGTCTATGAAAGTCAGATTTTCAGGCCACAGTGTTGCGGCCAAATTTTTCAATTCTGATCTCGGATTCCTGCTTGGAGACAATGGAGACGCTCTGGCCCTTTAGTTATCAATTTTGAACATACTGGTAGGTACTAAAGAAAAACTGCTTAATTGTGTTCACTTTTTTTAATATAAAATGACCAAGTTCGCAGTCAATAATTGTTGGAATCTGCACCCTCGATAACCCTAAAAGCGACACCCGTGATGACTTTAGAGAAAAACAATGTCAATAATGTCACTACGGGCGACATGTTTCGAAATCTTCGGGAGTTCTTTTTCAGGATGAATGCTTTCGCGGCGGTGTCGCTTGAATCACGACAAGATTCAAGCGAAACCGCCGCGAAAACACTCATCCTGATGAACCCCCGCAGAGTTCGAAACATGTCGCCCGTAGTGACATTTAATACGTGAGTTGAACCTTGTATTACTATTATTTCAACATGTCTCACGAAAGTTTAAATTTGAAAAACAATGTCCGCCATCTTGGAATTCAAAATGGACATCGTTTCTCGAAAAGCCTGAAAACGTATGTTGTTCTTTAAAAAAAAACGCGCATCGTAATTTACAACAAATATTTCAAAAATGAAAATAATGCGACCACTTTTTGAATTATTTCCGACTTCGAATTCGTATTTAGAGACCGAGAGGACATCGATTTTGAAATTAACAGGATTTATTCTCAACTAGCGATCCGCCCTGGCTTCGCTCGGATATTATATTAAATTATATTATACATATAAACCTTCCTCTTGAATCACTCTATCTGTTAAAAAAAACCACATCTAAATCCGTTGCGTAGTTTTAAAGATCTACGCATTCATAGGGGCAGACAGCGGGAAGCGACTTTGTTTTATACGAGTACTATGTTGTAGTGATAGTGATAATCTTTCATAAAGTAAATACACGCTCGACAGAAAAAATGTTCGTGTAGTTTTGCATGTACTCCACAAATTATTCTAAGAAGCCGGTCGCCGGCCGATCGCTGCGTAATCTTATGGTTGTATTTTGAACTTTAAGGTCTACATGTTAAGGTCGACTTTTAAATATATTATTTCAAAATATCTACTGGAATGTAATGATACATTCATTCACTGGACGAATATACTGGGTCACAATATTATTGAAATAATTATGTTCACCGTGCTGTCGTGAGAGCACAGAACGTAGTCCTCTCGTCTCAGCGGAGCGATTGCGATTGACTCCGCCCGCGTACGGCAACAGAAGATATACCAAACTGCACGAAACACGCGACGGGAGAAACAGTATCGCGCTAAATAAAAAAGACCTATACGCCAAATACGTTATACCTCAATAAGTCTGAAAAGGGACTACATAAAAAAACGCCGCTCGTCAAATCACTAGGCAATATCAAGAGCTATTATACACTAAATTTTTACGTAAATTATATGCACGGGAACGGCACACAATTGAAATTAGGTAAAAATAAGACATGTTTTGGCGATTGTTTTCTATCGAGGCAATTTTGGTTTTGTATGGTTTTTTTCAGACAAATAGATTGCAAATATGATGTAGTTTCTGTATGTTCATTTTCCTGGCATTCGCTTTAGTTTGTCATAGGTAAATATTCAATCTAAGAACTCCGATTTCGCGGAGCGCCCCCTCTTAATTATTGAAAATTAAATTAAAAAAAACCTATTATAAACCCAAATATATGTACAAATAAAAAAAAAACAGATTGTACCTACAGCTAAAATAATAATCGTTCATCAAAATTCGGTTTCGATGTGCAATCGTTAAATTTTGATGTGCAGTCACAGTTTTTATACGTAAGCGATTAAAATTATTCCATATTTGAACAATGTTTGTTTTGAAATCTTGTAGTGGCATATCATTTTAATTTTATAAGTGACCAGCTACTTATCTGAAAAGAGGTCGATAACTAGATACTATCCGCGCTTAATAACGCGGCAACACTAAACGTCATACGCATACATTTTGATCAACAGTGTTGCCGCGTAATTGAGTTTAATGGGTTCAACTTTCGTTTGCCAGGCTCTAACATCTGTTGGTCGATCACGTAACGCATTGTAGGTACGCGTGTCAGGTAGAACTAAGTGCCAACACACAATTACACGTTACGACGCCGTGCCGCGGCACGTTGCGGCGTCGTGTAACGTTGCGACATCGTGACGTGCAAATCTACGGCGTGCAACGTAAAAAATCACGTCACGACGCCGTGACATCGCACTGTACAATGTTTTTATCCCACTTCAAAAAAAGGAGGAGGGTCTAAATTCGATTGTATTTTTTTATGTTTTTTTTCAATGTTTGTTACCTCATAACTCCGCCATTTAAGAGCCAATTCGTACAATTTGTTTTTGTTTGCAACTATTCTACTTCCAGGTTGGTCCCATTTTTTTCCAAAATCCAGTTTAATGATGGGATTCATGAGGAATTGAGGGTGCTCTTCAATTATATTAGGCACGCGTGTAGTGATTTTGGTATTTTCGATTATAACTTGTGTATTTACAATAATCAACGCATTTGATATCGCAAATCAGTTCATGTGGTAAATTGGAAAAAAAACGTAGAAATGTTCTCATGGCTGGGTGGAGTACTAAATTGAAGTCGGTTAAAACTTTGGTTTTAAAGTAAAACATCGTATATATGGTGTTATCCGTGCCAGAAACTCTTCAAAACTTGGTATACTCATTCTGATGAATTCATAAAACTTTTTGTCATCACTTTTCAGGGCTCTATACTTTCTATCATTCATGATAGAAAGAAATGGATGGACCCAGTATTTTCTGTGTTTCTGCCGCATCTTTAGGCGACTTCTTAATAGCCACAGGATGAGCACAAGTCTGGTGCGGTCCATGGCCTGCGACACGACGTCGTGACGTCGCACGTTGCGGCAACGTGCCACGGCACGACGCCGTGATGTGATTTTTTACGTTGCACGCCGTAGATTTTTACGTCACGACTCGCAACGTCTAATTGTGTGTCGGCCCTAAATGTACATTTTTGTATGGGAAAATGACAATTGAATTGTCCTAACGCCCATTCGAAACGATACGATACGGCCCATGAGCTTGCCATTTCACTATTTACTTACTAAATACCCCTCAAATCGTGAGATGACATATCATTGTGTAAATAAATAGTTTAAGCGGCCTGTAGACCTTGCTAAATGCTGCACACTAACTGAGGGAGGGGAAGATAAACCATCTCGCTCTAATGCAGTTGCAGCACTGCATTTAGCAAGGTTTAGGCCGCTTTCATTCTTATTTAAAGTTATTGGAAAAGCGGAACTTTATAGCGTGTTATTGGGGAGTGCGTTTTAACCTTTCACAATAAACTATTAATTACAATACAAAGAACCATAACTTTGAATGCAGTAAACATCTATTTCAGTTCACGTCAATGACCTCAGACGCCAGGTCATTAAACAACCAAAATAATTCACCGGAGTAGGTACTTATTATTCGTAGGTTTTATTTAAATTGTATAAAATAATGTCCATAAATAAATATATTTACCAGCAGTAGGTTCAGTCGGAATCAGTTACGTATAAATCAAGAGGAAGGTATATTTTCAAGACACACGGTTTTGCGTTTTTGATAATAAGGTGCTGATAGATTGACATGAAGCGTTTGCCGCTTTTAAAGTCGAACTGAACAAAAACATATCCAAGCATAGAACCAAACATCGTTACATACATTTTCACGATCATTCTAGCAAATTCTCTAGTAAACGGCATGAGGAAGAAAAGTTAGGTTAGGTTAGGCCCACATATTGTTAAGCCGAGAAGCGTGGCTCATTGGTAACACTGACGGTAGTTTTCGGGGGGAGGGGGGGGGGGGGGGGGGGGGGGATGGGCGTCGTGGTAGAATGTTCGCGATCTCATGGCGTCCCTCTTCACGGCAATGAAATGAAAATGAAGGCACGAAATACCTACGCAAAAGGTTTCGTATGCAAAAAGCTACTTACGTTACGAGTTATAACTGTAAAAATATCACAAACGCATTGATACTAAAACTAATGTAAATTCTATACTAGAAATTATAAGACTCAATTTTGAGGTAAGTATAGGAAAGTTTTACTTCGGTAGTTGCAAGCTTTTAAGAAAGCTTACCTGGCGTCTTACACAAACGACTGCTAGCACGGGCGTCTTTTTTCAAAGGTACTTTGACGTTGACTTGGATACTTTCAGGATTAGGCAGCAAAGGAATGCTTTTGCGTATTTAAATACACTACTGCATAGGTAACCATTTTCTTGTTCGCATTTTTATACCATCGATCATTTTCACGCGCCGTTACTGATAGAGGTAGGTCTCAAAGTCTTAAGGTACCGTTTCCACTGAAGCGGAGGAGACAGAATACGTGCAGAATTGAAATCAACTCGTTTATTTTAATAACACGTCGGTGGCAATCAAGCCCAAAGCTCACCTGATGATAAGCGGTCGCCGCAGCCTATGAACGCTTGCAACTCCAGTGGTATTGAAATCTTCTCATCTCCGCTTCGATGTAATAGATTAATGGCAGTAATAGTGTCCTGACCCCGTACGGTGGTTGGCCTTATCACACGATAAGTGACAAGGTAGAGCATTCGTCACTGGCTGACACCGTTCGATAGAACGACACCGACGCTCCTATCTTGTCACTTATCGCATGATAAGGCCGACAATTGATACGGGGTCTGCACGAGTAATATATCGCAAAATATTTATGGGTTTTCTATTACTATAGCAAAGTATTTTTTTGAATATTGTGATCCCACCAAAAACATTACATGTAAAGTGATTGCCAAGACTCCCTAACTCATATATAGCTTTCAGCGTTAAAAAGATATCAGATCACAAGTAGCGCCATGCTTCCTATCCTACACAGCGTAACTCTAACACTACCAGCCACGCTCTACAAATTCTACATCTTGGCTAAAAAGTATAGCTTTGTTGGGCACATCCCGGTCGCCGCATAGACTCTCACGCGTGTCTATACTTAAGTATAAGAGCTATGTTACTGAAACTTTATATGTTTAATAAGTCCACTATTGACATCATATCCCGAGAATTTTGTTTATCTGGTATAATCGAAACCCAAGTTACGAGGGTTCAAAAAAACAGTAGTAGGTAGTGCCCTTGCGTTGCGCTTCGCTTGACTCGTCTTGGCGGGGACACTGCCGTGCCCCCAGATATTGGAATTATATATTCAGTAGATACTATTTTCTTTTGGCCGGTTCTTCACGGCATCTAATCGTAAGCGGTGTTGGTTAAAATCGGAATGTATGAAAAGTTTGTCTAATTTCTATGGGACGACCGCTCCCGGCGCCATATGTAACGGTGATCGGTCTGTAATGCCCTTAATATTTTTTTTGTAAAACATTAAGAAAGAACTAATTTTGTTCTCCTTTAATAAATATACAATTACCAGAAGTGGTAAAATAACATCCATATCCATACTACTGTTATAAATGGGAAAGTGTGTGTGTTTGTTTGTTTGTCCGTCTTTCACGGCAAAACGGAGCGACGAATTGACGTGATTTTTTTAAGTGGAGATAGTTTAATGGATGGAGAGTGACTTAAGATAGTTTTTATCTCCGAAATCATCCCCTAAGGGGGTGAAATGGGGGGTAAAAGTTAGTATGGAGCTGCGATATAAACGAGTTTCACGCGGGCGGAGTCGCGGGCAGAAGCTAGTATGCATATAAAGATCAAAATCGATTTGTCTTCTTTTCAAGTCGTCTTCCACTTCAGGGTTCCAAATGTGGCAGTGTAATGTAGACCCGCTGGTCGATTACGAAATGCATTGTACAGTCGGCGTCAAAAGTAGCTGCGCAATCGAAGACGCCGAAGCTCTTATTCCCTTTTAATAAAGACTTTTGACGTCTTCGTTTGCGCAGTCACTTTTGATGCTGACTGTAGTGCGTCGATAGGTACCCAAAGGCTGTACGAAGCTACAAGCGTTTTAATATTAGAGAGAAACCGCTCAGGGATCATGACGTCACGATACTCAAGCGTCATAGTAAACGACAATCGTTTCATATGAAGGTACGTTTTGCGGAAAAGAGACAGAGTACACCTTTTAAAACTTTGGACACATAACTTTGTGATTATTTAATTTTACTTTTTTATCCATTTGACAATATTTTTCCCTTTTCGAGAAAATGTTTCGCTATTAATTTTATTTGGTATCAACACTATTATAAATATACAAAATTAATAAAATCAACCAACCACTTTTTTATCCATTTGACAATATCTTTCCCTTTTCGAGAAAATGTTTCGCTATTAATTTTATTTGGTATCAACACTATTATAAATATACAAAATTAATAAAATCAACCAACCTTAGTACAACACAAAAACCTTTCACAAAACTAAACTGGTAAGTCCCGGAATCGAACCCTGTACGTGGACACCGGCAGGCACCCACAACTCGTCTGGACTTCGCCGCTACACCGCGGTGTTTATAAAACGTACAATTAAAAAAGATTTACATACAGGTTGTTCGATGTTAATGGATTTAATAGGAGTGTAGTTCTAGTGCCGGGCCAGTACACTTTCCACGATTTCACACAAGGGGACAAACCCCACTTTGATGTCTCTGTTATTCTGGTACAGTCACTGGCATCAATATCTGCCGAAACAAAGCCTGCAAAAATATCTGACACGTTCTTATGGCATTAGACATAGAGTCGTGTCAGATATTTATGCGTGCTATGTTGTGGCAAATCTTATTGCGCGTGCGTTGTGACTGTACAGAACGATAGAGACATGAAACGGGTGTCATGTCCTTTTCTGTAAAAAGTTGCGGACGGCTTCTTCTTTTCCATATATCCTATCCCATCCTATACTATTAAATAAGCAATATTTGTATATATATTTGAAATCAAGTTTTCGGAAATGGCTCTAACGATTTCGATGAAATTTTGAATGGGGTTACGGGGCGAGAAGTCGATCTAGCTGGGTTTCATGATTGGGTAAATTTGTATTCTCCGTATTATCTCTATTTTCAAGCGAGCAGAGCTCGGTCGCCCAGAGACTCAACTAATAAAGTAGGTTGTACTTTAGTCACTACTAGGAACCTACTTTTAGCTAGCCCATTTGATCTAACGGTCTTGTAAAGACGAATAAAAAAACGAATTTTGTCTCTTAAAATCCATCTTTTTGTGTGTCCTCGACTATAAATTGACCCAAATTGTCTTGAATAAAATTGCGTGTTTTATGCACTTGTTGTACGATGTACTCATTAAAGAAACTACTTTTAAAAATGACAGTTAACAGCTGTTTTATTTAATTTTATGGTGAATTCTAAATTGCGTACTTTTTCCAAAGGGCCTTCAAATGATCCAGAGTAAAAAAACCTGACAATGCAACGTCCCTAGTGGAATAAATATGACAACCACGAAATGAACCTAGCTTTTTTCTTTTACTTTATCTTTTGAATTTTCATTATTATGCTTGACAAGTAAAAAAACAAACCTTACACGCCTTAGGCTTTTTTTTTCTAAATAACTAAACACGTCCAAAAGGCAATATGCCCTATTTATCCAATGAATACCTACATACTACGAATTACGAACTATCTATAACATTCACAAATTATAAACTACCAACTGATATCGGTAAACGTGACATGACACCCGAAGGGCGGATTAGTGAAAATAAACTAAAGTGACGCAGTTACACAGAACTTTCTAGGCGCATAGAACCTTTTTAATACTTTCAGCAAGATCCGCAAGGTTATAAATGCTTTAGAAAAGCTTTTGATACAAACTGTATTGTACGAAACGGGATTATAGCGGTATAAGCTGTCTACGTTGTACCGACTCGTCACTGAGGAAAATATCCTGTCACATGTTATGGACATCAAGGGTGTACGGGACTATTTAGGTTAGGGATGTTACTCAAATGTTTTCCTTTTCCTGTATTTGAGTGACAACTCTATAAAAGAATATTGTATCGTCAATAGGCAACAAGAAATGATATACTTATACAAAATTCCATGAAAACGAAATAATATCATATAATGGACCGACTCCGCTTGTGTGATGTGACGTTGTTGAGAATGTTCAAATAACGTTATGTCGCACGACGGGTTGCACGTGTCGCAAGTCGTCAAATAATTTTATGCGAAATCTTACGAGAACAATACTCACGAGTATTCCTTTGCAATTCCGCAAAAAAAACATGCTGCAGCTCCTGACCCCGTATGATGGTCGGCATTATCACTCGATAAGTGACAAGATAGAGCATTTTCACTGGCTGACACCGTTTGATAGAACGAAATGACGCTCTTATCTTATCACTTATCGCGTGATAAGGCCGACCATAATACGGGGCAGATGATGTAGACAAGCGAAACACGTGTCGAGGTTTTGTCAAATATTGCGTGCGGTGCTGACCCCCTAGCACACTAAGTTTTATGGACGAATGCTTTATGTCCGACATAAAACTTAGTGTGCTAGGGGATCTGGTGGGTGCATTAACCGCATGCAAAAATACGCAAATAGTGGCATCTCATCTTTGCTGATGCCAGCACGTTTTTTAGCGGAATAGCAAAGGAATATTGTTCTCGTAACAAATCATAGACTTCTGCATCGTAAACCCTGATTCAATCAATTACTATGCGATTTCGTCTAATAAAAAGTATGACAAGTTACTTTAGTCATGTGCCAAGGTGGTTGTACAGTCGAGTTTTCCAATAACTATACAGGCAACCTTTCAATAATATCTATACAGAGACTTTGTTTTTACTGACATAAGACACGTGTAAATATTTTTGATAGGTTGTCTGTATAGATATTGAAGAACTCGACTGTACCTACGCCATCTTTGATACAGGCAACAGCATAATTTTTGAAGACTGTCAAATTATTCAGGTAAAATAATTATGGCTTTAGCATGTAGTACCTACTTACACTCTTAAAATTACATTCTTTCTTGTACCGTCATCACGAGCCTAAGGCACTTGCCCCACCGCCGGCGAGTAGCGAGTACTGTCATAGTAATACTTACTCGCGCGAGTAAAAGCGAGTAAGAATTTATTACTATGAGAGTACTCGCTACTCGCCGGCGGTGGGAAAAGTGCCATACTCCCGGCAATACTTGCCATGGCAGTAGGTATACCTGGGAATGAAAATATTGGCAACAACATTTCGAAAGCTTCAAATATTTTGTATTTTTACTTATATAATTCGGATTTATGTTTCTGTTTACGTGATTTAATCCTTTTCTAGGTCTAATATGTCAAAATTAAAACTAGGAGTTTAATATCATGATTTTGTATTTGACTATCAAATACCAGTAGGTATAGGAAGACCAGGCTCCCATCCCACGAATTGCAACGGGCAACACAGGTGCTTGACGAATTAAGGCCCGAATCACACTGGCGCGGCCTGCGGTGACAATCAGTAGTAAATTTGACAGTTAATGAGAAGTTTACTATTGACAGGCCGCGCACTGGTCTTTCATACATGAGAGGAGGCCTGTGCCCAGCAGTGGGACGTATATAGGCTGATGATGTGATGTGTGTGTGCACTGGTCTTTCAACCAGTGTTGCCGATTAAAACTGATTTTCCACCGGAGGGGCGAGACGAGACAAGGCGAGGCAAATTTTCAATTATCTCCTCGCGCATCTTCGGTGGAAATAGTGCCATACAAATTTCAATTCTCGTCTCGCCTAATCTCGTATCACCCCTCCGGTGGAAAATCAGCTTTAGACCTGTAAAACTTGAACTTGCAGTTTCGTTTAGTAGGCCACATGTCTAAAACAACATGTCATAATTTTCGTTAGACGAAATCGCATATTATTTTTGACGACTCTGACGACACGTGCAATCTGTCGTGTGACATTTCCAAACATGTCTCACGCACGCACGGTGTACGAGTACGAGTTAGTTTGATGTCGCTGCCCAGAACTATTTCCGTAAGAATATTATTATGAATATCACCGCTGAAAAAATTAAGTTGTAAAAGCTCCGCTCAAGCACATCTGAGATAACATTATTAACCCATGGAAAAGTTTATATAGCATCAAAAAATACTTAGAATTTAAAATTAATGTTTTTTTGTGATTTGATTTTATTTTATATTTATTTTTAATATGAAGATTTTTATTGATGTACCCTTGTAATTAATTAATTTTGACTTATTTTCTATAATTTTACTGTTGACATTGTAAATTTAAATTCATTATTCTGAATGCTTTCCAGCACACTGTACAAACCGACGATGTAACATCCATATACATACCTACATACATATCCATATGCACATAAATATAATTGATTGATTGAAAGGTACAGTCAGCATCATAAAAATGTGTACATTCTGGTCGAAAAGGGTATACCAGTTTATGATGCTGATTATTTATTTGAAATCAAATGAAATCAAAACATTTATTCGTGACAAAGACAACATCGATTATAAAAGAAATAATAAAAAATAAAAAAACACATTGACGACCGCTTTAGCCTAGTTGGTAGTGACCCTGCCTACGAAGCAAGAGGTCCTGGGTTCGAATCCCGGTAAGGGCATTTATTTGTGTGATGAGCACGAATATTTGTTCCTGAGTCATGGATGTTTTCTATGTATTTAAGTATTTATTCATCTATATAAGTATGTTTATCGTCGTCTAGTACCCATAGTACAAGCTTTGCTTAGTTTGGGACTAGGTCGATTTGTGTTCCTAAAATTGTCCCCTAATATTTTTTATTTTTTTATTTACATTTTTGCCACGAAATGGACCCAGATCAGCATGTTACTAGCTTTGCAGCCAGCGCTGGTCTTCCGCAGGGTCCATTTGGTGAGGACACGGAAAGTAACAAACAAAAACAACACAAAAATTACAAAAAAGGAAAAATACAGTCTCAACTAAAATGAAAACATAAAAGTTATAAAAAATTAAATTGGAGTAAATTAAATAAATAGTAGTAGTAGTAATGGTTTGTTGGCCTGCAAAAAGTTGCATCCCAACAAACTACTACGTGCGTATGGGCCTTAATGGTAAAAGTGAAGTACAATTTAATAGAACCGTTATAAACAAGTAGATAAGTATCTTTTTATTGGTTATTTATTAGGTACGTGGTAACTTGTATGGAATTATTGAGAACAATAATACGTCCCAATCCTACCTGCAGGGCATATTTTCATCTCCGCCTGGCTAAATTTTACATGTGTTTTGAAAAAAAAAATTTATTGAGCGTGCGAAAGAAGCTCTCCTTTTAAGCTTGGTCAAAAATCTGAACTAATGCTTTAGTATGTCTGTCCGTATTCGGGGTTTCGTTCGTTCGTTTATTTTGTTAGCACTGTCATATCATTTTCTGAAAGATTTTTTTTTAATACAGATACGCGTTGTTTACAGTTCACAGAGCCACTAGCTTATATTTTAATTTTACCACTTTGCAGTTATATTTACTTTCCATGAATTTTCAACTTAAATGATATAATACCAAAGTTTCAAGTTCAATGACACCTTTCATGGAACTCGAAATATAAAACAAATCAACCTGTATTCATCATTCAAGCTGGACTTAGAAGTTGTATGTCGCTGGAATGATCGATATATGTTTTTTTACGTAATGACAAAAGTTTTTCCATTGGACCAGCAGGTCGATCACGTAACGCATTGTACGTACGTTAGGTAGATCTAAACGTCAATTTCTTCATGGAAAAATGACAGTTGGATCTACTACTAAATTTCGAGAAATACGTAACGTAGTGAAGTTTTATTTAAATTTCACAAAGTGAGATTTTAGATGAGATAAAATTCTATGGTATTAGCTTGATTGTGTCGAAAAATAATGTATCGTTTGAGTAGGCTGAGTAAAAAAAAGAAAATACAGACCCAACATTGGTTTTATTTCTAACGAGGAAATTTTAAGCAATCGTGTATCGGTAAAATCAGATAAACATTCATATATAGTCAAGAATCATATATCTGAAAATCAGACCTTATTGTTTCTTAATCTAGTCAGTGCGGCGTTACAAAGCACGCGAAAATTTCCAATGCACCGCCTTAACGCGCGTTCAAAACGTTACTTGATTTCCTGATTTCCCATCTGGTCCGATTTGGCGTAGATAATAAGAAGACTTGCAAAATTTGTCCTTTATGGTCGGTTTGACCACACTTTAATTTCCGGTAATCGTCAAATATGGTGTCCACAGACAGCTGCCATCACATAGAAACATAGATATATATATTACTTCGTAAAGATAGGCCCAACGCGCACGAGTAATTCGTCCAATGGGTTGGCCCGACACAGGCAATTGCGGGCCACCGTGCCTTTAGTCTTCAGTACGCTTACCATGAGTTTGACAATGACGGCTTACGCTAACGAGTATCGAGTTTTCTATCTGTGCATCTCTATTGCACTTTGACAGTACGAGCGGGATATACAGATAGAAAACTCGATACTCGTTAGCGTAAGCCGTCATTGTCAAACTCATGGTAAGCGTACTGCTGTCACAGTGTGTCACAGTCAAGCAAATATTGTTCGGACAGGCGTATCTTTACTTTCGATATCATTGCATAGAAAACTGTCCAACTTCACATACAAACGGATTTAAACGGACGTAACGTAACTTACGACCGACTGGTAACAACCGACCCATACTATTATTTATATTTTAAATATGATTGTTATTAGGTTCCGCAACGCGCATGTTACACCCCAGCAGGTCTAACATGAGACGGCCGCGACATACTCTAGATTTTTCTCGCACTATACCTCTTGTCCTAGGTATTCTAATAAGAGAGGGATAGTGCGAGAAAAATCGAGACAGCTCGCGCGCCGTCTCGTGATAGCCGTGCTGATGTAACAAGCGTCTATAGACTACGTTGATCGCTTACCATCAGCCATTACGTAACGTTGTTTGCCACCAAAGTTATCCAAAAAATATGTAGTTTCGTTAATGTTTACTTCAATGAGGTTCATATTATTAGAAAGATGTGGTAAAATACCAGCATTAACTTGATTATGTCCTTTCCATTATGTACTGATTGAGTCGGCTGAGGTGAAAAAAGAAAATATAGACACAATTTTTTTTTTTTTTTTCGTATTAAGACATTTTTGTGCAGTCGCATTTTCGTTTTTGCTAATTAATGACAAAATATCCGAACAATTGTTTATTATGCTCCCTAGTTCAGGCAATAATCTTGAAATTTTCCAATCCACGCCCTTAAAACGATCAAGTTTATTCTTCCAAACGACCTGTAATAGAACGTTAAACCCTGGTAATTCGCAACAAAACCCGATAATCGAGTATCACAGCGGCATTATACGGTACAGGGGGTATTGTATGCAAAGCAGGTGTTTTCAGTACCCCACCTGGATGGAAACCCCTGACCCTACCCGCCTACATTACCGCCATAGGAATATGTACTTTTCCAAAATACGAGTATTTCTGGAACGTGAATCGAAAACTGTTTTTAATGGGATTGGGATTTTATTAAAAATATCTATATCCATTATAATATACTTATAACATACGAATGTGTTTCTGTCTGTCTGTTACCTCTTCTCGCTTAAACTGCTTAGACGATTTAGATGAAGGTATCGAGGTAGTTTGAGTTCCGGGGAAGGACATAGGATAGTTTTTATCCCGGAAACCATTATCAAAGGGGGTGAAATTAAGGGTGATAATTTGTATGGAGCTACGATATAAACGAGCTCCACGCGGACAGAGCCGCAGGAAGAAGCTAGAGGTATTTATAACTTGCCCAATGTATTGGATCGTGGAACAATTTGGGAAATGTCACAGTGATTCGCGGTCCGCTTTGGGATCTAATCACAACATCTGGCGTTGGAACTAGTTTTTCAAAAGCAACTGCCATCTCACCTTTCAAAAGGTGTTAGGATTATACTGGTTTACTCAGAATGTTTTTCATCATAAAAGTCGAACCGCCGAACTCCAGTCAGCGTCACATAGTAGCAGCCAGAGTAGCCAAATAAATAAATAAATAAATATTAGGGGACAATATTACACAAATCGATCTAGTCCCAAACTAAGCAAAGCTTGTACTATGGGTACTAGACGACGATAAACATACTTATATAGATAAATAAATACTTAAATACATAGAAAACATCCATGACTCAGGAAAAAATATTCGTGCTCATCACACAAATAAATGCCCTTACCGGGATTCGAACCCAGGACCTCTTGCTTCGTAGGCAGGGTCACTACCAACTAGGCTAAAGCGGTCGTCAAATATTTCGTAACACACCATTATTCTTGCAGTAATAAAGACGTGTACGGAAATATTTGGCTACCTTGACTGCTAACTAACTATATGATGCTGACTGTACACGTCATCTTAACTACAACTGTACATTGTGCTTCTCTGCAGTCTTGCACTGTTCTTAAATGGGCCTTGGTCTAAGCCTAGATCCAGCCTATACAATCAAGGGATTACTACTGAGCTCAAATGGCGTAATAGTTGAGAAAGCATTCAATTACGGGTACGGGCCGGGCTTTAGGGTAGATACCCACCAGAGTGCGATACTACATATGTCTTCATGTGTCAGACATGTTGTTAAACAAGCGAGGTGTAAAATATATCTTAAAAGAAGAAAGTGAATCTTTGCACATTTTTGAAGGATATTCACCGGTATCTTTATTGAAAATAGCAAACCATTTTGGCTTAAACTACATTTTAATACGAGTGTCGTACATAAAACTAGTGGGTCTGTGAACTGCAGAACTCCCAACAAGTCATTTTTTTTATCGGAAGATTGAAATCGTCAAGAATAATCTATACCTTCATTAGGTACTTAATAATAATAATAATTAATTGAAATTTCTAATTTTCATTGAGCAGCTCAAACATTTTAGTTTTAATCATTTAGATTTCATTAACTATACATAGTGACTCCTAAGTGGTGAACAAAAACCATAGTTTCTAACGCAGCTTTCCAAGACAAGTTCAGTGCATTAGGTCTAAAAGCAAACAATTGAACTGTAATACATAAACGTTAATTAATTTCATTTCCTAAAAATATCCTACCGTGTGGTCACCCTATTCTACATGAGAAGTACTAAAAGTACAGTCAGCCGCAGATAAACGTGAACGTAGAAACTTAGTATGCAGATGTGTCACATTCCTCTGCAGCTAACTGTACTTAGGGTGTACTGCAGTAGGGTGACCACAAGATCTGGTAAGTTGTAAACTAATTATTGATTTTATTATGAAAAATAAGTAATAGATATTCACATATTGTTAAGTAAAATTGTTTAAATGAAAGCTACAGAATAAGAAAAAAATATTTCTATCACCACTTAGGAGTCACCCTGTATAGATTTCTTGTAGGTTTCGTTTTTGGAAATTTCAATTACTTATTATTACTTATTATTGAGTAATAAGCTGTACGCTGGACTGAGAGAGTAACAAATGAGAACGTTTTGAGAAGGGTAAAAAAGAAGAGAGCGATCTTGAACACCATCAGCACTAGAAGGGGGAAAATGATTGGTCATTTCATACGGCACAGCAACTTCCTTAAAACCATAATGGAAGGAAAGATAGAAGGAAGGAGAGGCAGGGGAAGACCACGACGCAGTTATATAGACCAAATAAAGGAAACAGCTGGTGTCGTATCGTATCAGCAAATCAAAGGGCTGGCGTACGACAGAGAGAAATGGAAAATACTCCACCGACAAGAGAACAACACTTAAATTAATGATGAGGATTATTATTATTACAAGCCTGTGGTGTCCCACTCTGGGCAAAAGCCTCTCCCCTCCGTTTCGAGACATCCCGATCCCTAGCACGTTCCCTGTGCATGTGACATATGTGTTACACTTCGAGGTATCCACGATACGTGAGTGCTTTATATGTGCCGCACAACCCCGTATAAACTTAAAGCTTGATCAAAATTTGCACGTATGAGCTAGACCAATACTATTTGCTTGCACGTACCAATACCCTACTAGATATGAAAAAAAAATTTGCATGTAGGAGTACATTTTGAATTTCTGATGCATCGGGAATGTGCTAGCGGCCTCTGGCCAATCCTTTAGTCCAGCTCGTCCCGCCATCGCCGGCGAGGTCTGCCGCATCTTCATTTTGAGCTGTCGGGCTGCCATTCAGTGGCGATCGTGGGTCACAGCCCACTTGGCATGTGGCAGACATGACCAGCCCAGTCCCACTTCAACTTAGCCGCTTTCAGAGCTAATACGTCGATTATTTGCTTCTTGGAGCGCAGCGCTCCATCGCCCGCTGGCAAACCCCGAGCTTGGACTTCTGAGATAAGGGTGAGGACCAAATTCTTGGCCAGTAGTTAGCGTCGTTAATTGGTAGTAGTTAAAAAGTTCCGTTGTGACACGAAAATTAACCATAGAAAATGTATGGCTAATTTTCGTGTCACAACGGAACTTTTTAACTACTATCAATTAATTAGGCTAACTACTGGCCAAGAATTTGGTCCTCACCCATAACCTCAAAGACCAAGTCTGTGCACGAATAGAGGTCTGGTGTATGTAGACACTAAAAATAATCAATACTTAGTGTCATATTTTATCGCAAACGGATTAAACATGTAGTCATGGAGAAAAAAACAACACAACAGGTTAAATAATCACGAAATTATAAAACGCTACTTCATATGAAGCGATGACGCTTGAAGATTGTGACGTCACTAATATACGGCAACTCGCCGATCGTGTTCGGCGCCGCCGTCGATGCGGCCCCCCGGCAGCCTCGTGTAACGAGACGTCATACACTGTTTGTGTTTTCTCTCCTTAGCAAGCAATATTAAAACGGTTGTAGCTTCGTGATTCTTTGAGATATCTAAATGGGATTTTCGTCACTATGTATATTTTTTTGCCTTCTTTATTTTTGGAGTAATAATAATTTTCGAGTCGACACCCCTATTGGTATACTTATAGTGTACTTATGCACATGTCCAAGATTTTTCTTATTTTTTTTAAGTGTAAGTGGGTGAAAAACGTCTATAAGGTAAACGTCCGAGTGCCTGAATCTGTACTAGTAGGTAAATGTTTGTGGAGTCCGGACTGTTCATGCTTGCAAGGGCATAGTACCCAACTTCTTAAATACTAGTGTTATTTTATTATTATCGTATTGACGAGAGACATCATTCCGATCTTGACACGTTTTATTGTTATTGAGCATGTACATCACTGACAATATTACATTAATATTCCTTTTTTTATTGTTTTGTTTTGACGCTTAGATACCGTATACATCTCTACGAACATTGAATAATAGAAGATCAAACGAGCTTCGCAAGCGAAGTTGAGTAAGCTTCATTCGAAGATATAACACACATGTAGTCCTTTAATCTACCAGGCAACATTTCGCAAGTTTAAAGTACGCAGTAAAAACCATAGCTCAAACAATTTTATCCCCACCTTTACCTCTACCCTACTTAGGGACCTCGGCTTGCCACCATTTCTCATTCTTTTTAGAGACAAAACTTTCCTAGGGGTATAGGGGCGGGCGGGAAGTTATATCTTCGAATGAAGCTTACTCATATAATATCGATCGAACTTCGCTTGCGAAGCTCGTTTGATCTTCTATTATATTTCGAAGCTTCATTCTTCAGATATAACACACATGTAGATGTTTAGAGTTGAAAGTTTTGCTGCCCTTTGTAATTGTAAAACATCATAATCATGAAATGCAATAATTATGCTTTGACAACAATCTTAGATACTCCCAATTATTAATCAAAGAGTACAATTGTAACTTCACATAATTCTACCTATACAAAAGGTAGATTGATCTGGCACAATGACCTTCGTCGATTAATTGACGATGGTAGAAACGAGCCAAAGTTTTCGATGTTCTCGACCAGCCTGCTGCCTTCCGGATAGCATCTAAAGAAATGCCTGACCGGTGTGCAGCTGACGTGGCGGCGTGGCGCGTGCTGTGAGCGCTGAACGCCGCCATGTCTTTACCGCTTTCGCCAAGCACTCGCGTAATGCACCCCGGCTAATGGATTGAGCAGATGCATTTTTATGGGGACTTTTGAAAGTCAACAAAATATGTTGTGAGCTTTTTCAGTCCTAAAGCATCATTATAACAGTCACCGGGCAAATATTTCTATTAGGTATCTTCAAAATATGGAAGGCACAAAATCGGTTGTAGACGACCTACACCTGAAGTCTTAACTATATCATCAAAAATTACTTTAATACAATTTGGGCATGACTTAATATTATTCCACTTAATAAGTGACAGTGTTTGTACCCTGTGGGCAGGACATATTGCTAACAAAATCGCCAGATTCTTTGCTAGTTTTTCCAATGAAATTTCTCTATTAGGGTACCATGTTGTTATATGATTTAATACCACTTGAGGATCCCAGGTATGGCTATATTTAGGAGTTACGGGCTTTAATTTGTAAACACCTTTCGGTAATCCTTTACTTTGGTCATCTGAGCTGATACTACTCCCCCGTAGGAGCGAGGGTGCTGACCTATGATTATTTAATGAGCCATACGACGATCCTTTATTAAATTCGTGCGTTAGAAATAAAATAACAGCAGAAATGAAGCCCTTATAGAAATTGAATATCTATATTATCTATGCTAAATTTCCAGCACAACTTGTATTTTACACACGTTGTACTGTTGTAAAGTGTTGTTTGAAATTGACGCTAACATGAGATTAGATACTTTTACTAATCTCAACAAAAGCGGAAACCACGGTTGGGATGGCCATTAGGGAAATACTACTATTCCTGTGGCGTTGTCATTTATAATCTTATGTAAACACTTTAGTACGAGTGCGAGTGGTGGAAACGCTTAAAAATATTTATTATAAATACCAGCTAATAGTGAATGCGACGACGGTAAGAGCGTCCGAGTCTGGCTTCCACGAAATATATATGTCACATTTGGCAGAGGTACGAGAAGCAAAGAGGTCAATTTCGGGCACACCAAAGTGTTTACTTATTCTTTCAAAGGCTGCAATACTTAAATTTCATTAAATATCAGGATTTAGCCTTCTGGATTCTCTGTCTGCTTCTACATTATTCTTAGTGTTAATGTACGAATCGAATAACCATATGTCTCGTTCTTCACACCACTGCCAAATAGATCTAGGTAAGCTATTTAAGTGGGGAAACTGGATGTCTCCCATTCGATTAATATAGCTTATCGCGGTAGTGTTGTCGATGCGGAACAACAGAGCACAGTTTGATTTATTTCGCGCAAAACATTTTAATCCTAAGAGCGAGCAAGCTCTAAGTAATTAATATGGAATGCTAATTCTTGCTCTTCCCATGCTCCGTTTGCACACACTCCGTCACAAACTGTACCTCATCCTGATCGGGACGGATCTATAGATATTTCTGCATCGAATTTCGTGATTCCAAAATGACAAGACGTTACAAATAATATTATTAGTCCACCAAAATAAGTCAGGTAAAATTTCGCGAGGAAGTTTTACTTTTGATCATAGACATCGTATTCCTGAATAGCGGAATTTATATCTTTCTAACAACTTCGTGTACAACCAGCTGTATCTAGCTGTCGGGCATGCAGTGGTAAGAACTCTTAAAAAGTGCGCATACCCTGCATAAGAAGGGATATAGACATGATAATTGAATTGTAAACCAAACCTAAGAATTTACAGCATTGTTGGTAATTTTGGGATTGTATCGAGCTTTTGGTATAGTTTACCACAAATCGTAGGCACTCGAGAAACCGGAGAGTCTCCCTCCCATTATGTTTACATTCGTTAAGGTCCCTTCCAATACACAAAATGCCACCCCGGTATATAATAGAAGTTAGGCCTTGTTTTTAGGTAAGTTACGACTTCTTTCATAATTCTGGTGAAGGTTCTAGGCGCCACGGAAAGTCCATAGACTAATAGGGAACAAAACTCGTAAGTAACATTGTTATGCTCGAATCTTGTCAATGGTAGCCATAAACCCGTCTTTAGGGATTAATTTAGAAGCAGTTCTAGTCTTCCATTTTAAAATGGGACTTAGTTACAAATTTATTGAGCCCTTTCAGATTCAGTATGAATCTATAGCCACCATTCGATTTAGGAGTCAGAAAATCTTTGATAGAAACTGATCATTAGTCTGTTGGCATCCAGTGATGCTTTCACTGAATGCCTAGGTTAATTAAGTTCTGTACAGCTAAGCTCGTTTCATCATGCTCTTGGCATGTGAAAGTATTTACAGGTTTGACAGATTGCGTAACATGTCCTAAAAAGGAATTGGAAAGCCATTCTGTATACCGTCTAATAAATAAAGTACGATTATTCGTTACATTAAGCCAACACTTATAAAAGGCTTTAAGGCGACCGGCATGTACCTGCGTTACTGCCGCGGCGTCGCAAGTGGCTTGTTGTAGGCTGCTCGCGGCCGTATGATGGTCGACGCTGTCGGCCTACTTTTCAGTAGATTTGGAAGCTTTAATTTTCTCTGAGAGTTTGCTTCCAAAGAGAGTATCATCTCTCTCAACGTATTGTATGACTTAAGGAATACTTCGTCTAGTCCAGGAATGACTAGTTTTATCTAAAATCCGACTTCAATTAGATAGGATTTTTATCGTTAGTACCTATACCGACTCCCAATTGCTGTTGAGATGATTCGATTTTCTTGTCACGGCCTCTTTGGATGTCTGTAACTGCCGCCGAAATTACGGCGTTTAAGGACGGCGCCCATAATAATTTGCAATTTACAGGTACTCTTATAAGAGTTTATCTTTACTCTTTTTATCAATACCTTTGTGTAATATAGGTAGCCACCTTTGCGCTAAATTGGGATGAATTTTCTCCCCATATTTTGGGACATCATCAGTGGCGTCCCCTAGAGCGGTTAGTAACTCGGCATCTATTACAGGGGTCGTTTTGTCATCACAGGCCTCCACGGGAGGTGCATTTTCTTCATTTGAACGTGGGAGTGAAGTTTCCACTGCCTCATACACTTGTTCGTGGTTTATAAATTAAAATATAATATTTTGAATTTTCCAATTGAGGGTAGATATGAAATGCATTGTAAAACCACTCGTCAGGAATTTTAATGCATATATGTATCTAGTGCCCCGCATCGCGAACACGGGATATACTAATCTCGATTAATGGTTATAGAAATTGCTATCGTGTTGACTCACGGTCAACCGCCAAGCACGAGATACCTTCGTGACGACTCTCGGTCGCCTCCCAGGTTTAGTTACAAGACGTGGGCTCACGGCCCGCGCGGTATTAAATGCATTTATTAGCGATTAATATTGTTAGAAATTGCTATCGTGTTGACTCACGGTCAACCTTCAAGCATGAGATACTTTCGTCACGACTCTCGGTCGCCCCCCAGGTTTAGTTACAAGGCATGGGCTTGCGATTAATATTGTTAGAAATTGCTATCGTGTTGACTCACGGTCAACCCCCAAGCATGAGATACCTTCGTGACGACTCTCGGTCGCCCCCCAAGTTTAGAATTACCAGGCGTGGGCTCACGGCCCGCGCGGTATGAAATGCATTTCTTAGCGATTAATATTGTTAGAAATTGCTATCGTGTTGACTCACGGACAACCCCCAAGCATGAGATACCTTCGTGACGACTCTCGGTCGCCCCCCAGGTTTAGAATTACCAGGCGTGGGCTCACGGCCCGCGCGGTATGAAATGCATTTCTTAGCGATTAATATTGTTAGAAATTGCTATCGTGTTGACTCACGGACAACCCCCAAGCATGAGATACCTTCGTGACGACTCTCGGTCGCCCCCCAGGTTTAGAATTACAAGGCGTGGGGACTTTTGAAAGTCAACAAAATATGTTGTGAGCTTTTTCAGTCCTAAAGCATCATTATAACAGTCACCGGGCAAATATTTCTATTAGGTATCTTCAAAATATGGAAGGCACAAAATCGGTTGTAGACGACCTACACCTGAAGTCTTAACTATATCATCAAAAATTACTTTAATACAATTTGGGCATGACTTAATATTATTCCACTTAATAAGTGACAGTGTTTGTACCCTGTGGAAAGGACATATTGCTAACAAAATCGCCAGATTCTTTGCTAGTTTTTCCAATGAAATTTCTCTATTAGGGTACCATGTTGTTATATGATTTAATACCACTTGAGGATCCCAGGTATGGCTATATTTAGGAGTTACGGGCTTTAATTTGTAAACACCTTTCGGTAATCCTTTACTTTGGTCATCTGAGCTGATACTACTCCCCCGTAGGAGCGAGGGTGCTGACCTATGATTATTTAATGAGCCATACGACGATCCTTTATTAAATTCGTGCGTTAGAAATAAAATAACAGCAGAAATGAAGCCCTTATAGAAATTGAATATCTATATTATCTATGCTAAATTTCCAGCACAACTTGTATTTAACACACGTTGTACTGTTGTAAAGTGTTGTTTGAAATTGACGCTAACATGAGATTAGATACTTTTACTAATCTCAACAAAAGCGGAAACCACGGTTGGGATGGTCATTAGGGAAATACTACTATTCCTGTGGCGTTGTCATTTATAATCTTATGTAAACACTTTAGTACGAGTGCGAGTGGTGGAAACGCTTCAACGGTCAACCGCCAAGCACGAGATACCTTCGTGACGACTCTCGGTCGCCTCCCAGGTTTAGTTACAAGACGTGGGCTCACGGCCCGCGCGGTATTAAATGCATTTATTAGCGATTAATATTGTTAGAAATTGCTATCGTGTTGACTCACGGTCAACCCCCAAGCATGAGATACCTTCGTGACGACTCTTGGTCGCCCCCCAAGTTTAGAATTACCAGGCGTGGGCTCACGGCCCGCGCGGTATGAAATGCATTTCTTAGCGATTAATATTGTTAGAAATTGCTATCGTGTTGACTCACGGACAACCCCCAAGCATGAGATACCTTCGTGACGACTCTCGGTCGCCCCCCAGGTTTAGAATTACCAGGCGTGGGCTCACGGCCCGCGCGGTATGAAATGCATTTCTTAGCGATTAATATTGTTAGAAATTGCTATCGTGTTGACTCACGGACAACCCCCAAGCATGAGATACCTTCGTGACGACTCTCGGTCGCCCCCCAGGTTTAGAATTACAAGGCGTGGGCTCACGGCCCGTGCGGTATTAAATGCATTTATTAGAGGCACCACAATGTAGAACTATTTATTGAAACTAATTGCACTTACCTGATTTATCTTCGGAACCTGATGAATCAGATAGCACCGCACTGTCATAACTCGTTTATAGTTTTTTGTTGCAATTTCCGTATATTAGCAGAATAATACTCTATTTTTTCCTGTGCACTGCGTTTAGGCATGATTAAATATTTTGAATTATTTTTTAATAGAATTAGTTCGTGCGTTCGTTGCCTCGCAAGAATAAAGAATGAGAAATGGTGGCAAGCCGAGGTCCCTAAGTAGGGTAGGGGTAAAGGTGGGGATAAAACTGTTTGAGCTATGGTTTTTACTGCGTACTTTAAACTTGCGAAATGTTGCCTGGTAGATTAAAGGACTACATGTGTGTTATATCTGAAGAATGAAGCTTCGAAATATAATTATTAATTGTACTTGGACGCTCAGAGACCTTTTACATCTCTGGAATACTGAATTAATATCATTAACTTTCTGTTAATGCACAGACCTTATTCTAATCGAATGTAATGGTCGTATTTTGTTTTCATTTACATTGTGACATTTAGTGTGTTGTTATATCAGTCGTTAATGTGCAAATTTTAAATTATTATTGTGTTAGATTATAATCTTTTATTGTAAGATTATTATTCTTATTGTAAACTACCGTTTGACATATAAAAGTGCCCTTGTGGCCTATTTGCAGAATAAATAATTTGTATTTGTATTTGTATTTGTATGGCATGGGCACACGTATGTCAAAATGATATCATCATCATATCAGCCGAAAGAAGTCCACTGCTGGACATAGGCCTCCCCCAAAGAGTGCCAAAGTGACCGATCCCGCGCCACCCGCATCTAGCGGACTCCCGCAACCTTTACCAGGTCATCAGTCCACCTTGTGGGGGGCCTACCCACGCTGCGCCTTCCGGTACGTGGTCGCCACTCGAGAACCTTTCCGCCCCAACGGCAATCGGTTCTACGTGCTATGTGCCCCGCCCACTACCACTTAAGTTTAGCGATACGGAGGGCTATATCGGTTACCTTGGTTCTGCTGCGGATAGCCTCATTTCTGATGCGGTCACGCAGAGAAACTCCCAACATGGCCCTCTCCATTGCCCTTTGGGTGACTTTGAGCCTTCTTATGAGGCCCATAGTAAGCGACCACGTTTCAATGCCATATGTCATCACTGGCAACACACACTGGTCAAAGACTTTCGTCTTGAGACACTGCGGAATATTAAAATGATATGGCTTAAATTAAATACGAATAAAGAAAACTCTTCTTATTTCGAATTTAACCGATTTATTTATCGTATGGCAATTCAGTATTTAGAACCGATATTGCTTTGACATAGAGTGCCATGCCAGTCATGCCCTATACCTCGACCGCTCGGACGTTTTCCTTAGTTACATTGGTGTATTCTTGCGCAGTTTTTATTACGCAGGAGGTGACTGACTTGTACACCATTCACTTTTATCAAGAAATATCATGTTCTAAAGTCTATTTTTTTATTCCGTAGACTAAAATGACAACCACAAATGTCAAACGTAGAAATAATGTGACCAGCTATATACAAACAGTGCTGATCTTTGATATCGGTTTGTGAATAACCGATAAAATCTTGAATTAATTTTAGATTCAAAATAAACAATAAATAAAATCTACTCACTAAATGATACGAAATAAACAATAAATAAAATTTACTGACTACAAATGTACTCAAACATTTAAAATGACATTGACGTATCGCCGACCTGACGCGACGCCTTTTGGTTTACGTATTTGGCATTCGTTATTTTACTCGTATAGTGATCGGATGTTTTCAGTGCGTGTTCTCTCGTTTTTAGCACGTCACGGATTATCCATTCATTGTGTTACAGACGCTTCATCGACAAATATAGGTACCTCCCAATCGTTTATTTTCGGTTAGTACCGGTTGTAGCACATCACTATTTATAAGACGTAAAAAACTAGCAATACATGAAATGTCATTTTAGTCTACGGAATAAAAAAATAGACTATAGAAGTTAATGGCCTGAAAAGTGATTAATCTCGTAAGTATATCGCTTGAATAGAAACTCCACGTACCTACGCGTAGTAAAAGGTTGTTGACGCTGAACCAGAGGACGGTAATTAATTAAATTACTGATTAGAATACGCCAGCCGACTAATACGTAAGCAGAACAACTATATAGACGCATGAAAGTTAATGACACTTGGTACTTTTAGTCAAGTTAATGACACTCGATGTGGATAATTATAATTATATTTACCTACCAGTGGAATGGAAGATCGTTTTGGATCGAATGTTTGCTAATTTCTATCTAATATTTTATAAGTAATGGCTCTGTGAGCTGTAAATATCGCGATTTTTTTTATTTCATAAACAAATGTAGAGGCGAACAGCCAGACAGACATAGGTACAAAAGCATTTTTACAAAACCGAATACGGAGAACTGCCTGCGCTTTGCTCGCTTGTTACACACTCTCGTCTGTTACACAGTATAAGAAGGTAACATGTGCTTTCAACGCGTAATAGTACATTACGTAACTAGGGCGGTGAATTCGTGAATGCCCCAGATCGCATGTGTTTGTGGCCCGAACCGAAGGTGAGGGCCATAAATATGCGCTCTGGGGCTTTACGAATTACCGCCCGTGTTGAGTACAAAATTTTATAAAATTTTAAACTCGCATTATGGCCAGGTGTGACGTAATAGTACATTGTGATACAAGTGAGGTATGTTGATAATTACGTCAGAGGCGAAATTGTTCACGCGAACCGCAGGTGAGCGTGATAAGGAAGCCGAGGATGTAATTATCAAAGCTCACGCGTATCATACGACGTTTTTCAACACATTTTGCGAGGAAAAATCATTTTCATAAGATGAAAATGTTATAGGCCTGCCAAGTTATTTACTTTACATTAAGCAAATCATTAAGATGACAACAGGTTTTTACTCACAATTGCACATCGCCAAGAATTTCCAATGGCGTCCATTCTATTTATCACTTTTCTAGTCATCACGAGTCAACATTTTTGATAATAACCAAACACGCATAAACAAATTTTACAAATATTTGTGAAATAAATAACCTATAATGGTGCCCAACAGTATTTTTTTCCTGAAGTTTGCGCAGGTGGGCACAGAAATATCTAAACAGCCAATACAAAATAAAATTATATTTTTGTTTTAAAATGTTATCTGTATTTAATTCATGTAAAATCTTATGAAAAGTGAATAGTTTTACTAAATTAAATGTTTTCATATCATATACAAAAAGAAATAGTCAATTAATTAACAAAAAGGTTTTAATTTGTTTAGTCGAGTAAGAATCCATTTGCCGAAATATTAAAAAAAAAGCTGTAGTTTCTGTACAACCCGGTTAATTTAAGAATGCACCGTGTTCATGCATATATCTTGCTGCAAGGTGCCAACGTGACTTAATCGGGATATAACCATAACACACAAGTGTTGTAATGTTATAAAACACGCGTTTTTAATATCCAGGATTATGAGCCTAAAAGCGACACAATAAGAGATACGTTACGAGCAATTGTGTTGAAAATGAATTTACAGTACATATGGTGCTACTTTCCCGCACTAGTGCGGAAAAGAGCACTTTCCGTGCATATGTCGAAACTTTAAAGAGCCATATATACAGTAAAACGTTGTACGATACACGTGCGAATAGGTAATTCGCAACTCGTGTCGATTTAAAACACTCCCTACGGTCGTGTTTTAATTTATCACCTAATTTCCTATTTTCGGCACTTATTTCGTAAATAACTATTATTTGAAAACTGGTCAACCTTTTCATTCCGCGACTGTACCTTTTCGCTCTTGTCACTATAACAAAAAGGTAACGTGTTTGTGTGTGTTGCTTTACCAACCGTACGTAGGTATTCATACTATATGTTAGCCCATATGCAGGCGAGCATAGGAATTCACAAAAGCGATACGCCACATGAAATTGATTTTTCACTGCTACTTCCGCAAATAGTATAGAATAAAAATAACGTATAGAAAAAACCTTATTGCTAACGTTACATTGTGCTTGCACTGTTACATGTTGCATGCAAATGTAGGTTTGAAAATGGAAATTAAATTTTGCAGTGATAGGGTGCTACCCCATCATACACAACACGCATCAATACAACACCAACGGGAACACACAATTCAATTCAAATAATTAATTTCATGCTTGCACCCATAAGTGTTAGTAATATACAATAAAATGTATTTAGCGACAAATTTTTTTGGCTTACTAAGCTACAGTATTGCGAGAAGCTGTGTCCACGATGACCGCGGAGTCTCATTAATAAATGAAATAAATGAACTTTACTCTCTCTATAAGAATAGAAAACTCCCATGAGTCTCAGACATCCTACTTAATATTATAAATGCGAAAGTTTGGATGTTTGGATGTTTTGATGTTTAGATGTTTGGATGTTTGTTACTCAATCACGCTTCAACGGCTCAACCGATTTGGTTGAAATTTTGCACGTAGATAGTTTATAGCCTGGATTAAAATATAGAATAGTTTTTATCCCTTGTCCACGCAGACGAAGTCGCGGGCGGAAGCTAGTATTAAAATAATAGCTTCCGCAGGCGACTTCGTCTGCTTGGGCCCGGGATAAAAAGTATCATTTAATTATATTAATCCAGGTTAAACTGTCTTCGTGCAAAAATTTACCCAAATCTGTTGAGCCGTATAAGCTTGATTGAGTCAAGAAGATCTAAACATCCTAACTTTCACATTTATTATATTAGTGGGATTATATTTTATGAAATGGTATTATATTATTATATTACGAAAATATGATGAAACTGGGGTCACTCACGTCTTTAAGGTCGAATATCGCTTTCAAACCAATACCTGGTTCGTATTTGTGAGCACGCGCTGACAGGCGATATTCGACCTTTAAGAAGTGACCCAAGTATATTATTTAGTCTGCAAGAAGGCCGCAATGGCATTTAAGGTGCTTTACTTTCCATACAAAACGTTTAATGATTAATTATTATATTATAATTTGCAAAATTAGTTTGGGACGTGATACTTTGGAAAAACCATTGTTCTCATAGTCAAATTCTTCTAGTTTATACAATTTTACTGTAGGGAAGGGGGAATTTCGCGCAAACGGAAAGGCTATTTATGAATACTACCTTACGTAACTAGGGCGGTGAATTCGTGAATGCCCCAAATCGCATGTGTTTGTGGCCCGAACCGAAGGTGAGGGCCATAAATATGCGCTCTGGGGCTTTACGAATTACCGCCCGTGTTGAGTACAAAATTTTACGTCTTCACCTAGCCACAATGCGAGTTTTCCCGTACGCGCAGCGTGCAGTAAAACTCGCATTATGGCCAGGTGTGACGTAAAGTTTGTTACATGCGTTTCTTAAAATAACACGCCATTAGCCTGCGAAGTGAAATAACTAACGTGTATGCAAAGCAATCCATCTTAATAAAATTACAAGTGAAAATCTATCTGGGCGAGCGTCATTATACTTTGACAGTGAAATACGCGATACAATCCATTTATACAGTTTTATTTAATTAGTAATAATCGTGGAAACCGAATACAACATTGTACATCGAATACTGTTAAATTCTGTTGTGGGTTTCTTGATATATACGAAATACGAGAATTCCCGTACAGAGAAAATGAAAAAGGTTTCCATCCCAGTGTAAAGGGTAACCGCATAATTTTCAGTTACACTTCAGCACTAGAATGGCACACCCTTCCGGATATCCGGAAAATGTTCGCTGTTCAAAAAGGTCTGAACTTTCCTCTAAAGCTCTCAAGTTACCCTCAAGCTCCGTGGCAGATGAAAGCTCGGAACGGAAACGTAGCTCGCCGGCGCTGTACTTTTCTGCTTGCGGTTTGGCGAATATGAACTTTCTAATAAAGGCATTTGTTTAAGTTTTAAGCCTTCTGTGTCATTTTGTTTCATTAAAAGTACAATGGGCATTTAACTATTTGCTGAATGACAATTTTACTTCGTCATTTTGCGTCGCATTTCAATGTGATTCGTGCACTCGCTTTCTGCGCCGAGCTGACCAGAAACAACGAGAACGCAAATATTGAAATGCGATTAGGATTTTGGACTTTTCGCTTGGTAAACTTTGAAGATAAAAGGGGGGAGGGGGGGTGTTATTTTTGTAACAATTTCCTTTGTTAATCAAAATTTTAGCACAATAGATTCCCCCCCCCCCCTCTTATCCGTAATTTTAGATAGACATTAAAAATATATATTTAAGTGTTTCATGTTCCATTCATGTGGATTAACTTTCTTTAAAACTATTCCAAATTTCAAATGGATAGCATTAGTAATTCCTGAGATATTTAACTTTGTGACAGACAGACAGACGGACAGACTCGCAACATCCGTTTCCGTTTTTACCTTATTGGTCCGGAACCCTATAATGGTACGAATTTAGTTATTTAGCGTTTCGCTAATCAAGACATCCAAGAGTTTCATTGTCACGCCAACATCATTGTTTACAGCGGATAGTTACAAACCTTACTTGAAAGACTGAAGGCTGCTTTGTCGGCGTGCGCTTAACACATTAAATATGTTCTAGGTACTGCGGGCGCAACAACACACGACACCTTTAGGTTAGGCAGTTTCAAAGAGATAACATGCATTTTACTTATTTATACCAAACCCATTAATTACCGTTCCTAGCTACAAACATATTCACGTTCCCTTAGAAATAAATATGCCAAAACCAGTTCCTGTTTCAAAAAGGCCTAGGCAATATTCAGTTTGCATTGAAATGTATCTATTTTGCGAAAAAGCAGCCTTAAAAATGTTAGCTTGAATTTCATGAGAAGCAGACATCTAGGAG
This sequence comes from Epinotia demarniana, assembly GCA_945867215.1. NCBI lineage: Eukaryota > Metazoa > Arthropoda > Insecta > Lepidoptera > Tortricidae > Epinotia > Epinotia demarniana. The sequence continues at coordinate 4,162,390 of OX244278.1, read as the reverse complement.
AAAATATGGAATGTAGTCTATTTCTGAAAGTTATTTTAGACGGCCCTGTTTCCATTGTATAGTGACAAATATGACGGATTGTAGTCCGTGTAATACTTATTCCGCTGACTGGACTAGTTGACAGTTCGAAAGAGACAAGAGATGTAGGTATAAAACACTATAGGCGCCGTTAAAACTACGAAATTGCATTCCGCTACGCGATTTCGGCCCGTGTGGATACGTACGTACCGAAAGCTCGGCGGGCGACAACAAAATCATGGTCAATAGATTTTATGTGTCTTTGCTGGGCCGTTCGCTTTATCGGCCGTATATGAAACCAATGAAACGTTCAACATACCAATTTTTACTAAAATGGCGTTGAAATGCGTTTGAGTGAATTTGACCCAACGTGCTAGGTACCTGCTACATACATAACCCATTACAGTGAACTGTATGAAATACAAACTATGGTTGCAATGAATGCTATGACTATGACAATGATTCAAGAAGATAATTTGTTTTTATAACGGGTTTCTTTATATTGCAATTCTTGCATGATTTTTCAATTCAATAAAATTTATTTATGTCAGACCAGACCCTTATCACGCGATAAGTGACAAGATAGAGCGTCCGTCAATGGCTGACACCGTTTGATGAAACGAGACGGACGCTCTATCTTATCACTTATAGCGTGATAAGGCTGACCATGATACGAGGCCATAAGGACCACCATAACATGTTGGTAAAGATGCTCAGCCAGTGTCCGGTTCACTGCCGCAGAGACACACTTTTTTAACGTGTTTTTTTTTTATAGCTTAATAATGTGCCTTGTGTATTAGAGAATCAATAGTAATTTGTGTCACAATGGAGCAAAATAGTATATTTACGGCGAGGGCGGTGTATTGAATCCTGAACGTAGCGAGGGATGCTACAATAGAATCCTGAGCGTAGCGAGGGATTCTAACGCAGGATCCTGAGCGTAGTGAGTGATACAAGTGTTTACGTCCGAGACGAAAATAATTTTGCTACCGAGTGACACATACTATTTTTCCCACCGACTATGAGGAAATTTAAAAAAGGCTATTGTTAAAATATATCTAAATTATCTTAATTTTTATTACTAATTTTTAAATATTACGAAATATTTATAAACTTTTATACAACATTGTTATAGTTAAAACTTTAAATATGTTCGTTTTGAATCGACTACGATGAAATTACAATCGATTATTTTATTAACATCTGTGTTCAATTGGCACATTGCGTACAAATGTTCCAATGCCAATGTATAAATTAAAAAAGTAGCTTGAACAGAAAAGTAGCGTTTTGGTCCCTCTCGTCGTGGAGCAAAACTTACTTTTCCGAATGAAAGGTGTGAAATGTATATTTCTTTGTATACAATAAGCCTTACTCGATATGTTAAAAACATAATTCACAATCAATTGTACTCCATGCATCATCACATCACAATCCCTCTGGACTTTATGCGGATAGAATCCTAGTGTTACCATGCATTAGCCTGGTACTTCACCAATAACTTTAGGAGACTGATAGCTCTCCTGCGCACTCTTTTAGAGTTATACGTACTTGTTCTATAAATGGCAGCCCGACAGCTCAAAACGGAGAAGCGGCAGACCACGTCAGCGGTGGCGGGACGAGCTAGACTCTTTTTTAAAGAATTGGCCAGACACTGCTCAGGAACGCGAAGAGTGGAAACGGAGGGGGAGGACTTTGTCCATCCGTTTTATATTAGTATTTTTTGTATACTTATTGTGCAAACCTGTGATAAAAACCTAGCCTTAGTCTAAATGTGAATAGAGAGAATAATAATAATAAAAAGATCGGGTTGCACTCCGGGAGTGCCGGCAGAAGTGAGAACTCAATGACATTGTAACAGTTTTTCGTCACGTGACCTGTTGCGAGTGTAAAATTTTCTCCCCATCACAAAAGTGCACAGTGCCGCTAAAGAAGTTTTCGACTTCAATTATTCTATAAGTAGCTGAGGTACGTTGTTAAATGGAAACACGCGCCAGGTGAAACCGCGACGGAACCCGAGATCCGAGATACACAGCATACGAGAGATAAACTTAATGGGGTGCTTCGTGAAAAAATGTTGATATCAAACTATATGAGGCATTGGCATAACGGAGAAGGAATAATGCGCCGTGGTTGATGTCGTAGTATCCGCCATTTTGCTTTTTCCGGCAATGAAATACAATATAAGTACTTCTAGTAAGAATATATATATAATAGGCGATAAATGGGGCTCTCTTATCTTCTCTAATCGGTAATAATTGAAGAGATACGTTTCAGGCTGTGTACCTTTGAGAGGGTGTAAGTTTGTACCGTAAGAGGTCTCCATAAAAATTTACCCATTAATATAATATTACCTAACGTGCGTACAATGCGTTACGTCATCGACCTGCTGGAATTTGTCGATTAAATGTAACATCATAATTATACTGCTAGAACCAAACACGTGTTCAAGCACCTTTTAATAACGTTAAGCATTATGAAAACATTATTAACGTAATACCTACGCACTGCGAGGCGGCTCAGCGTTTTATGAATCGTCGTAAATTTGTTGAAGCGCCGAGCTCGGCGGCTGTGCGAAAATAACCTCTTAAACCTGAATCGCAATTATTAGGCTTACGCACTGGGCGGGAAAACGGGCGGGTTATTGGGACGTTTTTTTAACAGCTTCCTTTTGAAGCTACATACGACAGAAGAACCTGCAGACAAGGTAAAGTGCAAATACCGTCGGTAACATTTTGCTATTTTCATTCAGATTAACAATACATAGTAGGTAGCTTGTTTTATACAGGGTTCATGTAACTAGTGACCAAAGAGCTAGCGGTTTCCACGCGCATCGCCTCAGCATTGCACTTCAGCGAGAAATTGATCAATGTGTTGGATTGAAATACCATTTTAAAATGGTCTTGCTGCAATTTTGCATAGTAAAAATCGTCGCGTTATGTATTGCTACTAGTAGGTACACAGCCTATACGTATTCTGTACATTTAACTCAGTTTGTTCTCCTAGTAAATAAACCTGTACATTTAACTCTGTTAGTTCTCCTAGTAAATAAAATAAAATAAAATGTTTATCCCAAAGATTATCTACCTTAAATCCCCTTTACTCCTTAATAAGTTGGTAGTATTATGCAATGTTCAAGGTATCTCGCTCGCCTAACGTTACGTTCATTAATATTTTCTGCAATAACAATTATATCAGGCAAAATAGGTATCTGACTCGTCCTAACTCTAGAAATGGAGTCATGTCACATATTTATGGGCGCTTTCTTGAAGCAGATGAATGCTGGTTTACAACAAGTAAACATAAAATGCTGCGAATACGCCCACAGTGCGTACAGCCAAGTCTACGCACAGTTTCTTCCGTTTTACACGTTTAATTAAAACCCAGCCCACTCTTAATGTCGGCTGATATTGTCAAACTTGAATTCCACAGGGAGATTTACGCGGTTTTTAAAAATTTCACCAAACACTTTGGCGAGTTTTTTTAGGGATCGGGGGTGTTTTATTAAGAATGTCCGACGGTGTTTTATGTAATGAATTTACTGTTCTTAGTACAATAGCAGAGTTTCTTTTTGAATGTGGTACCTAAAGGGTGCAAGTATGGTATTGGGCTCGTTTCAATGGCTTGTTTGTTATCGTGACATTTCTATGATTGAGGAAGCAGTCTAGAGACAGCTAAGAGATAGACATCGAATTTGTCTTATTGACTTAGTACGAACGTTTACTGTCCTCGTAAGACGTAATATACTTTTTTGTATAGAAAAATGGTTTGCACACATTAAGACGCGCCACTTGATCGTTTTTGGAACGCTTATAGGCTCGTGAGCTGGTGGCTAAATCTGAAAAAGGTGGTGGTTAAATCTGAAAATGTTTCATTAATAAATTAAAAGTTACAATTACTTGTAAAACAATACAATATCAAATAAAATCTGGTTGGAGGCAGTTTTTCACTTCACTTCCTGACCGCACGAAGTGGTATTGCCACGGTTCTTTCGAAGAAAGATAGAAATCAATTTATCTACAAATCTGAGCGTTTGAATATGTTGAATAATCATTCGTTTTGACACTGAGAATTTCCATTCAAATTTCGTAAGTTGGAGGGAACGAAGAGCACATATCGATATAATAACTAGCGAGCGAGCTAAACCAACATGTAATTTTATTATTCTTCAATGTACCTCCACTCCTCTAGTTATACAATAAATATTATTATCCCAAGTTTGCAACCCCGAAATCCAATATAAAGAAACAATGTTTGAGAGCTGACCACAAATACAACCACAGAGATACCAGATATAAACAATAATAACTAATAAATTTATTAGTGACTTTTACATTATCAATTATTCTAATATGTGGTTCTGACATCCGGGATGCTTGCATTTGTGACAGTCTGCCCTTTGGCAAAGGCCTCGAGAGATATTAAACAATAGGTGACCACAAATCGGCTCTGTATAATATGTCACGTCTATAATTCATTTCGAATTTCGTCTCTAGAGCGTTATGTGCGTTGACGCACATGAGTACTCGTAATTTGGTATATCAACGTTCGCTGAATTAATTAATTGATTACTTATTAGGACCATAGGCTAGCGCGAATCTCGCACAAAAACTTGAATTTCGAGCCACCGTACTCCCCAATTCCTATTTCCACCATCAAATCAATACATAAAGTCGCCGACTTTACATATACCTACATACATACACGCCTTTATCACTAAAAGGGGTAGGCAGTGCACATGAAACTTGTGTCCAGTGCCACTGTTAGCATAAATGTGATATCGCAGTGATAGGTTGCTAGCCCATCGCCCACAACACACTTCAACCATATGCCATCAAATCAAAATAGATGCATCCCAGTTTTGTAATAAGTAGAATAACCATGTTATGTATGTATTTGATAACTGATTTTGTTAATGGACTACCATTTTTTTTAAATAACGGCATGCCTGGCTATTTTACTTGACTGATGAAACACTATCAACATTACCTATTTCACATTTTAAATACGAAGTCTTGAAAAATATGTAATAATCCTCCAAAAAATTATGGAAAACAACTAATAATAGTTATTATATAATAGTGTCTTTGTTTTTCATAATTTTTTGGCCTTATGAAAATATTTAATAAAACTCCAAAAAATTTAGTATTAATTAAATATTTTCATAAGTGCCCAGCGTTTTACCAAAATATTTAATGTGTTACTTAGGTACAGTCACGTCTATAAACATGTACACGTTTAGGGACGTATGTCAATGGAATAACGTTGAAAATCGTATACATGTTTATAGACGTGACTGTACATACCGTGATGTCAAAATTCATTACTTATTATCATTGTTTTTGACTTTGGAAATTATATCGACATTTGTATTTTTTAATTTTTCGTTTATTAAGGTATAGGTAGTTTGTTATCTGACGATCTTTATGTGATATTATCTTAGTCATTTATTTACTTTTACCTATTATTTGTGACTATTATTTGAACCAAATTTAACTTGACATTTTATTACGATTCTTTTTCTCTTTGACGATCATAATATAAATTCAAATAGATTAAGATAGCTTTTATTTATATTGTAACTGTATAATGTGAAATAAATAAATCTAAATCTATAGATCACATACGGGGATGACAACATCAATTATTTTTTTATCCGAATTCAATAATTTTGAATTACTTTTCAAACTGCGGATATTTTATGGAATCAGCCTTTACATTTATTGCTCCTATTACCTATTTATTTATTTATTCAGGTCATAAAAGTTACAAAAACAAATTCAACCAAATTACACGAAAATGTAGAAAAAGAAGCGGTAGCCCAGTGGTTCAGGCATGCGGCTGTCAAACGGCGGTCGTGGGTTCGAATCCCGGCTCGTACCAATGAGTTTTTCGGAACTTATGTACGGAATATGATTTCATATTTACCGTTAGCTTTTCGGTGAAGGAAAAACATCGTGAGGAAACCTGCATACATCTGCGAAGAAATTCAAAGGTGTATGTGAAGTCCCCAATCAGCACTGGGCCAGCGTGGGGACTACTGCCCATTCCCTCTCATACATGAGAGGAGGCCTGTGCCCAGCAGTGGGACGTATATAGGCTGATGATGTGTGATGTGACACGAAAATGTATTAAAATTTCAATGTCTTCGTTAAATATTTATTTTTGCAATACTTGCCTGGGTGTATATATTATGTTGTTATCTGATGTAAAACCTGCACTGGCTCTTCAAAAGCAATGAAATATGGTGTTATCATCGTTGTATTCATTTAATTGTTCGTGCGACATAGGACCATAAATTACGCGAAGAATAATGTATCGTTTCCCGGTAATCCGGCATTTAATGAAACGTTATCGGGCCTAGCCCGATAAATCAACGTACTCCAATCACATTTATAATATTAGTAGGATATAGGGTAGGATTTCCCTACAATGGTAGGTTAGGATTCTCTGAATGTAAAGCTTGGGGACATTTAACTGGCTGCTGGGTTATGACAGATATTGATGCTGGTGTACCATCAAGTTAATCTGACGCTGGAGCCAGAAAGCGGAACCCTAACAATGTAAGACTTGATCGAATATAAAAAAAGTTTTTTTTTAAATAATTATGCAGTAATCTTTTCTCCTTTAGGGCAGTAATCTTTCTACAAAGTTTCAAGTCTCTAATTCAAAAAATAATGTTTCCCCCTTATAGGGATGGTGTTTCCAAATATCCCATCTTATCCCTTGCCTACGTCATAAAAGGAAGTTCTGGTGAAAATGACAAGGATCCAGCCCGAGTAGTTTCGGCTGTGCGTTGATGCCTAAGACATTAAAAAATAAAAATTTATGAAAATCAATTTTAATGTTAAAAGATGTCTGAGCACTTGAGTCCACTCAAGTCCACATCTTTACATAAGTGCCGAAAAAGCAGGAACGAGCATTAAACACGTCGCCAGCTAGGTATGTCATCATCATCCAATTAGAACAATAATACGGGTGTTGAATCAAAACTTATTAGTACTCCAAAAGAAAGAAGGCAAAAAGTATGCTTAGTCATCAGATATCTCAAAGAAAAGGCATGATGACAGTAATTGAAAATCACTAAAATATGGTATTTTCTTAGTGAAATTTTAATCATAGAATTCGAAAAATGCTCATGTTTTTTTATTAAGTAAGAGATATTGTTTATGTTGATAAAATTAAACCGAAAAATACGGACGCCCGCCATGATATGTTAAGGGCACGTAATCCGAAATCGAGCTATTTTACATTCAATAATAAACACTGAAATCTTGAGTTTAATGATGGGATATTGAGATATGTTATAGTTCAATAATCGCCCTTGTTACTTTTACGGACCAAAATACGAAATTATAAACTTCGCTCGATCATATCATGCCTAGAAAAAAGGGAATATTCTGATCTTATTTCTAGTCATACATAAAGTGGGCGCAAAATTGACTCAAGTGAATAATGACAAAAAATAGACAATGATGTAAAGAAGATCTTTTTACGGACACTTTCTTTAAAAATGGCTTTAAATTTTTCTATACACAATTTATCTGGGAAAGTGACCTGCGCGTCTCGTTTTAGTAGGCAGATGGCCGCGCGGCCTCAGGCTGGACGGACGTCTGTAGCGATTTTTTCATTTTGACAACCGTGATTTTCGAAAATTTAATACCAGCAACCAGATAATAATATGATTTTAGGGAAAAAATATGAGATGTGATTTGGTTGGATAAGCACTCAAACTAGATAATATGGTATTTTTTCAAACGCACTAATATAAAAGTTCAAAAAACATGCCATTACAACGCAATTTTCCATATTTTTCTTCTTCGAGCCCTTTCTTAATGTAAAAAGTTTCAATTAGTTTCTTTAGTATGAGGAGTATTTCTTTATTACACAGGCCACATTGTCTTTTACGCCGTATAGGAGTATGTGTGTGTATTTGTGATAGATTTACCGTGACATATTTTAGTACGTCTGACATTTGACATATATGTCATGTTGTCTTACGCAATTATTGATTTTGCAAAGCTAATATTCTAAATAAATTCTATGAAGTACAAGGAGCACTGTATCTTGTACCTACGAGAAATGCAGATTTTGCCATTTATTATGCTGTAATTGTCATCCAGCCATTATGTTTACGCCACCCAGTGAAGTGCAGTGCTGCAGCCAACGACTTGGATCCTAATCGAGAAAGACATAGTCACAATAATTAGATCAACTCGTAATCCAGTCCAGTCCAGTTGGACGTTCCACTGGTCTCCCGCTAATACTGCTGCTGCAAAAACTATCGATGATATAGTAGGTTATAGCACGCCCCGTCATGATGCTGTTGAACAAATTGTGAACAACGCGACCACTATTGGATACCAATCTTCAAAATACTAATCTAGCTACAGCACACCAACCTCTGGGTGTTTTTTAAACTGAAAGTGAAATGAAGACCCCAACAATCACTTAAAACAGTATGGCGTATACAGCTGTTTAATATGTATTTTGTTGCCTATGATAACATTGATAACTCATAAACCAAAGAATAAAGCTATTTTATTCTCGAATTTAATTGTGTCATTATAAGGTGTATTTTACTTGCAGGCAGTTACGTAGGTACCTATATACTGTGTATACTTTTCGTATAAGTATAATATGATAAGGCAAGTAATTGTTTCATTTTATTTACTCTGAGGCTAAGGAATTTTCTTAATTCCAGAACATTATGACATTATAACATATGCTGGTTATATACTGGATGGACTATTTTATGTATGTGTCGGAAGCACGGCGTGGTATCTTCGTATCATCGTATCACTGTCTGAATTTACACAGCTTCAAGATTGCCACATGATTTTGTATGTTTTAAGCGGTTAATGACTCTCCTTTAGGTACAGTCACCAGCATAAATATATGACTATGGGCAACGCTCCAAAAATATCTGATCATCAATTGAAGGTATAGTTATATGACGATACAAAGGCGGTAAAAATATGTGATGAGCTATAGCCGGCATATAGGTAAATCATTTTCCTGTAACAGCATAAATATCAGATCAGACCACGTAAAAATATCTGATACTCCACGAAATCAAAATGATGTGACATATGACCAGCGTAATCATCTATCCGCTGTAGAAGCATAAACATCGGATCACGTAACGACAGCATAAATATCTGATACGATTGGCAGTAAAAAATATCTCTAAATTCTGCAAAAATGAACTTTACAGCTTTGACGGTCGTAATTTGAACAAAGCTATTTGACGCTTCTTGAAAAGAGTATTAACCTGTCATTGGATATCGCCGTCTCACGATTTAAAACGTGAATTTGACAGAATTGCTAAAATTGTCAGATGGGCCTAATATTGTGTTTCTGAGCCTTATATTCATAAGGAGCCGTTGAATTGATTGACATCTAGTCCCTAATGTAATTTGACCCCTAGAATTGTAGCACATATGTGAGTATTCGGTGGTGCAACTTATACTAGTCCATCTATAAATGCAGCTAGTAGTCTGAGAGGTTTGTGGATTTTTTAAATGAAGGTAGCATACTGTGATATGGGGTCAGTTTTATGCACATGCGTGGTGGTGGTGATGATGATGTGGTGTAGCAATTAATTTTGTAGGACCGTGGATATTCGGGTTGTAAAAGACAGCGCACACTTGTGCAAGATAAATTCTAAAGTCATTAACATTTTTATTTGTGGACTGTGATTTATTGAAATCAGTTGCATTTTTCTTGGATTCTCTTGAAATTAAGTTATACGATAGGAAGATCCATATTTTCGGTAGAAGTTGGCAAAATCATATGAAAATTTCATCAATGTTCTCCTGCTTATATTCATGCGATTTTGCACCTTAGTGGAAAACGCATAGAGTTACTATAACGTTGTCAATCTAACGTAAGTACTATTGCCTTTTTAATTGTATATCACCTACCGAAATCACCGAAATGTATCTAAGAAACATACTTGGAATAAAATACGAAATGTCAACAGGTCTCTGTCATTTTCCAGTAATATGTTTTGACAATTTCAGTTTCTCTAAAGAGGTTGGTGACTGGTTTTTATTCTTAATGTCACCAAAAAAATAATCAATCCTAGGTCAGTGACCTGTCTCATTAAAGTGAGATAGTGTGCGTGAAATGTAATGGTGTGCGTTACTGGGGAGAATTACGATAACGTTGCGCCGCCTAGCGGATATATTGTGTCGCGTAAGTAGCTTTACTCGAATAAGAAAGCCTTAAACACCAATCAGAGCGCATGACGTCACACTTGTATAAATAAATACCCATAACGACCATTACCGCAGATTACAGAGAAAACTTACGTACTGAACGAATAGTAAGACAGGGATAGAACCATGTTATCTGACAGGTCTTCATATGTCATTGTCTCCGCTTTCTCGCTCGCACGGCCGCGCAAGACTTGAAGCATCTATGTAGCAAAAAGGCTTGCGTTCTGTTTATACAAACGTGACGTCACTCGGGACGCCATGACACTGACAAGCGTTTTAGCGCCAATTTGAAATTTAAAAACTAAAATGCATTTTTTTCCTACTTAACTGTTATATTCTGTTTAAAAATCTTATTCGTTGTACATAATAAATGTTTCTAAACATTATGGAACAGTTTTTCAAAATGTGTCATCATGCCTATTAAGATGCTACAACCGTTTTAATATTGCTACAAGCCTCATTCATAGTAAATTTTAATTACAATCGTTTCATATGACTGTGCGTTTTGCAGAAAAGGGACAAATTTATTTATTTATTTTTATTTAATCGTATGGCATACATTATTTTGGCCTTTTTAAAGTTTGTTACTCTTTACTTTAGTACCACCCAGGAGACACGTGCAGGGTTGTGGTAGGTAGCTCTTGCGGACGCGAGTAACAGTTGTCCTCCCTTTGTAAAGTGAGTGGGCAACTCGACTGATAGAAGTTCTTAAACCGCCCGAAGGCCTCTAACTCGGCTTAGCGATTACTGTCATAGACAGCAACCGGGATCAACTGCTTAGCGTGCCTTCCGTGACTTCCAAAGCACAGAAGCGCTCATTTATATTAACCACTCTAACATCAGGCGGTCACCCATCCAAAGGCTGATCGCTGCCATCTTTGCTTAACCTGCGTTATCGTTTCCGACTCGCAGGCGCCGCTGGGCTATGAGCGCTACGTACCACCTATACCACCTCTTAAAACTTTGGATACTTATAATATAACTTTGAGCTTTTTTTGTATTAAATCATTTATTTATTATAAAAAAAAAACAATACAAACGGAAACATTTGTAGGACGGAAAGCCGTAAAGGGATTTTTACCCCTGCTTTACTTATTTCCCTATTTGACAATATTTTAATCCTTTTTCGGGATAAATCAACATTATGGGTTATTTTATTTGGTGTCTAGTCTACACCCCTATTGGTCGCATAAACCCGATTCCTAAGCGAAACGTGAAAAAAAAGAAAATATGTTAAGTACAACTTAACCGTCCTAAAACCGCGCCCTTTACAAACAAATCACGTCAGCTCTCAGCCGCAGGGATGGGAAAAACTGGAATGGATTTAATGACTCGAGTATATCAATTCACTAGAGTAGGCAACAAAAATCAGTTAGTTGTACAGGTATGCCCATGCCGATTTGTGATACTTACTATATTTTATTCCCATAGCAAAAAAAGCGCTAGTAACCCGCCCCTTTCCACGGATAATCCGTATTTTTTCTACTTTATAGGTAATTAATGTGGCCGGCTCGAGTAGTATGAAGACCCAGGGGACCGATTTTTGACTTTCGAGCGCTCGACTCTTTCACTCGAAAACTGTCAAAAATTTAGAAATGCTATTTGGAAATGACGATAGAAAATTTATAAATGAGCGGTATTGACCACTCGTATTCAATTCTATTGGTAGAAAGTAAGTGCCTGTCATTTTGACACTACAGTAGCATTTGCTTTTATTTAATTTTCAAGCGCTCGACTCTTTCACTCGAAAACTGTAAAAAAATATGAAATGCTATTTTGAAATAGCGATAGGAAATTGAAAAACGAGTGGTATTGGTAGAAAGTAAGAGTCTGCCATTTGGATACTAAAAACATTATTAATTTTGTTTGCTTTTCGAGCGCTCGAAAGTCAAAAATCGGTCCCCTGGTCGATTCACAAGAGCTGGCGCGTAATGTCTATGAAACTAACGACAGTTTCATATATTTTTTAATACAGTTGCTCAAAAAGTGGTACTTTTTGTGGCTGCGTAGCGTACGAGAAGCTCAATTTCTCGAACTAGTGCTTTTTACTTTTTAGTTCCAAACTATACTTTCGCTTACCAGGGGACCGATTTTTGACTTTCGAGCGCTCGACTATTTCACTCGAAAACTGTCAAAAATTATGAAATGCTATTTTGAAATAGCGATAGAAAATTCAAAAACGAGTGATATCGACCAGTCGTATTCAATTCTATTGGTAGAAAGTAAAGTGAAATTAAATCAATTGTAATTTTTAATTTCTGTTTTATTTTTGTTACAATTGGTTTTTTTGCAAATGTATTAAAAAACGTCGTTTGATACACGTGCGGAAGTGTCATTTTCACTCGTCCCGAGTCTTGACCCTCGTCTGGCGACTCGGGCCAAGAAACCTCGGAACTCGTGCAAAATGACATACTTTCCGCACTAGTATCAAAATGTACTATTTTGGCCAGCTCTCGTGAATCGACCTGTAGAATCAAAAAACACTGACCTTTTCACGGGGTTAAATAATGTGTAATTTAATGTGTATGTGAATGGGTTGATTGAGGAACTCAGCAGCTCTGGCGTGGGTTGTTCGGTAGATGGCTGTTATATTAATAACATCAGCTACGCCGATGATATGGTGCTGCTCAGTCCCTCAGTCAACGCACTCAAGCAAATGTTAGCCGTTTGTGAGAATTTTGTTGTGGCTCATGGACTGAAATACAATGTTAAAAAGAGCGAGATTCTAGTTGTTGGCGACTGGCTGTGGTGCCAATCTTTTATATATAGAATTGTAACCTTTTTGTTTGTATTGTGTTTCTATTTGTTTTCCTTGACGTGTGCGTCAGTTGTCGATCTGCCTTTGCCACGTCAATGTAATTTAGCTGGTTTTGTGTGTAAATATCTCAATAAATACCAGTTTTTAAGTGCTACCGTTGTTTCCATCATCTCACCCATACATTTATACAGTCCACTCTCATCCGGCTCGGAAGTCGAGCGGATGCAGCGCGAACGCCACGAGCGTTCACCGCGCGGCACTCGGCCGGTTTCAGCCGCGACAACCGACGGCGCTTTGGCATTGCCTGAGAGTACGAGCATACAACAGATGGGCACCGTTCCCCATGGCGAGGCACAACTTGGCCTCGCTTTCGAACGCCCTAATGCTCGTGCTAGCACGCACAACAAGGCAGATGTCAATGCGCCACCTAAAAGTGTTCACAGTAAACAACCGTGCAGCGAGCGCACTCACTCATCGCGTTCCTCGGCAGCCGTCCGTGCACAGAAGCTAGCTCTTGAAGCAGATGCGATGCGGCGTCAAGTGGAGCGCGAGCGCGAACTCGCTCGCCAACAGGCGGATCGCGAACGTCAACAGGCTGAGCGCGAGTTTGAACTCGCTCGCCAACAGGCGGTATTCGCACGTCAACAGGCGGAGCGCGAGTTCGAACTCGTACGTCAAATGGCGGTGGCGGAGCGCGAGCGTGAGCTACACCAAGCGGAACGCAAGCGCGAACGCGACCTCGCCCGCCTCGAGACTGAGGCGGAGGAGGTGGAATTACAAGCGAAACTCGCCGCCCTGGATGCCTCAGATAAGTCCACCAAATCTCGTAGTTCATGTTTTTCTAATCGTGATTCCGAAAAGCGTACCACAATGTGGGTCTCAGAACAAAATGTGTTCTGAGACCCACATTGTGGTACGCTGTTTTTAAGAGTAGCTACGATAAAACTAAATCCAACTTTTCCCCGCTAGAGAACCTAGACCGTCTTAACAACGCTGTGCGTGGCCCAGCGTACCAGTCCGTCGCGTCACTCCTGTGGGCCTCCGGCGATCCCGAAGAAGTCATTAGAGCCTTGCAGCAGACGTACGCAAGGCCGGAACTGCTGGTGGCCCGCGAGGTCGCCGAGCTGCGCAACAGTGCTAAGATAAGTTCTCCTGATGATTTAAATTGCTTAGCTAACAAACTACGGAATTTTGTAACCACTCTCAAGCTTCTCAATCAACATGAGTACTTGTTTTCCCCCGAGCTCTTCCGGTGCGTTTTGTTTAAATTGAGCGAGCACACAAGAGGCCGTTTCACGGATTTTGCGTCTCTGTGTGTACTCGAGGAAAAAATTATTACAAAATTAGAGTTACTGTCACGCTTCCTATTGACCGAGGCTGATAAACAGCTCAAATACAATTTCGTTCCTGACAGTACTGTTAAGGCACCGGCTCCGACACATTTCTATAAATTTCAACATCGTAAGGAAACTGTACACGCTACAGTATCTAATGATAAAACCCCTGAGCGTTGTACATATTGTAAGCAAGGGCCTCACAACATAAAAACCTGCAAAAGCTTTTTAGTTCTGAACCTCGACGATAGATGGCGTTGGGTCCGAGAGACTAAAGTGTGTTACCGTTGTCTTAAGCCTAATCCTCACACGTGGAACAACTGCCGTGCGAAACGTTGCGGAGTTGATGGATGTTCGAGACGTCACAATGCACTTCTCCATGGTACAGCCGGTGTTAACGCTAGCGCGGCACCCAGCGGCCAGTTCAATAATACTCAAGTGGATTCTGCCAACTCTACCAGCCCCGACCAGATGAATGACGCCGACCGCAAACCTGAGCCTGTCGTAAAAATCACAAATACGTCTGATTGTTTAATTAACACGACAGGGTCCTTGCTGTCAGCATCTCGTCCCCGCGGTCTGCTGAAAGTGGTGCCAATCGTCCTCGAGGGTCCTGACGGCTGCTTCGAGACGTCAGCACTGCTCGACGAGGGCAGTACGGCGACGCTCATTGATGGGGAAGTAGCAGCACGCATCGGCGCGAAGCCCACATGTCAAGAGCGTCTTCGCATCGAAGGTGTTGGCGGTATGAGCAAAGAAGTGGACGTAAGTTACGTTGACTTTTACATTCGCGGACGTAACCAATCTGATCGATACCTGGTGGAGCACGCCCGGGCGATCAAACCATTAGGCCTCCGCGCACAGTTCCCTGATTCAATAAATCTCACTGACTACAGTCATCTGTCAGACTTATCCGATGAGTTGTCATACATTGACGCTTCCCCTACTGTTCTCATCGGTGCGCCCGACTGGCACTTATCTTTGAGTCGTGCAGTACGGTGTGGGAAAAAGAACGAACCCGTCGCCTCCAAAACTTTGTTGGGCTGGGTGCTTCATGGTGCACTTTCCGTCTCATCCAAGCCACTCGAGTTTGTAAATCACATTTCGGACGATTTAGATGATCTTATCAAAAGTCAATACGACATTGACGCCTTGGGCATAACAAAAAATGCTCTTCGCCCAAATGACGATGATAAGCGAGCCGTAGAAATTATTGAATCGTCGGCTCGTCAGTTAAACACTGGCCATTTTGAAGTTGGTCTCCCATGGAGGAAGGATTTACCGAAGATCATACCTGATAGTTACCCGCAGGCACTTTCGAGGTTCAAAGCCCTCGAACGACAAATGTCAAATGACCCAAAGTTCACCGCAGCTTTTCAAGAGTTCATAAATGGCGTCATCAGTAAAAGCTACGCCGAAGAGTGTGACATAAATACCTACCATAAGCGAAATCCACCAAATATTTCGTGCGTAACTGCAAATGGTTCTATACTGTGGTATTTACCTATTTTTGGCGTTCTACACCCACAAAAAAAGAAGCTAAGGGCAGTTCATGACGCTGCAGCGGCAACGAAAGGCGTAAGCCTCAACAGCCTCCTGCTGCAAGGCCCTGACATACTGTCATCCCTTCTCGACATTTTATTCCGCTTTCGAGAAGGCAAAGTGGCCTTAAATGGGGACATCAAAGAGATGTTCCCTCAAATCAAAATTTCTCCCGGGGATCGGGACGCCCAACGCTTTCTCTGGCGCGACAATGATGGCGAAAAGGAATGACGTAAAGGAGTACCGTATGTCTTCAATGATTTTTGGTGCAGTTTCGAGCCCATTTGTCGCACTCTACATTAAAAACAAAAATGCGAAAATGCTGGCAAACGAGTACCCCGCTGCTTGTGAGGCAATTATTAACGACCACTATATGGACGACTATCTCGGCAGCTACTCCAGCGTTGCCGAAGCGGCACAAACAGCCGCCGACGTAGTCACGGTCCACAAGGCAGGTGGTTTTGAAATGCGCGCGTGGACGTCAAACCATCCAGAGGCTCTCTCCCTCATCCCCAAGGAACTTCGAAGCGATGCGACGTCTGACGTCTACCTGCCACCAAGTAATGAGGTTGGCGTTTTGGGTGTAAAATGGAACCCACGGCAAGATTCGTTAGGTTTTCGTACTATATCCCAGATACCGACTGACACTTTAACCAAACGCAGCTTATTATCAAACGTCATGAAAGTATATGACCCTCTCGGCTTGTTAATGCCAGTCGTTATCTGGGGTCGCATCTTAATTCAAAGATTATGGCGCGCAGGCATCAGTTGGGATGCGCAGCTTCCTGAGGTCTACGTGAGAGAATGCGAGGACTGGTTTACGCAGTTGCAAGTTGCAGCCAATGTAAAAATTCCACGCTGGTACATGAACAGGTCGGACGTTTCGGACATCCAGCTGCACTTAGTAGCCGACGGCGGCGAGCAGGCCTACGCTTGTGTTGCATATTGGCGTTTCAGCTACAGCGACGGCACTGTATCCACGACTCTCATCGGAAGCAAGGCACGCGTCTCGCCTCTCAAACCGGTCTCGATTCCTCGTTTGGAATTACAAGCCGCGCTCATTGCATCCCGTTTTGCGCAAACAATTTTACAAGCTCATCGCTTTCAGCTCTCCGAAACCATCTTTTGGACCGACTCTACTACGGTCCTCAAGTGGATTCGGAGCGACGCTCGCGCGTTTAAACCGTTCGTTGCACATAGGCTAGGAGAGATATTGGAAACCACCAATCCGTCTAATTGGAGGTGGATTCCAACCTCTCTCAACGTTGCCGACGACGCAACTAAACCAAAGAAAATTAACTTGATCGCGTCCCATCGGTGGTTTACCGGTCCGCAGTTTCTTCTGGAACCGCCACGCACTTGGCCTACCGAGTGCGTTGCTGACGTGGAAGAGAGTCCACCAGACCCCGAGTTGAAATCTGACCTGGTGGTTTTGCTCCTCGACACCTTGCCATCGAGTTCAGTACCCAACCCGACGCGTTTTAGCTCTTGGCTGCGTCTACTTCGCGCCACTGCCCGCGTTCTCCAGGGCGCACGACTATTCCGGCTTAAACTGTCTCGGCCTATAGCTCCAAATTCTAAACTGTACCTAGACAGCACCACATCTCCCTACCAACTGCACGCTGAAGACATAATAGAAGCCGAGAAGATGGTGTTGCTACAAGCTCAGGCAGACAGTTTCCCGGAGGAACTAACAGCTTTACGTTATTCAAAGCCAGTGCCCAGGAACAGCAGGATCGCAAAACTCGCACCGATTCTCGGCCAAGATGGCTTATTGAGACTGGACACACGCATAAGTTCTGCTCCAGGAGTAAGCGAGTACGTGAAGTCTCCAGTTATCCTCGACGGTCGCAACCATGATGTACGACTACTCATCCTCTACGAGCACACCAGAGCGTCGCATCAATTCAACGAACTGGTGCTGAATGAACTCCGACAAAAGTACTGGATACTTAGAGCACGTAACAGTATTCGCAGTGTAGCGCACGCCTGTATACACTGCCGAAGGTGGAAAAATCAGCCTGCTCAACCTCAGACTGGCAACCTACCGCCCGAAAGACTCGACCACCATAAAAGGCCCTTTACTCATGTTGGACTAGACTATTTCGGCCCCATAATGGTAACGATATACCGCCGCCAACAGAAGAGATACGTTGCATTATACACATGCTTAGTGACGAGAGCGCTTCATCTTGAAATAGTCACTTCATTGTCGTCCGATTCTGCCATAATGAGCCTGAGGCGTTTCATCGCTCGCCGAGGATCACCTACGACCATCTTTTCAGACAACGGCACAAACTTTGTCGGGGCTTCCCGCGAGCTACGCTCTCTTCATGACGTTTCCATTAAAGAATACGCCACAAATCAGAAAATTAAATGGCGCTTCATCCCACCTGCGTCTCCATTTATGGGCGGCGCATGGGAAAGGCTCGTGCGGACAGTTAAGACAGCCCTTAGATCCTGCCTCATAAATGAACCTCTTAAAGAAGACGTCCTGGCAACGCTACTACTTGAAGCAGAAGCCATAGTCAATTCACGGCCATTGAGCTACATATCATCTTCAACTGATTCACTGGAGGCCATAACTCCCTTTCATTTTATTCTGGGCACATCATCCGTAGTACCATGGACGTCGACACTGACAGACGCAGACCTAGTCCGAAGATGCGACTGGCGCAGAATGCTACGGCTCGCCGATCAGTTTTGGGCGCGATGGCTACGCGAGTACCTGCCGACGCTTCGACCAAGAGGAGCCACCACCGACAACGCGGCTAATCTCAGCGAGGGTGATGTGGTGCTGATCGCTGACCCTAGCCTCCCTCGCGGCCTATGGCCCCTAGGAAGAATAGCGAAGGTCTATTTAGGACCCGACGGAGCGGTCCGTGTAGCGGACGTTCGTACAAGGGGCGGTCTGCTGCGCCGACCGGCCCGTAAACTTGTTTTAATGGAATCCGCACCTCAGTCAGTCACCACTAGTAGTTAGTGTTCCACTGGGGATCCGGTATGTTGGCGACTGGCTGTGGTGCCAATCTTTTATATATAGAATTGTAACCTTTTTTGTATTGTGTTTCTATTTGTTTTCCTTGACGTGTGCGTCAGTTGTCGATCTGCCTTTGCCACGTCAATGTAATTTAGCTGGTTTTGTGTGTAAATATCTCAATAAATACCAGTTTTTAAGTGCTACCGTTGTTTCCATCATCTCACCCATACATTTATACAGTCCACTCTCATCCGCTAGTTATCACTAGTATTTAAATCTGGTACTAAAACATACGCGATTCCACCCATAAGTCTCAACGGTTCTCCTCTCCGGGTGGTAACCAAATTTAAGTACTTGGGTCACTGGGTCACAGATAGCCTCAAAGATGACGTAGATTTAGAAAGGGAACGCAGAGCGCTGGCGGTTAGAGGTAATATGCTGTCACGCAGGTTTACACGCTGTACACCTGAGGTTAAAATAACGCTGTTTAAAACATACTGCCAGAACTTGTACACGTGTAACCTGTGGAGCAACTACACCAAGAAGACCTTCAGTGCTCTGCGTGTCCAATACAACAACGCCTTCAGGGGGATGTTGGGCCTGCACTGGCGATGCAGCGCATCAGGGATGTTCGCCGAATGGAACACTGACGGCTTCCAAGCCGTGCTGCGCAAGCGTGTGGCGTCCCTGTGGAGCCGCGTGCGGTGCAGTACCAACACTCTCCTGAAGGTGGTTGCAGAAAGGATGGACAGTCCTATTGTCACTCATTGGATGAATATACATGTGAGGTCCAATGAGCACTTCATTTTTTATTAACTTAGATTAAAATTATTATTATTATTATTTATTTTTTTACCTACTAACTTATAATTGTAATTTGTAATATGTCAAATTTGTACCTACTTATGGATACCCGATGTCCGAAATAAACAATTTCATTCATTCATTCATTCAAATATCTTGGTTCCCAGCGACGTACCAGGGGACTGATTTTTGACTTTCGAGCGCTCGACTCTTCCACTCAAAGACTGACGTAAATTATTATTATTATTTATTATTTATTTATTAAGAAAAAGATATACAGCACAAACAAATACAGAGTCCCACAAAACCGTTTGCACAGTTTGACTGTGGGATCGAGCAGTCTCTACTCTCTTCTATTTCTATTATTTACAATATCTACGTCTATAGGTACAATAATTATTAAATACGTTTAACAAGGTAACTATGCAGCTTTTTACCAAGATTAGCTTTATTGGCTTCCTGCCTGATGTCAGAGGGCAGGCTGTTGAGTATATAGGGTATGCGTTTACGGAGACACCTATCACCGTAATAATAAAAGACCCTCGGCACAACAAACTTGCCCGCCGACATCGACCTGGTATCACAGACATCGTTATGGTGTAATTGTATTTGGGATGGAATGCTAATTTGAAATAGCGATAATAAAATTAAAAATGAGTGTTGTTGACCACTCGTATTCAATTCTATTGATAGAAAGCACTTAAGTGCCGGCCATTTGGACACTACAAACGTATTTACTTTTATTTGATTTTCGAGCGCTCGGAAGTCAAAATCGGTCCCCAGGATCTGCACTTCTGAATAATTGTACGCAATAGTTTTGGGAATCACAGGAGTTGTGAATAACGGTGGATAACCACCAAATACGTGTGAAGCAATGTTTAAAGTACAATGTTTAGTTGGTTTCATTTCATAGTACACCAATTTCATAATAGATGGCGGTGTTACATCTCTGAAACACGCTATCGTTGTTTTCCCGTAGTTTGTAACTAGAAGGCTCCTTCCAAAATCAAAATTATACGAGTGTTAAGTTGTTCGGATGTTACATTCAAATAAGGTACTTAGTAAGTGCAGTGACGTAGTAGGTAAACAAGCAATATTTCACACAACCTGTTTGCGAAGATTAAAGATCATGTGGATCTAGCGTTTAAAGATAAATGGCGTGACGACCCGTAGAGTATCCAGACGAAGCGCGACGCTAACGCGTCATCCGAATGGAACCGTCGTGAATGTCAAAATGTAACGCCAACGTACATCCAATTTGGACGCATACTTTCGTCGCCGAGCCAAATTGGGCGCTAGTAAATGCCAAAACAACACACGACCACAACCAAGTGACATATACGTTAATGTAGTCAAAATATAACGTCCAACCATTTGGATGCGTATATACTTATGTATGTCGCCAAGACAAATAGCGCCCTTGTAAATTTCGAAACAACTCACGACCACCTGACCATCAAGTGACGCCTACGTTAATAAAATAAAAATAAAATATAATAAGATGCATTTATTTTGCACAACTTAGATTAATTGATTGCTAGTACTACAGGACTTATATAACTAAATAAATAATAATAATAATAATAAATAATAATAAATATAAGTTGACAATCTTACACAAATCGACCTAGTCCCATAGTAAGCTCAGTAAGGCTTGTGTTATGGGTACTAGACGACGATATATATATAGATATAAATACTTAAATACATAGAAAATATCCAGGACTCAGAAACAAATATTCATGCTCATAACACAAATGTTTGTCCTTACCGGGATTCGAACCCAGGACCTCTTGCTTCGTAGGCAGGGTCACTACCAACTAGGCTAAAGCGGTCGTCGAAATGTTAACTGTTGTGTAACTATGTTAGGACTTAGACTTAAATGTAGGGAGGACTAGTGCCTCAGTAGGCTACCGTCCCATCTGTCGGCCAGCACGTCCAGGGCTGTTATATTCGCTACGCGCTAAAGCGGCTCACCACGCCGGTCAACAGTCACGAAACTAGACCTCTACCCACGCTTAGTTACTACGCATCGCGGTGTCAAGATATATTTGTGGGTGACCGTTGAGGTGAGCTTAAAACAAGTAACAGAAGAAGGGGGCCACGCTTGCGCACCGCAGTGTCACAGGGTAACCGTAACGCGTCCGCGTACATGCCGGAGCTTTAAGATTGAAATAAATTTGAAATCAAATTGCAAAAATCTTATCTCGAACCAAAACTGCCCCGTCCCTAGTCAGTGGCAGATCCCAAGGGCCCATAAATAATAATAAGTGTGACACCGCAAGGATCGCGTGGCTTAGCCGTTGCATTGTATTATTCTTATAGTGTTCATAAAACTGAATGGTTACGTCACACCGTCACAGTAAGTGTCCCCACTTAAGCGTTAAACAAGCAATACTTAGCGAACAATACAAGCAATACTTAGCGAACAATTTTATTATTAGACAACGAACGACCAAAGACAACTAAGACAATTCGAGCACGACAAATTTTCGACCTTAATGTATGGGCGCACCTGCTCCGACCCCATTAAATCAGGAAAAATCTTAACACCGCCATGTACGATATGAGCGTTCCGTGTACAGCGACATCTATCGGCAAATTAAGTAAACTATTCCGCGCGAGCTTAAAGTATGGAAGATGATTTTTATGGGATAATTCTTTATTGCGTACTTAAACCGATTTTCACCGTTTTTACTTTATTTGAAAGCACCTGCTTATACGGTTAAATTACAAATACAATACAAATACAAATATTCTTTATTGCTCACCAGACATAGTAAAATAAAAAAGAGGTAAGTTAAACATAAACAATGGTAGACAACAGGCGGTCTTATCGCTAAAAAGCGATCTCTTCCAGACAACCTTTGGGTGGTGGAGACGATGCAAGAAAAGATAAGATTTGAGTAGGTGAAAACAGAAAATAAGAACAACTTAACTATAAGAAAGACTATATACACTTACATAAATACATATATATATAAACCTACATACACATACAATAACTAAATGTCATAGAAACAGTATCACTTACAGCCGAAAACAAACAGCACACACCAAGTAGGAATGACTAGTTACGGAAAAGATAAATAGTAATCCTTAAGTCGAGTTTTAAAAATGGGAAGAGACTTAGCACGTTTAATCTCACTAGGCAAAGAATTCCACAATCGAACAGCTCGACAAGTAAAAGAATTGTTGTAAAATTTAGAGTTTGATTGAGGAACCCTCAGAAGCAACATCTGAGCACACCTTGCAAAAGAAAGAAATTTAAAGCGTTCCTTTAGGTAGCTGGGGGTTGCAGGGTTAAAAAGAATTCCATAAAGGTGGGCGAGAATGTGAGAGTTACGTCTGAATCGGATAGGAAGCCACTTGAGTTGAGAACGGAAACTGGATACGTGGTCATATTTGCGTAACCCAAATATGAACCTGATACATAAGTTTTGAATACGCTCAAGCTTGTTAAGTTGCTCCTCAGAGAGATCAATATAGGACACGTCTGCATAATCCAAAATAGGGAGGAGAAGCGATTGAGCAAGCGCAACTTTGGTAGCAATGGGAAGGAAATTACGAAGCCTTCTCAAAGAACCCACAGCTGCAAACATCTTCCTGCTAACCTCATTCATCTGTGGCACCCACGAAAGAGTGCGGTCCAAGATAACGCCAAGGTTCTTAACTTGCAGAGAGTACGGGATCAAAACGCCATCAAACAAAATCGGTGGGAGATTAGCATAGTCAACTTCAGAAATCATCTTAGCACTACCTACTAAATTACAAAATTAGTTCAGAAATTATTTAGTAATTTTTTTTCAATAACTATTCAACCTATTAATTTCAAAATAATTTTCCTAGAAAGTTTTTATAAAGTTCTACTGTTGAGATTTTTTTCATATTTTTAAACCATAGGTTAAAATGTTAGAGCGGGGGGACACATTTTTTTTAACTTCTGGAGCGCTTATCTCCGAAAATATTAACATTATCAAAAAATGATTATTGGAAACCCCTATTCATTTTTATATACCTATCCAACAATATATCACACGTTAGGGTTAATTTTAAACACTTTACGTATAGGGGAGGCACCCTAATAAAACATTTTTTCCACTTTTTATTTTACCACTTTGTCGGCGTGATTGATATACATATTTGTACTAAATTTCAGCTTTCTAGTGCTAACGGTTACCGAGATTATCCGCGGACGGACGGACAGACATGGCGAAACTATAAGGGTTCCTAGTCGACTACGGAACCCTAAAAAAAGGGTAAATGGTAGAATACTTAAGTATGAATAATACGTAAAACTAAATTCCACCTGGCGCTTCAAACGGTCATCATTTATATCCACCCAGATAACAAAGTTTCAGGAGAGTGCTTTTCATAACCTGCGTCAACTTGCTATCACGTGTTTCTAGTCTTTCTTGTACTATGACGGTGGAAAACAAGCAAACGGGCTGCCTGATGGGACCTGGACACCGTAACCTAAAAAGACGCTTGTAACTTCTGAGGAATCACAAGCACGTTGCCTACCCTTTATTGATATGAGGATGCGTTGTATTGATGGCTAGAGACGAACACAGTTCCATTACTCACCACACAGCCCATCCTCGAGTGGTATGGCGAACTTAGAGCGAGTTGCAGCCACTTGCGCTTACGCTAAATATGTCGCCGGCAGCTGTCATCCAAACTTGTCAAACTTTTAGATAAGATAAGATAAGATAAGATAATTATTTATGAACGCCACAGTAAACTTTTACACAGAACATATCAATATAACAACAAGCGACGCTAAAAGGAGCCCCCACTCAGCATATTCTGATACGTATTCTGATTTTAACGAACACCGCATAAGATTGTTTACCTACAGACAGTCTGGTGCAACCCAGCCCATCCTTACTCAGGGCCAGTAACACAACACCAACACATTCACATACCTACAGACAGAGAACGAAAAAGCATAGAATGCGAGCTCTTTACAAATTTCTACCCAAATATTCGAACTAAACGGCTGCCTGGCATCGTTTTTACACCCCGCCCCTATCCCCGCATAATGGCAATGGCTCCCATTATTTGGTGCTGTTGAGCCCATCGGTGGGCGGACTCGGAACCCTTATTAATAAGTGTAAGTCATATGCTTTAAAACATAATTTAAAATATAGTGTGTCGAAAAGCGAATCCATGGTTTTCAAGGCGGGAACCAAGTGCCCATCTCATGTCCCACCCATTCGCTTGAATGGCGAGCAGCTTAAGAGGGTTAACTCGTTTAAATACCTTGGGCACCTGGTAACCGACGACTTGCGCGACGATGCGGAGGGAGCGTAGGGCTCTGGCGATCAGAGGCAACAGGCTCGCAGGTTCAGTCGGTGTACAGCGCAAGTTAAAATAACGCTATTCCATGCGTACTGTACATCACTGTTTACCTGCAGCTTATGGTCGCGATACACGCAGCGCTCGCTCAATACATTGCGTTGTTCAATATAATGATGCGTTCAGGGTGCTGTTGCGGCTGCCGCGGCACTGCAGCGCGTCTGGCATGTTCGCGGACGCGCACGTCGACGGTTTTCATGCGACGCTGCGCAGGCGCTGCGCCGCGAAGCTCCGCAGACTCCGCGACAGCCGCCATACAGTAATAATGGCTCCGTCTTTTATATGGTACTTAGTTCCCCAGATAGGCTTCCTGGTTTACTTTGACCCTTAGGTCAAACAATCACGTGTATTCAAAGGACATTTATTGATCGCATTGAGATAATGGGTATAAGCTTTGAACACCAGACATAATGTGTAAAAAATATGGTTCGAATGATGTGCCTCATTTCATCTTTTTAATTAATCAACGAAAAAGAACAATAATGATATTGGAATTTCCACATACAATCAAACGTAAAGAAATGGACGAAAACATGAAAATAAAAGGTGATTTTGCCGGCCGGCTCTGCAGCCGCCAATTAGAGAAATGATCAAAGGGCGCTCATTCTTGTCCACAATTACACGGTGCCCGATATAATTAGTGGCTGAGAAAAGAGGGTCGTTGTGTCCTCGTGTATACCTACAGTACGGAGCGTGGAAATTGTCTGTAACTGTGCATTTATGTACGATTCTCACCGACCGGGCCGGGCTGGAGCGCGCCTGCGCGTTTTTTGCAAGTTGCCAAAGGAATTTGAAGCTTTAATATAGACGTTAAATTTCATATTTGAATGTACTTGCGGCCGGTCGGCTCCTCGCGGACGTGGACGGCTGTGTTCGGCTGCCGCCACATGTGACCGGCTCCGTCCGCCTTTTGCCTATTGCACTCTATTAAAATGCGGTCGGCTGCCGCCGGGTGCTAGCGCACCACCGTAGCGTTCCGAACGCGCGTTAGGTCGTCTAAATGTAATCTTTCTTTTCAAAAAGTGACATTTAGATCTCCCTGATGCGCGTACAATGCGTTCAGTGTGATATGTGATACACAGTTATCGGCTACCTTTTTAACCCCCGACGCAAAAAGAGGGATGTTTGTATCTGTGTGTCTGTGAATCTGTGTATCTGTCTGTGGTAGCGTAGCTCCCTAACGGATGGACCGATTTGAATGCGGTTTTTTTTGTGTCATAGACAATTTTTATCCCGAGTGTTCTTAGCCATGCAAATCTGTTGAGCCGTTTTTGAGATATTGGACTATGAAAGAAAATGAAAACGTCGGGGGCTTTTCAACTTTTCTAAGTTATAGTTATTCTTTAAGAATTTTAGCTATAAGATAAACTAGTTGACAATTCATAAGTAATATTGTAGCCATTGCCAACCTTAACACCTTGCATACAAAGTCTTGTTTGGTTTAACGGAATGAAAGAAAATAGGACGTTTTGAAAATAATCTACTGCTGAATACTCCAGTAAACTACAGAAGATGGTTTCATAAAAACAAATGAACGCACACTCCTTTTATTAGGTCTTTATTCGCTTCTATTGCGTTGACTTAGGGGTGATAATTGAATAATTTAGACGGCATTTGTACGAAGTATGTTATAGGCATTTATATGTTTGTATCTAATACACCTTATCTCCGTGATTTAGAAATGATTTTTCAATAATGTAGCTTAATGGAGTGCGTGCCACAGAGTCGTTACGAGAAGTTCTTTAATCTTTTAATTAAGGTGTTCCATAATTTCATACGAATAGATAATGGAACACATGAGGGGTGAATAATGATTTCATGAAACATAGCTGCCTGAATAGAAATTAGGATCTCAAAGTTATTTTAGGAATGTAAGTTAATCCAGCCTTAAGGTAAGTAGTTTCTTAACCTTTTAAATTATGTGAGGAAAAGTACTTACAACCAGCAATTACCGACATGATCATCATATCAGCCGAAAGAAGTCCACTGCTGGGCATAGGCCTCCCCCAAAGAGTGCCACAATGCCCGGTCCTGCGCCACCCGCATCCAGCGGACTCCCGTGACCTTTACCAGGTACCTTGGTCGCCACTTGAGAACCTTTCCGCCCCACAACGCGACGGCCGTTTTTCTACGTACAATGTGCCCCGCCCGCTGCCACTAAGTTTAGCGAATCGGAGGGCTAAATCCGTATAATATAACTTGGATCTGCTGCGGATAGCCTCATTTCTGATTCCATCCCGCAGAGAAACTCCAAGCATAGCCCTCTCCATTGCCCTTTGGATAACTTAGAGCCTTCTTATGAGGGCTTACAGTAAGCGACCACGTTTCGGTGCCATACATACAAAATCCTTCTTCAAACTTAGGAAAAAAAATATTCAAGACCGCATTCAAACCTGCAACCTCCGGGGGCATACCCGGGCAGTCGCTCTAACCAACTGAGCCATCGGAACCGTGCTCACTCCGTATTTTTTTTAACCAATTCCATTGTATTACGCCTTACGGAGGCGTGCAGTGAATTACTTGATTCTGATGTATATATATCGAAAAGATTGCACGGAAGATATTTATCTAGCCATACAACGAGGTAATGCGGCCAGCGTATTGGGAGCCCTGCCGCAGGTGGACCTTTTGGATGGCGTATTATTTTTAACCGACTTCAAAAAAGGAGGTTCTCAATACGGTTGTTTTTTCTTTTTTAAGGTTCCGTACCCAAAGGGTAAAACGGGACCCTATTACTAAGACTTCACTGTCCCGTCCGTCTGTCCGCCTATCTGTCTCCAGGCTGTATCTCAAGAACCGCGATAGCTAGACAGTTGAAATTTTCACAAATCATGGATAACAGTTGCCGCTATAACAACAAATACCAAAAACAAAAAAAAACAAAAAAGGGAGGCTCCCATACAAGAGACGTGTTTTTTTTGCCGTTTTTTATAGATAATGGTACCGAACCCTTCGTGCACGAGTCAGTCTCGGGGGTGTTGGTATTGTATTGCGAAACTATATATTATCTGTAGCACTGACCTTTCAAGTGTCAAATTCAGACAGCTCTGTAGATATTTTCCCTCGTTCTCAATAATAGGGATGACGACTAAGATTTTTTTATGATGTCATTCGAACCAGTTTTTGGAGAGGAACAAATGTTTCTATGGGAATAACTACAATTAAATAACATAAATACCCAAAAAAATGAACAAAGATTTACCTCGCTGGCGGTAGCGAAAAACGCTCCATACTAATAGACAGCTAATTGTGACGTCACAATATTGTTAGTACAAAGTATCGTAGTATGGAAAATCAGGTAAATTGTTGTTTCGGAAGCGAAAAACTGCGTTTAAGTACATAGTTGTCGTACAATTTTGTTTCTATAAAAGCGCAAGGATTCTATTGGTAACTTTAAATTTACCCTTGGACAATAAAAAAAATGCATATTTTTTCTGAACTTTCAAGGTTCATATCTTTTTACGATTTTAACCATATTTTATAATGTATACTTTATTACGATAATTCGATGGTTTACTATACATTTAGCATCATTACGTTATCAATTTGAACATGAGTCGTCATGCCTATTGTACTCGTCTGTAATAAATCTTCTTAAGAAATATATCAAGTTATAAACTCATCAAGTGTGATTGTATTTCCACGCCCGGGTGTTGGGCGACTTGGCCGGTTTTTTTAAATGTTTGTTACCTCAGAACTCCGTCATTTATGAGCCGATTCGTACATTTTTTTTCGTTTGTAAGTAAGTACTTCCAGCTGGTCCCATATTTTTCAAAAATCCAGTTGGTTGCTGGGATCCATGAGGAACTGAGAGAACTCCTCAATTACATTAGGCACGCGTGTAATGATTTCGGTATTTTCTATTAGGAAGTGTTTTTACACCCGGAAATCATATTTTTTTTGAAGTGGAATTGATGATGAAGACCACAGATGAATTATAGAATTCCTCAATGGTATGTCACAGATTCTGATATGATTCTGTTGAAATAGCAACTAATGAAGTGCCAAAAGGTGATCCTTGAGGAACCAACGGAAGTCCTCAAAAATATTATCGGGCCACAATGAGCGATTCGGTTTTCTACTTTAATAATCAACGACATGCTCTCAGAAATCAGTTCATGTGGTAAATTCGAAAAGAAATGTGGAAATGTTCACGTAGCTTGGCGGAGTACTAAATTGAAGTCGATTAGAACTTTGTTTTTAAAGTACTTAAATTAGTTTTTAGTATTCAGGTAAGTTTTTTATTTGTTGTTTCAATTTAAGTCGCTTGGCGAC
This sequence comes from Epinotia demarniana, assembly GCA_945867215.1. Classification (NCBI taxonomy): domain Eukaryota; kingdom Metazoa; phylum Arthropoda; class Insecta; order Lepidoptera; family Tortricidae; genus Epinotia; species Epinotia demarniana. Next base: position 4,133,098 of record OX244278.1, on the reverse strand, counting down.
CCAACTCAGCTCGGATGAAAATACGGAGAAAACAAACTTTCCGTTACCAAGACCGTGGTTGCAAATGTATACAAATATTGCTCGTTGAATAGTATCGGATAGGAGAGGATATTGTTCACGTTTTTTTATATTCTATATAAATGTTCTATTTACATCATCAATGATTAACATTCTGCGAGAATTGCGTAAACACAACCAAATGAAGATTAAGAATTCGTTTTTTTAACACAATAATTTACTTTCTCTTTGAAAATCTTCCCCAATAGTAGATTGTATGACAAGGGTCTAAAGTAAGCCATACTACCACAAGATGGATATCTTCCCGAACGAAGTGAGGGGAAATAGTTCGAGGGGTAATATGGCTTTTAGACCAGAGTTATACACTGTACTTTTCACTTCGAATGCGAGAAAATAGTAAAAACAAAGATTATCCATCCACAATCAACAATTGTACCAAGGCGCCATTCTTTTAAACTGCTTTGACACAGATACAAAATATTCACACCACGAATAAACGCCTCTGACGCCGCCGTCTAAACGGCCGAGCGCGGCGGACAGCATACGCGGGGCATAACTAGGACAAGGCGAGATAGACAGCAGTCTACCCCGCTCAATTTTCATAGCTTATGTCATGTATGGAGTCAACCACGCGCGCTTGAACGTTTGGACGGAGCTATAGTCGGTCAGAGGCGGAATTAGGGAATTTAAAACACCTAATGTTTGAATTGAATTCTGTTTCGTGATTGGTCGATTTTAATGTCTAGCTGTATTCTGGTTACAAATACTAATGTTTTTTAAAGTTGATGTAATATTGAACTGTTGTGATTGGTCAAATTAAAATGTTTTATAAATCATAAATATGTGTACATATTTTCCCTAGGGGCTAAATGTACTACTTTAGCCCCGCTTGCCAAGTCTAATATGACGCACTTTTTGAGCATGAGAAGTGAAAAGTTACTTGTCTTTTGTAAGGCCTAAATCTAAGGAAAGGTATCTAAAGGTTGTAATGTAACTGTTTCCACAAGATTTGTGGTTCGTCCCATGGGAAGCTAAGTTTTACAAGTTTCTAGCCGTGTAATTTACGAGCTACCTACCAAAGTTTCCCAACTTTAACTAATAAATCGAGCACACATTAAGTAACGTATCATTATCCTTATCACAAAGCTAGGGTCTTGTCGGTCGAGTATTGTCCAACTTTTACATTAAGCCCTTAATTTTTTTTTGCAAGATTAAACTTTGTTTTCTTTTGTTTCTTCATGTAAGATGTTCTAGGTCTTGCCCTCTTCCTTTTTGGTCTCTATCTTTTCCCCTGTTACTAGGTATTTTAATCCAGTTATTTGACGTAGAATTATGTCATAGGGTAAATCGCCAATAACTGGCCACCCTTCAATAACTCTGAACTCTGTTCCTCTACAAACAAAATTCAATTTAGTATAAAATGGATTCTATTTTAAGTGAGGTTACCAAGAGTTCATTGTAGTCCACGATCACGCGAAAACTTTGAAAATAAGTAGGTACGGTACAGTCAGCGTCAAATAGTTAGTAGCCGGTAAACGTCCTTATTACTGTAAGAACCTTATTCTTAGGGTGTCTTACGAAATATTTGGCTACTCCGGCTGCTGCTAACTATATGACGCTGACTGTACACGACATAGCTATCGAGCGACTTGTGATCCAGGGAAAGGTCGAGGGCACCAGACCGCGAGGCGGACCCCCTATCATGGTTGGCCTTATCACGCGATAAGTGACAAGATAGAGCATCCGTCTCGTTCTATCGACGGTGTCAGCCAGTGACGGACGCTCTATCGTGGCACTTATCGTGTGATAAGGCCGACCATGTTGTTCTAGTGATGACGATGAATGAATTCTTTCTTTCTTTCTTGATATGGGGTCAGGTCACTAATGAGATGGACAGACCAGATTAAAGCTGCAGTAGATGCATCTCTACACGCAAGCATAAGGACGGCGACTGTCAGGAAGGAATGTCGTTTTGAAACTTGCTACCAAAACTTGAAATGATAGCAACGACCACTCCGTCAAGAGTGAAAACGACGAGGAAGAACGATACAGACGAAGTACCTTCAGTCACAGAATAGATAATAAGTACAAGTACAGAAGGGACACTCCTTTGATCTTTACAAAAGGTGATTTTTTCACAGCCAAAATTTTAAAATGTATGGGCCTCTGACGTCGCCGACGTCCATCGCTACAAGTACATGCCGGTTCCTCAACGTTGGGGCACCGGCATGTACTTGTAGCGATGAACGTAAATCGCGGAGTGTACCGCGCCTGCTTCGGTGATAAAATATTTTCCACACGCCAAGTGGTTATCATTCTTATGTTCTTGTCATAAAGACGTTGGCAGGGAAAAAGATTTCTTTCTGGCTTTGACACGTTAATTCATGCTGATAAAGGACACAGCACAATGATGGAAAATAGGTCCAGTCAATAGCACGATATATCTAAAAGGGTTCTTTAACGTCTCATTGAGGCTGACATTGTCACCAGGAGTGTTCAAAAGCCTCTTTAAAATATAAGATCAAAATAAAGTCTCATAAATTTAAAACTACCGCTATCGAACTATTTTCAGGCCAACTTTAAATTATCTAAAAGGGACCTCTCGTAAATTTAATATGAGTGGCCTTTTACTTGGAGAATTTATCGCTGGAAGATTCAATGCACAACTTTCGTAACATCCTGTAACTCGTTCAACAGTGGAAATCAAATCTAATGAGAAAGGAATACAGTGCACATTGAAACGGGCTGATACTGAACTGGTGTTGTGGAGTTTAGTTGGCTATGCTAGTTTCACGTGGTCTCACTGTTGTGGAACAAATAAACAGACTTAGGTATATGTGGGATTATTCTAGACCTTATTAGGTATCTTAAATGTCATCCCCTTAAGTCAATCGATCGAGATTCGATTCAAGTCAACCACGCACCCTTGACAGAGACGCGCTTATGCCTTCCGCGCACGAGACAAAGAGAAGCAACACTCTTCGGGATTCGCTTTTTTGGACTTTCGATAAATACCTACCTAAGTTAGTGAAGTTTTACTTATATTTTGATTAAGTGATATTTTAGATGAGATATGATTGTCTTAAAAAATGTATTGTTTGAGCCGACTGAGCAAAGTAAATCAAAGAACGGACTTTGGATTTTTTGCTATCGAGGAAATTATTGGCAATCATGTATCGATTAAATCACAAAAACAATCATATAGTCAAGAATCCTATATCTGAAAATCAAACCCTATTGCTTCGTAATCTACTCAGAACGGCGTTCCAAAGCACGCGATAAATTACAATGCACCCCCTTAATATCTATCGGTCCAACACATCCACAATAGCCACGTGGCACACACAATACCTATATACTTTACTCGACTAGCAACTCTATTGATATATAGTCTGTTTTAAATATAAAATAAACACAGTAAACCTGCGTGCAATCTACCATATTGGTTCGAAATTCATGCCGGTGACTATACAAAGCAATTGTAGCTAAAAGAAGTCCCTGAATCAGAGCGGTAATAGAGCACGCGATTTTCAATCTGTAGTGTGTGTGTGTAGGACATGGGTTCGACTCCCGGCTGGTACAAACGCCAACACAGTTAACTGACCATCCTGTTTTTATATTGAACCTTATTACAATTAAAGTGCACGGAAGGTCAGTAAACTGTGTCGGCGATGGTTCAACTGGGATTTAAAAAAATGTACAAAATATCAACAGTATTTCAGTGAAGGGTAAACATCGTGATGGAAACCGGCCCCGTCCCATACGGTCTAGTTTTCCCTCTGTGTCAGAAGGTCAGGCGGGGTCAGGGGGTCAGAGGGTCAGGTGGTGGTGGTGGTTTTCTAATCAGGGTATTAGGTGTCAAAGCGAACCCTCGGATAGCCGGGACAAAGCTAAAATGATAGTAATGAGAAAGGGCAAAATTTTATAAATTACTTGTATTGTGCTAGTAGTTAGATCACAAATCTTCCACTTGTCCAGTGTAGAACAATGTTGGATGCAGGTACCGCAAATTGTAGTAAGTGAAGACGGCCACGTCACCAAAGAAATGGACAGCTGAAAACGACATCAACATTTTGTATCGTTAACATCATATTTCATATCAGCCGACTCCCCATATTCACTGCTGGACATAGGTCTTCCGTGAAGAGCGTCGAAGTGACCGGTCCTACGCCACCCGCTTACAGCGGACTCCCGCGACCTTTACCACACCCCCTATGTTTACAAATAAATATGTTCGGCCGTATTCATAATCGTCCTGCAAGCCTGTTTTAACTAAAATGACGTTAAAATTCATTTGTCCTGATCTGTCACTTCGACATTTGTGTTCGTAAGAAAGGGACAAAGCACATTTTATTTAGCAGAGGCATTTTAAGTTTTATGAATAAGGGGGTTTGTCTTTGACTGTGCTCCTTAGCAAGTTCTATAACTTCCATAGCGACTGTGTTACGGCCCGGCCACGGCATTGCAGCGCGGCAAGCGTTTTATCTGTGCATTGCGCGGTCGTGACGTGCAACGCACTGTGGTTAGCTGGGATCACACGCAATGCATTAGAAAAACCGCTGCCGCTACCGCCGCCGCTCGAAGTCGCGGCCGGGCCGTTACGGGTACTAGACGAAGCGATTATATATATTTATTAGATATCAAATAATCGATGGTTTGTAACTTGTGTTATCATTATTACTGTTAATTAATTTAGTATGTGTTCTGTCAAAATAAGCATTTATATACACATACTTTTAATGTAATAAAGAGGCAGTCTGTTAGATTGTAGCTTTCTATGTTTGTATGTAAAAAGGGTCATATCCGGAACAATTATCTGAATTCAAAAAAAATTGCAACTACGTATCATTAGAATGGGCTTTCTGGATTGACAAGTCTTATATAATTGAATTAAACATCCTGTATGAAACAAGTCTTTCAACCTAACCGTAAAGCGTTGCAGTTTATTCAAAACTGCATTTGCATATTCACAATATGATGACATTAACCCCTATTATACTTGCAACGCTTACGAAAACGTAATATATTCCTCACTAGGGCTAGACTAACCGTACTTAATTATTCAATTTTAAACCCAGTACCTAAGATTCCATATAACAGGAGACCATAAGTGCATAACTATGGAGTGCATAATATTAGGTATCAAATTTGTGGATGGTATCCACGCTGCGCTCCAAAACTCACTGTCGATGTAACTTGGAAGTCAGCCAAGTTGAAGTGGAACTGGGCTGGTCATGTCTGCCGCATGCAGTTAACTGTGGGTCAAGCACGCTACTGAATGGCAGCCCGACAGCTCGGAACAGTGACGCGGCAGACCTCGTCGGCGATGGCGAGACGAGTGTACGATTCCCACCGAACGGGCCGGGCCGGGCCGCCTGACGCCACGTCGCAACGGGTGCGCGAGCACCCGGCGGCAGACGACCGCGTTTTAATAGAGTGCAGAAGCCAAAAGCCGGACGGAGCCGGTCACATGTGACGACAGCCGCCCGCAGCCGTCCACGTCCGCGAGGAGCCGACCGGCCGCAAGTAGGTACATTCAGATATGAAATTAAACGTCTAAATTAAAGATTCAAATTCCTTTGTACAATGCGCAAAGGCGCGCTCTTGACCGGCCCGGTCGGTGGGAATCAAACATAGACTCTTTTTAACAGATTGGCCAGGGATTGCTCCGAATCGGTAGCATTGGAAAAAGTGGGGGGGTGCCTTTGCCCAGCAGTGAGACACTACAGGATCAGCATGATTATAACCTAAGGAGGCCGAGCCTCGGCGTAGCGTCGTCAATAAAAGCAGGAAATACGGCAATCTCGCCACCTCCATAGTTAATAACATGGAAAAGTTCAATGGCACATAGTTCATTCTTCATTGCACCCATCAACCCTTACAACCATACTCATCATTCATACACAGGATCAATTATTCATTCAGTAATCACTTATTACCATACAGTAATCGCGGATTCAGTCACCCGTATCCTTCGCGGGGACTGTTTCTGGTAAAATCAAAGTAATAATAATAAACGGCAATCAGAAAAGTGTCTGGTAAGATAATGGTGAAATAGGGTATTTACCTATTCCGAGTAAAGTAACAACCTCGAGCACGCATGCGTCACTCAATATAAATGGATTATTGGCCGAAACTGCGGAATCTGAAAACAAAATGCAAAATAAAAGAAGGAAATGAGAAACACGGTACCTATCGCTAGAGAGTACCTACCTACGCACCATTGCGATTAGTAGTAGTATTTAAAATCTGTTTGAGTGTTATCATTGTAACCTATCGCAAACACAACATTTTCTTGACCGAATTTAGTCTAACCGAAAACTATCATATTTTCATAAGTTTCATAACTTCTCCGAATAAGCCTATGCAATTCATTACTTTTGAGGGTTCCGTTCCTCAAAAGGAAAAAAACGAAACCCTTATAGGGTAGTGACCAGGGACGCCGCCCGCTTCCCTATGATGGCGTGGGACCCATCCGTGCGGGCCTCCGCGAACATACCTGACGCACTACAATATCGTGGCAGCCCCATCAGCATCCTAAACGAGTTATTATATTGTTCACCCTTAAGGTGTTCAGGGTCCGTTGCGTATACTTGACCCACAGGCTGCACGTGTAGAAGTTTTGGCAGAATGCCTTGAAAAGATATATTTTTATTTCATTAGTAAGTACAGCGTGCAAAGCCATTGCCAAAGTTAAGGGCTTTAAAGCCTAATTTTTGGTTGAACTCTGAATCCGCATAAACGGCGTCGCCTCTTCTATAATTCTATGCGATAAATAGTTATTTGTGTCACAAGGGAGCAAAATAGTATATTTACGGCGAGGGCGGTGTATTGAATCCTGAGCGTAGTGTGGGATACAAGTGTTTACGCCCGAGACGAAAATAATTTTGCTAACGAGTGACACATACTATTTTTCACACCGACTATGAGGAAATTTAAAAAAAGCTATTGTTAAAATATATCTAAATTATCTTAATTTTTATTACTAATTTTTAAATATTACGAAATATTTATAAATTTTTGTACAACGTTGTTAGAGTTAAAACTTGAAATATGTTCGTTTTGAATCGACTACGATGAAATTACAATCGATTATTTTATTAACATCTGTGTTCAATTGGCACATTGCGTACAAATGCTCCAATGCCAATGTATAAATTAAAAAAGCGGCCAAGTGCGTGTCGGACCACGCACAACAAGGGTTCCCTATTAAAAAGGTCGTATCCTTACTGAAATCATATGGCACTTACATCCTTTTCTTTAAGTAAGGCGGTTTTTTAGAAATATCTCGAAAACCTTTGAACCGATCTTGTTCAAAACAATTTGCATGATTTTTTTCATATTTTTAACCGACTTCAAAAAAAAGGAGGAGGTTCTCAATTCGGTTGTAATTTTTTTTTTTTTTTTTTTTCAATGTTTGTTACCTCAGAACTCCGTCATTGATGAACCGATTCGGAAAATTTTTTTTGTTCGTATGTATATACTTCCAGGTGGGTCCCATTTTTTTCAAAATTCAGTTAGATGATGGGATCCATGAGGAATTGAGGGGACTCCTCAATTTTATAAGGCACGCGTGTAGTGATTTTGGTATTTTCTGTTATAACTCGTGTATTTACATCCGGAATCATAAATTTGGTGGCGAGGAATTGATGATGAAGACCACAGATGACTTATCGAATTCCTCAATTATGTACTTAAAAATGGGACCCACCTGGAAGTATATACATACGAACAAAAAAAATAATTTTCGAATCGGCTCATCAATGACGGAGTTCTGAGGTAACAAACATTGAAAAAAAAAAAAAAAAAAAAATACAACCGAATTGAGAACCTCCTCCTTTTTTTTGAAGTCGGTTAAAAATAGAAGGTAAGGTACACTCAGGTAATTCCGAAAAGTGGGTAATTCCGAAAATTACTAATACCGCGGCTACATTATTTGCTCTGGCAACACTCCCTATATGAAGTTCAATTCTTGATAATCTAATCTTTAACGCTTTGCCTTAAGGTTCAACTGGTAGAAAATGCGATATGGCATTAAGTCCCGCTTTTGTACGATTAATAAAATATGTAGGAGGATATGAAGTAAATAGAGTTGCTTTTTAACGAATTCAAAAAAAAGGAGGAGGTTCTCAATTCGATTGTATTTTTAACCGACTTCAAAAAAAAGGAGGAGGTTCTCAATTCGGTTGTATTTTTTTTTTTTTTTTTTTTTCGATGTTTGTTACCTCATTGAAATACACGGTTCAAAAGTTAGAGGGGAGGGGGACACAATTTTAGTGACTTTCGGGGCGATTATCTCCGACTCTATTCACTTAATCCAAAAAATTGCTTAGAAACCTTATATTTATTTTGAAAGGCCTGTCGATTGATGTACAAGTGGGCTTGCAATGAAAAAATAATTTTTGACTTTCAGTTTTATGTATGGGGTGCACCCCTAAAAAAAAACTTTTTTAGTAATTTCATTACAAAACTATGTAGCGGTTAACAAAATACACCCTATCCTCATTTTTTTATTCAAATACACCTTATGGTTTTAGAGTAAAATGCCTGTGACATACTGACGGACAGACAGACAGACAGACAGACAGACAGATATGACGAATCTATAAGGGTTCCGTTTTTTGCCATTTGGCTACGGAACCCTAAAAAGTAGCTTGAACAGAAAAGTAGCGTTTTGGTCCCTCTCGTCGTGGAGCAAAACTTACTTTTCCGAATGAAAGGTGTGAAAAACATATTATAGTACATAAACATATTATAGTGCATTAACTTATTATAGTACATAAACATATTATAGTACATAAACATTTTATAGTACATAAACATAAGCCACTGCCCACTGAAAAGAGGATTTTTGTTTTACTGACTGACAATGACCCGGCTACTCTAATAGAAACTTGTCGGGCTTTCATTTCATATTATTGCGTGCTGAATAGAATACGCATGCTATGTACAAAGAAGGTTGCGTATAGCGATCCTACTTTACCTTTCTCTATGGAAAGTAGAGCGAAATGCATTTTCAGAACTGATAGAATCACGACATAAGCACTTAAACTCGTAGCAGCCACAATACGAATCTGGAAAAAGAGAATAAATTAGTTTCTACAAACATTTCATTTCTGGTGCAAGCTTTTATTGCCAATGCCAACTGTAATTATTAATCTCATATATTTTATACGCAATACATCTTATGATTAAGTCGGCTTAAAAATAATTACAACGTTACCTACTTAAACTTTAGGTGTTACTTTAAACATTGGATTGATACTAAAGGAGTATTTTTATAACATTAAAATCTTAGGTTCAGTGAGTGTGTGAGTAGCTGCCATTTAGTCAGCAGGGGGTGGGAATACATTAGTATAACAAAAGTTTGAGCTTCAAAGCCCCATCACACAAATGGACTGGACACATGGAATGGAAGTTGAAAAAAAAATTCATAAACCCATAATATTTTTGAACAAGCTATCCAACGATACCCCACACCACAACCACAGCAGTTTAACGAGGAATAAAATTAGACCGCCACTCAGCTTGTGGACGGTCGAATAAAATTTTCATAATATTAGGGAATAATACAGCAGGACAATCCAATTTCATCCAAAACGTATTAAGTAAATCATAAACAGGGCTCACAATGTCTCCATATTATTACTTACAAACTATACTGGGTAATGACTCTGTGAGATATCGGATTAACGAACCTCAAAATTTCACGAGAATCTGTTGAGAAATACGACCTGTAGAGTCGGACCGGACAGCAGGACACCGGACAAGCGATTTTCGGCCCATCATCATCATCATCATCATATCAGCCGAAAGACGTCCACTGCTGGACATAGGCCTCCCCAAAGAGTGCCAAAGTGACCGATCCCGCGCCACCCGCATCCAGCGGACTCCCGCAACCTTTACCAGGTCATCAGTCCACCTTGTCGGGGGCCTACCCACGCTGCGTCTTCCGGTACGTGGTCGCCACTCGAGAACATTTCCGCCCCAACGGCCATCGGTTCTACGTGCTATGTGCCCCGCCCACTGCCACTTAAGTTTAGCGATCCGGAGGGCTTTATCGGTTACCTTGGTTCTGCTGTGGATAGTCTCATTTCTGATGCGGTCACGCAGAGAAACTCCCAACATGGCCCTCTCCATTGCCCTTTGGGTGACTTTGAGCCTTCTTATGAGGCCCATAGTAAGCCCATAGTAGTATATTTTCGGCCCAAGTTGAAGCTAATTTCTAAGGAACCAACTTACCTACCCACATGATCTTACGGTTGTCTTTGGCCAGGGACACTAGCAGCATCACCCCACATAACATGAGAGTCGTCAGTCCGAAGAAACTTGATATGCTAATTACTGTAAAAAAACAATGCCATTTTAAAGAGCGGTAGTTAGCTACGTGGTAGTTTTTGAGTATTCAAATTATTAAGAACCTGACAAGGTTTTTTGCCATAAGTCAATGGTGTGCACAAAGCGCTTTTTAACCGACTTCAAACAAAAGGAGGAGGTTCTCAATTCGGTTGTATTTTTTTTTTTTATGTTTGTTACCTCAGAACTCCGTCATTGATGAGCCGAGTCGATTTTTTTTTGTTTGTATGTATATGCTCCAGGTGGGTCCCATTAAAAAAAAAACAGATGATGGGATCCATGAGGAATTGAGGGAACTCCTCAATTTTATTAGGCACGCGTGTAGGAATTTTGGTATTTTCTATTATAACTCGTGTATATACATCCGAAAATGATAAATTTGGTGGCGAGGAATTGATGATGAAGACCACAGATGACTTCTCGAATTCCTCAATTATGTACTTAAAAGTGCAAAAGTACGTCACAGGTTCTGATAAGATTCCGTTGAAATAGGAACTAATGAAGTGCCATTGGTGATGTTCTTGGGGAATCGACGGAAGTCCTCAAATATTATCGGCCCACATACAGCGATTCGGTTTTTTTCTATAGTAATCAATGCATTTGCTCTCGGAAATCAGTTTATGTGGTAAATTGCAAAAAAAATGTGGAAATGTTCTCGTGGCTTAGCGGAGTACTAAATTAAAGTCGGTTAAAACTATGTTTTTAAAGTAAATTATTGAGTTAGCTGACAGTGACAGAGCTACAGTTACCGCCACCGCTAGTAATAGTACAAGCTTTGCTTAGTTTGGGACTAGGTCGATCTGTGTAAGATTGTCCCCTAACATTTATTTATTCATTTTATAAGCGGTGGCTGCTGCGGCAGCAGTGTGCCCACGGAATACTATTAAATAGTTCTTTGCCCACGGTCAGCGCGGCTAGCACAACTGACGCCGCGCCGCGATGCGAGTAGAGAAAGATCTCCTCCTCCTTTATTTTCACGGTGCGAGTGACACAGGAAACGCTCCGTCGCGCGCGAAGCGGCGGCTCTCTCCGTAATTTCGTCGCACGGCGCAAGTACACGCCTACTTGTTTCAGCCGGTATATTAGCGCGGCTATACCATTATTCATATTTAAATTCAATGAGTCCCATTGCATTGCGATTGGAATTAAACATTCCATGAATAAGTAAATTAACTATTCTCGAAAAACGGCACGCATGCGTTCTATCGCAGTGCGTTGCATGCGATAGAGAGGGATGGCCACATTTAGGGTCGTTCGGCATAGCTAATCAGAGCATTTGTTAACAGAGTACCTTCTGTACATAGTACTATTATTTTTTCATCACACTTGCTCGTCAACGGCGTTTTTACTTGCGTGCGTACATCGCAGAGCATTTATAGCCGTTTTACCTCCCACGGGATGTTAAGTTTAATTTTAAAATATAGAACCCACTCATACTTCACTTCGGACTGAGGATGTTTCCAATCAGCCAAGGTGTATTTCATATCTTCAAAAGTTTGCGACAACCAACTTTTAATATATATAAAAAAAACATATCTATTAAATTTGACTGCAATTCAATGTTTAATATGTAGTTAAGTGTCTATGTAAAACGTTTTAAGTGTTTTTTAAATCGTGGCTGTATACCTCAAGGGTCTTTGCCATATACGCGCCTCACGTCAAGTTCAACAAAATGGACGACTGACATGTTGCAGTTTTTATTACGATTTGCATTAATTTCTTCTAAAATGTATTTGTTTCCTCTCAAATGTGATGAAAAATATTGTGTACCTATAACACGGGGGCGTAAGAATATTGCAAACTCGAGTCATCAAAAGCCCTCCGCCTTCGGCGTCGGGCTTCTGATAGACTCTTGTTCGCAATATTGCACTTACGCCCCTCGTTAAACAATGTACTAATTCTGTGCCACGATGTATCATGCGTGGGGGCAAGAAATTGGAACGCGGCAACCCGCAGCAAAATAGTAACTGAGCAGGCGCACCCTTGTATAAAAACAGAACGGAACTTTATACATACTTGCAGAAGTGGGTAGCACATGTATTTTGCATTTAGCATATGTGAATAGAAAAAATAAAGGTAAGGGTTTAGCAAAGGGTACGCAGGACTTCGTCGTTGGGACATCATTATGACACATTTTATATGGGTATATTCGTCTATCGTTTAGAATGACGCCAGACTAAGCATTTTTATTTGAAATACTTTTCTCTTAAATCAAGAATGGCTGAGATATTAGACGAATCGCGTTGGCGAAACAGGATTAGGTAAGGTTCGTTAGTTACCTTCAGATACCCTTCAGAGTTAAGAAAAAAAATGTTTGCAAATGCTGCCATTCTATTACTTATTCTGTGCTGCTACGATATTAGGGGTTGGTCTCAGACGGTCCTGAACGAAATTTGCCTAGTTGGAGTTTTGCCCACATTGCAATTTGACCACCGAGGATTATGCCTAAAACGCAAAATGCCTATATCACATTTTCGTGGCTCCTATTTCTGGTCTGTTTGCCCTTCGGGCACCTGAAGAAACCTAACGAACCTAACCTAAAATGTGATGTAGGCATTTTGCGTTTTAGGCATAATGCTCGGTGGTCAAACTGCAATGTGGGCAAAACTCCAACTAGGCAAATTGCGTTCAGGACCGTCTGAGCCCAACACGATATTAGCACTTTGGATATTTTTTTCTAAGTCCTTTCTTGCGTACCCTTTGGTACAACCTACCCGAAAAAAGTAAATAATAACGTGTAAGAACTACTTACTTTTAGACCCCTCTGTTCCATAAAGTGTATCATATTTAGTCCTATGCGCCGTCACAAACGCTACCAAAACCACACTAAGAAAGATCTCCACAATTCCAACAACCAGAGCCATGGGCCTAAGCTGTCTGACTAGAGCAGGGCTATAAGCCGTACAGGGCTGGTGCCAAAACTTGCGACAACCACGCTTATTACAAGGCTTGAAGGGACATCTTCGCCTGACTATGTCTCCGGTAATTTCGAATTTTGTATCACCCATCCGTTCCGACACTTTCGCGCGCTGCGCATTTATTTCAACGGAATTCTGGCTTTGCATTTTACTGCGATTTTATAAGTTATTCTAGAATTTAATGCTTTGATGTTGAAACGACTCTTTTGACAGTACCTATTCGATAAAAAAGTTTCTGTCATTATATAAAACTTTGTAGTTGTGAAACGCTCTGTGAAGGTACAGTTTGTAAAATTCCTAATTATCTACGCACACTCCATGTTCCTGGGACACATTATGTCAGCACGGCCTCAGACGGTCTTCCTAATTTATTTCTTGATTCAAGTAATATTTTGTCTGCGTATCACAGGACGAGAGATGACTGCGAGGTAGAATCCGTCTCTTTCTAATTAGAACCCTGAGAAAGAGATGGATAATAAATGTATGTAGCCGCGACACAACTCGTGGGCCGACCTGCACGTCTATCATGGGACGGCGGCGACATATCTACTCTCGATTTTTCTCGCACTATACCTCTTGTTGTGAATGTTCTAATAAGAGATAGTGCGTGTGAGACGGATAGTGCGAGAAATATCGGGAGAGCTCGCGCGCCGTCGCTGTGCTGAGCGTTTTAAAATGATGTTAGGATGATTATCACACAATTACCTATAGTAAGAAAATGCTTTGGAGAACCAAATTACCTAATAGTTCTTTGAATGAGCCTACGATATACCTAAATGTAGGGTTCAATTTACTGCATGGAGTTACGTTTTTTCGAGTGTTTTTTATTAGGGTGAAATCGTAAGGTAAAATAACATTAGCGCATTTGAAATGACGGGTTCTTCGAACGTTATAATATTGTAACTGCATTTAAAAATAAAAAATACTTTATATAGCAGCATACACCTTTCTAACTGAAATTCCCTATTTACAATTCCTGAAAAAAAAACACACAATCATACTTTAAAACACCGGTGCAGGATACTTAATGCTATACAGCGATTGTATTTCCAAAAAGTAATCTAAACCCTGACCAATTTTATATTAGCCCTACGTAGAACTTTGCCGTAACAAGCCAACGTATTTACGTCACTATATGATCGAATTCATATATCATTATGATCACATATGATTACGTAGAAATGTAGGGCTAATATAAAATTGGTCAGGGTTTATACCTTAGGTTTATACTTGTATTGTAAAGAAGAAAACTCTGTGAGATTGTAGCTTTGTAAGTTCATAAGTTCCTAAGTAATGGGTAAACTCTGGAACCGCTTATCCGACTTCAAAAATTTGCACTTGCGTGTAGAATGGCCTTATTTATCTATTTATTATTACTTACTATTATTAGACACACTAACAACATACAAATCATAAGGTAGTTTATACAAAAGTTACATAGAAATAGGTATCTTGGGAAATTTGTACGTCTATCGACAACACAACCGTGTTATCCGTGTCGTGTATCTGTGTTATTCGTGTCGTGTATCCGTGTTATCCGTGTCGTGTATCCGTGTCGTGTATCCGTGTTATCGTGTTAACCGTGTTATCACAACCACGCACATCATCTAAATACACTCATCGAATGATTACTGGTTTTTTTTCAAGGTTGTTTAAGTCGGGATACAATTTAATGCTATGTAATAAAACTGCGTTGGAAAATGTCTAGATCTTTGTTAATATCATTGTACAGGGAGCACATTCACGGTATTGAACTATGGTGTAATACAATATTTGTATTATTTGTATGGTTATAGGCTTTATAGTATCCCGCGGGTTTACCGGCTTTCTTTGCAATATGCGGGCGAAGCTAGGCGGGCAGCTAGTTTGTTAAAAGTGAGATTAGAATTCGAAACCATTTCATATTGAAGCAAACCTTTCAGCTTGGTTTGTAGATAGAATGATTGTCGACGTAGGGGTAGCGACATCCTCGGAAATAGGTACATACGTTTGAGAGCCGCGATTCCTCAGACAGACATGCACAGTATATTCATATTCATATTCATATTCATTTATTGCATTTATGGGTTTTACAAGGTTTTATAAATAGTTAAATGTTCCAGCATAAACCCCGTTAGGGCACAGCAATATTATAAGTACTCAGGTACTCTAGGACTTAAAACTAACACACACTAACAATATTAAACCTTATAACTTAGATATTCCTTCATGTTGTAAAACGAGTTTTCTACCAGGAAATTTTTTATTTGTTTGTAGAATAATGATTCTTTCTCTATATTTTTAAGCTCTAACGGTATGTTGTTATAGACTGTCACGGCCATATGGTAAGTACCGGAGTTAACTATTTTCAAATTTGTAAAGGTGCTGACTAATTTGTTACTTTGTGTACTAATTTTCCTCAAGTTTTGATTTCTAGGACAGTTATCTCTTGTTCGTTCAAACAAATGTTTTTGTTTCTTAACAAATTTACATAATTCAAAAATGTATAGTGAAGTTAAAGTTAATATTTTCATTTCTTTGAAATAGGGGCGGCAACTCTCCCTTTCATTTATATTTGCCATTATTATTATACACTTTTTTTGTAGCCTGAACACTGATTCTACGTTAGTGCTATTTCCCCATAAAATAATACCATAAGCCAGCCAAGAATGCGCATAGGCATAGTAGGCATTAGTGGCAGCTTTTAAATCTGTGCACTTCTTCAACTGGTAGAGGGCATATGTGAATTTTGATAGTTTTAACGAGATTTTATCAATATGTGCCTTCCAATTCACGCAGGAGTCTATTTCCACGCCCAATAAAGAACACGACTCAACAACCAATAATGGTTCATTATTGTAGGACAGATTCATATCAATTGGGGGTTTCTGGCAAGGTTTAATCTGCATAACTTTAGTTTTTGAAATATTAATTTGAAGATTGTGGTCTTTTAGCCAGTCTAATATTAATTCAAAATTAGTATACAACTTATTGTTTAGGTCTTGACTATCATTGCATTGGAATATTAAAGAAATGTCGTCTGCGTATAGCACGGCCTTGGTACTTAAGATTTTTGGCAAATCATTTATATAGATTATGAACAGGATGCACCCCAATACACTGCCTTGTGGGATAGAGTTTTGCACATTCATTTTCTCAGACCTAAAATTAATCTTGCAGTTATTTTCAAAATCATTATGTTCAATATTTACGTATTGTACTCGATTTTTCAAATAAGAGGCAAGCCAATTAAGAGCTATTCCACGAACACCTATTCCATAAAGCTTCTGTATGAGGATCTCGTGTGATACTCTATCGTACGCTTTACTCATATCTAAAAACATGGTTATTGCATATTTTCGGTTATTAATCGCTTCGAGAACTTCGCTCGTAAAGTCATAAAGAGCCGTGACAGTTGACCTTTTCTTTCTAAAACCATTCTGATTGTTATCATATATTTTGAATTTCTCACAAAATGAAGTTAAACGCTGAGCCATGGCTTGTTCAAAAATTTTCGAAAATGTAGACAATAATGAAATTGGTCGATATTGCTGAGGATCAGTAGCATTTTTTATTTTTGGTAAAGGTTTTATTATTGATATCTTTAACAAATCTGGAAATGTGCCCTCTGTGAAAGACTGGTTAATTAAATTTGATAGAGGCCGTGTAAATTCATTTTTACAGTATTTTACTAGGGTAGGGGGTATCTCATCGAAGCCAAAACTAGTTTTGTTTTTAAGTTTCGTAATTATTTTGGCAATTTCCTGCTCAGTTGTTGGGTATAAATACATTGAATTATTCAAAGGTGAAATGACTGGGCAACCTTTGGGTATATTATTTAATTGTATTTTTCCTATGGATATAAAGAAATCGTTAAATATGTTTGCAATTTCTTGAGGTTCGTTTATACTTTTATCATTAATCTTCAATTTAATATTATTTTCAACTTTATGAATTTCTTTGTTTGTATGTTCTTTAATAACTTACCACATTGTTCGAGTAATATTTTTTGATGAAATAATTCTTTTTATATATTGGTTTCTGTTTGAGGCTTTGATTGCTTTTTTTAATATTTTTTCATAGTTTTTATAATAGTCATACAACACTTTACTTTCTTTTTGTGATATTAAAATTTTTAGCAAACGTTTATTTTTACAAGATATTTTTAATCCCTTTGTGAGCCAAGTTTTTTTATTGTTTCTCCCTATTTTTATTGATTTTTTAGGTATGCAGGTGTTGAGAAATGTTACTACTTGTCCGTGAAAGGCGTTAAAATTCTGATTTATGTTTTGGTCTGACTTGATAAAAATATTCCAATCTATTGCTTGTAGTTGGGCTCGGAATAGTTCATTATTTGTGCGGTTAAAAATTATTTTTTCAGTGCGCATTACCTGATTTTTAGTTTGATTCATAGTTGTAAGAGTCACAGTGATTGCTTTGTGGTCTGAAAGGCCAAAGTCCTCAACTTTATGAGAAAAAAGTTCTTGGTTAAAATTGGTGAACAATATATCTATACAGGTAGAACTAGTGTTGGTGACTCTTGTTGCTTCTTTCACATATTGTACAAAATTATAGCAGTTAAACAATTCGATCATATGTTTACTTTGACTGGAATTAATTAGAAAGTTTACATTCAAATCACCACCAATTACAATATTTTTATTACAGTATTTGATACATATTATTTTTAATAACTTTTCTAATTGTGCTGATACCATGTTCATTTCTCTACTACTATTTGGCCAATACAAAACTATGATCACCAAATTCGTGGAAGGAATTTCTACTGCACAGATTTCAATTATACATTCTATTGATAATTTATTTAAACTTTCACATTCTATATATTCTATGCCTTTCTTTAATAATATGCATACTCCACCTCCCTCATGTTCATTTCTGCAAAACATGCTTCCAAGATTATAGTCTTCGAGATGTAATATGTCACTTTTTTGTACAGTGATCCATGTTTCCGTTAAACATATTACAGAAAAGTTAATTTCTTCAGTTAGCGCTTCAACTTCCGGCAACTTGTTTTTAATACTTCGTATATTTTGGTATAAAATTTTAAAGCTTTTGGCTTTATTTAGTGATGACGATGATGATTGGAAAGACGTGAGATTGCGTATTTCTTCTTTCCTAGCTGTAGGCAGTTTTATTGACATATTAGGAGAAGGTAGAATTACGAAAGGACTGGTGTTGAGTTACGTTGTCTATGTTTGTAGTATTGGGAGTCAGATAAGTGTCTGAAGTGACTTGCTGGTTGGTCGATAGGTGGTTAGACACTCTATGCTCTAGTTGTGTGTCTAGTGGGAGTTGTGGTTGGTTATACTCCTTGCCATTAACAATTAATCTATTGTCACGGATAGACGCACGGTTTCCTTTTTTCCTTTCTTCGGCTAGTATTCTCCTAAGATTCCTTCGATGTTCTATTTGCTTCGCATCCAAATAAGGAGCAATTGCTAAGCCCGAGTCTTTGAGATAGCCCGAATTCTCGAGAATATATTTTGTCATTATTTTACTTATTAGCTCTATCATAATCGGCCTGCGATAGCCCCGCTTTCCTATCCGAAGGTTTTCTTCAATATATCCTTGCAGGTTTATATTTAGCAGGTCAGAGAAGATGTTTATTATACGATGTTCTAGCTCGTTGTGGTTTTCCCATCTGGACTCGTTTACGCCGTACAGAACTATTTTTTTGTCGGTTTCTCCTTCGCACTTTATTGGTACAGGGGAAGTATTATTATCTTGACTTAATGGGATTTGAGTTTCATTTTTTATCATTGAGTATTTTGCTTCAAGACAATTTATTTTTGAAGTTAGAGCTTCTATTTTTGTCTGCAGTACATTTTGGTCTGAGGCTTGGGTGTTTATATTTCGATCTATATCAACTTTAAAGTGCTTGAGGGAGTTTTGGATCTCGTGTTGCATTAACTTTTTTATTTCCTCCTTTAGTTTGGCATTAATATCAGAAATAATACATTGTTTTTGTATTTCCAACTTTCTATCCAGTAATTCGCTTATTTGCTCTAGTGTTACACCCCCGCCGTGAGTTTGTGTTTGGTGTATTGGCTCGGGAGGCCTTGATGACGATGTCCTACATATGGGAGCCAACGAAGCTGCTGTTGTTTAGTGTTTCGTCACATGACATGCTCGTAGCATCCATCGCCTGTACTGTATTTCTACTCAATCCTGCAGGTGACGCGGGTGTGTCATCATTCCGACGTCGTCGTGTAATAGCCTCGCACGAAGGGCAGACCCACTGTTTTGTTAAATATTCGTGGTTCTCCCTAAAAAAGGCCGAGGTCATGTTTAAGCATAGGAAATGATAACTTCCTAAGCAGCCGGTACAATTGATCATTTCGCCTCTTTCTATCTTTTTGTTACAGGCTAAGCAGTTCATATTTGCAATCGGTGATGTTATCAATTCGGTTTTGTATAGTTTTAATTTTATATAGCAACGTTTAATTCGTAGAGTAAATAGTTGCACGTTAATAAATACTCCTTGCCTATTGAAGCGCACACTTATAAATGCTCCTTCGCTTCTGTGCTGCGGCCGTATCGTATTTATTGCGATTTATTGCGGTGTATTGCCGCTGTGTGTTGTTTTAATGTTTCGATGCATATATTCAGTCGTAAAATCAATATTTAGGTAGGTACACACAGGCCGGTAGCAAAGTAGCTAAATAGTTTGTATTTCCAATTTCGTGATAAGCGATTACGAACTTTACGCACCAGTTAGTAGGGTCCTAACGCACCATCGTTGTTCGGTGCAGCGTTCGCGAGCAGGTTGATGAGTCACGGCCTCCGAGTCGCCGATGCAACAACTAACACTGCTAATGTGTCGTAGGTCAGTTAGGTAGATTTAAATAAATCTCGTATGGTGTAGATTCACTTGTAACTTCCAAAGTCCTTGATGGATTCTCACGAAGTAAAAAGTTTTCGATTAAGCACTCCACTAGGTTCCATTGTTATTGTTTTAGTCACTAGTAGGTCACTGTTTACTATTTTTAATGTAATTATTTATCAGAGCGAACACGAACGTACGTGTTGTTAGTTATAGGCGCGCGGTAGTATGATATACACAGATACACACGTGAAACGTGTACTTACTTGCTTATTTATGTGATTAAAAACTATAGAGCCACTACAGTATTTTACAACGTTCAGGTTTGAGACTAGGTTTTTTTTAACGAACGGAAACAATTAAATAATGCTTATAATTACACGGTTCAACTCGCGTATTATTTAAAAGTTACTACGGGCGACATGTTACAACACTCATCCTGAAGAAGATCTCCTGAGTTCGAAACATGTCGCCCGTAGTGACATTTTAATACGTGAACCGAACCGAGTAATAATTAGCATTATTTCAACATGTCTCACGAAAGTTAAAATTCTGAAACAATTAAAATGGATTTCTCAAGACATGCTTAATCCTTTAACCACAAAACAGTTTTAATATCATTTTATCCTTGCAAGTCCTTTATAGCCGCGTCTGATTGCTTCAATCCCCCGGAACAATTACCCGCCAACATTATCTGTCGGCCATTTTAGTTCGCGCCGAACTTTTGGCGGGAACGGAAAGTTATCTCCGGTGCTGCGACTTCGCGAGAATGAATAGGCCGTTCTCTATGGTCTGTGGAGCTTAATTGTTAATTAGGGTTTAATTAAAAAATGATTTGTAGTCGAGGTACTGTTATTTGCTGAGAGAAAAGAGAAATAGTACGCTATGATATTTATAATAGAATCCCATTGTGAATAGTTCAGCCATTTTACGAGTATATTTTGTTTTACCTAGAGTAAAAATCTTTGTAAAGTTCATGCATCATTATAATTCTATAATGAATGTTGCCTTTGTTAGAAAATCTTATATTAGGGGATTTCATCTATGGGACATATAAAACGAAGAAACTTACAGACTTGGTGCTTTTAATGTGGACGATGTATCTAATAATTATCATTATCACCTATATGTACGAAGGTCCTGGGTTCGAATCCCGGTAAGGGCAAATGTTTGTGTGATGAGCAATGAATATTTGTTTCTGAGTCATGGATGTTTTCTACGTATTTAAGTATTTCTATCTATTATATATATCATCGTCTAGTACCCATAACACAAGCCTTATTGAGCTTACTATGGGACTGGCTCGATTTGTGTAAGATTGTCCCCTTATATTTATTTATTTATTTATCTATGTACTGTTGTTCCTGGTCCTACCATCCAAATAATCATAATAAAGGGGTGCGTAACACGTTACCTATATTTTTTTTGATACATTTAGTCGCAATAACGCTCATTTGATATAGGGAACTATTGAGTCATTTAACAACACTTAATTTATTTACATATGATATAATTATATATTTCCTATAATTAACATATGACATAATGTTAATTTCTTCTAAATTTATTTTCATACCCATCATTACACACCCTAATAAAGAGGAATTTAATGTAGGTAGTGTGCAAGCTGCTCCATCCAATCAATCATAAAATTACAAAAATCTTCAATTAATATATAGAAAGGGCCTACAGAATGGACAACATAGGCTACATTTTAATGCCGCGGCTACGCCTGGGTTCTAACTTCTAATACGTGAGCGGAGCCGTTAATAATCTAACCTATAAGCAGGTACACAATCGTTTAAATCCATATTTGTATTATGTTTGTAACATTTCGGCGTACTAATTGTGTTAATTTTGACCGAAGTGTCAACAGTTTCGCTAGATGGCACTGTTAGAGTTATATTTATTTTTCATGTAGTTGAGACCGCTTTTGGACAAGCAGATCGTTCACTGGCGCAATACCAAGTGACCGCCCTCCAGCATAAAGGTCATTAGAGCCACCCGGCGCCCGACCCGCACCGCCTTGCCTCGATATGGATTTGTACAGGCATGCGCTCACTACATCAACTCCGTAGTTAGTACATTTACGAGGCGAGTCGGTGCGGGTCGGGTGCCGGGTGGCGCTAATGAGCTGTGACCTTAAGCATCACGCGTCCATAATACCTCAGATTTTGCGTACCCGGTTACAATATACACCTCCCTTGAATCCCACAACCGGCCCGTGCTCGCTGTGAGCGTTTCACACCGTACCCACAGCGCCGATGGCGGCGAGGTGGTTTTCGATTTTATGTCTTTATGAATTTTAAATCTTTATAGTACCAAAAACGAATTAACCCGAGACTTTTCCGAGTACTGTCCTGAATTTCGTTTAGCTAAGAATGTACGAATAAATTTTTAATCAAAGGAAATTTGACAAAAAAAAAAAAAAACATTTAGTTTGGGGTGGAAGCTACGGTAGCCTAGTGGTTCAGGCATGCGGCTGTCAAGCGGCGGTCGTGGGTTCGAATCCCGGCTCGTACCAATGAGTTTTTCGGAACTTATGTACGGAGTATTTACCGTTAGCTTTTCGGTGAAGGAAAACATCGTGAGGAAACCGGTCTAATCCCAATAAGGTCTAGTTTTCCCTCTGGGTTGGAAGGTCAGATGGCAGTCGCTTTCGTAAAACTAGTGCCTATGCCAAATCTTGGGATTAGGTGTGAAAGCGGACCCTGGGCTCCTTTAGGGGCACAACCGGGAATAACGCTAGGAGAATGAATGATGGGGTGGCGCATCGTTACTGACGATTCCTCAATATAATTTGAGACGTTGGTGCCGTTAAGAAGCCTAAGTCTTCTGGTAGATGTCGCTACACGCCTCCCTACTTATAAGGCGTTGTATGAAGGAACTGATTGAAGGATTTGGTGCCCGAACCGGATTGTTCCGATAGCTCAGTTGGTTAGTAGCGAAGGGCCATGAACGCCTGTGGTCGCCGGTTCGAATCCGGCTCGGAGCATTACATTTTTAAATTTTTCCTTTGATTATAAATTTATCATTTTCGTTAGCAGCGTTACTGCAAAAACAAAAATTAATGTACAAATAATTTAGTTTTACTGTTATCCATTGCCGTATTTCCGTTTTTCAAGATTTTTGCTATAACTACCAAACTGAAGCTTTATACGTTGCCGCATCAAAACGAACACTACAGTAATGTTGTCAGCATGCCCTACGAAAATAGCATTAATATATCAAACTCACCATCCTTTCATGTTGTCCAGCCAACAACAACATTCCATACAAAAGAGCTAGGGATGGGCCTACCTGATGCAATCGCTAATATTTCTATTGTCGGGAATATTGCCAGATTCTTGAGTCGTGTGCTGGATGATGCGACTGTTTTCTGTTTTCTCGTAATTTCTCGGGCCAAGACTTACAAATTTTTATGTAGGTACACAACAAAAACAAAAACGACTCACAGTGGCTGTGAGCTGTAGAACATAAGAGCTAGTCTCAAAAAACCGGCCAAGTGCGAGTCGGACTCGCGCACGAAGGGTACCATCCATACTATTATTATAAACGGGAAAGTGTATATGTGTGTTTTTGTTTGTTTGTCCGTCTTTCACGGCAAAACGGAGCGACGAATTGACGTGATTTTTAAAGTGAAGATATGAAGGGATGAAGTGTGACATAGGCTACTTTTTGTCGCTTTGTAACCCCCCACGTACCTAAAATGGGGGGGGAGTTTGTATGGAACTGCGATATATTTAAACGAGTTCCAGGCAGAAGCTAGTTATCTATAAAAACGGAAAAAATCACGTTTGTTGCATGGGAGCCCCTTGCAATATTTATTTTATTCTGATTTTTAGTATTTGTTGTTACAGCGGCAACAGAAATACATCATCTGTGAAAATGTAAACTGTCTAACTACCTATCTCGGTTCATAAGATACAGCATGGTGACAGACGGACAGCGGAGTCTTAGTAATAGGGACCCGTTTTAACCCTTTGGGTACGGTACCCTAAAAACGCAAATATGATTCGACACAAACAAACTGTACGGTTATTGGACCTGCAGGACGATCAGTAACGCATTCTACGCGTCAGGCAGATCTAAATGTCAGTTTTGGTATGGGTAAATGACAGTTCAACGGTTTAACTTAAACTGTCCTAGCGCGCGTTTATAAAGTTACGTAATAACCCATCTGCTCACACAATTTCACGAGAATCGGTTGAGAAATGTCGAGGACAATAGCTGGAAAGCGGGGCAACCGGACATCCGGAAATACGAAAGAATTTTGGCCTAGATTGGGCGACGGAGAACATCGATGGCTTCGCTTGCTCGTTTAATCGGTCCCTGAGTGACCGAGCTCTGCTCAGGTAAAGCTGAGATACGGAGAAAACGAACTCTCCCAGACATCAGAACTAGCTATAGATCGATTTATCGCTCCCGTGAAATCCTATACCGGATGTACAATCCAAATCGGTCAGTATGGAGAAGTCGAAAACTATGAGAGATAGCGAGATCTGTTCTTAGGAACCATGACGTCGATTTTAGATTTAATAACTTTTTTATTAACTCTCATACATAACCGGGAATCGAACCTGGTCAATATTTTTGTAACCGCTTTAAGTAAAAAGGACCAAATTTGGCTATGAAATCTTGTGTAAACACAACTGACAGTAAATTAGACTAAAATGCCCACAGTTTTATTAATTTGCAAAAAGTCGTGAATAATATGAATCGATCATCAATTATCTGAAGAGACCACTTATGCATATCTTATATCTGCATCGGTATTATGCATTACAAATAGCGTTTATTTGAAATTAGAACGCATTTGTTCAGCGGGCGTACCAATTCATTTAAAATTTGAAAATGGAATACTGGGTTTTTCTTTCAATTATTTAAACAAGATTCCATTAGTGTTGTGCTTCTTGCGACTTGCAGAATTTATACACATTGATTTTGACCAGGTTCGATTCCCGGTTATGTATGAGAGTTAATAAAAAAGTTTGAATGTAATTATTATTAAATCTAAAATCGACGTCATGGTTCCTAAGGACAGATCTCGCTATCTCTCATAGTTTCCGACTTCACCATACTGACCCATTTGGATTGTACACCCTGTATATTCCAAATTTAATTGAAATCGTTAGAGCCGTTTTGGAGGACGTGATTCCAAATATATACATACAAAATATTACTCGCTTAATGGTATAGGTTAAATACATATTAAGTACTTAAAGAGCTTAAACGTACCCTTATGTTTAAGCTCTTTAAGTAGGTAGTAGGTATACATATATCCTGTAGGGATCTAAAGGATACCTACGCATTTATTTACAACTCATTTCATTGCCTATAATGTAGAGGGAAATGTTTACAACGAAGATTTTCCATTCCGGCAATATTCCCGTGAAACCCACATCATTACCCGCACCATGTATTAGTACAATAGTGATTTGTCAGGGGAATTGTATGATGAATGACCTCATCAGGACAATACGATTGCGGGAATCACGGGAGCTTGCGAGGGAAAATGAATTAGCGGAACTTTATAGGGGGGGGGGGGTTATTTCCTAAATTAGGGGTTTTGTTGATCTTTGTGTAAGATTAAATAGGGCAGGCCCACATACGGGGTCATACTAGTTGAAAACAAAAGTAATGATTTAAACACACGGACTTTTTTTATGTCATGCCGGTACCACACTGCCCTATGCGCTTTTCGTTAATCAGCGCCATATTTGCGAAAATATTCGCGATGTGCGCGAGCAACAATAGTTATTTGTGTCACAAGGGAGCAAAATAGTATATTTACGGCGAGGGCGGTGTTTTGAATCCTGAGCGTAGTGAGGGATACAAGTGTTTACGCCCGAGACGAAAATAATTTTGCTACCGAGTGACACATACTATTTTTCACACCGACTATGAGGAAATTTAAAAAAAGCTATTCTTAAAATATATCTAAATTATCTTAATTTTTATTACTAATTTTTAAATATTATACGAAATATTTATACATTTTTATACAACATTGTTATAGTTAAAACTTGAAATATGTTCGTTTTGAATCGACTACGATGAAATTACAATGGATTATTTTATTAACATCTGTGTTCAATTGGCACATTGCGTACAAATGTTCCAATGCCAATGTATAAATTAAAAAAGTAGCTTGAACAGAAAAGTAGCGTTTTGGTCCCTCTCGTCGTGGAGCAAAACTTACTTTTCCGAATGAAAGGTGTGAAAACATTATTTATGACGCATAAATATCCGTCATCATCATCATTGGCATGTTACGAGTACATAATATAAACCATGATATCAGCATCCGTAAAAGTACGTAGATATCTACGGGTAACTTGTTCTGCGATGACAAAGGATCATGTACCTACATCATCAGAAACGTTGAGTGGCTCTAATGTACGTTTCCCACCGAATGGGTCGGGCCGGCGCGCATTCTATTACATGCAAAGGAATTTGAACCGTCTATACAGCAGATACAATTCATATTTGATTACAAATATTACAATCCCCACCAGTGCACTGCATGCGGCATTATGGAATGTAATTACTGTATACACGGTTCAAATTCCCTTGCATGTAATAGAATGCGCGCCGGCCCGTCCCGTTCGGTGGGAATCGTACATAAAGCGGGTGGGCTGCAAATCTATATACAAAGTCGCGTTCCTTTAAAATTATGAACGTGATGTAGGTAGTTTCACTGTAACTTATTTATTTATTTATTATTAAATTAGTTTACACGGCCTTACAGCGAACGAATACGCCGAGAAAACAGAATACTTAACTATGTACAGTAAAACAACTTACAACTAACAAATGGTATCACCTTTAGGATAAAATTGCACATACAAATATACATTATGCGTACACGGAGGATTGCCTATCATCCATCGCCTCACTAAATTTCAAACATTCCTGGCACACGGTTACCCATTGCCACGCAAACAGGTCACATTCAGGCACCGATGCCAAGAGCGTATTGAGCAGAGTCAGCGCGCGCGGCAGCGGCGCCCTCCGGCGCGCTACCGTGCGCGCCTCCGGCACCGCCAGCCGAGGGCGCGCGCGCGAAACATTGCTTAGCACATTAGCGCCATCTATGAGCTGCTTTTTCATTGAGTTCCTAGATGGCGCTAAGATTCTGACATGGACCTATGATCTCAGGACAGGCTTTACGTGTTGCCACAGCGAGGGACGGAAAGGCTCTTATGCAGCTAAATTAAGAACTGGTCTTAAAATGGCTGATGACTTGCCATAAACAACCTACTTCATTTGGACGGGTAAAGGTTTATGTGCCACAACTTCATGCTAAATCAGTTGTGGAAAATAAAAAAGCTTTTTCATTGAGTTCGTGGATGGCGCTAAGATTCTGATGATGAACCTAGCTTCGTGTTACGTGCTGAATGAGGATTCCGATGACTGTACTGATCGTGAGAACTCGACTCACTCTGATGAATTTGCTGAAGAGTTGCATCAAGAATTTTGTAATGAGTTACAACGCGGGATATTTTTTCCCGTTTGGAAGCTGGTTATATACCAACCGTGGCTACGAACCGGTACTTAATTCAAAGTTCCAATTTGAAGCCAGTTACGAATTGGTATTTCTTTCCCGTTTCGAAGCTGGTTACCAATATCTAGTTATCAAACGGTACTAAAGGAATACTAAGAAGCAAAAGGACTATGACAAGATGACCAACGTATGATAATTTAATGACCGAATACTACAATTTGAAATGTAAATGTGTTAAAGATACGCTTGGGAAACGAAACTACTGCGATACATTTTCGGGAAGTAAAAGGCTAAAAATATTTTCCGTAACGGCAGTACCTACACCAAATTACGTATTTGCATATAATTTCGAAAACTAATCATTTATATTTGCGGATTAAAATAATGAGATAAGAATATAAATTAATGCAAATATTTAGTACGCTTATTAAAATTATACCCTACTGATAAATTATAAACTTTGATATACGTCGGATATATGTATAGGTACTTCACCCTAAAGGGCGATTCACACTACACCGTTTCCGATCCGACCGAGCGGCGTCGGTGATGAAGAGGTACGTTGTATAAATACATACCACTGTGAGGACTTCACGACCTTTTTATTTAGTCGGGTAATATGTTACGGTAAGGCATCAAGGTAACCGATGGCGGAGGACCGGTCACTTTGGCACTCTTTGGGGGAGGCCTTTGTCCAGCAGTGGACGTCTTTAAGCGGATATGATGATGATGATGATATGTTACGCCGCTAGCCCGGATCCCGGGCACGGCTCGGGCTCGGTGTAGTGTGAGTCATTTTTATCTGATTAATTAATCTAACAGAGTATTTATTCGCAACTAACAGAGTACTCGAGTTCATTTTTTTAACGCATTTCACCATGATTCGCATTCTTCTGTTGGTTTTCACGATTATAATATCGAATCAAGGAACCTTGGGCACGGGTATGTAGATATGTTTTTTTTTTTACATATTTTAAGTCCAACCGTACTAGACATTGTACCTACTAGACATTGTAGAGTTCTGCTTACTGGCTCAATCTTCAGATATAGGTCAAAATTATTTAATTCAAAGGTATAAATCATACATAAGGTTGGGTTTTGACTTCTTAGTTTTACTTACGTAATCGTAAGTAGCTTTCATTACAACCTAATGCCGGGGTTATATTAGAGCCTTTAGGTTCGTTTCGTCCCTATTCCCATACTGACAACATCCCAGCTCGCCCAAAATCCCATTTCGTCCACATGCGATTCCCAAATCGTCCACTTCCCATCCTGTCAACATTCCCAAATCGTCCACTTTATATCCTGTCAACATTCCCAAATCGTCCACTTCCCATTCTGTCAACATTCCCAAATCGTCCGCTTCTTGTATTGTCTACATTCCTAACTCGACCTTAAGGCTACCTCTTTAATGTGTTTCCACTGAGGCGGAGTGGAGATCTGATTGTCACTAAATGTGATTGGAAAGAGAAGAGTCGTAAAATGTATTGGTTATCTTGTCTTCATAATCTTGGAAAAAATAACCTTGTCCGGGCAAAACTTACTGCGACAAAAAGTGGACGAGCTGAGAGAGTGACGAGTTGAGAAAAAGGACGAGTTGAGAAAATGGACAAGTTGAGATAGTGACGAGTTGGGATAGTGGACGAGCTGAGACAGTGACGAGTTGGGAAAGTGAACGAGTTGAGACATTGACGAGTTGGGAAAGCGGGTAAGATGCCACATTGGACAAATGGGATTTTGGGCGAGATAGGATGCTGCCAAAATGGGAATAGGGACGAAATGAACCTATAGGTATTAGAGCCACGCCGCGTGTCGCAACGCAATCGGTTACATACATTTTGTATGAACGTGGTTACATTAGCACAGTCCCGCGTGGCGTGAGTTGCCGTCGTCCCGCGCGAGACCAGGGGCCGCAGACAAGGTTACAATCGAAAAACGCTAACGCCAATAGAAAATAATACAATGTATGGGAATGACAGATGTCGACGAAACACTTTTCGTTAACATCTGTCATTCCCATACATTTTATTCGTTTTCTATTGGCGTTAGCGCTTGTCGATAGTAACCTTGTCTAGGCCCCCTGATGGTTCTAGAACTGTCGGCACACCGGCCGTGACGACGGTCCGGCGCAGAATATCGTTCACGCTGGCATTGTCGCGATGTCCGGCCGGTGCTTTTAACACAAGACCTTAAATTAAGTTAATTTGAGGTTTTCATTTCAGTAGCGGGCACAAGTGACAATGTAGGCATTTCAGGAGGAAAGCCTATCCCTATCGAAGCCGCTCCCTTCACGGTGTCATTATGGCGCAAAAAGAAGATCCATTTGAAGTATCGTGTATTTTGTGGAGGTTCCATCATTCACGAAAGGTTTATTTTGACAGCTGCGCATTGTTTAAGGTAAAACAAATATGAATGGTTTCCGATTAACTGAATACTCTGCGAAATATAGGGTAAATGGCATTTTTAGTATGAGGTGGCCAGTTATTGGCGATTTACCATCGATGAAACGTTCGTCGGTAAAACAAGCGTAAACCAAAAATTACAAGTCTCCTTCGCGTCGCCAATCGCTCAATGCTCAAAAATATGAAATAAATCAATTTATTGATTTTATCAACCAATCAATCATATAATCATTTGAATAAAAGGCAAAGGTACGTTACGTCATACAACCGTGCAGTGTAGTTTTGCGAGCAAGCAAGCAAATATTCAGAAAAAATAACTTTATTTTCATATCAACTATAAAAATATGGTTAATTAGTCAAAAAATATTCTATAGGGTAATGATAAATAAGTATCTAAATAAAAAAATCATCTCGGTATGTTCAAATAAATTAATCATTTATCTTAAATTCTAAGTATTTTCCGATGCTATGAAAACATTTGTCAGTATTTTTGGATGCTTTTGAAAACATTTGTCAAGACGTCGTTTGGCTAGATTACATCTAAGCTCATTTCCATGTCTGGTTAACGTAACTGGTAACCGAAGAGCTGGCGGCTTTCTCGCGCCGTTGCATCAGCATTGCAATTCAGTGAGGAAATGCCGCCAGCATCCACGGTCCCATCGCCAACACAGTTATAACTGACCATCGGTGCACTTTATATGCATTGTATTACCCGTATTACCCGACACGAGTTAGAATAGCATCACCCCCTTTCCTCGACTGTCGAGTCGACTAAGGGAACAGGGTTGAAGTGTGCTGTGGGTGATGGGCTAGCAACCTATCACTGCGATATCACATTTTGTCGATCTTTTATATCCACATTTATGCTAACAGTGGCACTATGGACACAAGTTTCATGTGCTCTGCCTACCCCTTTTATAATTCATAATTCATTTATTCATTGTACCATGGTAAGGAAGGATGTTATACAATAAAGAGTGACACATGGATCCTGATAGGGTATGACAATGTTATCTTAAAAACTAAGGTCTACAGTATATCTAAGTGGAAAACATGTTGAAATATAGTATTAACATACATAGCTATCTAAAGGATTAGTTTCATAGTTTGTCGTTACAGAAATCTTTGACTGTATAATAGCATTTTTTGACGAGGAACTTCTTTATTTTGTTCTCATACTTTTTGTCCGTTTCTTCTGCCTTCATTTGCATTGGGAAATTATTATAACATTTTATGGCCGCGAATTGAGGGCTCTTTCTAAATGATTGTAAGTTGGCTGTGGGTTGAACCAGTTTATATTTGAACCGTTTATTTTGTTGTTTTTTGAAAAGTAAGTTTTTTCGCGCGTACATGCTCAATTCAAAAATATAAAGGCACGGTAGACTGAGTATGCTATATCTTATAAAGTATGGCCTACAACTTTCCTGATTACCAATGCCTGCCAGTATACGTATACACCGTTTTTGCATCACGAATAGGTCGTGAGCATCCGTACTGTCACCCCACATTGCAATACCATAACGCAACCATGAGTGCGCATAGGCGAAATAGGCAGATAGTGCTGTAGAATAACAAGTCTTTTTGCGCAGCGTAGGGATAAAGGCGTGTATATGTAATAAGATTCAATATAAATACAGGATGGTCAGTTAACTTTGTTTTATACAATGCCTCTAGGGCCTTTTTAGATTTACACACTTTATTACAGTCCGGCCGTCCCCAGCTCATATATGAAAGTATACGTCGGATCAGCCACCTTATTGTACGCAGAAGGCCGAGTCTTACGTAGAGTGAAAAACACGTTTTCTCACGAGGAGTTCTCCTTTGATCGGTTTGGTAATGATATCGGCTTGTTGGAACTGAGAACGCCTGTAAAGTTTGGGCCCAAGGTGGCTAAAGTTGGTTTGCCAGCTGGAAACTTTAACCTGGAACCGGGTACTGAAGTCAATGTCACTGGATGGGGTGTGACTGAAACTGTTGTAAGTAAAAAAAAAT
Source organism: Epinotia demarniana (assembly GCA_945867215.1). Classification (NCBI taxonomy): domain Eukaryota; kingdom Metazoa; phylum Arthropoda; class Insecta; order Lepidoptera; family Tortricidae; genus Epinotia; species Epinotia demarniana. Next base: position 4,101,079 of record OX244278.1, on the reverse strand, counting down.
TTACGATTTCCTCGATTATTTCTTTCATTTTCAACCATTTGCCAATTGACCTGAAATTCTTGGATTGTTTGGACAATGATTCAAACACAAATTATTTAAGTGGTGTCTAAAAATAATGTTCTAACTCTGAATGAACACTATGAACACTCTGTGATCACCAATTTCAATTTTTTTTTTTTTCTTTGAGAAATTTCTTTTTCGATGGCATGCAAAAAAGAAAGTGTTCTTATTTGCATGCCATCGATTTATTATTTATAAATTCTTATTCTTCACAACATTTATCTTTTGTCTGACATTGCTACTTTAATTCGAAATTAATAGGTATATCAGTAAATATTTAAAAAAAATAAGCCTCTATAACGTCCAACAGCTGGGCACAGGCCTCCTCTCAATGGTTGAGAGGGAACGGGCAGTAGTACCCCAGCGGGCCCAGTGCCGGTTGGGGACTTCACATACACCTTCGAATTTCTTCGTGGATGTATGCAGGTTTCCTCACAATGTTTTTCCTTCACCGAAAAGCTAACGGTAAATATCAAATGATATTCCGTACATAAGTTCTGAAAAACTCATTGGTACGAGCCGGGATTCGAACCCACGACCGCCGTTTGACAGCCGCATGCCTGAACCGCTAGGCTACCGAAGCGTCAGTAAAAATAATCATAACATGATTTCAATGGCATGCATATTGCGATTCAAAGTATCGTACTCCGAATTGTGGCTCAAACAATTGTATTTTTGTAATAAAGGCTCCTCTGGAGACACAGTGTCCATAGTCTACGGTGTCCACTCCCCATCTGACCGTTTTGTTCGTGTCGAGAAATTAACAAATTATGTTTATTTTTTTAACAGCACATCATGACAAACAACCTTCGCCAGACAACAATACCAATCGTGTCGACGGAAAATTGTCGGAACCGCCACCACCACGAAAATGTGACCGACCGAGACATCTGCGCCGGATCGCGAGGGCATGATGCATGCGATGTAACTCAACCCTTAATTTTATTATTATTATACACTTTATATTAACTTGTTCCTTTTCTTACATACAACTTAGACCTCTGCTTAAGAGTTTATAGATAGACTAGCTTCTGCCCGCGACTCCGTCCGCGTGAAACTCGTTTAGGTATATTGCAGCTCTATACAAACTTTTACCCCCCCATTTCACTCCCTTAGAGGATGATTTCGGGAATAAAAACTATCCTATATCACTCTCCACCCTTTCAGGCTTCAACTATCTCCACTTAAAAAATCACGTCAATTCGTCGCTCCGTTTTGCCGTGAACGACGGACGGACAAACATACAAACACACACACTTTCCCATTTATAATATTAGTATGGCTATGGGTCTATAGCAGGCTCATTCTTTAAAGAAACAATGAATCGTATGCTGCTAACGAAAAAATATATGATTCTTTCGTTCGCTGATCGTATTGACAATATATGTAATTTACTAGTTACAGTTGAAATAATCTAACCGTTATCCTATGTGTTTCTTCAGGGTGACAGCGGTGGTCCTCTGACTTACAATAATATACAGATTGGGCTGGTGTCCTACGGTGAGAACTGCAAACTACATTCCGAGGGCGTCGGAGTCTACACCAGGGTCTCGAGTTACTTGAAGTGGATTAACGAGACCATCAGCAATAATCTTCCGTGAAGAAAGCTGAGGACATACATTAACGTCATAAAATTATTTATTTGTTTATTTATATCAGGCAAGAATTAATAAAAGATTATAATCAATGACTCTTTACGACCGAACTCTACTACGGCTATATTTTTTTTTATCGTTGCATTATATAGGTTTGTGTGTAAGTAGGTAAACAAGTTTAATATATAAATAGCACATAGTTAAACTTATAAATAATACGCTCAATCAATCATAATTTATTCAGCAGAATATAAGGAGTTATAACTTAAAATATATACATACCTACATCTTTTTATTAATGTACAGTATATGTTCTAACTAGCTTCTGCCCGCGACTTCGTCCGTGTGGAACTCATTTATATCGTAGCTCCTTACAAACTTCCGTCCCCTATTTCGCCCCCTTAGACGATGATTCCCGGAATAAAGAATATTAAGTATATACTCCAGTATGAAAATCCAGGTTATACAATTTATGTATACCAAAACTCATTTTAATCCGTTTTGCCGATTTTGTGTGATTGAGGTCCAAACTTTAGCATTCATAATATTAGTAGGATTTACAAAATATCCAGGGATACGACTCGCTTGACAGGCTCTAACAGGCATTTTAACACGGATATAGATATACTTACATAGATCACGCAAACGCATGTAGGTACTTCGCGTCTCCGAATTCGGTCTCCGAGTTGGCACTCCGACTGACATTCCGCGCGCGTCTGTTGTGGTAGCTGGTTGTCCGTGAGTATTAAGAAAATGCCTTATTGCAGAATCTATTTCATGCGGATAACGGAGAATTCACATCACTAATTCGCCCGTGTGACGTCACAGTAGAAAAAAAGTGACACGGTCGGTTTTCATAAAGATTGAGGTGTTTAAGTTATCTAGTGTATATATTATGTATATCTGTACATTTTAAGTTTAATGAATGAGGTTTATTCGCGATTTTCTCTACGGTGATAGAAGTTTTCTCAAAAATGGTATGTAATGTTGCCATGACATCTCTAAAAAGTATCCAGGAAGTGAACTCTACCGGAGACTTATTCACAACTGTCCAGTAAGAAGCGAGATTTTAAAATGGAATCTCCTACTGTCCAGTAAGTAAGTACTACTGGACAGTAGGTCAGCCTCTTTAGATCTGCTTAGAATAAAAACATAGTGCCAGACACAGATGCCAAATTCATGAATATGGTTACAGGAGGGAGGCATCAAATATATATCTAACTCTCTTTTTGGTATGACATTTTATGAGACAGATATATTTTGGAGCCTTAAACAATGTCTGTGAAGTTAGCATATCAAGTTTTAGCAGATCACAAAAAAACTGGAGTTCTATTCGCATGCAACATAGTTCTATAGTTCCTGATACATTTTAGCAATAGTTCTGGCGTTTTTACCACAAAAAACAATCTTGTGTATTTCAAACAATTGATATGCTAACTTCACGTACCTAGCATATCATTTTCCTCCGAATCGATTAAAAATTAATATCCTGCCTTTTCAAAGTGTTCCCAAGAATTCCTGATACTTTAAATACAGCTAGCAGAACTATCTAGCATGAAAACTTAAAAATAAACCTTTCTTTAATTCAATGATATGCTGACTTCACACGTGATGCTGATAGTTTTTGAGGAGTTCTAGGCTTGTCTTTGGTCTTAAATGATAGCTCTAGCCATGTAGAACCTAGAACTCCGAAGTTCCAGGCTCTAGTGCTAAAAATCTTATACCTAAAGAATATTTATGAAAACTGAAAATTGTGACATGCAAGTGCATACAGATTATATGCAAACTTCACACGTGATCTGCTGATAGTTTTTGAGGAGTTCTAGGCTTGTGTTTGGTCTGAAATGATAGATCCAGCCATGTAGAACCTAAAACTCTGGAGTTCCAGGCTCTAGTGTTACATCTTATATCTAAAGAAAATTTGTCAAAAATGGAAATTTCGACATGTTAGTGCTCCAGGATGAAAAATAATTTTCAAAGGATTCGAGCTTTTTTGCTTGGCATAAAAACCCCTAAAGGAGCGTAGGAGTCCCGGTAGTGCCCCTAAAGGAGTCCGGGGTCCGCTTTGACACCTAATCCCAAGATTTGGCATAGGCACTAGTTTTACGAAAGCGACTGCCTTCTGACCTTCCAACCAAGAGGGAAAGCTAGACCTCATTGGGATTGGACCGGTTTCCTCACGATGTTTTCCTTCACCGAAAACCTAACGGTAAATATTCCGTACATAAGTTCCGAAAAACTCATTGGTACGAGCCGGGATTCGAACCCACGCCCGCCGCTTGACAGCCGCATACCTGAACCACTAGGCTACCGTAGCTCAGTAATGTACTATTACCAACAAAGTGAAAATGTAATTGATAAAAATATGAAGTAAAGGATAATCCTAATCATATTGTAAATGCGAAAGTTTGGATGGTTGGATGTTTAGATGTTAAGGTGTTTAAATGTTTGGACGTTTGTTACTCAATGAAAAGAAGGATGGAAATTGGAGAATTACTGAATAGCATTAATTAAAGGAATGATTTAATAGAACAAAAACTTGTTTTATTTACTATAAACATAAAATTTCTACCAGTATTAAGTAGATAGAAATAAATACATAATTAAAACCGAAGAAATATATCAACGCCTACATAAATTAATATTATGTCTTTATATGTATTAATCACATAAAGATGTTAACTATAACATTAACTATTTTAAATTAAAGCTAAGTAAAATCTAAAAAAGGCCCTCGAGGCATTGTACCTACTGAGGATGCTGGCGGCATTTCCTCGCTGAATTGCAATGCTGATGCGTTGCACGAGAAAGCCGCCAGCTCTTCGGTCACCAGTTACGTCAACCAGACGCAAATAAATATTATGTAAGTATACAGACTATACTAAAGACTCTATTTCAATATTAAAGAGGCGACAGGTGCGCGGAGACGAGATGGAGTCAAACATCGTTCATATTCGTTGATATTTCATAGTGTTAAAGATAAATACGAACTCGGGATTCGTTTTGTTTGTGTTTGTGCGTATCGCAGCCGATCGGGATCAGAGGTTCTAGTATAAGTTTTACCGAAACAAAACGTTACGACCGCGTTCGCGTTTAGCTGTCAAATCCCATATAAATTGAGGGTAAAACGCAAACGCGATCGTAAAGTTTTGTGTCGGTAAAACTTATACTAGAGCCTCTGTTAATTTCGGAATTTCATTTTGTTCGGTTGATTCGCTACCGGATTGGGCTCTCATGATGAGTAAAATTAACTCTTAAGGAAAGTACATTTGTTGCCCTTTCATTGGCAGCCGCCATATTGCTATAATCCTTTAGGTGGCGGTCGCCGGGGACCCGGCGATGTCAAAAAACCGTCTAGTGGCAAGCGCCGGGGACCCCGCAATAGCATAGTTTCGTATTTATTGCGCAAAATGAGCTGCTAAATCTACACCTGTCTGGTTCTTTCTTGCCAGACGCGTTCGTGAATATATAAGGATGGCGTATAATAACGGTCGCGACAACGCTTTCAAAGAAAATTCATTAGAAATTCCTCAGAGTAATTTTTGACCGCGCTTGTGTCAGTTTTTGAAAACCTCGGAGTGTATAAATATTCTAAGGCGAGAGACAATAAAACTATATAAACGTGTGAATAAATATATATACTTGTAGATAAACTGGTAGTTTCTACAATTAACTGTTTTATTCCATAGTTATAGTTAATTTATATCAAAAAAAATATCAAAGCTAGCCATATTCACGTACATGTAACGGCCTCCGTTATTATATAAAGATTATACGCTATTTAATGCTGAATCCAAGGATATAAGCTTATAATAAACCACTCGTAATGTTTTTTGAATAATGGTAATTTTTCTAACGTGCACCGATTTCGCGATGACCACCCATATGGCCCCTGCCACTTGACGGTAGTTCACCAAAAATGGCCGCGCCACTAGTCAGATAATGACAAATACCGGGTACCCGGCGATTGCCACTTCAAGGGTTTGCAAAAAGACCATTTAAGAGGTCCATATTTAACCAAATATGGCAATAGAACGGTCCACATACCATCAGTTGATCACAATTAGGTTCATACCCTATGACTAATGGGGAAATATGATGACGCCGCGCCGACATATATTTTATAATTTCGAAAACTAATTATTTATATTTGCAGATTAAACTAATGACATAAGATTATTAAAGAATGCAAATGCAGTTAGTACGCTTATTAAAATTGTAAACTACTGATAAATTATAAACTTTGATATACCTAACCTACTTCCGAAAACTAGTGATTTATATTTGCAGATTAAAATAATGAGATAAGAATATAAATGAATGCAAATTCAATTAGTACGCTTATTATAATCATAAACTACTGATATATTATAAACTTTGATATACTTCGCATGTATGTATAGGTACTTCGCCCTAAAGGACGATTCACACTACACCGTTTCCGATCCGACCGGGCGCCGTGGGTCATCGAGTTCATGAATACGTTGTATAATATATGTATACTACTGTGACGACTTGACGAGCACTTTATTTAGTCGGGTTACATGTTACAATGGGACGGGTGGAAAGGTTCTCGAGTAGCGACCACGTGCTGCGAGGAGCAGCATGGGGAGACCGCCACTAGGTATAGGTGGACTGATGACCTGGTAAAGATTTTTTTTTTATTTATTTATTATTACTAAACAATGGGATACAAAACTTAATCTTATACATTTTCCTGCAAAACTGTTTTAACAGTTTGTCTGCAGGTACGAGTCTCTATAAAAACTATATATCACATATTAATTTTTTACACTATGTTTTTAACTATGTATTTAGGTACGCACATAGTGTCGCGCTAAAACATTTACGTGGAATTTGCTTGTTGGCATTTGTCACTAACTGTTTGGAGAAAGCACTTTTTTAATGAGTTTTTAAATTTACGCTTATGTGGCTCGTGTCGAATGTCTTCGTGCAAGGTGTTTAGTAGGTACTTACGGAATTCGTTTAGCTAACATTCTATCTCCAAAATAGTTATTTACTCAAGGTACTTCATACTTGCCCGCAGCTACCGATCTTGTGCCATGCTTATGCTCTATATGTATTGGACTATGCACCCGACTGCTATAGTTGTTTACTGCAAGTAGATATTTATGATTTAAACTAATTGAAAGGATTTTACAAATTTTAAATAATTTTGAATAATCTCCCTTGCAACTTTTTCTTGTTTTGCTATTGACTAATAGTTAAAATCTTGTTTGCAATGCCTCCAGTTTATCAATGTAAGATTTAAATGTGAGTCCGTAACAGTCAAGGGCATAAGCACAATTACCCGGAGAGCGGTACGGTTTCGCTCTATGAAAAAACAACAATATATAGATAACAGCCCGATTTTGACACCAAAAAATAGATTGGGTAATTTGATTAAATATGAATTAATAATCCACCTACATTTAATACCGCGTCGGTACTAAATAATAAAAACTTATCTAAATAAATTACGTAAAAATCTGGCGAAAATGCTATAAGAATTATTTGCTTTAAGATATACTACTTCTATTTATGTTCTTTGTGATGTATATAAAATCCACTAAGTTTTGTAAAGGGAACTTCATAATACATGGTATTTTTACTAAAGTAAACAATAAAAAATGATACCTTTAAGGGCATATTAGGTAACATTATAGTTATGGTTTATATATGTCTCTTTTACGTATCTGGACACTGTTTTTGCAGAATCAGTCGAAAATACCTAAGATATATTAACTTTGAAAAAGTCTGGTGAAATAAATATATCAGTCAAACGCACTACGAAGACTTTTCCTAAAGGTCAAATTGAAATAGATGAAATGATAATCCACCTTAAAATTACCTATTAAGTGGTTTTTAATACATCAACAATTACAATAGGCGCGAGAGGGGAATGCGCGGTGAGCGGAGGGGTACGGTGCGGCGGCATGGGGCACGCGGCGGGGTATTACAATGACAAGGTCGCCTAGTTATAGCTTAGCAATTTCGTTCGTGACACTGGGCAGGGAACTTTGACGTGTTACTCGTCGCTACACACGATATGATATACGTAAATATAGAATCTACTATTGCAAAGTAAAGACTTTTCAGTATGTTACTAGGAACTTTAAAACTTAGATGGTAAAATTTTCCTAAAAGGATTCTTAATTTACTGGAAATATAACTATTGTTGGAGCCAGGAAAATTAAACATCAACCTTGACACCAAGATATGTTACACAATCTACCTTTTCAATTGGTTTGCATTGACAATTATTTAGACTATTATGAAAACATTTAAAGCTATACATTAGTGGCGGAGTTTCTGCTATGGATAAATATGGTGATTGTATGACAAGAAGTTTTGTTTTGTCTGTGTTTAATATGATGCCATTATCATGGGACCATTTCACAACCGCATCTATATCCTGCTACCGCATCTATAACCAAGCGACATGTCTCGGTAACATCGGTTCCGGCTAGTAGAGTGCATGGATCGTCAGCAAACATGTGGGCGGAACAGTGCCGCAGTATTCCACACAGACTATTTACGTGCATGAGGTAGCACACGGGTCCACACACGGAGCCCTGGGGGACCCCGCAGTGCACCCGCGTCTCGTCACTGAAGTCGTCACCTATTTTATCACGGTTTTCATGTGCTCTGCCTACCCCTTTTGGGAATAAAGGCGTGAAATGTATGTATGTATGAACGCGATGTGAGGTAGTCCCGGAACCAGCAGTTCAGCGGCTGCCCCACACCACATTCGTCCATTCCATTTAAAAGCATATTGGTTTCCAAGGTGTCAAATGCTTTTTTAAAATCGTAGAATATGGCTACAACAAACTTCTTGTCTCCTAGGTATGAATTTATTTCGTCAGTGAATCTGGACAAAAGAGAAGCGGTGCTTTTATTTTTATAGAAACTTTGCTGACTTTCGCTAAGGACGTTATTTTTATGAAGAAATAGTTATTTATGATACAAGTGCGGAAAGTTGGTAATTCCCAACGAGTGGCGATCACCAAAAACACGACCGTCAGGGAGTGTTTTTGATCGACACGAGTTGGGAATTACCTATCCGCACGTGTATCATACAAAATTATACAATGCATCATGCGAGGAACTTAAAATTTATACAAAACAGGTGAAATTTGAATTGTCATGAAATATCATTCTCGCACGCGTGTGGGAATTTTGTCCCGAAATCCATTCCCGCACGGCCGCCCCCCGGCGCGCCGCGCCGTGCCGGCATGGAGGGCTTCCTGTGTTCATGTTGACCCATGTAAAGGGGCACTTTCAGAGCAAGTGCATTGTAATAGTACATTACGTAACTAGGGCGGTGAATTCGTGAATGCCCCAGATCGCAGGTGTTTGTGGCCCGAACCGAAGGTGAGGGCCATAAATATGCGCTCTGGGGCTTTACGAATTACTGCCCGTGTTGAGTACAAAATTTTACGTCTTCACCTGGCCACAATGCGAGTTTTACTGCACGCTGCGCGTACGGGAAAACACGCATTGTGGCCAGATGAAGACGTAAAATGTTGTACTCAACACGGGCGGTAATTCGTAAAGCCCCAGAGCGCATATTTATGGCCCTCACCTTCGGTTCGGGCCACAAACACCTGCGATCTGGGGCATTCACGAATTCACCGCCCTAGTTACGTAATGTACTATTACACTACATGTGGTGCTACTTTCCCGCACTAGTACGGAAAAGAGCACTTTCCATGCATATGTCGAAACGTTAAAGAGCCATATGTACAGTAAAACGTTGTACGATACACGTGCGAATAGGTAATTCGCAACTCGTGTCGATTTAAAACACTCCCTTCGGTCGTGTTTTAATTTATCACCACTCGTTGCGAATTTCCTATTTTCGGCACTTGTATCGTAAAGTAACCAAATATAGTTATTTGGTTGATGACACTTTTTTCGATCACCTTGTCAATGCTAGAGAGAATGGATATAGGTCTATAATTAGATAATACCATTAATAATGGTTGCGGGAGACCGCTGAAGAACCGGTCATTATTGTGCTCTTTGGGGAAGCCTATGTCCAGCAGTGGACGTCTTTCGGCTGATATGACGATATATTACGCCGTCGGCCCGGGTCCCGGGCACGGCTCGGGCTCGGTGTAGTGTGAATCATTTTTATCTGTTAATTAATCTAACAGAGTATTTATTCGCAACTAACGGATTACTCGACATCATTTTTTAAACGCATTTCACCATGATTCGCATTTTTCTGTTGGTTATCACGATTATTATATCGAATCAAGGAACATTGGGCACTGGTATGTAGATATGATATTAAAAGTTTTTTTTATATAATGCACATCGCCAAGAATTTCCGGTGCTGTCCATTCTAATTATCACTTTTCTAGTCACCACGAGTCAACATTTTTGATAATAACCAAACACGCATTAACAATGTTTACAAATATTTGTGAAATAACCTATAATGGCGCGCAACAGTTTTTTTTTCGTGAAGTTTTCACAGTGCGCGGGCATATGATAGGCCAGACTTAGATGAAGTCTCTAAACAGCCAATACAAAATAAAATAAATATTTACTTTTTAAAATGTTATCTTTTACTAATTCATGTATCAAATGTGAAGAGTTTTACTAAATGAAACGTTACTTACCATATCATATACAAAAAGAAATAAGGTAACGGCTACCATTATTTCATTTTTCATTTTCATTTACCGGCTACCATTACCGCGGGATTTCAAAATACGCATTTTAAAAGCAAACTGTTCGACTAACAATGAAACATACTTTACACAAATGAAGCCTAATTTAGTTTATTTATTTATTCCATTTCACATTGTGGCTTACAGTGCGGTCACCAAATCGCGTACAATGTTATTTTATTTACTTACTAACTTATTGCTACTTAATAATTCATTTAAATTTATAATACAGCACAATTCAACTAAATAAAACATATATTAATAATCATTGTAAAATTCTAAATAATTCTATGTCACATCTACAAAATTTCCTATATTAATCTCTATATATAAAATAAAAGTTAATACATTTTCTGCAAAATCCACCAGCACTATCACAGAATATGTCCAAGTCGTAGCCCTCGACAGCCACTAGATTTAAGAGAGCTAACGCCCTAGGGGTGGGAGCGTTGCCGCCCTGGCGGGTGCGCGCGCGCAGCCACGCGAACAGGCGGCGCCGGCGCCGCGGCGCATGCGCGCACGCCGGCTGCTGTCCGTTGCGTGCAAGAGGAACTTGCAGGCCGATTCGTTCCAACACGGATGGATTATTAACCCTATTGCTAAGCAAGCCGTAGTAGTGTACCAAGAGCAGCAGTTTACGCCTAAGTTCTAGAGTTTCAAGCCCCACCATCCCTAGGACAAACCGCGAGGGGTAAAGATAGGGATAATATCCGAAAGACGTACTGTATAGGTGCCTCGCGAACTTCCTCTGAAGTTTTTCTATTAGGAGACTATATTTGGATTCATAGGAATCCCATGCTATTGCTCCGAATTCTAGTTTGCTGGGTACGTATGCGTTATACAGCAGCACGGCCACTCTAACACTCATGAATTGAGAAGTCATCCTAATAATAAATCCTAGGGTTTTAGAGGCACTCTTACAAATATTAATAATGTGTTGACGGAAACTGAGTTGCGTATCCAACGTCAGCCCTAAATCTCGGATTTCGTTAACACGTTCCAGTTGAGTGCCCTGCATACCATACGAAGCCTGAATGGGAGCCCTGGCTCTCGCAAATGTCATGACTTTGCACTTTAATACATTAAAGTGTAGCTTATTTATTTCACTTCATTCGGCTACAGCATCAATATCCCGTTGCAATCTACAGCAGTATCCACTATGGCCTACTTCCAGAAAGAGCTTGAAATCATCAGCATACAAAAGGCATTCAGCAGATTTTACGATCTTGGGCAGATCGTCGATCATGATCAGAAACTGGGTTGGGCCTAATGTACTACCTTGACTCACCCCTGACCGCGTGAAGTATGATTCCGATTGGAACCTGCCGAGCTTTACGTACTGAATGCGATTGCTCAGATAATCGGCAAAGAAGTATAAGAGTTTAGGCGAAAAACCCAACCGCGCAAATTTTTGCAGCAACAGATCGTTGTCCACAGTTCGAAAGCTTTTTTAAATTCAAAGTATGCTAAATCAACCTGCCTACGACGATCCATTGCCGCAGCAGCGCAATCGACGAAACACACATGACTCGTTGTAGTCGATCTGCCAGAACGAAAACCATGTTGGGCATCGTCTAGATGAGGTGCGATCTGCTGATTAATGCGAGAATCTATTACGTACTCAAACAGCTTGCCAAAGACCGACAGAACGGCTATAGGCCTGTACTGTGTTACATCGGACCCAGCATTTCCTTTCGGTACAGGTGTGACCCGGGAGACTTTCCCTTTTACTTTTAGTTGACTAACGGTCCTGTTTTATAAAATACAGCGGTGATAGACGCCATTTTTAGTTGGGTAAACTAATACCGTGGCATACCACGGTAATAAAAGCGACATAATAAGAGGTACGTTACGAGCAAATGTGTTCAAAAATGCATTATAAAATAATACTAGCCTAACTATGTACATCCTGACTATAAACTAAGAACATAATACAAAACATATTTACAAATAAAAAACGACTCCAGATAAGTGCCGTGCGGCAAGGCGCCTATTAAGGCTGGCGGAGCAATGCTGCTCCGTTGCGCCAGATAGCCGCCGGCCCTTTGGTCACCGCTTGTTTCCACGACACGCTTCGCGAGCTCTTTGTACACTGCGTGTGCTCCGAACTGTGTGCGAAGAACTTGAACCCCAAACGGCTCAAACATGCAGCCAGAATCAATGGTTGCATTAGAGGTTTTCAGGTGTGTTAGCGCGGCTCTGGTCGAAATCCCTGACAGATGGAGACGGTGCAACGGTATCCACATCATTTGCATCCCATACTAGGGACCAATCCAACTTTCAGGGAACATGCCATCAGGCCTCTTGCTGTTGTACTGCACGTGACCTGATGGTTCTAGAAGTGCCGGCACACGGCCGGAACGGCCGTGACGAGGGCCCGGCGCAGAATATCGTTCAGGCTGGCATGTCGCGATGTCCGGCCGGCGCTTTTAGCACAGGGTCTTAAATTAAGTTAATTTGAGGTTTTCATTTCAGTGGCGGGCACAAGTGACAATGTAGGCATTTCAGGAGGAAAGCCTATTCCTATCGAAACCGCTCCCTTCACGGTGTCATTAGGGCTCAAGAAAGAAAACAATAAGAAGTATCATGCATTTTGTGGAGGCTCCATCATCCATGAAAGGTTTATTTTGACAGCTGCGCATTGTTTACGGTAAATATGTAAATAAATAAATCAAGGGAAAATCATGAATAGTTGCCGATAATTGAAATGGCATTTTTAGTATGAGGTGGCCAGTTATTGAACGGTGGCCAGTTATTGGCAATTTACCCTATCTATTATCGATGAAACGTTTGTCGGTAAAACAAGGGTAAACCAAAAATTACAAATCTCCTTCGCGTCGCCAATCGCTCAATGCTCAAAAATATGAAAGAAATGAAAATATTAATTTTATCAATCAATTAATCATATTTGTTTGAATAAAAAGTAAAGGGACGTTATGTCATAAAACCGTGCAGTGTAGTTTGCTTGCAAGCAAGCGAGCAAATATTATTTATATGTAGGATGCCCTAGCTTATATTCATATTTTGACATTTAAACACATTTTACTTCTTTGACATTTTGACTTTGACCACGATCTCTTTGTGAATTCATGCTATTTAATTGTAATAAAATGACATGTAAATTTTCAAAATGAAATAAATGAATCTATCTATCCAATTCAAAAATTAAAATATGGATAATTAGTCAATATTTATAACATAGGGTACTAATGAATAAGTAACCTACTAAATAAAAAAATAAATAAAAACTCGGGAAGCTCAAATAAATTAATCATCACCTTAAATTCTAAGTATTTTTGGATGCTATGAAAACATTTGTCATGAAGTCGTTTCGCTTGATTACCTACATCTAAACTCAATTCCGCATTATTTAAGAAGAGACCATTTGAATCCTACTTTAAATCCTCTAACGCAGTCCATAGAATTCTGCTTCGCTGTGCTATGCTCTCTGCTGGACTTGTCTGCTACATCTGTTGGTTGAGTGTTATATGATAACACCATCACTCAGGTCTCAGATGCTTAGCATATACAAGTTCTAACTACCTAGCGACTGGAAACGTACTACTTTATGTAAATATACTAATTGTCTCGCACATCTCAATTCCTACTGACACTCTGGGAGGCTAGTCACAAAGGTGCGTGCTCTCTTATTCTTGTCTGAGGGTTTCGCCTATCGGCCGAGCAACTATAGATGTGATTTCTCTCTATATTGTCTCGTATTGTTCTTACATATACATACTAGCAGTCTCAACTATGTCATACTGGTATCGGTCAGTCGTTATGTCTCGTGTCAATGCTCATTGTCCTCTAAAGTATCGTATTCTCCTAGGGGTACATTGCTATCCACATATTACGTCTTTGTGCCACCACGCTGGGTCTACACTCCTGCTCAGGCTACTGGTAGCATGTTATCATCATTACCTTACAATGGAATGGAAATAATACTCGTAGGGACTATCTAGAGTATGCATGTTACGGATCACAATTATAGCGGAACAATACCTCTAATAGAACGAATATGGTACCTACTAAGAATCAAGACACTTAGCCTTCAAGAGGGTCTAGCTGTGTAGTCTCCAATTCCTCGTTGAGATTACTTCAGCGTACTTCGATCCTCGCCACTAATCCTCGCCCATCCATGGTAGACGATAAAAGAGGTCACACTTGTATGTATGTATGTATGTAAGCACTTTATTGTACACAATAACAGGTCAAGGAATATACATGTCACACAATAGATCAAAGTACAAAGGCGAACTTATCCCTATAAGGGATCTCTTCCAGCTAACCTTTGAGCAATTGAGAGGAAGGTAGGTAGAACGAGATAGGCAAACTTATACCGTGTACAAAAACAGAGAAAATAAAGCAAATCCTAATTAGTATTAATTCTAGACAAATAAAAACATGCCAATACATATATAAATATACAATATAAAATATAATACACACTAACATATGTTACATATATATCGCAAATATACAATAAATAAATAAATACTATATTCAACCAATTCACAAGTCATTGGAAAGCCACAACTTCTTCAAATTCATCTTAAGTGACGCAACAGACTGCGACTGTCTCAGCGACAAAGGCAACTCATTCCACAATTTAACAGCGCGCGCAGTAAAAGATCTGGAGTATGTTCGCGTCTTTCTAGACGGTACAGCAAGAGTAAGGTTAGTACTCGACCGCAAGCGGTGGCCACTGCCGTCTGCCATATAACTAAACCGCTCAGAAAGGTAAGGAGGGGAAGTAGGGCTGAACAGTGTATTGAAAAGTAATGACAGGATATGCACATCCCTGCGCCGGCGAATCGGTAACCATCGAAGCTTAGAGCGGAATTCAGAGATATGATCATACTTGCGTAGACCAAATACATATCTGATACATACATTTTGTAGACGCTCCAGCTTATCAAGTAGCTCCTCGTTGAGGTCCAGAAACGCAATATCGCCATAGTCCAGAAGAGGAAGCAAAAGAGATTGAGTAAGGGTAAACTTAACACTTCACAGGCGTTATACGTTTAAATACGCAGAAGACATTGTTCGTATACCGTCAAATGACAATTATAACACAACCTTGCCAGAGTAAATAATCTCTTAACTTAAGGCGGTATTGTTATCCGCTCCGACTATGAGTTAGTTCTCGCGATATCATCAACTGACATGATTCGCGACAATGTTAGTTATCTAACTGAACTCATCTTACATAATAAAACTATTATTTTTGTAAAAAACAGTTGCAGGCTTGTCAATTTCCATCTACAATAAATGAACATTATGTAGAAGCTAATATTATTAAAGAAAATTGATCACAAACCTGACTGACGAAACGTGTACGGTCTGTAGTCCACTGACAAAAACTCCCTTTTAGTAAGGGTGGGACACGTGAAAAACCGGTATCTTGGCTGTTTAAAAAATATATTATAATTACATTATACTTATCTTAACTAAAACTATTGACGAAACCATTAGTTAAATATGTGTTCCATGGGTATAAATTATTTAACTCGGGATAAAATAATGCTTAACGGAGTTAAAAAATGTTGAATACGCGGGACATCAAAAAACGGGGAGTGTTCCTAAAAGTGAAAATGCCCATAATGGCACTGAAACCATCGACCCGTGCCTCTGCGAACATCCCAGATGCGCTGCAGTATCGTGACAGCCCCATCAACCTCCTGAAGCCGTTGTTGTATTGGACACGCAGGGCATTGAGTGATTTTTTAGTGTAGTTCGTCCATAGGCTGCACGTGTAAAAGGACTGACAAAAAGCCTTGAAAAGGGTTTTTTTGACATTCCCATTACAGCGTGCAAACCTACGTGACAGCATGTTACATCTAACTGCCAAAGCCCTGCGTTCCCTCTCGACATCCGCATCGTCCTGGAGGTTGTCGGTGACCCAGTGCTCGAGGTACTTAAACCGCGACACTCTGGTAAGAGGGGCCCCACACAGCTGAATCTGAGGGACAGCGGTAAAAGCCTTGCTACCCGCATTAAAAACCAACAGCTCACTCTTTTTGGTGTTGTACTTCAGGCCATGGGTCATCGCATACTCCTCACAAATCTTCAGCAGCCGGACAAGAGCACTGATCGCTGGGCACAGCAGCACCATATCGTCAGCATAAAACTAATGTTATTCACAGTTGTGCCACCGATTGAACATCCAATACCCGTGCTGCTAAGCCTAGCGATCAGCTCATCCATGTAAAGGTTGAACAACCTAGGCGAACTGAGACCTCCTTGTCTCACACCGCACGTCAACCTGTACACGTCAGAGTGCGAGCCTGCCCAATAATAAATATAGTTTCCAAAGTTTCCATGTTGTAACTTTAAGGCAATTGGCAAATGGGTATAAATCCCAATACACACTTTATTACAGACACGTCCCCGTCTCATATATAAAAGTATGCATCGGTTCAGCCACCTTGTACGGAGAAGGCCGAATCTTACATAAAGTGAAGAACACGTTTTCTCACGAGGAGTACTCCAATGATCGGTTTGGTAATGATATCTGCTTGTTGGAACTGAGCACGCCTATAAAGTTTGGGCCCAAGGTGGCTAAAGTTGATTTGCCAGCTGAACACTTAAACCTGGAACCGGGTACTGAAGTAAATGTCACTGGATGGGGTGTGACTGAAACTGTTGTAAGTAAAATATTGTTTACGATTTCCTCGATTAATTCTTTCATTTTCAATCATTTGCCAAATGACCTGGATTCTTGGATTGTGAAGGTTTCAAACACAAATTATTTAAGTGGTGTCTAAAAATAATGTTCTGAGCTGATAAAGAACACTTTGTAATCACCAATTCCAATTTTTGAAGTGAAAACTTCTTTACTTCTTCTCTTCTTCTTCTGTGCACATTTTGGGACGGGGAAAAATTGTTGAACTCGCTACAGGTGTAGGAGCGTAGGAGGAAACGTGACCGTAAGATCTGACCTTTTTGTTCGTGTCTTGACATTAGCAAATTATTACATGTTTTTTTTAACAGAAGATCAGGACAAACAACCTTCGCCAGACAACAATACCAATCGTGTCGACGGAAATTTGTCGGAACCATCACGAAAATCTGACCGACCGAGACATCTGCGCCGGATCGCGAGGCCATGATGCATGCGATGTAACTCAACCCTTACTTTTATTATTATTACACGCTTTATATTAACTTGTTCCTGTTCGTACATACAACTGAGACCTCTGCTTAACACATAGGCACCCGAGTCATACACAGATTTAGGCTCGCGTCTTTCCTGTGGACATTATCAAAGTTAAGGGCTACGAAGCCGAATTTTTGCTTGGACTCTTAATCGGCATAAATGGTGATTTATATGCACGTGAGCTCTTAATTATTGACCACAGGAGACACGAATTATGTTTGATACTCCTATTTAAAAGCTTATAGTTTATAGATAGATCTATAGCAGGCTCATTCTTTAAAGAAACAATGAATCGTATGCAGCAAAGAAAAACCATAGAAGTCTAAGGTCCCACAGAATGGGTCCCACCCATTGCCATTATGCGGGGATGGGGGCGGGGTGTCAAAACGATGCCAGGCAGCCGTTAAGTTCCAACATGCGCAAGCGCATACCGGGGTTTAGGCACGTGTTTGAGTAGACATCTTTTAGGAGCTTGCATTATATGGTTTTTTCTTCGCTGACCGTAGTAGGTATTGACAATATATGTTACTATAGCTTGACCACAACCGCTGTGCCGCTCCGCGTACCGGCAGAGCGGCACAGCGGTTGTGGTCAAGCTATAGTAACAGTTAAAATAATCTAACCGTTATTCTATGTGTTTCTTCAGGGTGACAGCGGTGGTCCTCTGACTTACAATAATATACAGATTGGGCTGGTGTCCTACGGTGAGAACTGCAAACTACATTCCGAGGGCGTCGGAGTCTACACCAGGGTCTCGAGTTACTTGAAGTGGATTAACGAGACCATCAGCAATAATCTTCCCTGAAGAAAGCTGAGGACATACATTAACATCACAATATTATTTATTTGTTTATTTATATCAGGCAACATAAACCATCATCATCATCACCATCATCGATACAAACTTATTAATATCTCGTGGACTCAGTGAGGTCAGTGTGCGTATCGTCTCTCAGAGGAGATACTGCCGCAGCCTCACACAACAACTCCAGCGCAGAACTGTCCTCCTCCCCCCGCCGTACCGACGCGTGCGCAATGGGCCGCGCGGCGATCGGAGAGGACGCGGGCATGATTCAAGCGGCACGCGACAATACTCACCCTGAAGAAGATATCCCGAAGAGTTCTCGCCCGTAGTGACATTTAATACGTGTAATTATTAGCATTATTTCAACATGTTTCACGAAAGTTAAAATTCGATTAAACCATCATCGTCTGAAACTCAGGGCAAGCTCGGACCTGCGACCTCTGTAGGTATTGCGAAATTTCGTGGCGTCGGGTAACCAACAGGGGAAACGCTGGAACTTGACTCTTTTCGGCCGAAATTCTTCCATAGTGCTTAGTGAAGGTCGAAAGATGGTCTGTTGGAACTCTAGTATGGTTATAGGTGGTTTGTTGGAATTATTAGATTATAATCATTTTCTCAATTATGCTACAGAAACAGAATGATGTATGTGATATTTTAAGGTAACCGACTTCCAGTGTACATTTTTTTATTGGTTCCCCATACAGGCGTTGTAACCAAGTGTGGTACACGTGGTAACAATAAAGTTATAACATAATATTGTTTACCTCACACCTGCCCATAATGCGAGTTTTACTGCACGCTGCGCGTCCGGGAAAACTCGCATTGTGGCCAGGTGAAGACGTAAAATTTTGTACTTAACACGGGCGGTAATTCGTAAAGCCCCAGAGCGCATATTTATGGCCCTCACCTTCGGTTCGGGCCACAAACACCTGCGATCTGGGGATTTTACGAATTCACCGCCCTAGTTACGTAATGTACTATTAATAAATGAGATTAACTAAGTACTTTATTAATTTCACTCCTAAGGCTAGGTTTTTAAACATATTCTTATAGGTAACTATATAAATGTACATGCAAATCATTATACTTATGTAGAAAATTAACGCCGCTGGCAGCGAACCCACCGAACGCGTGTCGTGCGCGGCGCGTGACGTGCGCGGCGCGCGTCGGGTGCGGTTGAATCGGTATATTCACACCGCAAGCGAGCGGCGCATAACAACGCGGGGGTACGCGGCGAGCCCGCCGCGTCAGCGACGCGTTAACAACTCGTGTGCCGCGCGTGTGCCGCGCGTGTGCCGCGCGTGTGCCGCGCGTGTGCCGCGCGTGTGATGCGTGTGTGCTGCGCGTGTGCCGCGCATGTGCAGCGTTCCTATCTGTGGAAACCTGTAATTGGCTTCTCTGATATATATAGTGTATAACTTAGTCTTATTTAATTAAGCTGTTGGTTTTCTGAATAAAATAAAATAAAATAATAATAAAATAAGCTCACCTCAACGCTCACCCTCAAATATTTCGTGACACCGCGATGCGTAGTAACCAAGCGTAAAGTCCAAATTGAAGGTTTGCCAACGCGCTATGGAGCGCAGTATTCTAGATGTCAAAAGGACGGATCGGGTCCGAAACACTACACTGCACTCCAAAACACGCATAGCTGATGTGGGTGCGAAAACTGCCAGGCTCAAGTGGGACTGGGCCGGCCACGTCTGTCGCATGCATCCAAACAGGTGGGCTAATGTGGCTACCAAGTGGGTGCCACATGACGGGCGACGCAGACGGGGCCGACCTAGACGGAGATGGCGGGATGACCTGGATGTGTTCTTCAGCAACTGGGCGAAAGAGGCACCTAACAGGGACGCATGGAGATCACGGGGAGAAGCCTTTGCCCAGCAGTGGGACACACAATAGGCTCGTAAAAATATATATATATATTGTTGAGCCGGTGGTATAAACTTCAAACTTGATTTTCCATGCTTTAGAATCGTTTTCAGCGGGCTGAAAAGTGATTTCAGGTCGTTTCAGAGGTGGCTCTTCCACATACTAGAAGATTGAAAATTCACCCTAGTTGCCGTTGTTTTCAGGCGCCTGAAACATGTTTCCAGACCGTTTCAGGACAGTCTCTATCAGGTGGCGCAATAACCTGAAAACCCGTTTTCAGGCGTATTCAGGACCCCTTATGGGCCTTTGAAGTACACTTCAGTATTTGGTGAAATTTCTCGAAGGAGTGAAAGAGACGGCACTATTATAGAGAGACATCTGGATTGACAAGGTTCGAGAAGTGTGTGAAAGAGACAGCACTATTAGAGAGAGACATCTAGGTTGAGAAAGTTCGAGAAGTGTGTGAAAGAGACAACTAGAAAGAAACAGCATATTCGGGTCGAACGAGCATCGAACAATCTAGACGCTCTGGAACATTCACGAAACCGAGGGGTCGCCATTCCTAGAATTGGACCTTGGACCGATTATTCAAGATTTCTCCGGAATGTTCTAGTGCGAAAGTCTCCGCATATATAAGCCGCGCGCCAACGCAGCGGAGGGGAGTTTTGAATTAAACTGCGAACAGTGCGAATCTCAAAGCGAAGCGAGTGAAATGTGTGTCATAGTGAAGTGATTTATTAAGTAAGTCTTGTTAATTAGTAATTTTGTAATAAAGTTTGCATTCCTTTTAATTAGTGATCAATTAGTGTATTTTCTATCACGTTACCCACCCCGTGGACGTAACATTTGGTGTCAGAAGTGGGATAGAAAATGTCGACTACATCACGTGAGAACGAGCAGAAGGGAGTGCAGACCCGGAGCCGAGCTGCAGCAGGTGAGGACTCTGCGTCGGGCGCTGGTCCATCAGACTCACCGACCCCATATAAGCAAGAGATGGACGTCAATGCCATCTTAGTTCTCTTAAAAGAGCAAGCTCGTCAACAACAAGAGCAAGCTCGTCAACAACAAGAGCAAGCTCGTCAACAACAGGAACAGGCCCGAAAAATCGAAGAGAGGCTGCGCAAACAGGAAGAAAAGCAAGAAGAACAATCGAGACTGCTTCGAGAAGTACATGATACCGCGACTGAATGGAAGCGCGAGATGTGTGAGGTCCAGGAGAAACTGATTGACTTGGACATTAAATTTGAAACTGGACTTCATGGTGTTAGAGAAACCATTGGGACAGTTAAAGGGGAAGTTGACACCTACAAGAATCGCCTCCAGAAGCTCGAAATAAAAGTGGCCAGTGGTACGAGTACCTGTGCAGTCGAGGTGCCTGTATCGGGAGGTGGACGATTCAAGGTACCTCCCTTCGATGGTACATCGTCTCGGACAGCTTATAAGCGGCAATTCGAGTCAGTCTATAAGGCTAACGGTTGGAGTAAAGAGCAGGGCAGGACAGCCCTAACCTTAGCGTTACGTGACGAGGCTCTCACCATATTAGAAGCCTTAAGTTCTCGGCTACTGAAGCAACTGACCAGAGATCATCTAGTCCAACCTAGGCATCTCCAGCTGCAAACCGCTACCGGCCAGTACATTCCCATACAGGAGGAGCGAGAGGTGGATTTAAAAATTGGTAATAAGAGCTACTGGCATAAGGTGATTGTAGCTAGCATTATCGACGACTGCATCATTGGGCTGGATTTTATGAGAGGCCATGGCTGTAAAATTGACTTAAAGGTTGGAGTACTGAAATTTGGGCCTGATGAGGTGCCTATGGAGGATGGAGTAAATGAGATTGTTTACTATACTAGAAGAACAATCCTCCAACCGAGGGCACAGGTACTAGTTCCAGTGCGATTGCCGTACAGCACAAGACAAGGATGTCATCGTTGTGTTGTTGTGGAAAAGGTCAATGATGGTAAACCATGGATGACAGCCCGCACGGTGGTAACAACATCAACTAAAACCTTTGTGAGAGTTCTTAATTTAAGTGACACCAAGTGCGTCCTTAGAAAAGGAGCTCTAGTTGGATCATGTGAGGAAATCTCTTGGATACGAAGTTGTCAAGGTTCTACGGAGAGCGAAAACCCTGGGACATTGAAAGGTTATTAGATTGCTCCAGAAACGATCTTACCGGGGAAGAGCTCAGTAAGGCACGTAAATTGCTGTTGCGATACAGCAATGTTTTCTCTGCGCATGACAGTGACATCGGAAAAACTGGAGTCGTACAGCATGGGATCGTCATGCCTATACGACAGCGACCCCGGCGAGTTTCAGTAGCTCAGGAGAAGGAAGTAGAAGACATGATCGAGGAAATGAAGAAGGGTGGCGTTATTGAACATTCAACAAGCCCGTGGTGTTCCCCCGTAGTTTTGGTGAAGAAGAAGGACGGGACCATGAGATTCTGCGTCGACTACCGTCGACTGAATGATGCCACTAAGAGAGACAGCTATCCATTACCTCGAATCGACGACACCTTAGACACTTTGAATGGAATGAAATGGTTTTCTACGTTGGATTTAAAAAGTGGCTATTGGCAAGTTGAGATCAAGGATAGTGATAAGGAGAAAACGGCTTTCTCAACCGGAAAGGGGCTCTGGCAGTTTAATGTTATGCCGTTTGGGTTATGCAATTCACCAGCGACATTTGAGAGATTGATGGAACAAATACTGGCTGGATTGCTGGGAGATACTTGCTTGGTCTATTTGGATGACATTATCATCGTTGGTAAAGACTTCGATGATCACCTCGGCAAATTGGAGCAAGTATTGTCTAAGTTACGAGAGGCAAACCTTAAACTGAGTCCAAAGAAATGTTCACTTTTCAAACGAAAAGTTAATTACTTAGGACATGTGATTTCGAAGGATGGTATCCAGACAGATCCTGAGAAGATAAGTGCCGTGAAGGATTGGCCGATACCAAGGGACAAAACTGCAGTACGTGCATTTTTAGGACTGTGCTCATATTACAGGCGGTTTGTGAAGAACTTCTCGGATATAGCAAAGCCATTGCACGAACTGACAGAAGAAAAACGAAAGTTTGATTGGACGGATCGGTGTACGGCAAGTATTAACGATCTCAAGCAAAGACCAATACTGGGGTATCCAGATCCTGAAGTAGATTTTATTGTTGACACGGACGCGAGTAATTCTGGTATTGGAGGAGTCTTGTCACAAAGAAAAGGAGATAATGAAGTTGTAATTGCCTACTTTAGCAAATCGTTGTCGAAACCAGAAAGAAATTACTGTGTCACTCGAAGGGAACTGCTGGCAGTCGTCAAGACGTTACAGCATTTCCGTAGATACCTGTTGGGGCGAAAGTTTCGTATCAGGACTGATCATGCTGCTCTAAAATGGTTGCTGGAGTTTAAAAATCCCGAGGGCCAGGTGGTACGCTGGATTGAACAGCTTCAGGGATATTATGACTTCGTCATCGAACACCGTAGTGGGAAATCACATGGAAACGCGGACGCCCTTTCTCGAAGACCTTGTCCCGACGACTGTAAGCATTGTCTTAGACAAGAGGCCAAGGAATGTTTAAGGATGCCGAGGAAGAGTGGAGTGATGAAGTCATGCAACTAGCTCAGCAAGAGGATCCTGATGTAAAGCCGATTTTTGACTGGGTTAATGCAGGAATACCCAAACTAAGATGGTGTGGTAGCTCCGATGAGTTCGGTAACGAAAAGCTATTGGGCACAATGGGACACCTTGGTTATGCATAATGGCGTACTATGAAGGAAATGGGAATCGGCGAATGGGAAGGATGCTCATCTACAAGTAGTCGTTCCAAGGAAAAGAGTGAAAGATGTTTTGGGAAGTTTCCACGACGGTACTTCTGGTGGACACCTAGGAGTGAAAAGAACCTTAATGAAAATCCGACAACGGTTTTATTGGATTCACTGCCGTGAAGATGTCGAAAACTGGTGCAAGAAGTGCGTTAACTGTTCAGCAGTTAAAGGTCCGCACACCCGTAGTAGAGGAGCGCTCAAACTGTACAATGTTGGAGCACCTTGGGAGAGAATTGCGCTAGACGTCGCAGGCCCATTCCCGACATCTGACTCCGGAAACAAGTACATTCTTGTCGTAATGGATTACTTCACCAAATGGCCTGAAGCGTTTGCCATCCCTAATCAGGAAGCAGTCACTATAGCAGAGAAGTTAGTAAATGAAGTTTGTTGTAGATTTGGGGTACCTCTGGAAATTCGCAGCGATCAAGGTAGGAACTTTGAATTTGCAGTTTTTCAAGAGACTTGTCGAATCATGGGAATGCATAAGACGAGGACTACGGCATATCACCCACAATCAGATGGAATGGTGGAGAGATTCAATCAGACTCTGGAGAGACATCTGGCCAAAGTTGTTGAGAGTCGCCAAAAGGATTGGGACCGGCATATTCCACTCTTGTTGATGTCATATAGGTCAGCAACCCATGAGAGTACGGCAGTTACTCCAGCATATGCGAATTTTGGAATAGAGCTTCGTTTACCGACAGATCTTTTGACTGGACGTCCTCCTGATGCTCCAAGATCTATCACAGAGTATGCAAGTGATTTAGGGGATCGGATTGCTGACGTTCGCAGTCTTGTTCGTGAACACGGGCTTCAAGTTAGCACGAGAATGAAGACCCGATACGATAGGAAGGCTAACCAAATTGGATTCGAGGAAGGTTCTTGGGTGTGGCTACATAACCCGATGCGGAAAAAGGGAAAATCTCCAAAACTGTCCCCAAATTGGGAAGGGCCATATAGGGTAGTCACAAAAATCAATGACGTCACATATCGGATACGGCGAAATCCACGTGGTCCCTGCAAGGTTGTTCATGTTGACCGACTGGCGAAGTACCACGGAAACAATGATGCTCGGGACGAGCATGTCTTAGGAGGGGGTAGTGTTGAGCCGGTGGCATAAACTTCAAACTTGATTTTCCATGCTTTAGAAGCGTTTTCAGCGGGCTGAAAAGTGATTTCAGGTCGTTTCAGAGGTGGCTCTTCCACATACTAGAAGATTGAAAACTCACCCTAGTTACCGTTGTTTTCAGGCGCCTGAAACATGTTTTCAGTCCGTTTCAGGACAGTCTCTATCAGATGGCGCAATAACCTGAAAACCCGTTTTCAGGCGTTTTCAGGACCCCTTATGGGCCTTTGAAGTACACTTCAGTATATGGCGAAATTTCTCGAAGGAGTGAAAGAGACGGCACTATTAGAGAGAGACATCTGGATTGACAAGGTTCGAGAAGTGTGTGAAAGAGACAGCACTATTAGAGAGAGACATCTAGGTTGAGAAAGTTCGAGAAGTGTGTGAAAGAGACAACTAGAAAGGGACAGCATATTCGGGTCGAACGAGCATCGAACAATCTAGACACTCTGGAACATTCACGAAACCGAGGGGTCGCCATTCCTAGAATTGGACCTTGGACCGATTATTCAAGATTTCTCCGGAATGTTCTAGTGCGAAAGTCTCCGCATATATAAGCCGCGCGCCAACGCAGCGGAGGGGAGTTTTGAATTAAACTGCGAACAGTGCGAATCTCAAAGCGAAGCGAGTGAAAAGTGTGTCATAGTGAAGTGATTTATTAAGTAAGTCTTGTTAATTAGTAATTTTGTAATAAAGTTTGCATTCCTTTTAATTAGTGATCAATTAGTGTATTTTCTATCACGTTACCCACCCCGTGGACGCAACAATATAGTCCAATGAGTGCTTATAAGAGTACTTTAAATGTTAGTCAAGTAAACTTGTGTTTTTTTTTATTAATTATTGTCGCAATACAAAAGTTACCTAAGGTAATCATGCTTTTTAATTACGGGACTACCCGAGGTTTCCATCGATTTTTGACAAGTTTTGAATCGTATCTCCTACTTTTGCACTACAGATAGAAGTATAAATCAAACGGTTATCGGTTCTTCAATCTTTTATCTCCATTTTGGTCTACCGGATTTTGAAACAAATGAATACTTAATTTTATATGATCTTTTTAAGCATTGTCAACCTTGTCTAAAATAACACTTATTTTGTATCTCTATTGATGTGAAAGATCTAACACATACGAAATCTACATATTTGGGTTCGTCTGTGACGTCCCTAAAAACTGGTCCAGGGTTTTCATTTTAAACCAATTTACACAAATGTTATGGCCAGAAACCGGTTTATTGGCCTAAAATTGTTCAACTTTGATGCCAAATATCTCGAAAACAATGAACTTTGAAGTAAATATGGGATACTATATATTGCTTAACGCCGGTGTTGTTAACATAATAAGCTACAAAAAACCTAAGAAAACTAAGAGATTCAGATTAAAGGTACGATCCCATACGCCAAGTATGGGAGCCCCTTAAGTAAATCTGTTTTTTTAGGAAAAAAATGTTGGTCTATATAACAACTTATTGTTCACGTTTTTAATGAAAATAGTTATGTTAGTTAAATACTCATAAACATGATTATTCTTATTTTATGAATAAAAAAATTTGAGATATATATGTATATATCTATATTATGTTTGACGAAATGTTTTATAATGTGGAGTATTATTTCGAACAAAACAGTTTTTTACTACACAAACTATTTTATTTGGAAGTTGATTAGGTAGAGGTCTAGTTTCGGGACGGGAGACCGGCGGGGTGAGCCGCATTAGCGCTTAGCGAATAATAGGTACCCCAATGTCCAGCAGGTGGGTCACATTCACGTAACACATTGTACGTATACGTTATATAGATCTAAATGTCAATTTTTATATGGAAAAGTTACATTTAGACTATAATACCTTTTTTATTACAAACTAAAATAAGATATTAATATAAGGTACATTGCTCCACAAAACTACATCGATAGTTTGACTGTGGAGCAGTAACCTAATGCGCGTTGCAAATCTTCTGGAAATTACTTACGAAAACTCAACTTTACTGTCATATCATTTTCTCGTCCAAAAATTCATTTTAATCTAACTGACTCGCGAAAAAGCGTTACGTACCTACCTAATTGACCAGCTGTGGAGCACAGGTTTAAAAAGGTCTTTAGTTGAGATATGTACTTACTCCCTTAACCAACATTGTATTTACTGTACTGTACGTATACATTCTTTTCTACTTTCTTCCATACGATTATAAATAAAGACTCATTCTGAACGTCTTGCATTAATGTTGTGCGTCATGTAACAATCTAACTTGTGTATTGTAACTACTATATCACAGTATCACAATAATATATATTAGTAGTACTAGTAAAAGCCATATCTCAAATAGTCTCCCTGAGGTCTTTGTATACCTGCGCTTTGAAAACCAGCTCTACGGGGCACACGCGCAGCACACGTGAGACATTACTAACACCGCCAAGGCCGCCGATGTCCGCTTAAGAGTCCGTGTCGGCCCGGCAAAAGTTCGATTGTAGGTATATTACCCGTCTCCCGAGCGCGCCAGCGCAGGTGTCGTGGTGGGGGTCGAGCGAGGCTGCTAGGTCGGCGTAGAAAAGTTTTGATACTTTAACCGTTTTATCTGACTTTTCGTTTCTTAATATTTTTATGTATATGTATTTAAATAAAATATCAGGTAACTTAGAACAGTATCGTTCATTATAAATGTATGTATGTAATTAGTACCAATACAGAATTTATTTAAGTACTTGTTTGACGACCGCTTTAGTCTAGTTGGTAGTGACCCTGCCTACGAAGCTGGAGGTTCTGGGTTCGAGTCTCGGTATGCGCATTTATTTCTCCCTGAGTCATGGATATTGGTTTTTTATGTATTTGAGTATTTATTTATCTATATAAGTATGTATATAGTCGTTTAGTACCCATAGTAAAAGCTTTAGGCACTCAGTTTGGGATTAGGTCGATTTGTGTAAGATTGTCCCCAATATTTATTATTATTTATCTGTATTCATCTTAAAACTTAGATTATTTATATTATATACTAGTGGCTCTATGAGTTGTAGACTGTATTACAGTAATGTTAGAGTTTTCTTTTCAGTTTCCAGGTTATCAAATTCTAGGTTAATAGTTTTTACCTGACTTATTCGTTTCTTGGTTTTTGTGTAGGTGTTCAAATAAAATACTAGGTAATTAAGAAATGTTTACAAAGTTTATTTTTACTTGAGTAAGGTTAATAGCTATTCGTTCAACCCTGCATATTATGTCGGTGGTTTGTAAGTACTTGTGAATGTTACACATGAAAAAGTGATGGCCGTTGGACCTTGGACCCCCCACAAAGTGGACTGATGTAACTAATAACAATAACTAATTAACAAATAATAAAAGCTTGTTTTATAACAAGTTTTTCTCCTTTAATTAAAATTTTACTTTTTAGATTTTTTAATTTTTCCTATATTTGTTGGAGTTGCATATTCACGCCATATCATATACATATTTCAAACGAGCCCAAAGTCGATGGGGCTGCGTCTTTTAATTACGGAGTTCCATGGCTACCTTCCAGCTCAATTATCAGACCCTGGTTACCATATAGAACCAAAGTACTCGTCAAGACGAATTACACGACCCCAAACTTGATGGGGTTGCGTCGTTTAATTACGGAGTTCCCATGACCACCTTCCAGCTCCATCGTCAGACCCTGGTTACCAAAGTACCCGTCAAGACGAATGAATCAAGCCTAAAGTCGATGGGGCATGGGGTTGCGTCGTTTAATTACGGAGTTCCTATGGCTACCTTCCAGGTCCATCATCAGACCCTGGTTACCAAAGTACTCGTCAAGACGAATTAATCGAGCCCAAACACGATGAGGTTGCGTCGTTTAATTACGGAGTTCCTATGGCTACCGTCCAGCTCCATCATCAGACCCTGGTTACCATATAGTATCAAAGTACTCGTCAAGACGAATTAAACGAGCCCAAATTCGATAGGGTTGCGTCGTTTAATTACGGACTTCCTATGACCACCTTCCAGCTCCATCGTCAGACCCTGGTTACCAAAGTACTCATCAATACGAATTAATCGAGCCCAAACTCGTTAGGGTTGCGTCGTTTAGTTACGGAGTTCCTATGGCTACCTTCCAGGTCCATCATCAGACCCTGGTTACCATATAATACCAAAGTACTCGTCAAGACGAATTAAACGAGCCCAAACTTGATAGGGTTGCGTCGTTTAATTACGGAGTTCCTATGACCACCTTCCAGCTTCATCATCAGATCAGCTTTATGTCATAATAATATTACATTGGCATCCAATTTATACACGCATGCAAAATTTCAGCTCAATCGGAAACCGGGAAGTGGATCAAATTTAACTTGCAAGATTTAATTACAGACAACGGATAGGTGAACTAAATAAAAGTTTATAAAAATTCAGCAAGTATCACGATCACTCGTAAAATAATTGACAGCTGGGAGCTATACAATTCGTAAGTTGTCTCGATTAGCCTCACGAATGTCTCACTAGTATAGTTTGACCCCGACGTTGGTAACAACTATGTCTAGCCGGAGATCAAAATAATATTTTAGTCGAGGGGTAGCCTTCGTGAATAGCCACAATTACACGACGTACAGGTCCGACCCGGACAACGGCTAAGCCGGTACTGCCGAATCGAGCGCCGTGCACGGTGTTTTATTACGAAATTTAGTGTGATTTCAAATATTTTTTATGCTTAAATTTACTTCTACACATAAATATATTTTTGTTTGTACGAATAGCGCTTAAACTAGAGTTTCTTATTATGGCTTCATATTTTTGAAATAATGAGCTAAATGGCCAAAAATACTGGCGATTCTTCGTGTGTTTTTACTCAAAAGTTGTTGGATGGAAATACGGTTTTACTCAACTATTTAATATGTAACTTATAAAATGTTTTCCGCTTATTCCTAAGAAGACTATCATTCCAATATGGATTTTTTTGTTTCATGTCGGTTAGAAATCAAATAGTTCTTCAAATCCACGTCGTTTTACACGTCTCCGAGCAAAAATTGAGAAAACAGCGGTTGGACTGAGCCAAAATATGGTAAATTCAGAGCTAAATGTAAACAATTTTTCCGCTTATTCAACTTGAATTGAAATGATCTTTTATATTACACAATAAAATCTTTAGGAAAACGAATATTTAATGAGATATGACCTCAAACAGTTAAGCGAATTCAGCAAACGGCTATATACGGACTCTGTGAGACCGTCAAATCGGACGTTAGATTTATGTTAAGTGTAACTATTAATATGTCTAGAATACATAACTTAAACGATATGATACGGAGAGAAAGAATATAATGGAAAAATGAACCATCTTCGTCTGTAGCCCCCAACAGGAATCGAAACACGAAACAAAAATATTTAATATAATAATTTGTTTCATTAAGAAGTAACATAACTTATTTGTAAATGTGAAGAGTGAAGGAATCTCGCATTGCTAATTCCCGCCTCTTCCTATCCAATTTAGATGGCCCAGTTAGCCTAGCCTAACTCATGTAAATTAGATTATAACCTAACTCGCTGCTAAGTTACTGCGGGAGAAATCCTAATTTTGACAATGCTACCTTCATTAGTACCGAGCCGCTATTTCGGTCTCATCAAGTATTTACTTTACTGCAGTCTCGTTCTGTTATTAGCTGGGCTATTCACAAAGCTTACTACAACTCGTCATAGTCGAGCCATTATAATATAAGTCTGAGGCTCTAGTATAAGTTTTACCGAAACAAAACTTTACGGTCACGTTTGCGTTTTACACTCAATTTTTATGGGATTTAACAGCTAAACGCGAACGCGGTCGTAACGTTTTGTTTCGGTAAAACTTATACTAGAGCCTCTGATATTATACTTATTGATTGAGATACTTATAGGGAGGTATATCCTGTCGTAATCCTTGATGAAAGGCTGACAACCGGTTATCCTAGTGGGTAGCGATGCTGCTTACGAAGCTTAAGGTCCTGGGTTCGGCCAATATCTGTGTGATGAGCATGAATATTTCTTTCTGAGTATAGTTGTTTTCTATGTATATCAGTATTTATATCTATTAGATATATCGTCGTCTAGTACCCATAACATTGGTAAGCCTTATTGAGCTTACTATGGGGGAAGATTGTCCCCTAATATTGACCTATTATTTTACTAGCTTCGGCCCGCGACATTGTCTGCGTGGAGCCGGTATAAAAACTATTCAATATTTTAATCCAGGCTGTAAACTTCGTGAAAAATTTCATCAACATCGGTTGAGCAGTCTAAGCGTGATTTAGCAAACACATCCAAACACGAAACTTTCGCATTTATAATATTAGTAGGATGATCCTCCTAGCCTTTTTCCCGGTAGGTACTGCTCAAACGAGCCCGGACTCGGCTATAGCGCCTAATCCCAAAAGATTTGGAGTAGGCACTGGTATTACGAAAGCGTGTGCCACCTGATCGACCTTCCCACAAAGAGAGAAAACTAGGCCTTATTTGGTTTTCCTTCACCGAAATCCATTGTTACATATATAATAAATGGACATAGGCCTCCTGTCATGGATGATAGGTTACTGGCAGTAGTCCCGACGCTGGCTCAATGCGGGTTGGGAACTTCATATACACCTTTGAAATTCTTCGAATAAAATGAAATTAGGTACATCAATTCCCAAAAACTCATTGGTCCGAGCCGGGATTTGATCCCACGACCACCGTTTGACATCCGCATGCCTGAACTAGAGGCGTTCAGGCTACCGTAATTTATACCTACACTGTTAACTATCTATAATGATATTTCACACATGGGTTTTTTGAAAAACCCCAGGTGTACAGCAGCATCATAAGTAACTGCTGCGCAAACGAAGACGTCATAAGTCTTTATTAAAAAGGAATAATTTACTTTTCACCGCACCGGCTCGAAAAGGCTTGCTTTATCGCTCAAAATCTGCGCCCAAAAGCCCATTATATCCGCTAGCGTGGAAAGAGTTTTTGAATTTGGAACGTGACGTAGTATTACGACGACCGACTTTTTTCTATGGATGCGTTCAGAATCATGGGTCGGCCATGAAGTATTTAAGCATGCATGATCCGATATTTGATTTTATTTTATTTTATTTCGGTATGATATGATTTATAATATAGTTCATTACATTATTTTATTATTTTGCATTATGAAAATACTAAAAGAAGCCTATTTTTCTATTCAAAAGAAAATTTTAGTTCAAATTATTTTTAATGGTGCAAATTCAGAACGCACCCGAAACGAAAAGTTTAAAAAAGTTAAATATTTAATTCATTCACAACATTTAAATTTGTTTTGGTTATTTACGGAAATTAACACAAAATGAGTGACTCCAGTAGCAGTGAAGATATAAATATAACAACCTGTGGAATTGGTGGAAACTGTAAATAATGCCGACTTGAGTTTTCTGACCGAAAAATCACGCGAGAAATATTTAAAGGCGTTTGATTCGTTCAATGCGTGGAGACTTTCCAAAGGCGCCAAGACGTTTTCGGAGACCATACTACTATCATACTTTATAGAATTATCTAAAACAAGAAAATCAAGCACACTTTGAGTATATACTCGATGTTGAAATCTACTATTAAAACAAAAAAAAAATATACACATCGAGAAATATCCCAAAATATTGGCGTTTTTGAAAAACAAGTCGAGTGGCCACAAAACCAAAAAATCCAAGATTTTCACCGCATATGACATTGAAAAGTTCCTCAATGAAGCGCCTGACTCCGTATACCTTGCTACCAAGGTAAGTTTTTTCGCAATTTTTTCAAGTACGGTTTATTCAGTGTATTTAGTTAGGCATAAATTTAGTATCTTCTGTAAAACTAATCTTCTTCTTTTACCTTACAGGTTGTCCTAATTATAGGCATTAGTGGGGCTTGTCGGACGAATGAGCTGACAATGCCTTTCAATTAAAAACGTCGAGCACCATTCAGATAAATTACTTCTGGTTAAGCTACCAAACACGAAGACTAATATGGACAGGAATTTTGTTATACGTGACGAATATGTGAAAATTGTCGAAAAGTATCGAGCCTTGCGCCCAGATAATACACCAATTGATCGATTTTTTCTACAATATCGCCAGGGAAAGTGTGTTAGGCAACCCATGGGCAGCACTAAAATTGGTGGTTTACCACGACAAATCGCGGCATTCTTAGGCCTGAAAGAACCAGAACAATACACAGGGCACTGTTTTAGGAGGACGTCAGCCACACTTTTAGCCGACTCGGGAGCAGATTTAATCACGCTGAAGCGTCACGGAAGCTGGAAGTCTAGTACCGTGGCGGAAGGGTATATAGAAGACTGGATAGAGAACAAGTCTAAAATATGCCAGGGAATAGTTGGAGGAATAACATTGAACCAGTCTTGCTCAGATTCCTGTGTGTCAGATCCATCAACATCTAAAGTGAACATATCAGAAACTCATCCGGAACTCAGCCGGTCCTTCGCAGTCTCCAACTTTTACCACAGTATTAGATTCAAAATGACCAATCTCCTCATAATTTACAAAATAATAGTACTCAAGTAACAAACACTAGCATAACAGGGCCCAAAAAAAATGTAACTATTAATATTACCAACTGCAGCAATTTAACTTTTATTTTTTAACATACTTAAATGTAAGGTATCAATAATTAATAAGGTAGATACTTACATTTTTTTGTAATATGTATGATGTACCCTATAAAAGATAAATTAATAAAACAATCTACTCAAATTGTTTTACTATCATCTAACTTTTTCCTCGCTGCGGTGAGGTGAAAAGTGGTGTGTTTCGCTCGGCACAAAAATTTGTTTTGCGTCTCGTTTCTTGAAACCCTCGCTACTCTCAGGATTTTATTTTTGAACCACTCGCTTCGCTCGTGGTTCAACCTTAGAATCCTTCGTTAGCTCGGATTTCAATACGAACACTCGCGCCAAACAACAACTTTGCAGCTTTGCATAACAAATAACTATTAAAAACAAAGTTTTAACCGACTTCCAGTCCTTGTCCTGGTACTCCGTCAAGCCATGGGAACATTTCCATATTTTTTTACAATTTACCACATGAACTGGTTTCCGATAGCAAATGCGTTGATTACTATAGAAAAACACCGAATCGCTGTATGTGGGCCGATAATATTTGAGGACTTCCGTCGATTCCCCAAGATCATCACCAATGGCACTTCATTAGTTCCTATTTCAACGGAATCTTATCAGAGCCTGTGACGTAATTTTGCACTTTTAAGTACATAATTGAGGAATTTGATAATTCATCTGTGGTCTTCATCATCAATTCTTCGCCACCAAATTTATGATTTCCGGATGTAAATACACGAGTTATAATATAAAATACCAAAATTACTACACGCGTGCCTAATAAAATTGAGGAGTTCCCTCAATTCCTCATGGATCCCATCATCTAACTGAATTTTTAAAAAATGGGACCCGCCTGAAACCATATTCATACAAATAAAATAAAAAATCGAAGCGGCTCATCTCATCAATGACGGAGTTCTGAAGTAACAAACTTTGAAAAAAAAAAAACAACCGAACTGAGAACCTCCTCCTTTTTTTGAAGTCGGTTAAAAGGAGCTTTTGACGTCTTCAATTGCTCAGTTACTTTTGATGCTGACTGTAACCGCCGGGATTCGAACCCACGAGTCCATTGAAAGTCGCGCGTCTCACCGCTCAACTACCTACAGTAGCAATACCAAACATCATAAACTGTGTAAGACAGGTTTCCAATTGTCTCAAAACTATACAATCTCTACACATGTTCAATTCTCGTGAATGTTACATGGTGTATGTATATGTATACAGTGTGTTATACGTGTTGTGAGTATACAGAAGGACCGCCCCGGGAAACGGGATTGAAACTTCGTAACCGACGGGCTCGGACATCGCTGTACCGTTCGCAACGACAATTTACTCACTGACTATAAATATAAAGTTTATTCTGTTGTCCACTAGAATCCCCTAGCCTGATCCCCAGGGGAAAAAAGCGGTTAGGTTGTTAGGTGAACTGCGACCCTACAGCGCGAGCCGAGCGAGCGAAGCGAGCGTGACGCGAAAGCGTCCGGCGAAGAGCCATAAACGCATATTATCATTTTCTAGGTTCCCCTGGGTGATCAGGGTCAGGTGATTAACGTGGATAACGTGATGTCTGATATGTATAGTATTATAGGGCTTTGGCAAAGGGAATTGAGAAGTGCATAAGTGTTATAATCGCAGAAAGATTGTGTTAAGAAAATCAACTACTCTATGAAATTCTTATTTCTAAACTTTCTATATATTTTGATCCTAGAGTAATGCTAACAGTCATATTTGAATCGCAATGGTTCAAGCGCTCTCTCTTGCTAAGCGCATAGCCAAGTGTGATTACTAGTAATCACTAATCAGGCCCCGTATCATGGTCGGCCTTATCACACGATAAGTGACATGATAGAGCGTCCGTCACTGGCTGACAACGTCCGATAGAACGAAATTGACGCTCCATTTTGTCACTTATCGCGTGATAAGGCCGAGTATGAAACGGGGCCTGATATATATGGGATCTGTTACAACTTCAATTTGGAGTTTCAATTTAAAACGAAACCTTTAGGCCACCCCCAAAAACTTCCAGAATTACCGGTTTGGCGCCACCCTCATCCAGCGGACTCCCGCGACGCTGCGATACGTGGTGTCGAGAACCTTTCCGCCCCTCCATTGATTACTATGTCCACTACAAACGGGCCCTTTCTGTTACAATAAATAAATTTAATATCTATATTGACGAAGTATCGGAACAGCAGATAAATATTAATGTAGGAGTAAAATTAAAATTATATTCGGTTTCCGTAATCATTATACTAATTAAACAAAACGATACACCTCGCTTGACCTCTTGGAACGTCGGGATGTATTTATTAACATATATACGCGATAAAATACGTTTAAAACGTTATGTTTACGCACGTATGTATCATATTTATTTTACGCTATTCTTTGTTATTACAAAAAGGGCGTATCACACAAAATCAAAGAACAAAAGAAAATTGGGTATTCAAACATCGTCAGTCGTTCCCTCAATGCTGACGATCGAGACATCATTGCCTCTTGATGACCAGACGTCTCCGTAGGCTCCAATCACCCGCTTTATCTATGGCCTCGTGCAGATGTAGTTACAAGGGTGCAGTGATCTGTGTGCTCCACCTAGCGGCTGATCTGCCCCGAGACCTCTGGCTCTCAACTTTGCCTGTCACATTTATCCTCTCCAGGCTATCCGAAGAACGTCGTAAGCGGTGTCCAAATTTTATGACAATACGGTTGGCATATTATGCATAGTCGAAGTTTATGCGCAGCTCTTTCAGATTGGATTGGTTTGTTCACATTGCAGTACAAGGTGATGTAGAAGTCGATGCCAACACCACATCTGAAAAGGATCGATGTGGCTTTTCATTTCGGCTCGAATAGTCCAGGCTGTATAGAAAGATAGAGAACTCCAAGAAGAGTACAAGCCTGATCTTTGTTTGCCTCTGTATAACGCGATTCTTCCATGTTTTTTTTTATGTTATAGGAGGCAAACGAGCAGACGGATCACCTGATGGTAAGCGATTACCGCCGCCCATGGACACATGCAACACCAGAGGTGTTGTGAGTGCGTTGCCGGCCTTTAAGGATGGAGCTCTGGGAACCTCACTCACCATCAGGAACTCAACACTACAATCTACGGAATAGGCAGCAGTGCTATTATGGCTGTGGTCTTCTGTAAGGCGTAGGCACTCCTCCAGACGGGCTGCTCCAGATTCAAGCGTGATGACACTACGCTGTGCCCTACCTCTCTCAAAAAATGTCTTATCTTAGTTATATTACCTAGTTATTGTGCTGACGGTCCCGCAGAGAATAATTGTATTACGAAATCATGTCAACGCACGCTATGCATACGAATCCCGCTCAAATAAATACATGAACTATTTATATCACTTGAGGAAGGAGTCCTATGCGCTGGACAGGCCAGATCCGCAACAATATCAATAAAAACGTCCACCACACTGGCGAAGACGTCCAGAATGAAATTCGTGGAAGTCACGACTCTTAGGAATGAGGAATAGGACTCAAGGAGGGATTTATATTCATACAAAACATAAAATAGGGTATCGGGTGCGAGCGAGGCGGGGCCTAATCTGCCAGTGCTGGTGGTGGGGTGACAGAGAGAGGAACCTCCTGACCTTATGCTCCTGACTATCCACGCTGTGTCCAGGATTAGGTACCATATTTTGTATCTACTTATTGAACGAGCGAGCAAAGCGAATGAAGTTCTCCGTTTAAACTAGGGCAAAAAAAAATTGTATGTCCGGCGTCTGCCTAGATGTTCTCCTCTACAGGTCGCATATCTCAACCGATTTTCGTGAAACTTTTTGAGCAGGATCAGTAACTCATTATTGAGTAGTATTTATTCAAAATTCAAAGAAACATTTTTTAGCAAAAAAGACAAATCCACTGGTAGGTATTACAGCTCACAGAGCCACTAATTATATTATTTGAAATGTCTCACGGTCATAGAGATATGAAGAAAATCTTGTTTTATAATTTGCCCAATTCATTAATTGGCTGTCGCCCACTTCTTCAATTCAATCTTCAATTCAATAGCAATTCGCCGATACACCCCATTGAACTAGGAACAAAAGATCACGTGCCATTAGGCGATCGCGCACTTTTTTTTCAATTACCTAGCTAAGTGCTTGTTTTCAGAATTTGCGTTTCTGAGGGGCTACCGCGAAATGAAAACGAACTTCGTTCGTGTATCTCCGTCTCTGTCGCACTT
The DNA here is from genome assembly GCA_945867215.1 of Epinotia demarniana. Lineage (NCBI taxonomy): Eukaryota > Metazoa > Arthropoda > Insecta > Lepidoptera > Tortricidae > Epinotia > Epinotia demarniana. Next base: position 4,063,187 of record OX244278.1, on the reverse strand, counting down.
GCTAGTTCGAACGATAGAGAGGGAGATACACGAATGAAATTCGTTTTCGTTTCGCGGTAGTCCCTCTGTTTCAATAATTTTAAAACTTTAATAAATATCAATTAGTTAACACCTTCACAATGTCAAGCCAGCTAAACATTAAAGTGATTTTAAACCTCATAACTGTCATAACGAATCCGAAACCCGCATACGACATATTTAAATAAAAATTTAAAACTTTTCCTCGCCTTAACCGTGTTTCGTCTCTTAGCGAACAAAGTAACAAACGCCAGGATTGTAATGTGATTTACGCCATTTTGTAAACACGGTTTTCGCGTGTGGGAACAACAACCGAAATTTATTTGCATAAATTTAAAATTTCGTCTCGACCGTAACTCGCATTTTTGCTAGTGACGCCCAATGGGTTTCGGGTATCGGCTTTTGAAGAACTGGATTGTGAATGTTATTGATGTGTTGTTACCGATATTCAACATTCATATTCCCGGGAATATTGCCACCAGCAATGGAAATGCCCAGTAAAACTAACCAACTAGTATCCATTGTTGGGATATTGAGGCGAAGGTGCTTACATGTTAACTATTTGTTAAAAAATAGTAAAAGAGATGTTACGGTCACATTTAAGTAACTGTCTAAAAAATAAACATGAAAATATTGAGTAAAAGAATATACCGAATATAAAAGAAAATTAACGACCAGTCTGGACAACACAGATTAATAGACTATCTAATCTACAGAACCCATAATACAAGTTTTGATTTATATTAGAATACATATACATGAATAAGAAACGATGATATTTATCAGAATATAATTATGGTACTTATGGTGTTATAATTTATAATATATACAAATAGAGTATAACACCATAAGTATCATATATTCTGATAAATAAATTTAATACAAGCCTTGCTTAGTATGGGTTTAAATAGGTCGATTTATATGATTTGCGTCTTCTAACTTACCCACTGGACCTATAAATAAGCTTTACAATCATTATAACATATAATCAAAAACGGTGCAAACATATTGACGTTAAGCTGAACTTTGTCAAAGAAAAGTTTACTGAAAAAGTTATTACTTTTATTTTTATATAGACGCTAAACCAAAATTGTTTTCTGGTTTTGGTTTCGGCCAAAACCATTATCCGTCGATCACTAATTCCGACTCATTCTTGAGAAACGTGAATTTCCAGCGGAATATTCGCCGATTTATGTCATTCTACCGGACGTATTTTATTCACGCTGACTAGTAAAATGGAAAGAATAGAGTTTCTGAATACAGAATGTATTGGGCGGAAATTCAAAGCTATAAGGAAACGGGAGTTTACGCTTCAGTGGATAAAGGAGCAAATAGCCAAAGATTTATTAGTTTTTTAATGAAAAATCGTATTTTAGACTTTGATCTAAGTAGTTTATCTTTTTATCACAACGTAAGCGATCTGCTTGCCTAAACACTTGCGACTCCAAGGAAGTTACAAGCGCTTTGCTGACCCTTTATTGATTGTGGATTGGTTGTGTCAATCGCTATACCCGAGAACCTAATTCAAGACCAACGTGGGTTGCCACTAAAATAAAATATGTTTACGGTGGTATATTTGCGCTTTTTAAAATACCGCACCAAGAAAATTTATTTATTGGTAGTTTTAAACCTACAATTTAATTAAACAAGTCAATTCAACTTACTTACAAAAATACTAGATGCCCTGTTAAATATATAACCATGGAAGATTTTTGGTAGAAAAACTGTTATTGCACTTGTAATACTTCAGGTATTCATAACATTTGGTACGATTTATAAACAATAGTCGTGAACAACGTTAGATGTAATTTAAATATTATGCCATGCGTTTAGCTATTCGACAAAATAACAGGCCAAAAGCGTGTAGCTCATTTTATAATAAATTATGACTTCGACATGTAGTACTGACAAATTGTGGTCAAATCATATAATCTGTAGACCCCACCAGCCATGACTCCATAGATTAGTAATTTTCAATCTGACCTCCGCCATTTTAACACACTAGCTATATCTGAATAGATTTATAAAATGTTTAACAAGTAATTTTTGTTTTGGAATATTATAATTGTTTTTGAACGATATCAGGTAGAAAAAACAATTACTTTTTAATAATGCGTATTGTTGAATGTTACTTTTTTGATATTGAAAATGTTGGCCATATCTACGAATATTCACCTACCATGATTTGATGATCAATGCAAAAAGGTTGGCTACATCTGACATGTTCGATTGACAATGACTTGTGACTTTGACACTTAATGACAGTTACATATAATATATGTCGTAGTTTTTTTGGTCTTGAATTACGTTTCCGAGTATAGTGAGGGACCTTCATTCGGGTCACTTTCCTTCTTTGTGGGAAGCCTATGTCCAGTAGTGGACGTCTTTCGGCTGATATGATGATGATGACTTTCAACGCAGCGCACCCTCGGGAGTTCTGGCGACCTTACTCATCATCAGTGTGGGCAAGTTGTGCCCTAAAGGTCCCCTGGCTCCTTAGCCAGGGGACCGCATTGGCACCTAATCCCAAATTTGGCATAGCTTTCACTGAGCCCTTTCGAAATATCAAATGATATTTCGTACAAGAGCTTTTGAAGAAAGCCCGCGGTAGAGCCGGGGGTTTACAAACAAAAAACAATGAAATTACTGATTTAGTTATGAAATGATACCTAATTTCCAATATTCCCAGCGCATCACTAGGTTTTGCACGTGCTTGAAACCTTTTAAAATGTGTATCGTTGTTCTCAGATCCACAGTACCCCACACATACCCGATCGTAAGATTGTCGGAGTCTCAAACACAATTTGTCGGCGTCGGCATTTGCATACATATTGGAGTAGGTTTCGGGATCGGCTCGCGGAGTTTTCTGAACGGTTAACGAATGCACACAGTCTTGCTTTTTTTAAACCAATTTTAAACTATATCAAAGCAACGCACGAAGTCGCTGAATGTAAACTTGCACTCACGGTACACCCCAGGAAAATAACGTTTTTTTTCAAACATTAATTTATACCAGCGTTTTTTTTTGTTGGTTTAATTTTTAAATGTTATTCTAAGATGCCTTATCCAAGAATCCTACAAAATTTCCATCGGGAAATAAATATACAAAAATAAATGACCCATCCATTATGTTTTTTTTGTGATTTATGTATTATTCTTGAAGAGGTAAATTAACCAAAACTAAGATTAAAATATCGATTAATATTTTTCCTCTTTTTTCAGGAATTGGTTAAATATCGATTTTTTTGATGACTAATATTTTGGTGGATTTTCAGTTTACGTAATTACTATAATGATAATATATCAGTTACACACAAAAAAGTTGTTGTTATGAATTATTTCCATAGTACTTAATGAAAATAAAATGTTTGGGCTAGTAGCCCTATGATACGAATAAACCACGAGATGTTTCGCGCGTTAGTACAGGTTAAGGGGGCGTTTCGGAGCAGCGCCGCGCGAAGTTTAGGTTTTTAGCGCTACTCACACAACGGTAGAGGCTCGCGCACCGCACACGCACACATGCACGTATACACAGTGGGGCGTCGGACTTTGACTCGCCAACAAAATTGTAACTTTGGATTTTGTTACCAAATATAAAAATTGTTATGTCAAATATAGGTATTTCATCTAAATACCTACCAACGTTCGCCCGAACCGAGCGCGCATCCTATCTAACTATGTGGACAGTTGTTTTGTTCGACCGAACGGCTTATAGTTAAAGCAATGACGCGTAATTCAATGTTGGAGAGGCAACCAGATGGCTAGCGGTATTTGAGCTCCCGAAGTGTTGTGGACCCACCCTGTGCAACCCGAATTGAGCCAACTGTGACTGGTTCGGAAATAGGAGAAGGGTTGTAAAAAAAAAATGTTGCGTGGCAACCGATTGAAACGCGGTAGCCTGAAAGTGTGTACGCTGTCTATATAGTGAATGCCATCCCTCCTAGTGTGATCGGAGCCGAGTAAACGAGCGAAGAAAAAAAAATAAAAAATTGGCAGGCAACCGCTTGAATACAAACGTGAAATAGGACAAAATGGGAATACGCCAAGAATACGCGCAATAAAAGGTTTTGCAATTAATTGCCATGGACAATTTTTGCTTGGGAGGGACGGTTGCCTCTCCGACATTGAATTACGCGTCATTGCTCTGAATATTAGGCGAGGGCGATTTTTGCCATATGTATGTAGGAGGGTCGGGCGGAACTGGTGGAGATTCATTATTTTCCCCACTCTCGTTAACCATGATATTTCACGAAATTAAAGTCGATCTACACTCTTTAGGTTTAAACAGTTTGATTAGAATTACAAATAGCACGAAATAATCATAAACCACTCGGATGAAAACAGATTACTAATTCTGTAACACGGAACGTGAGGAGATTCATTATTTCCCCCACTCTCGTTAACCATGATATTTCACGAAATAGAAGTCGATGTACACTCTTTAGGTTTAATTAGATTGGTAAGAATTACAAATAGCGCGAAATAATCATAAACCACTCGGATGAAAACAGATTACTAATTCTGTAACACGGAACGTGAGGAGATTCATTATTTTCCCCACTCTCGTTAACCATGATATTTCACGAAATAGAAGTCGATCTACACTCCTTAGGTTTAATCAGATTGATTAGAATTACAAATAGCGCGAAATAATCATAAACCACTCGGATGAAAACAGATTACTAATTCTGTAACACGGAACGTGATGAAGTCGGCGGAAGGTTGGGAGCACAACCGCACTACAGCTCGCGTCTCATTCCAAAGTGAGTTGCTTGTCAACGTGTTTCCCACTCCACCTCCATGTGACAGCTGTCAGATTATATGATTATAATGTAAGTATGAGGAAAAAATTGTTCGTTTCCGGAACATCGCCGGCCGCTGCCGCTGCACGGTCGCTACGCTCGCTCGGCTCACAAAAAATATTATGCTAACTATACGTTACTAATAATAGTAATTATCATAATTCCAAAGAAAAGTTTATATTTTCCCAAATGACATTTGACGGTTGGTTTTTTGCCTAAGCAAATCATTTACTTCATAATTATTTGCCACATAAAAGTTTGTTGTAGTATTGCATTATAAAAATGTTGCCAAATAAGCATAGTACGAAGTAAAGTTATGCCAACGATTGATTTACCAAATGAAAATTCTGCGAAAATTTGGTTGCGAAGTGAAAGTTAAAGAAACATATTTCGTCGAAAAGGCAGTAAACTATTTTGGCCCTATAGTTAAATATCGAACTCACTAACAAAATTTCACGAGAATCTGTTGAGAGATGCGACCTATAGAGTATAATTAGATGTCAATTACATCTAATTATACTCTATAGGTGCTAATTACTACCCAATCCTTTTTTATGATCAAACCGAGGAAGCATGTTGTTAAGTTCTACGTGATTTAAATATGTCAATCAATGAACATAAGAATAATTTTCGTTTGAACTGTCAAGGTACGTAAACGGGGAGTCGACAATCAAACACTGGCGTTGGGCTGAAACTGATTTATTATTTTAATATCATGCTACCCACACTTTATCATATACCCACAAGTAAATAAGAACACCTACAACCCCCTTTTTAAAAGGAAAATAAATACAAGTATGGAACATGTGTAGTAAACTTATATAGGTTAGGAAATAATCGTTTTGATAGCTAAGAGCAAGTTATAGTAAATTAAGCAAAATTCGCGACACTTTTGAACTATAAGTAGGTATACTAAACTGGAGTAATTTCCAATTGTTTACATAGGGGTAAAGTATGATGGTGTATTTTAGATTATATTCTTAACTTATACATACAAAATAGTGTTGTGATAATGATTAGGTAGGTATGTGCGGGCGGAAAGGTTGAAGCTCATGTACTACGTGGATACCTATTCTAATAATAGTAATAATTCTTTACTAAATATAATTACTTGATGTTCAATCTCTCTTACAAAAATGCAAGAAGATAAGAATATTATTCATTAATTTTAAAGCAATTAAGTTCATACTTTATACATGCATTACATAGGTACATGCATTTACAAATTGCTGCTGAAATTTGAATATCTCTTACATAATGCAAGATGATACAAATTACGCAATTACGTTATAATATATGTATCATTTATTATATTTTATTGCTACTTCATACATTCACATGCACTAATATCATTGCTGATTATTTCATTGTTTTTTTTTTAATTATTATTATTATTATTTTTTATTACTATCATAGTTATAGTAACTAGTTAAGTACATACCTACATTACATTATTATTGAAAAATAATATTGTATTTTATATCCATACGTTATTTCCAAGCACTAAGTATAATATACACATTGTTAACTGTTTATTCCTGATGGAGATCAGTTATAAAGGTATTTATACATTACTTACAGATCAGTTTTACATTTTTATATTTATTTTTTACTTTGTTTTTTACATTACATTACTATTAATTCTTACGTACAGAGACGAAATTTATTTTTGGTGTAACCCTCTTAAAGCCCGATTAAATTGAAATAAAATAGTAGTTAGCTTTTCATTGTAATTTCTACCTTATTTACGTGCAACAGAGTCGAGATTGCTGTATAGTTTATTTTAACTTTTTATGATAATTTATAAGCGTTAGGAGGATTACATTGTACACGATAGTTTTAATATTTATTATGTCTATTTACATATTTATTTCATATTGATTACGGACCTAATAACAGTTAAAATTTTATTATGTGGCTGGTTTAGGTACTCGCGGATGCCGCAGAGGGGTATCCCCACCGATCAGGAGGTCGCACTGTCCTGCCGGAACGAGTACGATAAAACACATTAGTTTGAGTAGGTACATTGCAATCAGCTGGTTGTCTAGGGTCGGATGCCGTTCGTGTGACAAATGGGGTCGAGTCATCATCTAAACTTACAAATGTAGAATCTTGTCTCTGATTAGAGTCTAATATCAAATGTTTTCTGTTACGTCGTAGCACATTACCGTTAGGCATTGCGATCAGATATGATCTAGGCCCTATTATGCCATTAACTGTACCTGGAACCCAACTATTGCCTACTCTTACTTTAACTTTTTGTCCGGAGACCAATGTGATTAAGTTTCTTGTTCGCATATCGAAATGATGTTTTTGTCTACGTTGTTTGTCCATTAATTTGTCATGTAAATTATTATGTACTATTTTAGGCATTGAAGGGTTACTTTTACAAGGTAGGATACTACGTAGTTTCCTGTTGTAAATTAATTCTGCCGGTGAGGGTATGTTATCGCTTATCGGGGTACATGAGTACTCTAACAACGCTAAGTCTAAGTCTGACCTATCATAATTCGTTTTTTTCATTATGTTTTTTATGGTTTGGATCGACCTTTCCACCTGACCATTTGATTGCGCGTATCCAGGAGAAGAAGTGACGTGGTGAAATTTCCAATCCAAAGAAAACTGTTTGAAAAGAATTGATGTAAATTCCGGCCCATTATCACTCATCACAATTTTTGGTATACCGTGTCTACGAAAAATGCTCTTTAATTCTGCAATTACATTTTCTGATTTTAAGCTGAGCAACTGTGACATTTCTATGAATTTGCTGAAATAATCTACGACGATTATGAATGACTGATTCGCCAGATGGAATATATCTATGCCTACCTCCCGCCATGGTTTATCTGGTATTTCATGTGGAATTAGAGGTTGCTTAGTATTTTGTTTTCTGTATGTCAGACATGCCTGACAGTTTGACAAATAATCTTGTAACTGAGAATTAATGTTTGGCCAGTATATTGTTTCTCTAGCCCTAAGCTTACATTTCTCTAATCCCAGGTGACTAGAGTGAATTTTCTTCAGCATATCGTGGCGCATACTTCTCGGAACAACAATTCGATTACCCTTCCAAACCATCCCAAAGTCAGTTGTTAACTCGTCTTTGATATTCCAGTAACATTTTATAATATCATCAGTTTTATCTTTGTCATTTGGCCAACCGCGTTTAATAACTTTTATTAAACTTTGAAGTTCCTGATCTTCCTTTGTACATTTTTGTATTTCTAATGAATGTGTATCAATTAAAGAATTGCTAGCCGCGGGGGCACATACTTGCGCTTGCGAGTCGAGATGGTCGCGCGGCGGGAGGGGGTCGCCCGCCGCGTTCGGTGCAGGCGCACGCGATAGTGTGTCCGCGATGTATAGATATTTACCTGGTTTGTACACTAGTGTAAACGTATACGGATATAGTCGCATCAACATTCTCTGTAACCGCGCAGGAGCATTAGCCAGGGGTTTATTAATTATATTTACAAGCGGTTTATGGTCGGTTTCGATAGTTATATTTGTACGTCCATATATATATGTGTAAAACCTTTCGCACGCAAATACGCAGGCATACAACTCTTTTTCGATTTGAGCGTATGACTGCTCTGTTTTTGTTAATGATTTGGATGCGTAACATACCGGGAGATTATTTTGTAGTAAACAAGCACCTAAACCATGTTTACTGGCGTCAACTGAAATAACCACCGGTGTGTTTATGTCGTAGTATTGTAATACAGGGGAAGTAATCAAACATGATTTTAAGTCCCTAAAATACTTATCATGATTTTGGTTCCAATGCCATTCGATGTTTTTCTGTAATAGTTCTCTTAGTACAGCAGTCCTCTCAGCGAAATTTGGTATGAAATTGCTAACGTACGTTACTAACCCTAAAAATCTCTCAACATCTTTTGCGTTTTGTGGAGTAGACATGTCTTTAATCGCCGTGATATGCGAGTCGTCCGGGCGAATTCCTTCGCTACTAATTTTATGGCCAAGATATTTTATTTCAGTTAAGCCGATTTTGCATTTGTTCCTATTCAATTTTATGTTGATGTTTTTACATCTTACTAACACCTCTCTCAACCTCCGATCATGAATCTCTTTAGTTTCGCCGTAAACTAACAAATCATCAACAAATAATACGACACCCTCAATATCATCAAAATGACCGTATAAACGTTTGTGAAATATTTCAGACGCTGAAGAAATTCCATTTGGCATTCTTAAATATTTGTATCTCCCAAACGCCGTGTTAAATGTACAGAGATGTGTACAACTCGGGTGTAGTTTTATTTGCCAAAAACCCTGCTTTGCGTCTAATGTGCTGAAATACTTTGCACCAAGCAATTTAGCTGTAATCTCCTCAAATGTTGGTAGTTTAAAATGCTCGCGCCTAATAGCTTTATTTAAATCCCGTGGATCCAGGCATATACGTAAGTCCCCGTTAGGTTAGGTTAGGTTAGGTTAGGTTATTAACCCAATCTGTTGGGCCTTCTACTTTTGAAATAATTCCTTCATTCTCCATTTCAATCAACTTGTTTTTTATCTGATCTTTTAATGCCAACGGTAACTTTCGAGGTGCATGGACCACTGGGGTGACTTCATTATACAACTGTATTTTATATTCACCTGGTAAGCAACCCATGCCAGTAAAAATATCTGGAAATTCGTCTAATATTTTTTCACTTGAAGAATGGGTGTGAACAGACATAACTCTTTTAATTAGGTTTAATTCTTCGCATGAATCTCTGCCTAGTACTGGTGGTGAATTTACATCGGCGATTACAAAATTTAGGAAATGTATGTTTTCCTTATACATTACTTTTAAATAACATTTTCCTAATACGTTAATGTCACCCCCAGAATATCCTTTTAACCTCATTGACGTCTTAGTTAGATTATCCATACTCAACTCAATTTTATTTAGAAATCGTTTGGGCAAAACATTTACATCCGACCCCGTGTCCAACTTGAAACGAACGCACTCTTTGTTTATCTGTAATTCTACTGACCAGTCACTGTTTAAGTTATTAACTTGAGCGATTACCTGATCGGTGGAGTCCTCCTGTATCTCATACACCCGGCGCGATGATCTACACATCCTCGCATAGTGATTCATCCGATTACAATTGTTACACCGTACTCCGAACGCGGGGCAGTCCATTCTCCTGTGCGCGCGGCCGCAATTGCCACAACCCGATGTGAACGTTCGCCGAGGTTCATTCAACATTGCTTGCGATGGTGTATGACGGTTGAATAACGCGTTCCTGCCCGTTGCCTTTGGTGCTGAAGATGACAACCTTGTATTACGATATTCCTGAAATTCTTTAGCTCCATTGAATGCATTATTAGATCGTGTCGGTGTGACAGGCGGCTGACGCGGGCGGCTGAGTGCGGCTGGCGCGGGTCGTCTGTTTATGTGATGCACGTCACAGGTTGCAGTCCCGGCGTTTTTTTTTTTTTTTTTTTTTTTTTTTTATGTGATACGACGCAAACGAGCAGGCGGATCACCTGATGGTAAGCGATTACCGCCGCCCATGGGCACCTGCAACACCAGAGGTGTTGTGAGTGCGTTGCCGGCCTTTAAGATGGGAGTACGCTCTTTTCTTGAAGGTTTGAAGGTCGTATCGGTCCGGAAATACCGCAGGCGACAATCCATTCCACAGATTAGCTGTGCGAGGCAGGAAGCTTCTGGAGAAGCGCACAGTTGAGGACTGCCAACCATCTATTTCATTATTTTGTGAAATTTCATATACGTGGTGGTCGACGGTATTTGTTTTTATATTTTGTGCGTGCATTCTTGACATCTCCGCTAATTTGCATATATCAATTGCCTTTTTTAATGATATGTCTGGTTCCCTAAGCATTCGTTCCGAAAGACCAACGTCCCTCACGCCGCATATAAACCTGCTGCACATTAAACCCTCACTCAGCTCTTCAAACTCACACCTGGAAGCTATTTTATTCAATTCAAAAATATATTGTTCAGTGGATTCCAACTCGTTCTGATCTCTTTTGAAAAATTTATGCCTTTCGACTGCCAAATTCTTTACAGGTACAAAAAACTCATCAAATTTTTGTAATAATCTTTCCACCGTTTCAATATTCTCGGCAAATTGCTCGTACACTTCCCGACATTTGTTTCCGATAATATGTAGTAGTATATTTATTTGTACTTTTTTCGTCTTTTTCGATAACTCACACGCTTCATAGGAAATTTTAAAAGACTTTTTCCAATTTTCCCACTCTGCACTTAAATTTCCAGATGTCACATTAGAGAGATTGTTCTCGAATAAGAATGGCGGTGGTGGTTGTAAAATCGACTCCATGCTCGCAAATCTTTCGACGATATCCTCGTTTGAGTCTTCAAATTGATCACTTTCACTGTCTGTCATTTATTCCCGGCACAAAAGAAACAGAACATACTTTTTACACGACTAATTAATAACCGGCCGCGCCATGTCAAGGTACGTAAAAGGGGAGTCGACAATCAAACACGGGCGTTGGGCTGAGACTGATTTATTATTTTAATATCATGCTACCCACACTTTATCATATACCCACAAGTAAATAAGAACACCTACACTGTGTACTCATTTTGTGTAAGTACACGGTCCGATCGCAATCTGTCAATGCGGCGCCAAGCGACGTGGTCTCGCTCCGGAGGCTCGCGGCCGACTGAACGCGGCCGCCGCGAGCGGTCGCACTTGTAGTGAGCCGGCCGCTCCATACTAATTCGTATGAAGAATTAGAGCGTAAAAATTGGGCATCTTTGTGATACTTTTACACGAAATAAGTACATATTTGTTAAGAAATGAAGATTGCAAAGATTTAACTATAGTTTTAACTTTATTATTTGATACAATTCATTTAATAATTCTTGATACTTACGACTCAGTTGTTACAATACGGGAGTGCGTTTTACACGTTTTTAGTGTTTTTTCTGTTTTTTTTTTACTCTTTCCTATAGGCATTATCTTGAACTCGAATGATTCAAGAGGAAGTAACATTCATTGGCTACCTGTGTAATATTTTTCAAGGTTGTGGAACATCGTTTACTATATAATTCTCTTACATTCCCGACCCTCGATTGCCCCCTGCCGGCCCTTAAGTGTCACTTTCCTATATAAAATTTGTCAATTTAGATCCATCTATGCGGTACGTGATCTAACTGCTTGAGTAGATAAATATAACCAGCCTAAACGGATTTTAATGGATGAGGTCTCATGCAATACTCGTATATACAAGATGATAACTATAACATTAACTAAATTAAATTAAAGCTTAGTTAAATCTAAAAAAGGCCCTCGAGGCATTGTACCGCGGATGCTGGCGGCATTTCCTCGCTGAATTGCAATGCTGATGCGTTGCGCGAGAAAACCGCCAGCTCTTCGGTCACCAGTTATGTCAACCAGACGTTTCGCGATTTCCGCAAATAACTTTTGCGCAGTGGGACCCCATGGAAATAGGGGGTCTCGACGCTAAAAGGTACAAAGTTGTACTCTCTGCCGAGGCCTCTATATTACTTGTATTCTCATGCAATTACTTTACTGTTTATAATAATAAATGTTTCCATGTCTCTTTAGTTACTTACTTACTTAAATTTAATGATAATATTAACAGTAATATCCACTGAATGTATGGTCACCCTACATTTCATAAAGTTGAGATATAAGTACGTCAAATTTCAGCACTTTGGCGAGAAATTTGATAGGATCATCCTATTAATACTTATCATATCCATGTGGCAATTGATAGTTAATACACATAATTTAATAATTGGTCACAAGGGTTCATGACTTTTATTTCTCAATGAGATTTTAGTGTCATTGATTTGAAGTACCTACCGCCATGGTGACAATGATTTTTTATCAATTCCTAATTACGTTTTATTCAGGGTAAAGATGAGTTTATTTTGGGTAGTTACAAGTTAATCGTGTTAGTAGTAATCGATTACAGAATTTAAAAAAAAGACCGGGTTGAGTGAAAACTCAATGACATTGTAACAATTTTTAGACCAGGTCACGTGTCCGTCTTACGAATTTTCAATCTGTCGTGACGTGACCTGTTGCAATTTTAATATTTTTCCCCGTCACTAAAGTGCACAGCGCCGCTAAAGAAGTTTTCACTTTAAAAATTGGTTCGTGATAACGAATTAAATTTCACCGCGTAGATATAGATAACTAGTGTTCGCCCGCGATTTCTTGATTCGCCTTCGAGGATGTCTTCTTATCAATTTCGTGGATATTCTACTATTTACTATTTCCCACAATTTTTTAACACAATTTCCATTGACTTGCTACTATGTTTTCAAAGCTTTTACAATGCCCTAAATCGCATGTCCGTAGGAATTAAAAAATGTTTTACTAGGTTACTAGGAATGCGCACGTTTCAATATCGAACTTAGAATATGTAGTCCCGTTCACTCGATACCATTTGCAATTTAGTTAGAAAGGGATAGACGATGTTAGGGAAAGCGTTTGAAGCGATATTGGATCTGTTTGGATTCGATTTGCGCTGATTTCAATCGGATTTGTCACTCATTTAGATCGCTTTGTTCCTGTCCAATTTGATTTGTACTAGGTGAAAGATTACAATTTGTACTCAAGTAATTGTATGTAGATATGTATGTAGGTTTTACTAATGATACTAATGTATGTATACAATACTTTTATGTCCTTTCATAACATTTATTCAATAACGTGTGTTACCAACAAGCGGGCTTTCATAAAAACGGATAATCTCATCATCATCATATCAGCCGATTCGGCGCGCTACTGTGCGAAAGAGATAGAGATACCGCCCGACCCGCGCCGCGCACGACCCGCTTTCGATGTGAGGAGGCCTATCAAGGCTATATTTTATCCCGCGGGGTTGCCTGCGTTCTTCGCAAGACGCGGGCGACGCCCGGGCAGCGAGTAATAAACCAAGTATGATCCCACTCGTGGCGAATAATTTTCCACTTTGATCGAAATTTGTAATTTCCTTAGCGGACGTTTGTGCTTAAAACATTTAAAGTATGAAAGGCTGTCATTTGCACTAACTGTCAATTACTTTGCTATATACAGAGTGTATTAAAAATGGAGTGTGAACCTATCAAGGGCATAAGCATCGTGTTCTGATAAGAAAAAAGCGGCCAAGTGCGAGTCGGACTCGCGCACGAAGGGTTCCGTACCGGTTTGTTGTATGGGAGCCCCCTTAAATAATTATTTTATTTTGTTTTTAGTATTTGTTGTTATAGCGGCAACAGAAATACATGATTTGTGAATTTTTCATCCCATTTTGGTACACTCGGATGGCTGTTAGATAATAAAACAGACTTAATATATCAACATGCTTGTTCTGTTCATTTTGAAGAGGCAATAATAGGCCAAAACCCAATGAACAACTCGGTTGCAAAGTTTAGTCTAAATAATAGCGGAACGGGGGAGCAAGTTGTAATCTTTATTTACGTAAAGTAGTAAGAACCGAGAACTAATGTAGTGCCGTTTATTAATCGGAGTTATCGGAGTTCTGAACTTGTGCTATTGGTAATGGGGGGGGGGAGGGTTTGGGGCGAGATATGGAGCCTAAAAACGTAGAACAGAAATTATTTTACGATTGATAAAAAAGTGTCACTCTTTGGGGGAGGCCTATCTCCAGCAGTGGAAGTCTTTCGGCTGATATGATGATGATGAAAGAAGTGGGGCTAAAGAGCAGCTCGATTTTTCTCGCACTGTACCTTTTTAACCGACAAATAAAACGGAGGTGGTTCTCAAGTCAACGCGTATATTTTCTTTTTAATATATGATCACGCATAACTTTTTACACAGTAGTCCGATTTTGATAATTATTTTTTTATTACAAAGGGTATACCTCTAAGTTCATCCCACATTAAATAACAATTTCAACCCTAAGAGTAGGAAAACAGGGGATGATTGATTGTTCACTTGCATAGAGTAATTTCTATGCAGAGAGTAATCAAAAATATTGCATGTGACAAGTAATTAAGTTAGTAATTAACTAAAATAAGCCACAGAAAATTTAAAAATAAAAACTTTTTAACAAAAAAATTAATCCGCCGAAAAAAAACTGAAAAGCAAAAAATAATAAACCTTTTTTATTTAGTTTAAAAATGAAAGTTCTATTAATCTAAGTGTACCTAAGTCATTTTGAGTCGGTGCCAACTTTAAATTACTTAGGTACACTTAGATTAATTTAAGAACTTAGTTATTAAACTAAATAAAAAAGTTT
The DNA here is from genome assembly GCA_945867215.1 of Epinotia demarniana. Classification (NCBI taxonomy): domain Eukaryota; kingdom Metazoa; phylum Arthropoda; class Insecta; order Lepidoptera; family Tortricidae; genus Epinotia; species Epinotia demarniana. The sequence continues at coordinate 4,048,146 of OX244278.1, read as the reverse complement.
TATTATTTTTGCTTTTCAGTTTTGTTCTAAGTGTTCTCATAAGAAAGAGACGGATGGTGCGAGAAAAAGCGAGAGTATGTGGCGGCCGTCCCGTGATTGACGTACTGACCATGACTGTCGGATGCGCCTGAAGCGATGGGCCAAATTAGCCACCGAAAGGACCCCACAAGATGGCTACGGGGGTTGAAGCAAACCGAAAAGGAGATGCCGAGACGACCTTGATACGGACTGGCGACAAGCAGCACAGGTGCATGACGAGTGGCGAAAAAAGGGGAGGTCTTTGCCCAGCAGTGGGACACAATGTAGGCTAATAAAATTTTAAAAAAAGAACAGGGTTGTGAGCCTCAAATCTATCTCAACTAATATATAGGAAAGTTTTATTTAATACACGAAGACACTCGTCGCGATTTGCAATGTTGTAACTAGTACTAGTTCTATTCTAATCGTTTCAATCGCTTACAGTTTCATATTGGCATATATTTACAAATATTTTGCAGATGTCATAATCCATACTAATATTACGAGTATAAATGGGAAAATGTGTGTGTTTGTTTGTCCGTCTTTCATGGCAAAACGGAGCGACGAATTGCTGTGATTTTTGATTGGAGATAGTTGAAGGAATGGAGAGTGACATAGGATAGTTTTTATCCCCGAAATCATCCCCTAAAGGGGTGAAATGGGGGGGTAAAAGTTTGTACGGAGCTCCTATATAAACGAGTTCCACGCGGACGGAGTCGCGGGCAGAAGCTAATAATTGTATAATTCTTCCCCTACTACAACCGAAAGTTATGCTTCCAGAAGTCTATGTTTGTATTTACGTGCGTTCCACCGTAACGTTTAAGACACTGAACCGATTTTTATAAAGGAGCTCCACTCAAGTCACAAAGGATTTAATTAGTAAATAAAAAACCGTTCAAGTGCGAGTCTGACTCGCATACCGAGGGTTCCGTACAAACTAAAAGGTCATATCGTTACTGAAAACTTATGGCACTTACGTCCTTTTCTTTAAGGAAGGCAGTTTTTTATAAATATCTCGTAAACCTTTGAACCGATCTTGTTCAAAACAAATTTCGCTGAGAGAATTTTATAAGCCCTATGAGCATGATTTTTTTCATATTTTTAAAATACACGGTTCAAAAGTTAGAGGGGGGGGGGACACAATTTTAGTGACTTTCGGGGCGATTATCTCCGACTATTCATTTAATCCAAAAAATTGCTAAGAAACTTTATATTTGTTTTGAAAGGCCTGTCGATTGATTTACCACAAGTAACGTGGGCTTGCCTTGCAATGAAAAAAATTTTTGACTTTCAGTTTTATGTATGGGGTGCGCACCCCTAAAAAAATCTTTTTTAATAATTTCATTACAAAACTATGTAGCGGTTAACAAAATACACCTTATCTTAATTTTTTTATTCAAATACACCTTATGGTTTTAGAGTAAAATGCCTGTGACATACTGACGGACAGACAGACAGACAGACATGACGAATCTATAAGGGTTCCGATTTTTGCCATTTGGCAACGGAACCCTAAAAATGACCGGGTTGCACTCTGGAGTGCCGGCAGAAGTAAAAACTTGAATATTAGCAGTAAAAAAATATATAATAATAATAATAAAAAGGCGTAGGGATGTGACAGCCCCATCGCCCACCAGATTTCTGGTGCAATCAGTCAACGTAAGGCAGCTTGTGGCGGGCTGTTAAGGAGTAGCGACCACCCTACGTACCTGAGTGCTCCTGGGGGTGTCCTGTGGTCAGGCTGAGCCGATCGGGCGGTTGGTTGGACAGGCCCTCCGCCTATGGCTTGCCTTTACTGGCCGTTCAGAGTGGAGTCGCAAGAGCTGTTGCTCGAGGGTAGATGTGGTCACCTAAGTGGCGAGTTGGCTATATGTTTAAAGTCCAGTGCCACCTCTCTACCCCCCAGCTCTCTGACCGGTGTTGCCCTTAGGCTATTTTTTAATGTCGCTATTAATAGGGGCCCATCTAGCAGTTAGCGAGTCACCGTCTGCCAGAGATAAAAATTGAAACAGTTTTATTAGGCAGGCGTCCGATGTTTCACCCAATAGCCCAGCCACTAGTCCATCATTTCAACCTAATAACCCGTTTTATTTAGATTCCATCAACCATCAATAGTCCCTATTCACCCCAGCGGGTGCTGTCTCTGTGTGCGTCCCATGACACGGGCAGGGACAGCATCCGCTCGGTGTACTCCTTGCATTTCATTAAATTGTCAAAAGGGCCTCTACGTGTTGGCTCAGTTGGTACTTTGTAGGTACCTAGCTCCACGCACGCCTCCCAAAGGTCCGGGACATCGTTGTGCCGTGAACGGGAAAGACATATAATAATAATAAATATAAAAATAAAACCCATTCCCCCCAACAGTTAGTTTTCCGTCGTTGGAATACCAGCTATTTTTTTTTTTGAATAGATATAAGGGGACAATCTTACACAAATCGACCTAGTCCCATAGTAAGCTCAGTAAGGCTTGTGTTATGGATACTAGACGACGATATATATATATATATATATAGATATAAATACTTACATACATAGAAAATATCCATGACTCAGAAACAAATATTCATGCTCATCATATAAATATTTGCCCTTACCGGGATTCGAACCCAGGACCTTCAGCTTCGTAGGCAGCGTCACTACCAACTAGGCTAACCGGTCGTCACAACTGAACTGTGTATGCTTGTTACATTGTAATACATATATAACAGGTAAACTTTATCAAATACTGAAATTCCAAAACAGAAATCTAGGTACCTCGGCGTTAGGATCGTTTTCCTAGAATCCCGAACCACGGAACAGTGTGTAGGTAGGTACAGTTACCGTGAGCGGTAAATCATCACGCATGGAACTTTCCCGAATTTGTATTCCACTTCTGCAGCCCTGATAGCGCGCATTATAAGTTCATGGCTGTATTTTGAAAGTTTGACCTTCAAGCACGGAAACTTCTTACTTCCTAATTTCCTATCCGTCTATCTGACTTTCACTTACCTATAAAAAAAAAAAAAAAATTTGGGGACAATCTTACACAAATCGATCTAGTCCCAAACTAAGCAAAGCTTGTACTATGGGTACTAGACGACGATATACATACTTAAATAGATAAATAAATACTTAAATACATAGAAAACATCCATGACTCAGGAACAAATATTCATGCTCATCACACAAATAAATGCCCTTACCGGGATTCGAACCCGGGACCTCCGGCTTCGTAGGCAGGGTCACTACCAACTAGGCTACAGAGGTCGTCAAAACGCGCGCGCGTCGCGTTTCTATTCACGCTAAAACTTAAAAATTGGTAAAGTGATATTTTTAGTCCCAAAGAAGAACAAAGGATAGTGTTTGTCTCGGAAAGCATCCCCTAATGGGATGAAATGGGGGGGTGAAAGTTTGTATGGAGCTACGATATACCTAAACGAGCTCCACGTGGACGGAGACGTGGGCAGAAGCTAGTACTTATAGATGTGGTAATGACCGAACGATATTAAGAAGATCACGGGTCACTCGGAGTGACCTGTCATCTTCTTAATATCGCCCGGCCATCATCGTCACTCCTGGATAAGACTAGATCAGGATCGGAATGGGTGGCGTATCGAAGATAGGCCTATGCTCAAAAGTGGATGATTACGGGCTGAAAATGATAATGATGATGACACCGTATCCACCATAGACACCATCAAGGGGGAGGGAGGGAGTTATTAATAACCCGATTGCACTAAAACGATTTTGCGATATCTGCGCATCATATCTAGATGCTAATCCATGGTTAATGTCCAGAGAACAGTTCGCCACATAGAACATTCTGGTTAATGATTCCGATAGTTTTAAATAATGGATTTAAAATTGACTCTTTGTGGCGTCAATATACAACACAGCCTTTTTTATACAGTTGTAATAAATATCTCAAAAATGCACTATATGACATAAACTTTGCTCATAAGAAGTTTGATGATGATGACAGATGAGATGACGCTTCGCACCGTAAAGGCTTCTGCAGCGGGACGACGTACGGCAGTCTATACATTGATCGGGTTCTATAAACCACAGATAAACGCTTGCTCGTCACCCGCTGCCCGCTGGTGAAATCCCTTCACGGCTATCAGAGGACGGCCCGAGAGCTGTGTCGCGGCGACACAGACTATACGTCTCTTTCTAAGCGTCCTAATTGAAAGTGACGGATAGTCTCGCCGCGGCACAGCTCGCCGCTGGCCGCCTTGTGATAGCCGTGCTGGCAGGACACTCAAACTCTAGTTCTACAAGGAAGAAACAAAATGTTTTATGGATACTGTTCTTTACGATATCGCGGGCACAATTCGACATTGGTTTCTGGTAGCTTATGATATCACCAATTTTGTGAGACAGCTGTCAATGTCATACATCGCCAATGCCTTTCCAACTGTATGTGATATGGTTCGAGTAGTATTATACCGCAAGTGGCATCGCCACTATCAATAACGAGGGATACAGACTGTTAGCAAAGTTGCATTATTTAAATGTTTTATTAGTTAGGTATAGGTACGTATTTGACCACGTAATGTCTCACCTCATCGTAAGTGATGATGAGGTCGATGGTGTTACATGCATACCTTGATAGTGCCCATTCATTCTGGTCTTCAAATATTCCAAGTTATAAGTAGCTGGGAAAAGGTCTGCCGGACGCGAGTTGAAAATGTTCTTACTTCCCTACGTTGCAATTAGCGTCTACGCGCCTATACGAGTACGAGGAGAGCCACGGGATCTTCACACCCCAGATTCGGTTGATACCGTTCAACAAATCAAGGGCGGCTTTACCTATAGTGCAGGGGGTGCGTTGCACTCGAGCGCATGGTCCTAGGGGGCGCCGAGCGTCACTCACAGAGCGCCACTCGCCTCGACTCGGGCGCTAGCGCGCGCTAGGGGGGGTGCTAGAGGGCGCTACGGTCATGATTGCACCCGGGCGCGACGAGGGCTAGAGACTCCTCTGCAACAAATCTCACTGGAGCGCAAACTCGTAGAGTATTCCAGTGTTTAAATTTCCCCGCGTGGTCGTGCCAGAGGTTTCCCCAGGCTACCCTCCAACTACGCAATCCGACCGCTATATTGGGTCCGTCCTATTATAGTAACAGTCAGATAAAAAAAAGACCGGGTTGCACTCCGGGAGTGCCGGCAGAAGTGAAAACTTGAATAATTTTAATTTTGCAAAACAAAACACCCCCCTCCGCCCCTCCCCCAGTCCACCCCCTCAACAACAACACTAAATCCTACAGTCACGTGACCTCTTACGCTCCTACGCTCAGACACCTGTGGCGAGTTTAGCAATTTTTCCCCATCCCAAAAAAGTGCACAGCGCCGCTAAAGAAGTCTTCACTTCAAAAACCGCGGGATCGGTTGCTAGCGTAGTGGGTAGCGATTCTTGGCAGTCAAGAAAAGCTTGCAAAAAGATTTTATCCGAACCCGAATACCGTTCTAATGACTGTTATGTAGAATGCTGCTATGTCACGAATTCTTATTAAAATATGCGAATAGCGCTGCTCAGCACAGCGCGAGCCCCCGTCACGTACGAACTTTATGCGGGAAGTTTTGACTAAAAATTGTACACAAAACATGTGCAGAAACGTGAGCGCTCGTTGCTGTTTCATACTTTTCTTCCTAAGTCTTCGTGTTCAACATTATTGCTCTGAATTACAGTGCAAACAACTACTGCATATACAGTCATTTTCACCACATTATACATCTGTCGGCTCTGTAAGCTGTAGAACTCGAGAGGTTACATTTGTTAAGAAAATATTTTTTTTAAATCTTAATACACTAAAAGGCAATTCTATATAATTAATCGAATTTGCTCACAAATTTTTACGAGAATCGGTTGAGTAATGCGACTTGTAGACGAACATCCGGACTAACTAAATAATAAACTTGGCCCAAACTGAAACGGAGAATTTCGTTCGCTTCGCTCGCTCGTTCAAAAGGAGCACAATTTGGCAGATTTTTTTGCTTGAACGTAGGAAACTTTTAGTGTTTCCTACCAAAACATACCAACTGTTTCGTCTCTCGTTTCGCCTGTCACAGGCAGATTTCTCAAAGACCGCTTGTTAATAGAAATCTGAAATTTGACATAGATATGGCATTACTAGTAAAATACCAAGATTCGACTTATGAAAAGTCTTGTCCTTTCAATCTTTTTCTACGGAGCTGAAACTTGCAAGACCGCCGAAAATTGCACCGTTGGAGATGTGGCGTTGGAGGCGTATTTTGAAGATCCCTTGGACTGCTTTCCGCCCTAACATCAGATCTCTTTCCTAAAGGATCTCAAGGTCAAGGGCGGCTTGCGTCGACTGTCTACGAATAGGTACTAAAGTCCTTTGGCTACATCCAGGAATGAGCTCTCCATTGAAAGCCAGGCGGTGCAGGGTAATGTAGAGAGCAAACGATCACCCACCCGATGGACGCAGACCTAATCAAATCGTCCACGCAATCTAGCATAGCAGAAACCGGCGAAAATGGAAAGACGTTGCTAGCAAAGCAGTTCAAGCCGAAATCACCTGCGAAGATTAACCATGTTTGTGTACCCTCAATTTCCTACGCCTTCAGAATTTATTTCATAACTTAAACCGAAAAGGCGTAGCCCTAATACGGTACTTGACAGAAGTCAAATCAGCTTCGTTTTAAACGTCGAAAACGCTCAGTTAGTATGTGTAGTGATTACATTCTTGTGACGTCAGAATCAAATAACGTCCTTATTGTTAGTTTTTAATTATAAAAATAAAATCTTAATAGTTATTTACGATACAAGTGCCGAAAATAGGAAATTCGCAACGAGTGGTGATAAATTAAATCACGACCGAAGGGGCCGTGTACCGTACGTTTTACTATACATACGGCTCTTGAAAGTTTCGACATGCACGGAAAGTGCTCTATTCCGCTCTAGTACAGTAGGTAGTAAACATGGCCATACATTTTATATGGCTGCCAGAGCTCTTTTTACGACCTGTACGAAAAAAAAGAAAATTATATATCGGTATCATACTACGAAAGATTGATATTTTCCGGGTATTTTCGTAATGCCTATCTGCTGCTAATGAAAAAACAATTTATTTTCACTGTTGTCAAATACCCTACTAAGTGGGACATTTTGGGGGTACTAAGCGGTCACATCATCATCATCCTCCTAGCGTTATTCCCAGTAAGGCCCCTAAAGGATCCCGGGGTCCGCTTTGACACCTAATCCCAAGATTTGGCATAGGCACTAGTTTTACGAAAGCGACTGCCATCTGACCTTTCAACCCAGAGGTAAAACTAGACCTTATTGGGATTGGACCGGTTTCCCGATGTTTTCCTTCACCGAAAAGCTAACGGTAAATATTCCGTACATACGTTCCGAAAAACTCATTGGTACGAGCCGGGATTCGAACCCACGACCGCCGCTTGACAGCCGCATGCCTGAACCACTAGGCTACCGTAGCTCGGTATTAACCTTTTCACCGCTAGATGGTAACGCAACTTGCCGTGCCACCTCACGCTACAAGGGTAAAAAAATAATGGATAAAGAAATAATGCCAACATGAAATTGGGCTATTTCAGAGTAGGTTTTCATAAATAAATAAAAATGTCGGCAAATGCCGTCTTTGGCGTCGGTGTCACGATTTTACGTTGACGTCATTCGCCGTCTTTGGCGGTGAAAAGGTTAAGCGGTCACATAATTTTTAATTATAGTCTGTTATTGAAGTATAAGGTCATGATTACTGTGTCAAAAATCTTATCAGATCCTATTCCCTGTATCCTAAACTAACTCTTTTCAGTTTGTTAACCCCCAAAGAATAAAGGGGGTCTTATTTTAGTAACACAAACACTTCGGTTTAGTCTTGCGTACAAATAAACACGTTGGATACAATTGGAACTAGTTAATTCACCAGCGAATGTAGTGAGCTAATGTTGATGTAAAATTCAACACGGCCTCGCTCTCATCAAGCTAATTAGAAAGAGACGGCTGCAACGCGTAAATAGTTGATGAACACGAAATTACAGTGCTAATTTAGGTGCCATGCATTGCCAACATTAGGGTGCGGTGGGTTCACGAGTATATTAACGTAGAGTGGATGGAAATTGCGAGTCGCATTTCATTCCGTGATTTTGACAGTACATTTTAAGTAACTACTGCAACTGCTGAATGAGCTTGTGTACACCACTTCGAGCGGCGGTACTCGCTCCCACGTATAATGCAGTCGGTTGAATGTATGGTTGCCCGCTCAACGCCCCGCTGCCCGCTGGCATCCAGGCCACGGCCTTAGGGCTTAGGCAAAGATTTATTTTTTACGTCTTCCTGCCGGGTCTTCCTCGCGTCCCTTCTATCTTTCCTTCAATTATATTGAGTATGAACTTGCCCTATCATCATCCCTCTTCTATTTACGACAGTAGGTATATTCTGCTAAAACTAGTGACTACACTTATAGTTGGGATTAAAACCGGGATAACACTAAGATAGAAAGGAACTAAGTAGATGATAGAACTAAGTGGGCAGGACTTTCACATTGCACGTAGAGCCGATGGCCGTTGGGGTGGAAAGGTTCTCGAGTGGCGAACACGTACCGGCGCAGCGTGTAATCCACAACAAGGTGGACTGATGACCTGGTAAGTGTACGGTCATTGTGGCTCTCTGGGGGAGGCCTATGTCCAGCATTGGACGTAACCGTTGATATGATAATGACGATGAAAGAGGAACTAAGTAAATGAAAAACGGAACTCCAGAGGGCTGTGGAATTTTCAGTTTATTGGATTAATATCACACTCCAGCTCAAAGCACAAGACAGTTTCTTCTTTAGTGTTCACTTCGACACGTCGAAGTACACGGCCGTACTCCCGTGTTGACAGCCATACATGATCAATTACATTATTGTCCACTTCAAATAAGTATGAATTCTGCAAGAAAACGAATCTTGTTCAGACGATTAATAGTAGATTGTATGACAAGGGTCTAAAGTAAGCCATATTACCACGAGATGGATATTTTCCCGAACGAAGTGAGGGGAAATAGTTCGAGGGGTAATATGGCTTTTAGACCAGAGTTATACACTCTACTTTTCACTTCGACTGCGAGAAAATAGTAAAAACAAAGATTGTCCATCCACAATCAACAATAAATACCTACCAAGGCGAAAAGATTGTTCAATTTGGCGCCATTCTTTTTAATAAACTGTTTTGACACAGATACAAAATATTCACAAGACGAATAAACGCCTCTGATCGTCTAATAGCGGCGTAGTTTATCCCGCTCAATCTTCATAGCTTATGTCATGTAATTACATCCACCAATCACAACTCTTTAAAATAACATTAGTATTTGCTGTCTACTAACCAGAATACAGCTAGACATTAAAATCGACCAATCAGGAAACAGAATTCAATTCAAACATTGGGTGTTTTTCAAGCGTGGTTAACTGTATACATGAGTCATGTATGCAGTTAACCACGCTTGAACGTTTGGATAGAGCTATAGTCGGTCAGAGGCGTTTATTTTATTAATTATTGTAAATTAGGGAATGAAAAACTCCTAATGTTAAGTTGTAATTGGTGGATGTAATATTGAACTGTTGTGAGTGGTCAAATTAAAATGTTTTATAAATCATAAATATGTATACATATTTTCCCTAGGGGCTAAATGTACTACTTTAGCCCCGCTTGCCAAGTCTAATATGATGCACTTTTTGAGCATGAGAAGTGCAAAATAGCATATTGTCGTACAGGCCAGAAAGTAGACAATAGATATGGACAGGGGGATTCGAGGTTCAAGCCGAAGGTGAGGCTTTTGTCCAGCAGTGGACAAAAACCAAGGATCTATCGGTTGATTATGAAGATGATGATAATTTTCTCCAACGGTTACTTCGTTATCTTACGGCACTGATTATTTTGGAGAACGTTGGACTTTGTTCTACAGTTGATTCCTTTGGGCTTATTTGATGTTGATAATGACAATATTTATTCCATTATTATTTGTTACTTCGTTACCTTAGGTACCCCACAATTCTTCTTGTCGTATTTAATGCGTACTAAATCCAGCAGGACAGCTAACCATTTGTGGCGGCACGTGAACTTATTTGCGCTTAAAGTTAGGCGCCAGTGACCATCTTCATAGTAGAATTCTTGTACGGAGATCTGTGGTAACAAACTAACAGTGTGATTCTGACCTTTCACCGTTCTAAAGCCAAACTTAATGTACTCTAATGCAACCTACATGTCTGTGAAAGTAATACTTAAATTGCCCGATAGAATAAAATCCGACAAAAAACAGTTGAGTTGCTCCAAATATTCACAAATTTCTATCTATTTGTTTTTTATTGGTACAAGCTTTTATTGCCGACTGTACTTATCTGTCTACCATCATCAACAACTCATTGAGACGATTCTAACGAGCCCAAACTCGACGGGGTTACGTCGGTTAAGTATTGAATTCAAATGGCCACCTTGTGTCTCCATCATCAGATAATATTGAATTGTCATCCAAACTACACTTATACCCAAAATTTCAGTTCAATCGGTCACCGAGAAGTGGGTCAAATTTAACTTGCAAGATTTGATAACAGACAGACTGACAACGGGAGAGGTGAAACTAAATAAAAGCTTGTAAATAAACGAGATGACATTTATTTATTTAATCTTTATTGCACAAAAGAATATCTTATGGTACAAAAGGCGGACTTAATGCTATAAAGCATTCTCTACCAGTCAACCATAAGGCAAAGCAGATGAAATGTGGGCAGTGCAACTTAATTTAAAACAAAAACTCTTTAACATGTTTAAAGATGGGATGAATAATATAATAGAATACGATACAATATAACATAATATGTAATAACAATGTATGCCTATTAATACATACATACACATACATATGAATAAAGATGGAACTTACAAATCAGATAGATTATGAAGAAATTTTGTAAGGACTTGACATTCCGTTGTGCCCTGTCTCATATCATATATAGTTACTTTACTTGCCTGTAGGTTACTGTTTTTCCTGAGAACAGTCACGTTTCCTTTGACCAAGTTATTCTTCATTTCGATGCTAATCATCCCTATGGGATCCTTAGGGTATGGTTTCGTTGGCTTCTGGCATTTCTCCAATCGCTTGACTACGCTTACGTAGGGTCCCTGGAACATTTATGAACGAGAGACGTTAGATTGGATCTCAATTAAGGCCTAATTGTTTTCGGATACCGGATGCGGTCAGCGAGGCGAGTACCTATAGCTCGCACTCTTAAAATAAAAAACCAGCCTAGTGCGCACCATTATCTATAAAAACATTTATAAAAAGTTTATAAGTTTGTTGTATGCGAGCCCCCCATTTATTATATTTTGTTTTTAGTATTTGTTCTTATAGCGGCAACAGAAATACATAATCTGTGAAAATATCAACCGTCTAGCTACTTTAGTCTACTAATATAAAATAATAGCCAATATTAGCATTTGTATCCAAATTATATTTTTATTTTCAATTTGACATTGATACAACTAGGTACCTACACATAGACAAATAGGTACTAGAAAAAAATAAAAACAGAGAAAAAACAGTCATGCACTGGCGACAGACAGACGAACGGACAGCAAAGTCTTAGTAATAGGGTCCCGTTTTTACCTTTTGGGTCATCATCATCATCATCATCATTTATTTAAGAGCTTGGCTCTTGTCGGTGGAGTAATCCATTACTCCTTTTTTGAGGAAGCATAGTGTGGTGGTTTCCCCCTTGCCTTCCACACCGCAGTACACGAACCGAGGTTCACCGGCTCCGTGATGTCCAAACAAGAGCCCTTCCAGATTCCTATCTTCGTTCTCCAGTCGGTACTAGTGCTACTGCTGTCTGACACTAGAGGATTGCTTATTTAATGGCGGCAACTACTCGCCATGTCACAGAATCGTCGTCGGATATTGTAGCTTTTTATAGAGTAGCCCCTCCTACAAGCCTACCCACTACATCCTGATAACCCTGCCGCTGTGTGGTCGGGGACTGCTTATTCAGTATATTCGCAGCTAACCATCATATCTGATGGCCATTCCACTATCCGCCGCCTGTGGACCCCGGTAGTAGCCTGCAGCTCAGCCCTACCCCTTGGGTACGGAACCCTAAAAATATTTAAAGAAAATCAGGTGATCTTACACACACCGAATTAGCCCCGAGGTATTAAGCTTAATAAAGTTTGTGTTATACACTGTGTTATAGGGCACTACAGGATAATATATTTAATGAATATAGATACTTTTATGTACCTACCTACATATAGAAAACATCCAAGACTCGGAAACGAATATTCCCATCACACAAATATTTGCCCTTACCGGAATACGATCCGCGGACGCCGCACCGCTTGTGCATAAACGAGGCCTTATTCCTAAACAATTTTGTCAACCAGTTGTACACTTGCGTCTTGTGACCTAACCGTCCATGTGGAGCTAATCGAAGGTTCAAGGTTCGAATCCCGAAAAGGGAAAAATGATAGGTACATACCTAATTATGTTTAATAGCAAAAAGTAACTTCTGGCAGAGATCACTTAAGGCGCCGTAGGTTCAGCGAAGTGAAGCGAACAGAGTTTTTGAAACAATATAATGCGTCTGTTTATAATAAATTGGTTTCAAAAAATAACAATAGTAATCTTGAGGCTTTTCTTCAGGGAGATCAGTGAATCAAAACATGATTAAGCAATTTTCGCTCGAGAAAAAAAACTCGAACATAGGTCTAAAAGGGTCTAAAATACATTTAGAATATTCGTAACAAATTATGCACAAAAGCTAAGAATATTAAAATGGCTTCTAAAAATCGGCAATATCATGTTTGAGAGAAATCAGTGATTACTTTTTTATTTATTTAAACGGCCAAAAATTAAAATTAAAAAACATGATATCAGCGCTTCCGAACTCGCACTTTCATCTCGTTCACGCTTGTGCTCAGTGAGAGGGAGAGAAGACCATGAACCTACGGCGCCTTAAAGGGAAAAGTTCGTCTTTGTACATTTTAATCCTTATTATGTAAATTATACCTTTTACTTTCGTGTACCATAAAGACATTTACTACTGCTTCTACTTCTGCCTCCGATCTGGTGGTTTTTTAACCCCCGACGAAGAAAAAGGGGGTTATAAGTTTAACGTGTCTGTCTGTGTATCTGTGTATCTCTCTGTGGTATCGTAGCTGCCAAACGGATGGACCGATTTGAATACGGTTTTTTTTATGTCATAGATAATTTCACCCTGAGCGTTCTTAGCCATGTTTTATCAAATCTGTTCAGCCTTTTTGAGATATTGGACATTGAAATGAAAATGTCGGCGGTTTTTCAACTTTTCCAAGTTGTAGTGGTTGTAGTTATTGTAGGTATACATATATTTAGTACATCCAGTAATACATTAGAGCATACTCGAAGTTCGTAGAATCGATCGGATCAGGAACACACGGTGCTGCGTTCCAAAACTGGCATCGTAGATGTGGGTGCCAAGTCCGCAAGGCTCCCACATCAGCCTGGGCTGGACATATCTGCCGGATGCAACCGGAGCGATGGGCCATGCGATGTAAAACTTAGCCACCGAATGGACCCCGCAAGATGGCTACCGAGGTGCTGTTGTCCACTAGAAAGAATCCCCTAGCCTAATCCCCCAGGGGAATAAAACGGTTAGGTTGTTAACTGCGACCCTACAGCGCGCGAGCCGAACAAGCGAAGCGAGCGTGACGCAGTAGCGTCCGGCGAAGCGCCATAACCGAACATTTTTTCCTAGTTGAAATATAAAATAAAATAATTGCCACTAGGTTCCCCTAAGCCCTAAGTGATCGGGGTCAGGTGATTAAGATGGATAACGTGACCGAGGTGGAGGCAGACCGAAAAGAAGATGGCGGCACGACGTTAATATGTTTTTCACACCTTTCATTCGGAAAAGTAAGTTTTGCTCCACGACGAGAGGGACCGAAACGCTGCTTTTCTGTTCAAGCTACTTTTTTAATTTATACATTGGCATTGGAACATTTGTACGCAATGTGCCAATTGAACACAGATGTTAATAAAATAATCGATTGTAATTTCATCGTAGTCGATTCAAAACGAACATATTTCAAGTTTTAACTATAACAATGTTGTATAAAAATTTATACATATTTCGTAATATTTAAAAATGAGTAATAAAAATTAAGATAATTTAGATATATTTTAACAATAGCTTTTTTTAAATTTCCTCATAGTCGGTGTGAAAAATAGTATGTGTCACTCGGTAGCAAAATTATTTTCGTCTCGGGCGTAAACACTTGTATCCCTCACTACGCTCAGGATCCTACGTTAGAATCCCTCGCTACGCTCAGGATTCTATTGTAGGATCCCTCGCTACGTTCAGGATTCAATACACCGCCCTCGCCGTAAATATACTATTTTGCTCCCTTGTGACACAAATAACTATTGTACGGATTGGCGAATGTTGGCGAACGTTATCACAGGACCAAGACGAGTGGCCGAAAAAAGAGGAGGGCTATACCCAGCGGTGGGATACAATATCATCATCATCATTATCCGCATGTAATCGCCCACTGCTGAGGATAAGCCTCTCTGCGAGTAAGCCACTTATCCCGGTCCCGTGCTAGTAGTAGTAGAAATGACCGGCGGTCTTTTTTACGTCGTCAACCCACCGAGCTGGTGGACGACCAACGCTTCCTTTTCCTGCAAGGACACATACACAAGGATAGGATAACAAAAAAAATATTATTACAAATAAACACTTGTCTTACCGATTTTTCTTTCGTTTGTACAACGCTTTTGGTTGTTGAAACGAATGTAAAAGATACACAAAATAAAAATAAAAGAGGCAAAATTGCGTTAATCGACATGTCTTTATAACGTGACGGAGGGTAAAAACATGGTATAAATGATGCTTGTTTACCGCTAAATATTATTATGATTGTCAATGTACGATAGTTAAAAAGACATTAGTTTTTCATATCCAGTGATTAAAGCTGTGTTTATGGACAAATAGAGCGTTCAGCGGTGCCGGGTGCGGGACATCATAGGTACGGATTGCCGATCAGGTTTTATGTTGTCTTAATAAATGTTGTTTCCTGATATTAAGAAGTCTTCAATTTAGCATTACGACCGCTGCGGATAGTGCCGAGGCAGTGGACATACTGCCTGCTAACGGATCCGTTTGATGCAATGCGTCCGATGCGGAAATGTGGACGCTTACCTTAGGTGGAATTACTTTCCCAGTCAGGCTGCTCGAAAAATGTTTTCCGTAAAACGCCATCTTCATATTAAACGATAGTCATTTGCAACTCAGCGAGCAACTGAGCGTCATAACATTACGCTCGAGGATCGTGACGTCATGATCCCCTTGCGCTTTCCGTCTCTAACAAGCATTATTCAAACGGTTATCTTCGTAATTTTTAGAGATATTTAAATGGGATTTTGTCATTGCGCATTTTTTTGCGTTTTTTGTTTTCTTTCTTTCTTGCAATTTGAGTTTACCCCTATTGGATGGAAAACAACTTTAATGATTTGCGCATATTGTCGTTGCGCTTGTAAAATCCGCTATGTATTACCTTTACTTTTCAGGAGACACAAACAACTCGTTTATTCTGTAACCAGGGTCAAAACTACAAAATTAAGTACTTATGCCGAAAATTTCATTTATTATTCAAACGTTGCATAATTAGTGGTTTAAATAAATTCACTTGTTCTTCTAGAACATACAATTTTTATGCATATTTTTGGCACACGACGGATTTTACATGTGTCATTTAAATCCGTTAGGTATGTGTCATGTTGGCACTAGACGGATTATTTCTCCTGTGCAGTTATCGGGTTTTATTACTCACGGAGTTGAATAAAATTATTACGGCAGCACACCTGTTTGACTTTGAATGAAGTTATGTTTTGTTCAGTTTTGCATTGTCGCAGTAGTCTCCTCTACAAATAGGACCGGGAATGCCTGGGAATCGAACCCTGGACCTTTGGGAATCGCGCCCAACGACTCGTCCACGGGGGCACTTTCCTGCCACAACCAAATTTCCGATGTACTTCTTATGGATCTCTGTATCTATGAAAGGCTTTTCACCTTGAGGCTCTTTGAGAAATCGCCGAAAATGTGTAAAAAATAAACTTGGTAATTTACTAATGTTGGGATGTATTTTTTTTTAAAGTACGTACGTTTACTTAACAAAAGAAACATTGATCTTGGTTCACGTGTTATTACAACGAATTAACGATGGTAAACAAATCACCTTTAAATAGGTAGATGCCGACAGAGGTCGCTTTACTTATTTAAGTACGATTTTTTAAGTAAAGTTTGCTCAGTACGGAACCCTTGGTACGCGAGTCAGACTCGCACTTGTTCGGTTTTTTTCATTAGGGTTCCATAGCCAACAAAGAAGTATCCACTTAAACTTAATTAACGGTTGTACCTCCGACACATCCCGCTTCTTTTTAATCTAACCTAACCACAATCTCATATACCGAGTGTATTTTCCGAAAATCAATTTTTCCAAGTTGCGATAGGCAGTAAGTATAAAGAACGAATTAGCGCCATCTTGTGACTAATAGATATATTACATTTGGCAACGCTCATTTGACATTTCACACTGTTTGTTGGTCTGCATACAAAGTTTCATCCCCTTTTTCGTCCCTAAAAGGGATGGAATTTGGCCTATGTCCTATTCTGATACATAAGGTGCATAAGTGGAAAGTTTCATTAACAATCGTTCAGTAGTTTTTCAAATTAATTGGAACGTACATCCATCCATACATCCAAACTTTCGCATTGCCTCCGGGCCTTATGTCTCGGCTTCGCGTACCTACGGAGCGCGCTATGAAGAGACGGTTCGGGCCTTTGGGCCTATTACGCAGAGCTGGGCCTTAGGCCTTGTTTATAAGAAACTCGGGAATAGTGAGTATCCGCGTTTTTTTTTTTTTTTGAACCTGACTGTTGCTATAATAGGACGGACCCAATATAGCGGTCGAACTGCGTGGTTGGAGGGTGGCCTGGGGAAAATCCAGAGGAAGCCTCCGGCACGACCACGCGGGGAAGTTTTGTACACTGGGAGTATCCGCGTAGGCTTGCCCTTCGGGCCTTCGGCTCTCGGGCGCGCGAAGAGAGCGTGCGCGAAAGGGGCACTTAGAGGCTTCGGCCCTGCGCGGATCTCGGTCTTTGGTCTTGCGTGCTTGCACTTAAGTTCACTTGTAATACATTCAAGAACTTAAAATGGCTACTATACCTACCTATCTCGATGTTGTACAGTACCAGGGCTGCAGGAAGATAAGTAGTTCAATTATAGGATATTAGTTTCGAGGCCGCCGGGCAGATTCGAATTCCCAAAAATGGGCGGGGCTAGACATCCAATAGCGTTGCAGTGGGCGTGGTTAACCAATGACGGTCTATCTGCACGCGCGCTTCTTGGCTGATGAAAAAAAATATATATATATATATATACGCGTTGACTTGAGAACCTCCTCCGTTTTTTTCGTCGGTTAATAAAATGGCCACTATACCTCGATGTTGTACAGTGAGTGTACCGCGGCACCAGGGCCACCAGGAGGATGAGTAGTTCAATAAAATTATAGGATTATGAGTTTGGAAGAACTTGAGATCTTCTTGTCTCTTATGCACTCCTACTTTTTAAACGGTTTTATTTAGCTTGACCCCGTATCCCGTATTGTGGAATTTTCCGAAGGCTTTTTCAACCACTTTTACTGAACCGATTCTTGAGAAAATTCGCACACACATTGTGTTACCGTGACAATATACAACTTTATGATAATTTCATGGGGGGGTCTGATGATGATGACAGGAGGTGGATAGTGGAACTCTTCTTGTTTGTTGAGTTGCCGCAAAATATTGGATGAGCCTTGGAACAAATTGAGAGTTATGGAAAAAGTTAGAGGAGTCCTTCACCCAAAGACCTGTCCATATCTAGGACACTCATACAGTTAATAATGCCACAACGTTCGTAAGACATGAAAAATTGGTTTATTTAAATTATTATTATGTTCTCCGATTTAAATTCACGGTGCTAAAACCGGTCATTTGTAGCCTACGTGGGGTTTTAGGTCCAACACGGAGACAAGTTAAATGTCATTTAGTACACGTAGGTACATCAGTAGATACCCATGAACCGGTCCAACAGGCGTTGGATATAATTGTAGGCGAAATAGAATAGAGAATCGGGTCTATAAATTTGGGCTTGCAAAGAGGTCCGGACACCTGCCATAACAATGTTATTCACAAAGTTATCGAGGCAGGCGGTGACTAGCCATTCATTAGATGGGCCCCTGAAAATGCCGTCGTATAGATGGCCAGGAGCAACACTGGTGTGAGCTGCTCAGGAGTACCGTGAGGTGGTGCTGCGCTTTTTACGAAGTACGGCTTTATGCCCTTTAACACTTCCCCTGGAGTGAGAGAGACTACTCTCTGGCCAATGAAGGCAAGCCAGAGCTGAGAGTCCTGCGGGCCCCCTTGGAGTTCCACTCCGACCGACGAAGACACAACGGAGGCGGAGGCCCTGACCGACTCTCGGGAGTACTCGGGTCCGCGGGGTCGTTACTCCCCAACAGCTCGCCACTAGCTGCCCTGCGGCCTTATTATTATTTATTGTCGAATGCCATTCAGATGTACTCTTCGAGTAATTGATCCATGGATTTAAAATACAACATAACAACCATACATACAACCCGTGTAGTACCGACTCCCATTAGGTACAATCGGACGCTTTACGGTCAAAGTTGGAGACGATTACGTATACCAAAGACAGACTGTCCAGTTAGGTAGGTCCAACTACGAGAAAGAGTTTAATCGTTGAATGCGACTCGGCTAGGCAGTGTTCGGGAAACTACGGCACATGTATATTTGTTCGTATAATCCGCTGAGTGCTAAAACAAGGCGCAAAATATAATCACAGGTGTATAGTCACAAGAAGCGCTATGTGGCGACTTAACACAAAACGCATTTTGAAGGGCATTTTCAATACTTATTTTACATAGCAGATTTTTACATCACATAGCAAATTTTGGTATGGAGATAGTTTCAGTCCCGGAGATGGACGTAGAACAGTTTGTTTCCCAGAAATCATCCCCTAAGGGGGTGAAATGAGGGGGTGAAATTTTGTATGGAGCAACGATATAAAAGAGTTCCACGCGGACGGAGTCATGCAGAAGCTAGTATGGAATAACCCCTGACATTTTCATTTCAAAGTCCAATATCTCAAAAACGGCTGAGTAGATTTTAATGAAACATAGCTATGAACAATCGGGATAAAATTATCTATGACACATAAAAAACCGCATTCAAATCGGTCCATCCGTTTGGGAGCTACGATACCACAGACAGATACACAGGTACACAGACAGACACGTTAAACTTATAATAACTCCCCTCTTTTTTCGTCGGGGGTTAATAAAGTGCCAACGTATTGACGTGGCATGTACCAGGAAACTGAACAGCACCAGTTTAGTTTCTGTATTCATCTCAGGTACAGCACAAGTTGCCTTATTGTATTTGATGCCCATTACATCCATCACGACTGGAATTAGTCTGCTGCGACAAGACACGCCCATCACGTGGAAGGTCAGCTGCCATTCTCCATTCTCGTAGTAGAAATCTAGTGTAGTGATCTGAGGGATCAAACGGAGCATGTAAATTAGTGAGGATGCGAAGCAATGCAAAAAGTACATATTGTCAGTGAAAACAAATGACTATTTCACCGCCCCGATAGCGCAAAGTTTCTCGCATAGCTTTGGTCTCGCCGGTGAAAACTCCAATTGTATTTGAGACGACGTAAGACGTTTCTGTAAATAGCAACAGATCTCATCTCTATTCTTAAGAACCATCGGCACGACCATACCATTGTTTAGCCACGTGCAATAAACGCTTCGAAATGAAAAGGCAATGTTTAATAAATACTTTTATCTACGCACATATCATTATTGTTCTAAAATGCGTTCATAAACCGTAGGAAATTACCAGCATTATTACAACCGAATTTACTATGAGAACTTTCTTGTCTGTGGTAGTAGGTAAAATCTGTACTGTAATGTCATTACAGTACATATTTTTGTATCGTTATGTGTTTAAATTTGGAACAGCTGTCAAAACTCAAACGGGTCTCTATTGTAGTATCCAAAGACATTAAAACATTTATCGATACGGAACGTCAATTCAGTATGTTTTTTTAAATATAAACCGCACAACATTTGATCTCGAGTGATATGAGTATAGGGACTTCATTCGTTTGTCTATGATTTAAAAAAAAAACATTCGTCATGACAAATTGCCGCCATTGCTGTTGTCATTTTATTGTTGGTTTTTTGCTGTTACTTACCTACTTATGATATGTGTGTAGATAAAGTAGTATATGCAACTGTACATAATTAGGACTTAAAACACTCGTCGTGATCCTATTATGCAACTCGCTGTCGCTCGTTGTATAAAACCACACTCGTATTTTAAGACCTCTCATTATGGATCAGTCGCATAAACTACTATTAAAGCAGCATGGTTAAATTTAAAGATTTATAAGTAGTTGCAGCATCTACAACAACCACAACAAACACAATTTGCGGATACACTTAACAATAAAAGACAATGGCTTTGTCTTCTTTTTATGCCTATAGTACAAGGAGAAGTGAATTTGGTCTAGAAAAGCCATTCGGATTATGCGAGGCATAAGAGCAGTTACCCACTGCCACTTTCCGCAGCGATAGCGATACAAACTCGTATTGCGATACTAGCCATGGATCACCTCATCGATACCATACCTGTCGCGTTTTTATAACTTCAAAAAGTCTTCGATGTGAGGCCCCGTATCATGGTCGGTCTTATCACGCGATAAGTGACAAGATAGAGCGACCGCTGGCTGGCACCGTTCGATAGAACGAGACTGACGCTATCTTGACCATAGATTAGATTAGATTAGATCCATTTATTTCATTTTGAAAATTTACATGTAATTGTTTTGCATTAAATAGCATGAATTCACAAAAAGATCGTCAGAGTGTATAATAATAACAATAATATTGGCGTAGGGATGTGACGGCCCCATCGCCCACCACATTTCTGGTGCAATCAGTCAACGTAAGACAGCTTATGGCGGGCTGTTAGGGAGTAGCGACCCTACGTACCTGAGTGCTCCTGGGGGTGTCCTGTGGTCAGGCTGAGCCGATCGGGTGGTTGGTTGGACAGGCCCTCCGCCTCTGGCTTGCCTTTATTGGCCGTCCAGAGTGGAGTCGCAAGAGCTGTTGCTCGAGGGTAGATGTGGACACCTAAGTGGCGAGTTGGCTATATGTTTAAAGTCCAGTGCCACCTCTCTACCCCCCAGCTCTCTGACCGGTGTTGCCCTTAGGCCATTTTTTAATGTCGCTATTGATAGTGGCCCATCTAGCAGCAGCAGTTAGCGAGTCACCGTCTGCCAGAGATAAAGATTGAAACAGTTTTATTAGGCAGGCGTCCGATGTTTCACCCAATAGCCCAGCCACTAGTCCATCATTTCAACCCAATAACCCGTTTTATTTAGATTCCATCAACCATCAATAGTCCCTATATACCCCAGCGGGTGCTGTCTCTGTGTGCGTCCCATGACACGGGCAGGGACAGCATCCGCTCGGTGTACTCCTTGCATTTCATTAAATTGTCAAAAGGGCCTCTACGTGTTGGCTCAGTTGGTACTTTGTAGGTACTTAGCTCCACGCACGCCTCCCAAAGGTCCGGGACATCATTGTCCCGTGAACGGGAAAGACACAATAATATAAATGAAAGTCAAAATCAAAATATGTACATTGCAAAAATGAAAGTCAAAATAGTAATAAGAAACAATTGAAAATAATATTAAAATGGTAAAAATGTCAAATTATGAATAGGGCATCCTAGGCTAGGGCATCCTAGACATAAATAGTCAAAAATAATAATAGACAAAGATTTTAAACAATATTCATAATAAAATAATATATACGCGTGATCATATCGCCGAACATGATACGGGGCCTGAACTCTAAACGCAAGAGCTAATAACCATGTCTTTATTCACTCAACACGGCCAAGCCAGCGTATTCGAGCTGATTGACTGACAATACCCGATGATATTATTTTGCTTTACTACTATAAAAATATTTATCTGCGAATGTATAGTTTATTAGTTATGATTATAACTTAGTTTGCTTGCCCGCATATTAACGGTTTTCCTAAAAATGCTCAGGTTTCCTTTGATGATGTTACTCTTCGTTTCATAGTACAACCCGGCAGGGGGGGTCTTTGGCGTATGGTGTTGATAGTTTCGCGCAAGTCTCACAACCTCTTAGTACGATGATGTAAGGCCCCTGGAACAAAGGATTTATTACATAACTAGCTTCTGCCCGGGACTCCGTCCGGGTGGAACTCGTTTATATTGTAGCTCGATACAAACTTTCACCCCCCATTTCACCCCCTTGTGGGATGATCTGGGATAAAAACTATTGTATGTCCTTTCCCGGGACTCAAACTATCTCTACATCCAAATATCATATTTAAGTCGGTTTAAGCGTAAAGAGGTAACAGACACACAGACACACTTTCGTATTCATAGTGTTAATATGGGTACTCGCGTTAGAAACTTGATTTTGTTTCATTATGGGATTGCGATTTACCTTAGTCGAACCTGATGGACAAGGTCTAAAGCTAAAGGCACCGCCGGCGAGTAAGCGAGTGTTACTACGTGCTACTCGCTCAAGCGAGTAAAGGCGAGTAAGAATTACTATGAGAGTAGTCGGTAGGTACTCGCCGGCGGTGGGACCAGTGCCATCATGGCCGCTCCATACGATGGGCCATCCTGACCCATCATACAGGACGCGGCTATACCCCCTTCAACGCATAGTTGCGTCCTGTATGAAGGGTCAGGATGGCCCATCGTGTGGAGCGGCCATTAGACAGTAGACGCTCACACAGAAGTTGGCTCACTGTTAACTTTAACAGGTTGTAAGTTTCCTTTAGTTAGTCAATCCAATTAAATGATTTAGTTTAAATTAATTATGTTTTTTTCATTTATTTTACATATACAACCATCAGCACTATGCGCGCTGGTTTTGCTTGTGAATCCAATTGCAACAAGTGCCAGAAATAAAAACAGGAAAGTAGACGGTTTTGCGAAAGGCATATTTTTACAATTTGGTTGTAATGTATATAAAAGTCGTGTATTAGGTAGGTACATATATAACTGGTTCGCCGCTAAACATATTACTATGTTTGTCAGTTAGGTAATACCACTGTTTAAAAAGACATTAACTACTGATTATCTCATGTTGGCATAACAACAATAGTACGTTAACGATTGAATGATTTTATACTACGTATGAATGAATGAATGAAACATTTCGTGACACAGCACGACACACAGTATTACAAAAACCAACAAACTGCTCTGCAGTTTGGCGAAATGATGTAATTACGGTACACATATTTTAAATTTTCATGTTAAAACAATAAAAAAAAAAAAAAAAAAAAAAAAAACAAACACAAATGAACGAAGTGAAATGGAGCATACACTGCCTATATGTCCAGCACGTCTTTCGGCTGATATGACCCCTCCCAGACCCCGACCCGCACCGCCTCGCCTCGGATCTCTACTAACTACGGAGTTAATAGAAATACATACACAATTCCAATACCAATTACACTAAACTACCATAATTAAAATAAAAAAGTGTTAATGTTTCGTACGTTTATTTTACAGTATATATCCGGTTACACTTATAAACAAAAGACAATCGTGAAACGCCGCCGCTTGCGATACAATGCAATACGAATTTTGCAATTATTGAGAACGTTCGATCTTATCCACTTAACTATTTATGCGTTCTTCGCAGAGATCACAGCCTCGAATTCGAGACACACCATAGTTTGCTTCTTGCTAAGAACTTCTACCTTCCTCAACACTCTACCGTACTCCTGATTGCCAAGGAACACATGGTCCACGAAATCGTAGTCTACATTGTTAAATATGTAGAAGCCCTGTAAATTGAAAAACAAATTTAATTTGATGTAACCGGTGACCGAAGAGCTGGTGGCTTTCTCGTACAACCCATCAGCATAGCAATTCAGCAAGGTAATGCTGCCAGCATCCTTGGCAGCCCTGATTCAATACCTCGAAGGCCTTTTTTAGATTTAACTTAGTTTTTATTTAATTTAGTTATTGCTAATTATCATCATGTACATATTATAATTTAGAAAATAAATGATGTTTCTAATTATTTTTTTATTGACAACTTTTTTAGACATGGTCGTATCCTAAACGGGTTATACACGTAATTCACTACATATGCGCGTCAACGGCGCGTTCCAAAAACGCATTGTGCATAGGCCCTTTGGCGTCACCTTTGGAACTGAGCAGGTCTTCTTATTGAACTTTATGCCGAATATTTGCCCCATCACGGCCACGATGTGGCCACGGCAGCTCATGCCTATAATACGGAAGGTCAGCCGCCATTGGCCCTTTTCCAGAAAGTAGTCCTGAACTGTGAGCTGTAATTGTAAATGTAACTTGAACCACAACAGAATGAATAATAGACGCATATAGGGTTTGCAATCCTGATATCCGGATATCCGAAAGATCCGGATATCCGCCAAATTTCGGATCCGGATCTGACAGGCTCCTGGATCCGGATTTTTCGGATATTACGGATCCTTAAAATACAACCACGAAAACGAAAATACTGCTACAAAATGAAGTTATTACAGAGTCCACGCTGAAAACGGAATGGTATCATGTAGATCATTGCCAATCTCTGTTTTTATTCACCCGTTCTTCATCCCAGACCAGATTAAATTATAATATTGTTTTTAATTTATAAGTCACAAAAATGATTAAACCACAAACTAGTAAAACTGCCGGAGTTTGATGGCGAAAAATGGCATTGGTTTAAATACTGACAGTAATCTACCAAAGGTATTATATATATCCAATACTACCGGAACTATTAAATTAAATTCAAATAATTTTATTTCCAGAGCATGTCCATAGTTGTAGTTGTACTATGCCTACCTACTAAAAACTTAGTTTAGATGTACCTAAAGAAATATTGAAGAATATACTTATTTGACACAGGAAGTAAGAAGTAAATGCAGCAACAATACCTACGTTTTATAACTATAATACGATTTTAGTATTATGGTCTTGGACTTATAATCATCATCATCAATATTAAGAGGGCCTGGCCCTCTATCGTTGCAGCATTCTCCATTCCAGTCTATCTTGGGCGCTCGTCTTTACTCCTTGGTAGGTGTGGCTACAGCACTTATAATATGATCATGTAAAATAATAATAGTGGGCTTTATTTATGGCCCGTTCACTTTTTTTGCCATATCTACGCCACGTCACGTCAAACAGACATCTCTACCCTTGATTTTCACGATTTCCTTGTTGGCTTTTCTTCCAATCGATTAATGAGTAAGGCGTCCGGGTCATGTCAATTTCTTTTACAACCCTATCGAATTATGTACGAGCACCAGGTAAGGAGTTAACGTGAGCTGGTTGTAGTTATTCAAGTGACAGCTTTCATTGACAAAACTCTAACAAGTAAAAATTTTAGACATAATAAAGTTTTATACCCCTTATGAAGACGGGAATGCGTATCTATTTAAAATCTTTCAGGTCTAAAAATACGGTGGTATTGCCGTTTTAGTTGTTTCTTAGTTTAGCCTTACAATTCCTACTTTATACCAAAAAAACCTTGTGGATCCGTTTTATCCGTAAAATCCGGATATCCGGATCTATGGAATTCGAAGATCCGAAATATCCGGATCCGAAATATTGGCGGATCTTGCAAACCCTAGACGCATATAATATAAGAAAAATAGTGCGCTAATCCAATACAATACAATACATTCAACAGCAGAAGTTGCTTAGCGGTCCTAAAACGATCTATATGTCGGCGGCCGTGTTTGTTGGGAGCCAATAATCAGGGCGGACAAAAATGGCTTGTCATAAACGAACTCTGTCTTAGGTCGGTTAGGTTAGGGTTCACTTGTGCCCCTCAGATCAGAAATAGACATCAGTTCGCACTCCTTATTTGTTTCATCTGCCTACGTCAATGTTGGACACCCTACTTACGTATAACAGTGAGTATTTAACGAAATGCCGGCGTTTCATGATATGCCTAGGAAGTTAATGATCTGCCTAATAGGAAGTTAATGATCTGCCTAGGAAGTTAATGATCTGCCTAAACGCCACCAGGCAAATCGTTAAATGGTGAATTTTGAACTATGTGGCGGATGTCACTCAGCCAAATCATGAAATGGCGGCTTTTCACGATATGCCTAGGAATTTCGTGATCTGCCGGATTTTACGATCGGCCACCGACATATACAGAAAGAAAGAAAGAAAGAAAGAAAGATACATTTATTCGTGACAGACACAAAGCAATTTACAAACAATAACATACAATTGCGTAATTTGCCACGAAATGGTCGCAACTCAGCGTAATGCTGGCGGAACCAGCGCTGATCTTCCGTTGCGACCATTTGGTGATACCACGGCACAGTGACGAAACGTACACATACATAATATAAAATCACCAGACATACATTGGATAAAAAGATAAAAGGAATCAAAAAGCTACAAAATTAAACAAGCAAAAACAAAACATACCTAAATAACATACAACCAAGAAAAACGCCTCATGGCTTAAAACACGCGAATCAGGGTCGCTCGAACATAAAAAAATAAATAAGAAATATAAGTAAACTGTCTATGATTATCTTAAGCTAAGTGACAGTGACACATGACATAATATGTATAACTACACGAAATGGGAAATTAGGTCACGGTCAAAAGAAAAGAAACAGAAAAAAAAACTACACATTTAACACTTAGAACTTATTGCGACATGCGAATTGCGAAGTGTGTGCTATACCAATATATGGAAAGATACATAGTTATAAGGAGTCACAAATATGGTGTACGTGCGTTAAAAAAGAAAGAAGAAAGAGGTGCCTGTCTACTATAGAGGAACAAATGAAGCCACCCAGACCAACGCGCAGCAGGATGCCTCAGGAACATAAACAGCAGGTACATACGCATACTTAGCTAGAAACAGCTGGTATCGTGTTTCAAATTTCCTTGGCTTTTTTGATGTTCAAACAAATGTTTCTTAACATTAATCTTAAAACTATATCTACTTTTAAGGTCCCTGATCGGCGGAGGCAGATTATTCCAACATTTGGTTGCGGCATATCTAAAACTTCCACGAAAAGCAGCTGAAGCATGTCCATGTGTTAGCAGTTGCAACCCACACTGACGTGCTCCACGTCCTGTCGTGCGAAATAACAATTTCTCGAAGAGATATTTTGGGGACTGGTAGTTTAATACACCGAAAAGAAGACATGCCAGGTGAAGCTTGCGCCTGTGTAACATATTTAACATATTACATTTATTCATAAACGGAGTGACATGAGCCCTCAACGGGATGTTGAAACAGAAACGGGCACAGGCGTTTTGGACTCTTTGGACTAATTGTTTGGTTTTCGAGAGTAGACGTGGACCATATACTGTATTATCCATGTAGTTTAATTTCGACATTATGAGTGATTCTACTATTTGCATTCGCAATGTTTCATTTAAAAAGGGCCTTTAGTTTGTAAAAACAGCCTCTTACTGAATTTAGAATGTGTTTCTCATATCGTAGCTGATCATCCATTAAAAGGCCAAGGTTACGCGCCTCACTGACCCGTTCAATAGGTTCACCCATCAATGTAACACTACATACACGGACTCTAATGCCAAGGAAAAAAAGGAAGGATCTGTGTAGGAAATTTTGAGTGTGTTATCTTGCTTAGCTACTTAAGATGCTGACTGTACAATACTTTATTGATAACACCATAGTTACAAGTCACACAGTAATAACAATAATAATGAATGTGGTCATTACGTCATTAGTTATGTGCACGGTAGTTTAAGAAACTACTCGAGTTAAATCTAATAGCGACTTGCGTAGTTTCTCCGTATTCGATTTAAGGAAAATCTTTTTAACAAAAAATAATAAACTATTTACTTTAGTTTAATGACTGAGTTCTTAAATTAATCTAAGTGTACCTAAGTAATTTTGAGTCGGCGCCAAACAAGCATATAAATATGAACCTTTTTTATTAACCTTAATAATTTAACTAAGTTCTTAAATTAATCTAAGTGTACCTAAGTAGTTTTGAGTTGGCGCCGACTCAAAATTACTTAGTTACACTTAGATTAATTTAAGAACTTATAAAAATAAAAAAGTTTATTCTTTTTTGCTTTTCAGAATTTTTTTGGCGGTTTAATTTTTTTGTTGAAAAGTTTTTATTTTTCAATTTTCTGTGGCTTAATTTAGTTAATTACTACCTTAATTACTCATCACATGCATCATCATTCGCTTGTCCTTATCCCATTTACTTGGGGTCGGCGCAGCATGTTTTTTTCTTCCATACCTCTCTGTCGCCCGTCAACTCATCACACACATCTTTCCTGTTCATATCGTCTCTCACGCAGTCCATCCACCTTTTCCTTGGTCTACCTCTTCCCTTACATCCCTCCACATTCATACTTAATGCCCTTCTAGTAACATGACTAACATCCCTCCGCATAACATGTCCATACCACCGTAAACGATTTGCTCTCAGCTTTTCAGTTATCGGTGCTACTTTCAGGCTTTCTCTTATATACTCATTCCTTACACGATCCAATCTCGTCACGCCACACATCCATCTCAACATTCTCATCTCCGCAACATGCAATCTCGTTTCATCCGTCATCTTTGCGGCCCAACATTCCGCTCCATACATGACGACAGGTCTTATAATGGTCTTGTATATTTTGCCCTTCAGTCGAAGGGGCATTCGGTTGTCGCAGATTGTTCCCGTAACCTGTCGCCATTTCATCCATCCTGCGCTGATTCGGTTTCTAACGTCACGGTCAATATCGCCATTACATTGTATAAGTGACCCGAGGTATCGAAAATCGGAGCAGGCCATTGAGCTATATGGGCGTAAAATTGGAGAGACCGCCGAAATCGCAAAACGTGTGTTCAG
Source organism: Epinotia demarniana (assembly GCA_945867215.1). Lineage (NCBI taxonomy): Eukaryota > Metazoa > Arthropoda > Insecta > Lepidoptera > Tortricidae > Epinotia > Epinotia demarniana. Next base: position 4,019,122 of record OX244278.1, on the reverse strand, counting down.
TTTTTGATCTGCTGATTTTCAAGCCCACATTCTCCAACTTTTGCCGCCACTGCTCTAGTCTGCTCTCAACCCCGAGTCCATCTTCACCAACGAGGACAATATCATCAGCGAAGAGCATACACCAGGGCGCCTCCTCCTGGATGCCCAATTTGCCCGAATTACTCGTCACATGCAATATTTTTAATTACTCTCTGCATACATCAAGTGAACAATCAATCATCCCCTGTTTTTCTACCCTTAGGGTTGAAATTTTTATTTAAAATTTATGTAGGACCAACTTCGAGGTATACCCTTTCTATTAAAAAAAGAATTATCAAAATCGGACTACTCGGTAAAAAGTTATGCGTGGTCATACATAAATAAAAAAAAAATATATATATATATATATATATATATATATATATATACCCGTTCACTTGAGAACCTCCTCCGTTTTTATCGTCGGTTGAAAATCATTTTGAAATAGAAATTGTGTATTGTTATGTTTGAAAGGCAGCCTTGCCCGGAAGATTTGGTGGCCGAACCGGATTGTTCCGATAGCTCAGTTGGTTAGTAGCGACGGGCCATGAATACCTGTGGTTGCCGGTTCGAATCCGGCTCGGAGCATTAAATTTTTCCGTTAATTTTAAGATGAAAAATATGTTTTTTAAGCACGTACCTTAAGACTGGGATCAGCCTTATATGCCGTGTAGTTTCCTCGGAGCAAAGGCTTCTTACCCACATAGTACATTTGAACTGTGACGTCTCCTGACAAATCTTTTTGGTATGAGTGGGTCGGATTGGGGCATTTTTCCGCTCGCACTAAAGTCGAGATAAAAGGGCCCTGGAATGAAAACAAATGAAAGAAGGTGGTTGCCGTAGGAATATCCTTGGGTCCAAAGCTGTGCTTCCGCATGTTTGACACCTAACTGTCAAATCATCATACCATCGACAATCGACATCCACTGCTGGACTAAGATTGCCACAATGACTGTAGTATACAGTCACCATCGGGTGTAACGGATGGGCAAACGTGCTCACAAATGTCTGAACATGTCTCTAATGAGATATAAGAGTCGTATTCAGATAAATTGTGAATGTACATACGTTCGAAAAATCCTCCCCACCTTCTGGGGCAGTCTTGTAATGAAACATTGCACAGCTAGGACGGTAAAACAACGAATGCCTTAGATCGCAGGTAATTGATAAATAAGAAATTCAGTTGATATTGTAAATTTTTTAGGTTTTAATATTGACAAGAATTTGAATTGGAAATCTCATGTGGATCACGTTTGTAAGAAACTAGACAGATTTGTCTTTGCCTTGAAGAGAATAAGACAAACATTCTCTGTAGAAGCTGCGCTCACGGCGTATCATGGACACGTTTCCTCTGTTCTAGGCTACGGATTGCTATTTATGGGGCAATTCTGTTGACATAGAGAGAGCTTTCAAACTGCAAAAAAAATGCGTTCGTGCCTTAGATAAAGCATGGTTTCTTGACAGCTGTAAACCTTTATTTAATAAGTTTAACACACTACCACTTCCATGTCAGTACATTAGGGCCGCGTGTTGTATGGTCAAGGAAAACCAGCAATATTTCACTCAACGCAGCGAAACCAGTAAAAGGCATGTAAGAGCTCAATATATGTGTTGCAGGGAAATGGTCAAAACAGAGATTTGATCAAATCTCTAAGGGATTTGATCAAATCACGCAGGATGTTAAAATGGCCAATTCATTTCATCATTTACCTAATACAAATCAGTAATTTGATCAAATCTCTGAATCTGTTTAGTGAAATGACGAAATCGGACAAAAAAGGCAACTCGTTTTTTCATTTCACTAGACTTGTTTAGTGATTTGATAAAATCCCTGAAACGCGTCAATGAGTTGACGAAACTAACGCGATAAAGATTTTACCGCTCTTTTATAAAAAAATAACCACGAAGACGGTGGCAGGAGCAGAGCTCCCGCCACCATCTTCTAACCTATCCGCCATCCGAGTATAAGTCCCAGAACCGTTTAAATTACTAATGATTTAGGAGCCAATATCTGCGAGTTAGTTTCGTCAATTCACTGACGCGTTTCAGGGATTTATCAAATCATTAAACAAATCTAGTGAAATGAAAAAACGAGTTGCCTTGTTTGTCCGATTTCGTCATTTCACTAAACAGATTCAGAGATTTGATCAAATTACTGATTTGTATTAGGTAAATGATAAAATGAATTGGCCATTTTAACATCCTGCGTGATTTGATCAAATCCCTTAGAGATTTGATCAAATCTCTGTTTTGGCCATTTCACTGCGACATATGAACCTTTTAGATCAGCCTGCCTGCAGATCTGTCATATATGAAAAAAATTGTTATAATATGTGTATACTTCTGTACAATAAGTTACCTGAAATAATTCAATTAGAAAATATGACGTCTTTCAAAACTAAGTTGACCAAATGGCTGCATGAAAAATGTTTTTATAGTGTTAAGGAGTATTTGACAAGAAAATATTAGGTACCTATGTAACATGGAAGAAAAATTCAAAAAAGCTGTTTATTTCATAAAAATTTGCACACCTGTCTATAGGTTGATTATGTCGGTTTATTTATCATTTTTAAGATCCTGTTACCATAATCTTGCAAATAAAGTATTTCATTTCATTTCATTTCATTTCAAAGAAAAAGCGGCCATTTGCGTGTCGGGCCACGCGCAGGGTAGGGTTCCGTAGTTGCCCGTCTGTCACAGAATGCGGACTTAAAAGGGGCGTTTGGGGTTTTTAATCGTTGTAAATAGTCGTAAATATGATTATTTTTATAACACACCAATGTATAGGGTCGCTTCGCCAGTTACGCGACCACCTTCTGTTAGCGACCACCTGAAGGGCAAGGTTTTTTTTATTGAAGATAAAGTGCCGTGAAAAAGCAACTCTACCGGCCACGGTAAAAGGTTCAAATTCCAATGACAATGTATATGCACCCGAAATTAAGTGCATTTCTTACCAGTTAACTAGTTATGTCTACTACTCGTTAACTAGTTATGTCTACTTAGCTGTGATAGTTTTCCTTTTAAATTCATTGTATGTACTACAGTCACGAATTTTTTCACGTCCCCAGTAGTAGCAATTTAGTCTGCAGGGTGAGGGGGGGGGGGGGGGGGGGGCACACATGACTCGAACAAAAATTAGGGCTTTAATCCCATTATCTTGCAAACGCATAACTGAGCTATTATACATATATTTTGAACAAGCTATCCAACGATACCCCACACTATAGATTTAACGAAAAAAAAAAATACATCACCAATTTACATATAGGGGAGGTACCATTAAAAATATCTTTTTTCAGGATTTTATTCTACTGTTATGTCGGCGTGATTGGCTTATATACCCACGCTGAATTGCAGTTTTCTAGTTGTAAGGATTACTGAGCTAAGCCGATGACGGACAGACAGACAGACGGACGGACATGGCGAAACTATTAAGGGTTCCTTGTTTACTATGGAACCCCAAAAAAGAAACTACATTAATATACATCACAGGTTAAAATCCCCAGCATGAAGCCACGGCAAGACATAGCAAGCTGAGGCTGATATGCGGTCTGAAGTTTTCTGTCCTACCGCCCGCGGTGAGTATGAAATTACACGTCTCCATAAACGTCGACCTAGCCATAAAGTGAGACTTTCTGCACGCGCAGCATTCTCCACTTTACGGCCAGCAAAATACTTACCGATTTCATAGCAATGATTCTTCCCATTATGATAAAATAAACTCCATAAAATAATAATAGACATGAAATGTGGGCCATACTAAAACACGAGACATTATAGTCAAAAAAATAGCAAAAAGAAAAAAAAAATATATTAAATAAACATTACATTTAATTGACTTAAAATAAAATTAGTAATAGGCCACATTCAATCCGACTATTTAGATAAATCCAGTTGCTGGAGCCAGTACTGGAACGTCCAAAAATTGTATAAGTATAGAAGTTTAGTGGAAGTAGGGCATTCATCTGATAATGTACATCACGCTGAAAGCTGTAGCTGTATCAAGTCGAGCTAAGAAAATTGACTACACACAAAATGTACAAGTCACAAAATGTACCATTAAATTTGCCTGATTCCGAGGCTGATTCCATGTCGGATTGGCAGGGTTGCTTGTATAAATATAATACATACTACTATTTTTTTTGCATTTCAGGCACGATTTTTCTAATCTTATTTGTAATACATAGATAGATTATACAGCTTATTGGAATCCGTTATTTCGACTCTACGCTACACGATTTTAGAAGGTACTGTGTAATTTGCCATGGTCAAAGATACATATTTTCTTTGACCATGTCTATATTTTCCCTGTTTTCGGACGCCCAGGGACTGATCATAAATATCAAAATATATAATAATTTGCCTTGTATAAATTGCCTTTCATTGATGTGGATGTTGAAATATTTTTAGATATGTAGATGCATATGTTGTCATTTTTAGGGTTCCGTAGCCAAATGGCAAAAATCGGAACCCTTATAGATTCGTCATGTCTGTCTGTCTGTCTGTCCGTCAGTATGTCACAGGCATTTTACTCGAAAACCATAAGGTGTATTTGAATAAAAACTTGAGGATAGGGTGTATTTTGTTAACCGCTACATAGTTTTGCAATGAAATTACTAAAAAAGATTTTTTTAGGGGTGCACTCCGTACATAAAACCGAAAGTCAAAAATTATTTTTTCATTGCAAGCCCACGTGTGGTACATCAATCGACAGGCCTTTCAAAATAAATATAAGGTTTCTAAGCAATTTTTTGGATTAAGTGAATAGAGTCGGAGATAATCGCCCCGAAAGTCACTAAAATTGTGTCCCCCCCCCCTCTAATTTTTGAACCGTGCACTTTAAAATTATGAAAAAAATCATGCTAATAGGGCTTATAAAATTCTTTCAGCGATATTTGTTTTGAACAAGATCGGTTCAAAGGTTTTCGAGATATTTATAAAAAACTGCCTCCCTTAAAGAAAAGGATGTAAGTGCCATAAGTTTTCAGTAACGATATGACCTTTTTCATGTCAGACCCACCATACCCCTAGCAATACCCCTGGGGGTAGGGTGGGACTGAACCATACCACCGTAGTGCTGTGGACTATGTTATGCTTTATAATATTTATCTCAAATGTCCTGTTACCGTTATCAGTATCACGCAGTGTAGTTGGAAAAAGTTAGACTACCGTTATCTGTAGTAACCATTGATTTAGTATATAGAACTAGATGATCAATGTCAAGCAAATATGCCAAGAAATGTACCTCAGAGCCCCAGAATGACAGCTCTAGTACATTTCAGTAGTTGCTAATAGCGTTAATTTATACCCTGCATCAAGGTATTTCATGAAAAAAGAACTCAGTGTTTTAGACCTTAAGCACCATATTAGCAAAGCAACATCAAAATATTAAATACTTTTTAGTTTATTGAGACATACAATGTGAATTGACTGCTCACGTCAAAACTTTAGTTAGCGTTTAGCGAATGAATGGAGTCGCGTTATAAATTTTATTTAATTCAACAGAAAGCACAAATAAATCTGGTTTCTTTATTTTGCAAGTGGGGAATAAACAGTTTCAAATATTTGTACAAATATTATACACAAAACAATTGATGAGATTTCCGTAAGTACATATAGTACAGCTGACAGAGTCCATAAAAAGAAGTCATTTTAGTTTCCTTGAAATAGATCCAGTTTGTTAAATAATTGTATTTTCGACCTGCCTTTACTTTGAATACTTTCTTTTTTGCGATGTAATGTAAGCGTACAGTCAAGTAGAGATCAGCTGTCGATTTTACTAAAACGATCCTATGGGTTTTGAACGTCACTCTCATGATCATCCGACATCTATAAAACGAGTATTACGAGATATAAGGTCAAAAATGAATGATGATGAAAATTGGCAACAATTTGCGCATTTCCAAATGATGTGTTGGGATTGTATTATAGAATTTTATTATAGTTCATTAATGCTATAAATTACCTTTTGCCAGAAGGCAGAAGATAAAGCTAAGTATATTGGAAGTAATTGAAATTAAAATATGTAATGGAAAGAAATGGGCTTAGGTACGTTCATGAGAGGTGTGGCAGTTTTAGTAAACCTGTTCTTCCATTTTTTGTCGTATAACCTATAATATATCCGAATCATTAAAATGAGCCGAACAAACGACACGCGAGTCGTTTGGTTTTAAAAAAAAACATCTCGACTGTCGCGTGCTATGACTGCAGCCCATTTTGCACGTCGCTGAGGATTTTTTGGAAATCTTAAAATGAAAACCATAATTATGTAGGTAACGACATCATAAAAAAAGTATCTAAGTATACCTACCGACTCCTTAGATTTATGTTCCGCGACTTTGTCATTTGAACTAACAAAAATAATTATTTAAAACATGTTCAAAACTATTAAATTACAATGAGTTTACACAAATTTCGTTATGTTATGAAAATAAATTATTTAAAGAAATAAATCCCATCTTTTTTCAAGTTTTTTTGTTGGTATTTATGCAGTTATTGACTGAACATTTCGACATAACTGACAACCAACAAGTCTCACGGTTGAAACCAGACTAAAACACAAAATAGATAATAGTACATGTACAGAAAGGACACTCCTTTGATCTTTACGAAAGGCGATTTTTTCTCAGTCGAAACATTAAGATTTATGGCTCTCTGACGTCCCCAACGTTGGAGCACCGGCATGTACTTGTAGCGATGAACGTAAATCGCGGAGTGTCCCGCGCCTGACTAAACGCAAAAGAACCGGCCGATGCGATTGGCGGGTGTTAGGTGTACTACGACCCTACAGCGCACGATCCGAGCGAGCGTAGCGAGCGTGCCGCGGCAGCGGCCGGCGAAGCGCCAGAACCGACTACGGATATTTTTTTCGAATAAAGTTAGGTCTGGAGCTTCGCCGGCCGCAGCCGCGGCACGCTCGATTCGCTCGCTCGGCTCGCGCGCTGTAGGGTCGCAGAGTCGCAGTACACCTAACACTCCTCCTCGCTTCACTCGTCGTCGTATCTACACCGGCCTGCCTTATAGTATAGGTTGGTTATGAACGTGGACGTATGGCAGTTACGATACAGGTATGAAGATAAGATAATACCCCGCGTGCCAAGGGAAAACTACTAAGGCCACTGTAGTGTCACAGGAAATTCTTTTTTACCCATGACACTACTGGCAGTGCCAAGCAGTAGTGCCTATGGTAAAAAATGGCCAGAACGGCCTTCGTTTTTTTCAGTTTAATGAATTTAAAAATTTTGTACCTATTTCTTTTTCTATTTTTCCATCAAATCCCAGCACTACTAACGGTGGTATGGTTCAGTCATGGTTCAGTCCACCCTACCCCCAGGGGTATGGCTAGGGGTATGGTGGATCTGACATGACCTTTTTAATAGGGACGGAACCCTGGTTGTGCGTTGTCCGACACGCACTTGGCCGCTTTTTTTCCATACGAGTTGTCAGTTCATTGACTGGACTATAAAGCGCTTGCCGCGCCGCAATTCACGCAATGTCGTGGTCTGGCCGTAATGCTACTGGAATAAATGTGAACCAGGCATAAAACCTGAAAGCACTGGCATGCCAGCCAGACAAGGCGTGACTGGCTCAGTTTAAACGAGACTTGGTGTTGAATCATGATCATATCAGTCATTGATCATGAATAATGAAATGACATTTTAATAATCGTCATTTGCTACGTGGCATTATTCCTTGTATATTTTAGGTTCATGACACTCAGTACGGGGCGGTGAACACACAACTCAAGTCCAATTGACAACATTTCATATTTTCATGTAGGCCATTTTATGATTTAGTTCGCTAGAAAATGTTTTTTTAGGCGACACGTGTTTTTTTATTTCTCCCTTAATTGTAATTTTCAATCAAAACTATCAAATTGAAAAGTAGCGAATTCCAGAAGGTTGTATGTAAATTATGACGTCAATACTACGACTCTGTAGGTATGGCAGTTTGGATACCTTTCATATGGCAGCCATAATACTGACGTCACACACGATGAAAACCACTTTTTAACCGACGAAAAAAACGGAGGAGGTTCTCAAGTCAACGCGTATATTTTTTTTTTATGTATGATCACGCATAACTTTTTACAGAGTAGTCCGATTTTGATAATTCTTTTTTTATTAGAAAGGGTATACCTCGAAGTTGGTCCCATATAAATTTTAAATAAAAATTTCAACCCTAAGGGTAGGAAAACAGGGGATGATTGTTTGTTCACTTACTGATTGATATGTATGACCACGCATGTGTGTGTGTGTGTGTGTGTGTGTGTGTGTGTGTGTGTGTGTGTATGTGTGTGTGTGTATGTGTGTGTGTGTGTGTGTGTGTGTGTGTATGTGTGTGTTGAATGAGCTTTACACCTGTCAGTCTCTTGTGTGTAGACCTCTCAGTCTCTGCATTTCTGCTAAAGCTCGTTTATCGTGAGGTTTGTGTAATACCTTATTCGGCTCTAGGTCAGATAAAGCAATACCATCAAGTGTATTTACTCTACTCAGCGCCACATATGCCTGCCGCGGCTTCTGGCAACAATCACTGGATATTTTTGCACCAATTTTAGTCGTTCAGGGAATGGTATGCTGTCTCTATCATTTACATTGCGGCCATCCGCAATGAGTAAAGCTTTTATCATATCCGGCCAATTTAGATCATTGCACGAAAAGGTCATAAACCAGGTAGGAGGCCCTAGACTTCTTACCATAGCAATCAACTCCGAACAGCATCGTCTCCAGTAAGAAGCAGACCCTCGCACATTTCTCATAGTCGAAAATCGGTTGAAATTTGAGGTCTGGTTGTGGCATGCTAAGCCGAAAGCAGGACCAGTGTTTAATGAAATGCGAGAAAGCAAAAAGATCTTTAGATCTCGTTTAAAGTGGTGTCAGAAGAACGGAGAACAAATTAAATTAGATATTATCGCGAAGCATCACTCTAAACGAGATTTTAAGGGTTTGTAGAAGGCATTAATGATAACAAATGTATTGCCGACATGTTTCAACACCAGTTCCAAGTCGAATTACCACTGGGGCTACCACAGTCAACGGGGGTGTCAGATGCTGGGTCTCGTGGTCAGGGGATGATCACCAGGTCTACGGCAAAAGATGTTATCAAAGCTATTAAAGGTATGACACGGGGTGAGTCTCCTGGGCACGATGGTCTTAGCATTGAGCACCTCCAGCATGCTGGCCCGCATCTGCCAAGAGTTCTGGCTATGTTGTACACATTCTGTGTAGGGCACTCGTACCTGCCGTCTCGGACGCGATGAAGACTGTGGTGGTGCCCATCGTGAAAAACAAAACAGGTGACAGTAGCGACAAAACCAACTACAGACCTATTTCACTAGCTACCATTATAGCCAAGGTGTTTGATAGTGTGCTTAACTCCCACATTGATAAATATCTGAAATTACACGATAATCAATTTGGATTTAAGCCGGGATTATCCACAGAAACTGCAATTGTGGCTCTTAAAATACTGTCAAGTACTACATGGACCGACAGACAAATGTATACGCATGCTACCTTGACCTATCTAAGGCGTTCGATATGGTTAATTACGACATCCTCTGGCAGAAATTGAATGACTCTGGCGTGCCAGCTGACCTGACTAGCTCTCTCAAATTCTGGTACCTTAACCAATCCAATGTCGTAAGATGGGCGGGGGCGTTTTCGGATGCATACAGGTTGAAGAGTGGAGTAAGAGAAGGAGGACTAACCTCTCCTAAGCTCTTCAACCTGTATGTAAACGAACTTATAGAGGAGCTCAGCAGCGCCCGCATCGGTTGCCATATTGACAGAGTGTGCGTAAATAATATCAGTTACGCAGATGATATGGTGCTGCTGAGTGCCTCTCCATGCGGACTTACGAAACTGATAGGCATCTGTGAACGGTACGCAATGAGTCACGGTCTGCAATACAATGTGTTGAAAAGCGAATGTATGGTCTTTAGGGTTAGGAATAAAAGTCCACAGGATGTTCCGCCGATAAAACTAAATGGGAAGGTACTGACTGTGGTATCACAGTTTAAGTATCTGGGGCATATTATGACGTCTGACCTTAAAGACGGTACTGACATTGAGCGGGAACGAAGAGCATTGTCTGTGAGAGCTAACATGATCGCTCGCAGGTTTGCTGGATGCTCGAGAAGGGTCAAGTTAACCCTATTCAGGGCCTACTGCACGTCCTTATATACCAGCGGCCTGTGGGCGAACTATACTCAGGCATAATACAGTGCTCTTCGTGTTCAATTTAATAACGCATTCAGGATGCTGATGGGGCTGCCCCGATATTGCAGCGCGTCAGGGATGTTTGCAGAAGCGAGGGTGGACTGTTTCCACACTACTATGCGCAAGCGATGTACATCCCTGGTGCGTAGTGTACGGGCCAGTGCCAACAGCATCCTGAAAATGGTCGCTGAACGTAAATATGGACTGTGTGTATATAAACCACTGCTGTATGGTGCACGCAAACACACATGTTAATTATGAGGTCACATGACATTTGACATTTTGAGATTTAAATGAATTATTAATGTAATTTGACATCCAGTGAATAATTATTATTTTTAAATTAGATTACTTCAGAAATATTTACAAATTTTTATTATTAGTTGACTGTAATGTGAATTTCAAACCGGCCTTAATCGTATTATAATTTATTACTATGTATTATCTCTTTAAATTAACTTTATGTGTGCTAACTATGAACTTTGTAATTACTAATATTAAGCTAAGTTTTACTAACAATAGTGATCCATGTTGGTCTTTGAATAAATGAATTGAATTGATAGTCAGATGCATATTGTCAATCAGTCCTTGGGGTGTGAGTTCTTAAATGTATTTTTCTCATTCGAGCAGCATTTCTTGTAGGCCTACCCATGTTGGTATATAAAGCCTCTTCTTTTAAAGAATTTATATTATACAACAAGCAATATAATTACATTAGGATTATAAAGCAATTAACAGTTTCAGTAAGGTAGGAAGCTATTTTAAAAGTAATCAAAAATATTGCATGTAACTAGAAATTAAGTTAGTAATTAACTAAAGTAAGCCACAGAAAATTGAAAAATAAAAACTTTTTAACAAAAAATTAAACCGCCGAAAAGGAACTGAAAAACAAAAAATAATAAAACTTTTTTATTTAGTTTAATAACTAAATTCTTAAACTATTGTAAGTACTTATACCTAAGTAAGTATATAATTTTGTAATTATTTTGACTTTTTAATTACCTAACCTTAATAACTAAGTTCTTAAATTAATCTAAGTGTACCGAAGTAATTTTGAGTCGGCGCCAAACAATCAATGAACAAAGATTACTCCAAACAAGTACAAGTTAGACCAAATCAAATGAATAATGCAATGTGAAATCTCCAGACATAAACATTAACATTCCAAAAAATGCGCTCTCCGCACGACCACTCGCTACGACGTGTGCCCTCACGTGTGGCCCGTTCGGGTTGGTGTCTCGCTGACATTAACCATAACTTCGTGAACGCTCGGCATTCAAAATTCAAATATTTATTCTGTAAGCAGGCCTCAAGGGCTCTTTCACATGTCCGATCAAATCAAATAGTTATCAAATCAAATGGGTAATATATCATTGTCCTTTACATAATTAATTAATATGCTTGTTTGGCGCCGACTCAAAATTACTTCGGTACACTTAGATTAATTTAAGAACTTAGTTATTAAGGTTAGGTAATTAAAAAGTCAAAATAATTACAAAATTATATACTTACTTAGGTATAAGTACTTACAATAGTTTAAGAATTTAGTTATTAAACAAAATAAAAAAGTTTTATTATTTTTTGTTTTTCAGTTCCTTTTCGGCGGTTTAATTTTTTGTTAAAAAGTTTTTATATACGTTTTCGCGATTTACTTAGAAGCGAGCAGGATAAAAACAGAGAAAACTACTTTATTACGTTCAGATAACATAATTACCGAAATGCTTTTCGATTTAGGCGTCATTACATATTTTGAAATATTGTCAATTGATCCCAGATCTGGCGCGTTTTTCGGGTAAGGGCTCAGTATTGCTGTGCAGCAGGATAAAATATCTTACAATGATTTCCACCTGTGAGCGAAGTAGGGTAGGGTTCCTTGTCTAGGATTTTTATATATTTCTTTTGTTTCTTTAATAATTCAGCAACTTTTAATGTCAAAGCTCTGGTGGATGTGGATACCCTATTTGGTAGAATCCGGCTTATGAACACATATCATAAATCCACAATTTCATACTATTCATAAATCCATGAGTAACTCTGTCAGTCTGTCTGTCTGTTACCTTTTCACGTTTAAACCGCTGAACCCATTTAGGTGAAATTTGGTATAGAGACTATTTCAGTCCCGGCGAAGGGAATAGGATAGTTTTTATCCCGGAAATCATCCCCTAAGGAGGTGAAATGGGGGTAAAAGTTTATATGGAGCTACGTTATAAACGAGTTTCAGATTGTCCCTCACTGCCGTTTGACTAATACATCCTTTAAACAATAGTACGTACTGTGAAGGTACTATTATACGAAAAAACCGGACAAGTGCGTGTCGGACCATGCGCAGTGCAGGGTTCCGTAGTTGCCTGTCTTTGTTATTTTATTGTATTTATTTATTTAGGTTTGCCAACAGGTGTAGTACTAAATGCTTAATTAAAAACAGAATATAAGATATGGTTGCTTGAGTATTTCGCCCAATTATTAGGCAAACACGGCAAGCACATAAAAGCTAATAGTTACAAAATATACAAGCAATGTAGTGTACAAGCTTATGCTGCGTTTAGAAAAACAATGTAGAGTAAAAAAAAACCGGCCAAGTGCGAGTCGGACTCGCGCACCGAGGGTTCCGTACAAATCTATAACAAGCAAAAGTTGTACTTAGTATGTTTATTACTAAATGATAAATGAAAATGGAATCCGTAACATTACAATGTGGAAAGCTGGGGGAGCATAAATTTAAACAGGGTCACTTTATAAATTTAGTAATCATTCTTAAGGCTTTGATTTCCTTACGAGTAGAACTACTCGCAAGGAAATCAAAGTTGCGAACGGCAAAATAAGCGGATTACTAAGTTAGCGGAAAGTAACTTTAGGTTTTGATACCCTTGAGATTACCTATAATATATAATAATATAAACCAGCCTATATACGTCCCACTGCTGGGCACAGGCCTCCTCCCATGGATGAGAGGGAACGGGCAGTAGTCTCCACGCTGGCCGAGTGCGGGTTGGGGACTTCACATACACCTTTTTTCAGTTTTAAATTATGCGGCTTATATTGCTATTTCTTATGATTGCGTGGACATAAAACTTTCGTTTTGCTACAGCTGAAAGGTGTTATAGACATGAGTATTTGACATGAATTTCAATTTAATACCACCACACGTTTATGAGGAAAAAGGTATAAAGTTTAAAATTTAAAAAGTGTTTTTTTGTATGATTTAACTAAAAATGTCTACTTTTCGTAATTTTTCCTCTGTCTGTGCTATATGACAATGCTTCGCGCCAAATTTCAAGTTTCTGAGTTCACGGGAAGTACCCCGTAGGTTTTGCGAGTGTCGAAAAACTCTAAAATTTGCAGCATAAACGACTGTATCTTTTGACGGCGTTGGCTTTTAAGTTTGATTTTTTTTACAGCTCCAAGAGACAATAGACCTGAGTATCTGATATAAATTTCAGCTTGATACCTCCACGCATTCCTGAGAAAAATGGTCTTGACAGACAGACAGACAGACAGACGGACAACAAAGTGATCCTATAAGGGTTCCGTTTTTTCCTTTTGAGGTACGGAACCCTAAAAACATACCAAAAAGTAACAAATTGTCGGCGGCTTCAAAAGTCAATAGTCAAAAGTCAAAAGTCAAAAGTGTTTTATTTGTAAAACATAGGTAATGGCTGCTGCATAAATACAGAGATGTTACAATTTCTCGTGTTACACTATGCTTTGCCAATTGGCGTACAAAAACATTCATGTAATGATAATTAGTCAGAAATAATTATAAACAATTTAGGTCATCATTTAGATACTCGATAACTGAATAATAACACTTATTCGTAAGCAGGGCTATTAATTTACGTCTCAGAAGTGGTATTGGTAACAGTTTAAATTCAATTGGTAATTGGTTATGAATCCTTATCGCAAGTGAACATACACTTTTGTGCATCAAAGCGGTTTTTCCAAGAGCTAGGGATAGATCCTCCCTAAATCTTTGCCTCAAACGTTCGCTAGTATAATTGGCTTTTTTAAACAGCGCTGGGTTATTTTTTACGAACATTACCATTTCTAAAATGTAAAGAGAAGGCATTGTCAAGATGTTCAAATCCTTGAAATACGGTACACAACTATCTGTTTGTTTAAGGCCACGCATTGCTCTGATACATCTTTTTTGGGCTTTGAACACCGCTTCCTTATTTGTAGAATTGCCCCAGAATATAATGCCGTAGCGTAAAGTCGACGCTACAAACCCATGGTACGCAGTTATTACAGCATCAGGACTAGTTTTCTTTGCCAGTTTATATAGAGCATAGGCATACTGGTTCAGTTTTAGGCACACTTGCTCAGTATGCGACATTTATTCCTAAAAACTTGGTAGCAGAAACTGATTCAATCAGAGTCCCTTTATAGTTACAGATAATTGGAACAGGCAGTTTACGTTGATAAAAGTGCATGACTTTAGTTTTTTCAAGATTAATTAATAAATTATTCACATTTAGCCATTCAATTATGTCCTTTATAGTATTATTAACTTCCATTTCATAATCATTAATATCATTACATTTTATAATAACAGTGCTGTCATCAGCGAATAATACCATAGGGTGTTTTACGTGCTGGGGTAGGTCGTTGATGTAGATTATAAATAGTAGAGGTCCGAGAACACTTCCTTGTGGCACGCAATACATAATTTGCCTCTTTTTAGATCTGTAAGCCTTTATATATTTAGTGTGCATGCATATTTGTGAAAGTTCTGTGTATTGGTCTCTATTGCTCAAATAGGATTTCAACAACTCTAAAACATTGCCACGAATACCGTATGCATTCAGTTTCCTTAAAAGTATGGAATGGTTTACATAATCGAACGCTTTAGTCATATCCATAAATACGGCACACACTTGATTTCGCTTATCTAAATTTTCTAATACTGGCTGCACAAGGTCATATATTGCCATATTTATGGATTTTTTTCTACGAAACCCTTTCTGTTCTGGAACTAGTAACTGATATTTCTCCAAATAATTGTAAAGTGCCTCGTATATCACCTTTTCTACTACTTTCGAAAATATCGCTGCTAGAGCAATGGGTCTATAATTGGACACATTCAGTTTGTCCCCTTTTTTATGTAAAGGTTTTACAACAACGGGCTTTAGCTTGTCTGGATATACTCCCGTTGAGATGCTGATGTTAATAATGTGGCTAAGGGGATGGGCAATTTCATAAGATATCTGCTTTACAGCTTTAGTATTTATGTCATCATATCCAACACTATTAGTGTTTTTGAGTGATTTAATGATATTCATTATGTCCTGGGGAACAGTAGGTGTCATATACTTCTCAAAGTCATTTCATTACAGAGTCTACGTGACAAATTATCTATAAAATAAATGACATGACTATTTGTAAACGAAGTAAACGCACATATTTATAATTTACTTTAAAAACAAAGTTTTAACCGACTTCAATTTAGTACTCCGCCAAGCCACGAGCACATTTCCTATTTTTTACAATTTACCACATGAACTGATTTCCGATAGCAAATGCGTTGATTACTATAGAAAAAAACCGAATCGCTGTATGTGGGCCGATAATATTTGAGGACTTCCATCGATTTCCCAAGATCATCACCAATGGCACTTCATTAGTTCCTATTTCAACGGAATCTTATCAGGACCTGTGACGTACTTTTGCACTTTTAAGTACATAATTGAGGAATTCGATAAGTCATCTGTGGTCTTCATCATCAATTCCTCGCCACCAAATTTATGATTCCGGATGTAAATACACGAGTTATAAGAGAAAATACCAAAATCACTACACGCGTGCCTTATAAAATTGAGGAGTCCCCTCAATTCCTCATGGATCCCATCATCTAACTGAATTTTGAAAAAAATGGGACCCACCTGGAAGTATATACATACGAACAAAAAAAAAATTTTCCGAATCGGTTCATCAATGACGGAGTTCTAAGGTAACAAACATTGAAAAAAAAAATAAAAATAAATAAATAAAAATACAACCGAATTGAGAACCTCCTCCTTTTTTTTGAAGTCGGTTAAAAATGTAAGAGAATATATATTTATTAAGAACTAAAAACTAGCCTTGAGTATATATATTTATTAAGAACTAAAAATTAGCCTTGAGTTTGTGTAAACATGCTCTAAACTGATTTTGAGTTAATTTTAATACTATAAAGTTAACTAAATTAAATTAAAGCTAAGATAAATCTAAAAAAGGCCCTCGAGGCATTGTACGGAGGATGCTGGCGGCATTTCCTCGCTGAATTGCAATGCTGATGCGTTGCGCGAGAAAGCCGCCAGCTCTTCGGTCACCAGTTACGTCAACCAGACGTTTCGCGATTTCCGCAAATAGCTTTTGCGCACTGGGACCCCATTTTAATACTTATATCCACCTTGTTTAGTTTGAATAACAAATTTTGCTCTGTACACGACGTACTGGTTGTATTTTTTGACTACGGAACCCTAAAAAGTCTCTCGACCTAATTGCAAGGAGGAAAGCAGACGATACCCGTTAATTGTAAATCCGTATTTAACCGTGTTTCGCAATATAGTAGTATTGTTTACAGAATTACTTACCTACAAATCGGGCCGGCTGTTCCGGAGTGGCAGCGACGGCTGAATTTCAGTTAACGAGTTCAGTCGGCCTAATCCCTTTGTTAGGTGCAACATCAGGAAATAATTACAGCAGGCGCACTAATACGTGTATTTAGAACCGTGAGCTCTTCGAAAAGACAGTACGGTTGCCAGGTTGTTGCACTTTTCGCACCGCCCAGGGGTGACGTGTATGGTAGAGGTGGGCAATTCCTACGGACGTGGTTCGACCCCCAATTATTTACTTGAACCAGCTCTACGCCGTGATGTACAATAAAATATTATTTACGTCACACCTGGCCATAATGCGAGTTTTACTGCACCCTGCATGTACGGGAAAACTCACATTGTGGCCAGGTGAAGACGTAAAATTTTGTACTCAACACGGGCGATAATTCGTACAGCCCCAGAGCGCATATGTATGGCCCTCACCTTCGGTTCGGGCTACAAACACCTGCGATCTGGGGCATTCACGAATTCACTGCCCTAGTTACGTAATGTACTATTTTACTTTGCTGATGCATTTCTTTTTACAAGCATTATAATATCTTGACTTTTTAATTCTTTCGTTAGTAGGCAAGGCACGCACGTGCCTTGCCTACTAACGAAAGAATTCATTATTGGTCATTTACTAACTTTGCGATGTCCAATCAAGTTGAAATTTTGTGCAATTGTATAAATCATTGGAACTTCTAAAAGAGTTAGTAAAAAACTTGTATCAATAAATAAATCTGCTCTTACTCATGTGTCTTACCGCTATTAACTCCCGTATAGGTACAGTCGAGTTCAAAGATATACACTTTTGCATCTTATTCCATTGTAATAAAGCGAAAAATGTATACATCTCTTTGACGTCGACTGTACACACGCAGCTTGCTATTAAGGCCTCCACACACCGAACGCGGGTCGTGCGCGGCGCGAGTCTGCATATCTCTCTCACTACCAACGCATTTCATATCTCTATCACACAGTTGCGCGGGCCCGCGGTGCTACCACGGTGGGCCCGCGCTACTATGCGAAAGAGATAGAGATACCGCCCGACCCGCGCCGCGCACGACCCGCGTTGGGTGTGTGGAGGCCTTAAATCCCACGCCTTTAGTTAGTTAGGGTATTGTTGCGGCTGCCGCGATACTGTAGCGCGTCGGGCATATTCGCCGACGGATTTCATGTCACGCTGCGCAAGCGCTGCGCCGCGATGCTCCGCAGAGTGCGTGCTAGCCACCGACAGTCTCCTGAGGGGCTACCGGGAAGTGAAAACGAACTTCGTTCGAGTATCTCCCTCACTGTCGCTCGAACTAGCAAGTGCGACAGAGATGGAGATACACGAACGAAGTTCGTTTTCGTTTCGCGGTAGGCACTCTGGCCGTCGTGGCAGAGATATTACTGCGCCCTAATCAGGCACGGACCTTTCAGCACTTGAGTTTAAAGTAAGTTAAGTACCTAAAGTAGGTAAGTAGGTAGTTAAGTTTAAAACCGACTTCAAAAAAGAGGAGGTTCTATGTTCCACTGTGTATGTATATAACGGTGCGCGATTCTTTATTTCGATGATTTGTATTGGAATTCAATTAATAGAGTAATCGTGAATAATGTTGAGAAGTTCATTATTTCTTTAAGCGGGTAGTTGTCGAATTTGTTGACATCAAGTTTATTAGAGCGTGTAACCCCGAATGGAGTTGTAAGTGTCATGGCGGCGAGGGACGTCATTCGTTGACAGCGCCCCGCCCGTGATGGTCGGTTTTTTTTTCCTCCTATCTTTCTAAGTTGGGCCCCGTTAACTAATTACCTATAGCTATATACAAAAAATATGCAAATCATGCAGTCCTGAATCGAGATGGCCGCTTACAAACCCATTGGCTCTTTAATCGAGATTTATTATTGTAATCCTGTTATATTTTCGGTGTTTGTGAATGTAATTAATAGTATTTTATGCAATCGTTATATAATGTATGCTTTTCAGTCGAGTACCACATTTAGGCCACGAAGCTTGCTGAGTGGCCTAATTAAGGTACGATACTTAAAAAGCTAATTATAAAACTATTGTATACAATACTATTTTCTACGAGTCAACTGAACTGATTAAACATACTTGATATAGCTATTGAAATCGAAGTGCAACCAACGGCTTTTTCTTTTTGTGCGTTGATGTCTATTTAACTTTTGACTTTCTCATGACGGCGTCCTATTGGTCAATCTATCAATCAACCAATCAATCTTTAATTCTTAGAATATGGTACAGTGTTGGTTAGTAGAGGGTGTTAGGTCAGCATATTCTGTCAAATACATTATAGTTCAGTAAAGGCGCCACGTGATTGGTCAATTTCATTTCAGTTGTCTCAACAGTTATGAAATGTTGAGTTGGGAGCTCCATTGTAAAAAGTATGGGATTTAAGTTTGGTGGTCTTAATTCAAACATTAAGGTCGACGAGTATAAAAATAGTACCTATAGTGATTGAGTTACAATGTGTGACTTTTATTTCGTGAATACGCAGACACGCGCGGTCCATAATGTCCGATCCACAATGTCCGATCCACCTTCATACACGCCTGTTCGGCCACGTATAGCGCATTGGGTTTTTTGTGGGAAAAACGCGTAATTGCTCTGAGAAACCAGTTTCAGTGGTAAATTGGTAAGATTTGGAAAATTTCATGTCCTATGTGGTTTGACAAAGTACTGAATTGAAGTCAGTTTAAACTTTGTTTTTAACAGTAAATTATATTATTTATAGGTGTGCTCTGCTTAAATGCTTCATTTCTTATGTGCATTTTCCAGGCCCCCCTTGCATCACTTCATAGTCGGCCTACTGTAATTGTAATGGCATTGTTTGATGCAATGGAATTCGGAACATTGCCGCCTGCCGCGGACAGTCGCGCTGATCCGAGTAACTAATCCGGCTGAACGAGAACCGACAACGGCTCGCATTTCACTAGCTATTGAGAATTATTGGGTTTACAGCTTATTTACCTTTACTTTTGAGTGGTCACTAATAAAATAAATTAATATAAGTTTTTTGCACACAAATCCACCTTGTACTATGGGTACTGGACTACGATAAACAAACTTATATACTTAGTTAAATAAATACTTAAATACATAGAAAACGTGTATTCGTGTTCATACGCTTGGCAATCAAACGATGTGTATGCAAGTATAACGGAAAGTTTCTGTCGCGGACAGGCAAATCCGATAAAATAATCCAGCCGGTAATGAACAATACAATACAATACAAATATTCTTTATTGCTCACCAGACATAGTAGACAGTAGAAAAATAGTGCTACATTAAACATAAACAATGGCAGACAACAGGCGGTATTATCGCTAAAGAGCAATCTCTTCCAGATAACCTTTGGGTGGTGGAGACGATGCAATAAAAGAGGTGAAAACAGAAAAAACAGAATATAAACAACAATACTATAAGAAATACACATACATAAATACATATTTATATACATATACATATAGAAACAGTATCACTTACAGTCGAAAACAAAACAGCACACACCAAGTAGGAATGACTAGTTACGGAAGAGAAAAATAATAATCCTTAAGTTGAGTTTTAAAAATGGGAAGAGACTTTGCATGTTTGATTTCAATAGGCAAAGAATTCCACAATCGAACAGCACGGAAAGTAAAAGAATTGTTGTAAAATTTAGAGTTAGATGGGGGAACACTCGGAAGTAACTTCTGAGCAGACCTAGTAGAAGAAAGAAATTTAAAGCATTGCTTGAGGTAACGAGGAGTTGCAGGGTTAAAAAGAATTCCATAAAGGTGGGCGAGGATGTGAGAGTTACGTCTGGATCGGATAGGAAGCCACTTGAGTTGAGAACGGAACGATAACCAACCATCGCACGGCTCGAATTTCACTAACAATTCAAAATAAGTATCCTATAATTCCTAGGATCCTATTTTTACATCTAGTACTAAAGCATAAATTAAACTTTAATTTTGAGATACCACGGGAAGCTTAGGCGAGGCGATGGTCATGAAATCTCATTCCCGCACGTGTGTATTGGGCCGAAATCCATTCCCGCACGGCCGCCCCCCGGCCTGCCCCGCCGTGAGGTCATGAAGGGCTCCAGTGACCTTTATATAGGCGCACTTTCAGAGCAAGTGCATTGTAAAAAAAGCTTTATACCGGGTACGCTACGCTCGTAGCAAGGACCAAAAAATTATTTGAGCAGCAATTTTTATTCAGTCTATTCAAACGTGATCTCATGTGGATTGATGTGCCACATGTTGATTTAAGTATGATGAAATATGTTTGCTGACTTTCAAAAAAAACGGACGTATGTTGTCCGTTTTTTATGTTGCGAAAATCCATCCATTCCAGAGGAATATCGTAACTACGATAAAAACTTTCCTAGGTTTTTTTCTGATGTAATATGAAAGAATTTTGGCCCAAGCTGAAAGAGAGAACTTCGTTCGTTACGCTCGCTCGTTCAATTTAAAAACTTTCTGTGCGATAATTTCCTCTGATAAAAGCTATGGTACGAACATGAACATAATATTGTAAGTAATTCCGAAAAATTACAAATGTAAATGTGTGAAATTCACAGCAGCTTTAAACAGGATGAGAATCGACGGTATCCTTCCCATTTGCAAATAAATATGTAAATTTAATTCAGGGAATTCGGCCTGTATTTTATTTGGGAATGCGAAAACGGGATCAACTTTGAGTACCTATCGTGTTAGTTGAAATATACTTCAAATGCCAGATTATTACAGGTGCTTACGTAATAATGTGTAACTTTACATATTATTAAGATAACGTCAGTAAATTAGCTTACATTTCGATCGTTACTGTAAACTGAATGAAAGTATATTAGTTAAAACTTTCACGATTCACACACTATATTTTTACTAAACCATAAATAAATTAATACTTAGGTATATGTGCTGGTAAATAGTTACTACTTAATTCCGAACTCTAATAGCTGTAAATAAGCCATTAATTTAATGGCTTTAGCACTATGATCATGAAACTCTGCGATAAGTAACTCAAACTAATTGGAACGGTAGTAAGTAACTCAAAACTATTGAAAAAAACATATGTATCTCTTTCACGGTACCTTTTTTATTCAATTGCCGCAGGAACGAGTAATCTTTTCATAATAATACTTTCACCTATTCTTTATTACACCAAAAAAGATGTTTTTTTTAAATCTCATAACAGATCTCATAGCTCGGTCTTATAGCTATTGAGCGATGTCTCCCAGACGTGCTTTGACAGCAGGGAGTGTATTAAAATTAAGAACAGGTAGGTACATTCACCGTCTGCCATAACAAAACCGGCAAAATTTCTGACACCTTATGGCATTTTTTTGTATTTTTTATTATTTATTTAATAAGTGCAATTTATTAATATAAAAAAACTTACATAGCCCCACAAAACTGTTGTAACAGTTTGACTGTGGGAACGGCAGTCTCTAGGTTAGACATTCTTAAATATAAATAACAGTGTAACATACTGTCCATAAATTAGTTATACTTACATACTACAACTTTGTGTTATATACGTACATCTACCTAGATGAAGTTATGCTTTTTTAGTAGTCTCTTGAATTTGTTTTAATTTTTTTCACGTCTAAAAATTTGAGGCAAACTTATGAAGAGATAAGGGATACGCTTTCTGAGACTTCAGCCCCAATAGTAGGTAATTATTTATCCTAGGAACGAATAGTTTACCAGTCGCCATAGCCTTGGTATTATAGGTATGATCAATAGGTTTTGAATTGTGATGAAGAATATTCAGAGTTATGTTCAGCCATGGTTATTAGCAGCACGTAGATACAAGTTTCATGCTTGCGGGAATATTCTACAGATTTTAAGGAGTTGTTGTTAGTAACGTTACCTATTACATACATACATATACATGCACATTACATGTGAGTATTTGATTAAATTTTTTTCGTTGACAAGTAATTGAAAATATCTAATTTGCATGGCTTCTCATTAATCAATATTGGACTTTTTTGTGAGTCCAAAGTTGTAGAAAGTATGTAGGTATGTACTCAGTACCTATGGAGTCTACCAGCGACATATACAAACATCTTAGTGTGTTAATAGAAACTGAAGGTTAAATTATAACCTAATGAAACTCTAAGTTTTTCATTTATAAATGAGATATAGATTCGTGTCAGATATTTATGCGTGCTATGTACGGGAAATACCAAAATAAAAACATGATTTCAGGCCCCGTATCATGGAAGGCCTTATCACGCGATAAGTGACAATATCGCCGAGCGTCCGTCACTGGCTGACACCGTACGATGGAACGAGACCGACGCTCTATCTTGTCAGTCTTGTCACTTATTGCGTGATAAGGGCAAGGCAGACCATGATACGGGGCCAGGTAGATTAAATTACGCAATATTATTGAATGAATCATTGTGTAATTTGTCATTGAAAATAAACCCTTAATTCACAGTCAGATGCTGGCAGTAAGTACATTGGCTCTTAAAATTTTTAGTTGAGCATTTCTATCTTAACTCTATAGTAAAATCATTAACATCTACTAGCCGGAAACGACTTCACAAAATGTCAGCCTAAACGTCAGTCATTACTGTCAAAACAGTAAAGTTATTTATTTATTTCAATCTTCCCCGTATTTTAGAACAGCTCTCTAAGGTTTAGAGTAAGCTGGAGGCAGAAATAACGACATCATGCTCAAAAGTGCCACTGAGGTTCTGTCAAAAGGCAGCGACAAGAAACGGAGCAGTAGCCAGAGCACTATTCAGGTACTTACAGTTAGTACCATCATCATCATTATGATATCAGAGGAAAGACGTCCACTGGCGGACACATAGACCTTTCCCGAAGATGTCCACAATGACAGGCCCTGCGCCACCCGCTTCCAGCGGACTCCTGCGACCTTTACCAGGTGGTGACCACCAGTCCACCTTGCGGGGAGGTCTCCTCGATTACGCCTTTCCTTTTCTTTGTGCAGTTAGTGCATAGTTTAACTCATCTTTACGCGTGGTTTGATGAGGCAGGTATCGTGCCTTAGTAACGCAAGTTTGATTAATGCTGAACCACGGATATGCTACTAAAGCCTGGGTGGAGGAACAATGGAAACAAGTAGCTTCAGTGCATGAGTACCTTGAAATTTTGCTTCGCCGTATCAAAAGCAGAAGCATTTTTAATCGGCCTCAAATTCAACTAAGCATCAAGTCTCAAACAATGGTACGCCTGAATTAAACTTGATTACTAAAGACCCAGGCAGAGGCAGGGTTAACAGGATGTAGTGGCTAGGCTTGTAGGAGGGGCTGCTCTATTAAAAGCTACAATAACCGACGACGATTCTGTGACATGGCGAGTAGTTGCCGCCATTAAATAAGCAATCCTCTAGTGTCAGGCAGCAGTAGCACTAGTACCGACTGGAGAACGAAGATGGGAATCTGGAAGGGCTCTTGTTTGGACATCACGGAGCGGGTGAACCTCGGTTCGTGTACGGTGTGGAAGGCAAGGGGGAAACCACCACACTATGCTTCCTCAAAAAGGGAGTGATGGATTACTCCACCGACAAGAGCCAAGCTCTTAAATAAATGATGATGATGACTAAAGACCCTAAATTCGTGTACACACACATTAACATTCATCTTACTACCGTTTTTCCCGGACGTACCCAAAATAAGGCTAAGGATTAGATGTCAAAGCGAACCCCGGCCTCCTTAGGAGCACAACCGGGAATAACGCTAGGGAAATGATGCTGTACCCCAAATAATCCGTTTTGGCACTGAATCCCAAGATTTGGCGTAGGAACTAGTTTGACGATTGCGACTGCCTGCGACTTTCCAACACAGAGGGAAAATTCCTTTCACCGAAAGTTCGTGCATTTTTTAATACCACACCGGTTGCAAACAAGCGTATGCCTGCCCAACAGTATGCGGTTACCGTATTCTGTGGACGCTTGCAGCTCCAGGGGACTCGCATGTTGCCGACACTTTGAAAACCTTTACACTCCTTTCTTGAGGAACCCTGTAGGGGAACTGTGTATAAGATGGGGACGCTAAGGCAAAACAGTAAAAATACAGAGTAATCAAAGTCACATGTTAATCATATATTAATTGCACATACATTATTCAATCAACTTTTATTTGGCATGAGTATTGGTAATATAGGTAATCATAAAATTTATAAAAAAAACAATTACTAAAAATTGGAAAATACACCGTCTTACCCCACATATAGGGCAAGACGGGGACGCAAAAATGAGGCAAGATGGGGTTATGAGGCAAGATGGTGTTTAATCTTCCTCACATGCAAAGCATATCAAAACCTCTTGTGCGTTATCGTCATCTACACCTGCACATGCTGTGTGGGCCCAGCGATCACATAGTTGGCATCGCAACCAATTTTCGGAGGATTTTAAGTAAGAATTTTACGACAAGGTCATATGAGGCAAGATGGGGCAATGCCCCGTCATGCCTCAAGTATTTTGCCCTGTCTTGCCTCAAGCACCAAACTCGCAAACAAAATATCATTTAAAAAAACGCGCCAATATTTAAGTGCCTTCACATACACCACACCATGCTCAATATGATACAAAACCCGTATACAAAATAACAATAAAGAGACACAATTACTTACGATTTTAATTATATATATATTTAGGCTTCAAAAATTAGATCGCGACACCTCTGAAACACGTTTCGACCTGTGCTACAAACACGCGTGCGCTTTCACTTGCTCTCGCCAGCGGACTAATGGCGGCTCGGGAATGGCGACGAGTCGGCTTAGCTGTTGCGTTAGTGAAGCGTGTAGTTTTGTCTGTGTGTGGGTGGCCCCATCTTACCCCGCGTCCCCGTCTTATACATAGTTCCCCTATACTGTAATCCCGTGTTCGGGATTGTACGTATGTACGTACTATGCACGATTGAGCTCTAAAGGATCCTGGGGTCCACTTTGACACCTAAGTACAAGGTTTGGCATACGTCTGCCATCTGACCTTCCGACCTGTGTTTCTACGTACCTATGTATTCAAATTAATTACATTTTCAGTACTAATGGTGCTATTTTCCCGCACTGGTGCGGAAAAGAGCACTTTCCGTGCATATGTCGAAACTTTAAAGTGCCATATGTACAGTAAAACGTTGTACGATACACGTGCGTACTTCGCAACTCGTGTCGATTTAAAACACTACCTTCGGTCGTGTTTTAATTTATCACCACTCGTTGGGAATTTCCTATTTTCGGTACCTGTATCGTAAATAACTATTACAATGCACTATTGCTCTATTGCACTGGGTCAACATGACACGGGAAGCACTCCATGCCTGCACGGCGGGGCGTGCTGGGGGGCGGCTGTGCGGGAATGGATTTCGGGCCAATATTCCCAAACAAGTGCGGGAATGAGATTTCATGACAATTGAAATTCTTCGACACTTTCGGAGCAAGTGCATTGTAACTATTATATTTCCAGCCCCTCCACTTCATGGTGCACAAGCCTGGCTGCCACTTCGAGAGCTGCTGTGGCGTCTGCAACCTGTTCCCTGGCGTGCTGCTGATCGCCTTCAGCCAGGTGCTGGTGGGGGCGGTTTTGCTGACGCTGCTGACGTCGCACGGGAAGCAGTATGACGACCTGCACCATACGCAGTCCACGCAACGTATATTATACTTTTATTTATAACTACGACGGTAGAAATAACTACAACTTAGACAAGTTGTAAAACCCCTGACATTTTTACTTCAAAGTCCAATATCTCAAAAACGGCAGAACAGATTTAAATGAAACATGGCTAAGAGCACTCGGGGTTAAATTATCTATGGCACAAAAAAAACTGCATTCAAATCGGTTCATCCGTTTGGGAGCTACGATACCACAGACAGATACAGGTCGACACACGTAAAAAGAGCTCTGCGGCCTCTGCCATATTACGGCTATTCTCAAATTTTGTGTCTGCGGTTGCGTCTAATTACCACGACCATTTACGAACATTTTATATGGAGTCGTGGTAATTAGACGCAGATACAAAATTTGAGAATAGCCGATTAAATGTATGGCCGCCAGAGCTCTTTTTACGTGTGTCGATCGTTACACAGATACGCAGATAGACACGTTAAACTTATAACACCCCTCTTTTTGCGTCGGAGGTTAAGAAGACATGCGATGCGACCAGTGGCCTAATTTTTGACTAATGTTCGAAAATTAAATTCGAGTATTTGAAGCATGGCCGAGTTGTCTAGTGTTAGTGACCCATTTTTTTTTTTCAAAAGAAGTAAGCATTATACATATATTAAATTACCCGCCAAACATGACTGCCCTGCCCTGCCCTACCTCCCTTGCTTGCTTCGTAAGCAAGAGGTCCTGGGTTCGAATCCCGGTAAGCACGGCATAAGGCATTTATTTGCACGAATATTTGTTCCTCAAGTCTTGGATATTTTCTATGTATTTAAGTATTTATTTATCTATGTAAGTATGTTTATCGTCGTCTAGTACCCATAGTACAAGCTTTGCTTAGTTTGGGACTAGGTCGATTTAGGTAAGATTGCCCCAAAAAAAAAAAAAACATTTAGAACAGTTTCTTGGCGAGACTGCGCTCAATTTATGTTTATACTAATATTTATCTATATATAATATTGTTGTCTATTCTAGCTACATGCAAAGAGCTGTCATGCGTCAAATCGAACTTTTTTATTGATTTGTTTTACTACTTTAAGCTATAAAATATCTAGGTACTTTAAGCTATTCTATCTTATATCTACTGGGCATAGACACTCCTTCTTTTTGGCATCCATAGACGTCATGTCTGAGTGTCATGACGTCTATGGATGCCTCCAGAGATCTCTTCTCTCTGGGCCGTTCAATCTTGAGCCTACGGTAAAGTTACTCGTGGTCACACAAACACTCCTAGGCATCACCATCGCCATATGTGTGTTCGTGTTCCAACGCCGAGTACCTTTCTTATCCATAAATATGTTTTTCACGCCACTGCTCGGAAATGTGGCAAAAGATGATCAGAATTCAGGCTTCAAAGGGGTTAGTTGGACATCGCACGAACAGGCCAACTATGTTAATGTTATCGTTGGATAGTTTGCGCGGTGCCCCCCGGCACGGGAGTGGGGCCGCGCTATTAAAGTTTTTCATACTATGATCTTTAATTAGTTACTTGATTTTGACTAATATTTATAATTTCGCTTTCGTAAAACTAGTGCCTTTGCCAAATCTTGGGATTGAGTGTCAAAGCGGACCCCGAGCTCGTTTAGGGGCATTACCGGGAATAACGCTAGGAGGATGATGAATTATAATTATTTGCAATTTCCTCGCAGTAAACGTGAAAAGCACTATGTAATGCCTCGGCCAAAAGTGCAATAGATGGTCTCGTCTCCTTCTCGTCTCTCGATCTCACTCGTCCTTCTATTGCCAACTTTCTAGCCTTTACAACAATGTACTATTTTTGTATGGTTCTATAAACATAATGTTTCCCAGTGATGAGCATGGCGACTGGTGCGGTCCTGAGTGGGGTCACCGGTGCTGGGCTCCTGCTCATCGTGGTCGCACTCACGGAGAATTGCAAGGCCATGCTGGTGAGTTCTTGAAATCTTGGACTATGACTTGGACTCTTTCTAATTAGAGCACTTAGAAAGAGACGGGTTTCATATGTCGCGAGGAAGACAGGTTTGTACAGCTATCACAAGACGGCGAGCCAGCTCTCTGGATTTTCTCGCACTGAACGTCTCTTTCTAAGTATTCTAATGAGAGAGAGTGAGAAAAATCGAGAGAGCTCACGCCGACTTCTGATGGCCGTGCAGGTCTTGTGATGAATCTGAATGGGTAACAATAAACAATTAGCACGTAGGAACGGGAAATGGGACCCTGTATCCTCAGCCATCCTGTAAAAGATATTATATGTCGTAAATATGATAATAATTTAATAAAAATAAATCAGCCTATTTACGTCCCACTGCTGGGAATGGGCCACCTCTCATGGATGTTATAACCTCTCGTAAATACATTCAATGAAAATATTTTCTGGAACTTAAGATTGCCCTGTAACTCTTTGAGACAAATTATAGACATACGTTTGTAATTTTGTATGTTTTTTTTAATCCTCTTGCTATTTAAGTGATTTAAAAAATGGCCATACACCCACGTTACTAACGCACTTCAAAAAAATAATATTTTTAGGAAAACAAATTATATTTTACTTCAAGCCGCGAAACATTAACATTTTAAAATACATATTATCAGTTAAGTTTAAAATTCATTGGCCTTTGCTGCTCCGGACTCAATTACCGCGAGTTACGTGACTTGTTTGCAGAGTGTTTGTTTACTTACTCCGGATCTAAGTCTATTTTTAGACACCCCGTCTTCTAGTGGAAGGCTTTTGCTCTTCTGGAGCGTAATTTCCTTTGACTAACTGACTTTAAATTTGTATAATTTACTTTAAAAACAAAGTTTTAACAGACGTTAAATCAATACCCCAATCGCTTCAAGTGTGCCTATACAATTTAAAGAGTTCCCTCGATTTCTCCGGGATCATCCGATCCTGACGTGAACTGGGTAGGATACCGTTTCAAATTAGAAAAAAAGATTTTTCCAAATCGGCCCAGGTGCCTTCGAGTATCGGGGGACACACATAAATAAGTTTCTGTCAAAAATGTCATTTGATAAATGCTTTTATTGCCGGCTATATTTTTCTGGATACCATCATCAACTTCTCATTGAGACGATTCTAACGAGCCCAAACTCAACGGGGTTACGTTGGTTAAATACTGAATTCCCATGTCCACCTTCTGTCTCGATCATCAGATCAGCTCGATGGTACCATAATATTGAATTGTCATCCAAACTATACTTATACTCAAAGTTTCAGCTCAATCGGCCACCGGGAGTGGGTCTTTAACTTGCAAGATTTGTCCCATACCTACTAACAGGGCAAGTTAATATAAATCTTGTAAAAATAAAATATTCCGACGAATTGAACACCTCCATTTTAGGGTTCCGTACCCAAAGGGTAAAACGGGACCCTATTACTACGATTCTGCTGTCCGTCTGTCTGTCTGTACATCTGTCACCAGGCTGTATCTCATGAAGCGTGATAGTAAGACAGTTAAAATTATTATAACATCAATAACTTAAAAACCGCCCAAATGCGAGTCGAACTCGCGCACGAGGGATTTCACAGATGATGTGTTTCTGTAGCTGCTATAATTACAGATAATGCTACGGAACCCTTCGTGCGCGAGTCTGACTCGCACTTGGGCGGTTATTTTTAAGTCGCAGGGCTAAGTATAATAGGTACATTGTGTCACGAGGTCGACAATAGGTGCGATATAGGCTATTTACACTTTATATACAGCGTGCCTATCTAGGCACATACATATATGAATCTAATTTTATGAAGCTCTTTACGAGCGAGTATGATGAAATAATATTCTATGTTCGCTAGTTTCAATT
The DNA here is from genome assembly GCA_945867215.1 of Epinotia demarniana. Lineage (NCBI taxonomy): Eukaryota > Metazoa > Arthropoda > Insecta > Lepidoptera > Tortricidae > Epinotia > Epinotia demarniana. The sequence continues at coordinate 3,988,898 of OX244278.1, read as the reverse complement.
TTTCTTCGAGCTTTGATATTCGTATCAATGGTACAATAAAATTGTGATGTGCGTCCACTTAAAAAAATCCAGCGGTGGCGGTCATTAGTAAACTTGACAGTTAGATATTATCAAAGTAACTATTGACCGCGACCGCAAGCCACGCTAGGCTGTGAAAGGCTTTACAAGGTCCCAAACGATGACTCTTTATTTTAACAGGATATTCACATAAACCGTCCAGTTTTAAAAGCTCCAGGCGAAAAGCTATCGTGCATTGTGTACAAATAGACGGAAAATCCGGCCTCTCCGACGACTCGAAACACCAAGATAACCTAACTTTACATATTTGTCGTATATAAATTAATCTTGTTATTCTTAAGGCAATCCTGACTCTTTTATATTAAAGATCACTTTTCAACGCTGTGTATAAAGTAGATACGAGAATAAGTAAATGATTTTTCGTGCCTTGCCTCGCCGATCAGCTGCTGGCTTCAATACGCTCGACTGGTCACGATGTAGCGACATCTAGTGTGAATTATTGGTCACTATTTTCAGTTCAGTTGCTCCTTATCCTTCTATTATTATAAAAGCGAAAGTTTGAATGCTTTTATACCAAATCGAACGGATTGAGATGAATTTTTAGTATACAAATAAAGTATCCGCAGACACTAAACTTGCTGATATCCGATCGTATTGTAAAAAAAGTCATCGTCCTCCTAGCATTGACCGCTTGTGCTCCGAAAGGAGCCCGGTGTCCTCCGACACCTAACCCCAAAGATTTGGCTAAGGCACTAGTTTTACGAAAGCGAATGTCATCTGACCTTCCAACCCAGAGGGAAAACTAGACCTTATTGGGAATAGACCGGTTTCCTCACGATGTTTGCCTTTACCGAAAAGCTAACCGTAAATATTCCGTACATAAATTCCGAAAAACTCATTGGTGCGAGCGGGGATTCGGAGCCACGACAACCGCTTGACATGCCTGAATCACTAGGCTACTGTAGCGCTAGTTTATACCTATATTTCATATAATTTATATTCATCAGATTTATCTGCTGGTGGCATTGATAGTCATGATGGGAATAGCCTCGCTGGGTCTCTTCAAGATAAACCGAGCTTGCGGCCACTTCCACGATGGTAAGCCACTCACACTTATTATGAGGACATATTACACTTTTATTGCTGCAGTATATATACAGTGTGTAAGTCTAATACGGGCGAATCTCTTAACGGTGGTTGGTATAGGACAAAGTACAAAGGTAATTAGATAACATTTACTTAAAGCTGCAACAATAATTTTGTCCGTACAAAATAATTCAGCCCGCAATGTAATGCAAACACACTCACGTTAAACGCTCGTTGACAGTTGCTAATGAACATTTGACATTTCGGTACCGCAACCATGTTTACAGTACATTGCTGTTGAGAAATTTAAAAAAATAATAATTATGGGGTCGTAATGACCTGCAACTTAAAAAAACCTTTTACTTCATGATTACACTAATTAATACTATGTCCGATTTCATTTATCGCCCGTATTACACTTACACGCTGTATATATATTGTGTCGATACACATCATCACAAACGAATATATTTTTAGGGTTCCATACCCAAAGGGTAAAAACGGGACCCTGTTACTTAAGGCTCCGCTGTCCGTCCGTCTGTCCGTCTGTCACCAGGCTGTATCTCATGAACCGTGCTATTTAGTCAGTTGAATTTTTTACAGATGGTGTATTTCTGTTGCAGCTATGATACCTAACAAATACTAAAACCCCGAATAAAATAAATATTTAAGGGGGCTCCCATACAACAAACGTAATTTTTATGCCGTTTATATAAATAATGGTACACTCCTTTATAATAACTGTGGCAACAAAGCGCGCATAAATGTCTGAGCCGACTCTATTAGGTTTTCTTATGAAAAATATTAATGCAGTCAGTAGGTACTTATCAAATCTGGAACAATCTATCATTCCACCCACCCCGTTCAAACCTAGCCCGTCAAAACACTTATAACAAAAGCCTCTCGTGTATTTAGGCTTATTACCTCCGAATCTCTCTAATCAATAGGCAGCCCGCATCCACCATATTTGCTGACGACGCGAAAACAATCGAAAACACACACCCCTATACCAATTGCGTAAAGATTATTTTCGTATAACAGACGGCCATGTTGTATTGACTTATACCTGAAAATCTTGCAATATTGGAAAAATAGGGGTATTTGAACGTGATTGGTTTGCTGATAGATCAACAGAGATGAGTAGAATGAAATCAGTCTGAACTCGTCTGTTTTTGAAGGCTGAATTACTATGGCAGCAGCGAACGTAAATACCATTAGAAGTCTTGGAGCGCCGTAAAATGGCCCCACAGAATGGGTGCCATTGCCATTATGCGGGGTTGGGGGCGGGGTGTCAAAACGATGCCAGGCACCCGTTTAGTTCGAACATGCGCCGGGTTCTAGACACGTGTTTGGGAAGAATATTGCAAGGAGCTTCTATAATTTTTGCGTTCGCTGTATGGAAGTCAATCTGGATCAACACTTCGCATCGCAATATGATTTGAATGCGTTATGGGCGTGCGCTTACACGCGCGCCAAGCTTAAGTGCAAGGCCTGTGCGGAGCTCGGCGTCGAGCGTCCATATAAATTGCATTTGTTTCATATGGACGCTGCACGCCCCGCTCTGAGCGGGGCGTCCACTCAGGCCTTACACTTAGACGTATAAGGCCGCTTTTAGGTATAGGCGACTCGAGAAGCGAACTGCCATGCGACCGATCCGGTGGCGGGGAAGGGAAACGCTGTAGTCGCGAAACATTAAGCCTGTGCGTAAACGCGGTCTCAAGGTGCCATTCAGATGTGACAGAACATCGCCGTTTTAAAATATGTCGAACTGAACAATGGACAGAGCGAAGCATAGAGCTAAACATCGCTGAAACTAGAGAACGCTCGACGCTCTAGTAAAAGCCATGTGGGATGTGCGGGCGGAAATCTTACAAAATTATTCAGAGCAATGACGCGTAGTTGAGTGTCCAAGAGGCAACCTGATGGCTCGCGGTATTTGAGTGTCCGAAGTGTTGTGGGACCGAGCTGTGCAACCCAAATTGAGCCAACTGTGACTGGGGCGGAAATAGAAAAAATGAGTTTATTTTTTGTTGCAAGGCAGCCGTTTGAAATAGCGGTTGCCTGAAAATGTGTGTCGCTGGTTATAATAATGAAATGCTAGTGTAAATTGAATACCTGGCGACATTTTTTTTACAGCCTTCCACCAATTTCCGCCCCTGTCCAGTTGGCTCATTTTGGGTTGCACGGGGCAGTTCCACAACGCTTCGGGAGCTCAAATACCGTGAGCCATCCGGTTGCCACACGGACACCGAAATTACGCGTCATTGCTTTAACTGTGCTCGGCTAGGGAAAAAGCTCGAAGCAAATTGACTGTCGTTTCGCTAGAATATAATGTAACATTCGCTAGATAGTGAATACTCAAGTCTTCAGCACCATTAGGGATCTATAGTCAAGAGCAAAAGTTTCGGTCGCAGTTTGTACTGAAATTCTACACAAAGGGCCCCCGAAATTTGCACGTTATCCACATTAATCACGTGACCCCGAGCACCCAGGGGGACCTACCGGCAATTATATTATATTCGACTAGGAAAAAAATGATAATGTTCGGTTATGGCGCTTCGCCGGACGCTACCGCGTCACGCTCGCTTCGCTCCCTCGGCTCGCTCGCTGTAGGGTCGCAGTTCACCTACCTAACAACCTAACCGTTTTTTTCCCCTGGGGATCAGGTTAGGGGATTCTAGTGGACAATGGCGAAATTAGAGCTCTTGTGTCAATGTGCGAGGACGCGCTCCCCTTCACATTGCGAACTAGTTTGCATTATGTCGTTTCGGTTTAGTTTTTATAATTGTACGTATTCATTAGTCTTTAAGGTATATGTTTTATGCCTATTAATTGTTGTTGTTATAATAGAAATGTGGATTTTCACAGCTCCCAAGATAAAGGACAACCAACACCGACTAGCGAACTTGGCTTGCGTTAGCGGATTACTCACATTCTTTGGAGCAGGTGGGTGGACGCAAACTTTATAAAATTGACATTCGAATTGGAATATTCTACCTTGGATTATAGAGTTGCTTTTTGAATAGACTACTTTGACTGCGTTACGGCCAACTCAAATCTCAAGCATGGTTTAGATTATTTAATGTATCCTACAGGTCGATTCACGAGAGCTGGCATGAATGAATTGACCGAAAGTAATGTCACTTGTCACTGTGAGTGCCAGTGTGAGTGCCGTTCTTATACAGGGGGCTCCTGATATTTTGTAAACATGTACCTAATACGTTTTCGTTATTTATTTATTTATTTATATAAGTACATCCACATCACATATATTACATCATTGACTTAACTTAATTTTAAAAGGTATTTACTACTGATATATGCGACAATTACGGCGTACATAGCATTGACTAGTTAGGGAGTACGTACATAGCGGTAGCAGACTTAATTATAAATTATTATTAATTGCGATTCTACTTTGTGAAACTAATCAGCTTTTATTTATTATTATCATTATTTTACATTAATAGTGGTAATAACAGTATTAAATAACTAATCATCAATCAATAACGAATAATGAATAAATTAATGAAATAAAATACAATAAATTAAATTTTACACACAGACATTACAAACCAAGTGAAACACAATCATTATATAGGGTACGGCAACACCTTGGACTTAAATTTAGGCAAATTGTCATGGAAAATGTCGAGGCAATGCGTTTTGCTCATGACGGCATTATAGCTAGCGCATATACGCAACAAGGGCGACTGCGAACCAAGGTTTGTTCTTGTTATAGGAATTGAAAAGGGTTTTGCTATGGGTCGCCGAGGGTAATTACTTGGCACGGATAATGAAACTCGTTCGACCAAGTTACTGCATTTCACCTGCCCATTCAACACCTTGTGCAGGAAGCAGAGGTCCAACAACTGGCGACGATCACGAAGACTGTGCATTTTAAATTTGGCAAGTCAACTGTTGTGTGGGTTTCTGTGGGAGAAACCGGGGGTACCAAACGCAAGGCTTCTTGTAAACGCCCTTTGTATACTCTCAATACGTTGTGACTGTATATGATAAAAAGGGTTACCTATCTGAATCACTAAATTTTTTGTCCTATTTTCATTTCGGCATTTACTATTCGACAAACTTCGTTTGCCTTTTTTTTCGTTTGTCCGACACTTTAGTTCGCGACGTTTACGGCTGGTCATTTTATGGTTTAGCTTTTGTAATTGTTTGACAAATCCATGATTCCCAATTATTGGTATACCCGCAATATCGTTATACCGACGTAACTATTCGGTTGATAATCTGTTCGTATTTTATCAAATCGGCTTTATTATATTTGACATAATATTATTGTTTATACGGAGCACACATATGTTACTAATTCATATGTTTATTTATGAAAATGGTTGTTACCTTATGCATTTTCAATATTAAAAACATTAGCAAAAAGTTTAAAATTAAACTAAGGTTATCTTCCTAAAGCTGTGTTTATGGTAAATAATGTATATGTCGGCGGGCGATCGTAAAATTCGCCTGATCACGAAATTCCGAGGCATATCGCATACGTAAATGAAAAAAAATAAGGAGTGCGGACTGATAATCTCCAGCGAGTCGACGCCGCCCCGCTCCGCGGGGTGTCTATTTCTGGTCTGAGGGGCACAAGTGAACCCTAACCTAACCGACCTAAGACAGAGTTCGCTTATGACAAGCCATTTTTGTCCGCCCTGGTTATTGGCTCCCAACAAACACGGCCGCCATCGCATAGGTACGCAGCGCAACCAGTGGCCAAGAAAGAAACTACTTTTCGATGTGCCTGGTATAGAACTAGGAATATCGACGAATGCGTTGTTCTCATCGATCTGCCGTATTGTTTATCAGACACATCGTGATAAGCCTGGCCAACTTTTAGGCATATCATGAAATGGCGGCGTTTCAAGTTATTTCTTCCGACCTGACCCATACTAATACAGTACATATGTAAGCATTAGGTAGTAAAAAAGTGTTCGGTTCTGGCGCTTCGGTGGACGCTGCCGCGGCACGCTCGCTGCGCTCGCTCGGCTCGCGCGCTGTAGGGTCGCAGTTCACCTGACACTCCTCCTCAGTTCGCTCGTCGTCGTATCTACACCGACCTGCCTTAGAGTCTCAGTAAAATTACTTTTGAATTTCCCTCAAAATTAACATTTTGCTAAACGTATGAAATGCGGAAAGTAATCATGGATAAAAAAAAATTGGCTGTGAAACAAAAGTTGTAACAAGCCAAAGCCCAAATGACTGTAGCGGTAAAAGTTTTCCGGACAACTGAAACGTCTGGATAAAATCAAATAGTAAATGAAAAAAGTAATGAATTGTATATTCGGAGAACTCATAATAATACGAAAAGTTTTCGGACAAACGATATTCGGTCAATAAATTTTAGTGATTGCGATAGGTTACCGATAAAAAGGATTCCAAACGACTACGACGTTATTCAAGAAAAAATAAACTACATTATTATAATCTGCACCAAGTATCATTTTAATCCTTTTAGTAACTACTAGCTGTACCTGCGACTTCGTTTGCATGGTAATGTGGTGGGAGTTAACGAATTTCTTATTATGGACTAAAGACACATGCAGTTCTAATTTAACCTTTCAAGTAAAACGTTGAAAAAACCTATTTTAGCTAAAATGCCGTTAAAATTCTTTTCTTTGATGTTTGAATTAGTAGGAAAGGGACAAAACTCGTTTTATGGGGTAATAGTTTAGTAGATGTTTGTGGCCATAGATCCAACAGGTAGGACACATGCTGCAGCACTAAATGTTTATATATCTTCTTCTCTACATATTTATAAATAATATAACACTGTTTTATATTAAATAAATACAAACGTGATGACTGAAATCATCTTGAGTCACTCCAACTCTCAGGTAAAGATGTGTATAGAATTAATAAATAGATTTAATAATCCTTTCGAGTACCCGGAGTAGGTACCCATTGACCGGTAAGTGTTTACGCGGAACAAAAGACCTCTTTTTTAACGTCTGAATTTATATTTTCCAAGCTATATCTAACCACTAACTAAGTTCTAGAACCATAACGCGAGTCCGAGTCCCTTTCTATTAAAGGTAATTAATGTAATTATTAAAAATATTAAAGTAATATGTTTTTTTTTTCATATTGCAATGTTTCAGATCGCACTATCACATTCTGCCGATCTTTTGTATGTTCCCGCCATTGTCAACTTAAGGAACGTGTATTGCAGGCTTTATGATAAAAGTTTTATCTGTATGTTGGCCGATTCCTGTGTCTCTATATAGGCTGAATGTCAACTTGAAGGCGCGAAGTACGAAGTAAAATACCGCCTTAATACCTACTGCTGACGCGCTTGATAATTAATATTTTTTAAAAAAGGGGCCCGTTCTATACTGATTTAATATAGTTTTATTGTTTATTGCTGATAAATATAAATACTGACAAACCAGCACGGCTATCACAAGACGGCGCGCGAGCTCTCTCTATTTTTCTCGAACTATCCGTCTCTCTCGTAATAGACAACTTAGAAAGAGACGTATAGTGCGAGAAAAATCGAGAGAGCTCCCGCGCCATCTTGTGATAGCCGTTAAGTATCGTGACAAATACTCAGCGTGTAATCTTGCAGAAACTCATAACGTTTTGGCTGAACGCGAGACAACGCTAGGCCATGCCATTAAAAAAAAAGGAAGAGTCAGACTTTTGACGTTATTTTGTTGAAATTTGTTGATACATTTATTGAAATTACGCCTCAATACGAATTTAGCGCGTATAAGTTTCCATATCAGAATCGATTATTTTTTTATGCTTTAGAATTTAATATGCGTTTTGTGAAGGTCTATCACAACACCGGATCGAAATTATTACTGTTAGTTAGATATGGCAAGTCCGCCATTTTGACGTCACTGACAGTTGACGGATATGGCGGCTATGATTTCAAGCAGAAGAATTGAATAATTTAATGAGGTCAAATGTTTCCGAAAATTAATTAACTGTCGCAGTTGGATAAAAGCTATCCTAAACGGAAGCTAGAGTAATAATGTAGTTATGAAAAAATCTACATGTTTTTCCGTTCACGGGAAGCCGAGATCATTCGGGACACGTAAATGCTTAGTTTGATACTGGCTGATTCCATTTTCAAATTAGAGATTTATTATAAGTGAGAGATTATTAAAGTCCTTTGTAAATAAAACGTATGTATATTCTGCCCCCGTTACGAAGAAGGGCGCTTGTCACATGAAGTCGAAACTGAGAAAAAAATTATAAAGTTAATTAAATGGTAAAAAATCTGCTGTTTCCAAATGAAAATAGATAGAGACGTTCTGTAAACGGCTTTCGTTAGGTAAATACCTTGTGCACATTTTAGTTTTTAGTAATTCTATAATTTATTCTTATTTATTTTATTTTCCGCGTTTTTCCTTTTCATCTTAGTAAAAAAATGTTTGGAAAATACGAGATACTTAGTAAAAAAGGCACTAGTCACCATTTACGTCCTTTTAACTAAGCCCAATTAAGTCTTTACCAGATATTACTCCTATTTATCCTTAAATAACGGACGCATGTAACCAATAGCGTCTTTTCAATGATTTAATTGATAATTGACTGATTTGACTTTACTCACATAAAAGTCACTTCTACATGTTCTGTTTTAATTTAACATCGGTTTGCAGCTACAATTCAAAAAATATTATTTTTTAGAAAACTCTTGTACCATCGACAAAATTGAATCCTGACCCACCATGGAACTTTGTTACAATTAACTGACATATTAACCTCATATGATCGTATGTATGTTCGTTAATTGTAACAAGGTTCTATGGTGGGTCATGATTCAGTTGGTTCGATAGTACATATTATAAATAAAAAAACATGAAATAACGTACGAACTACCTAATAATTATAATACCTATTGACATATGATACAATTATCGACGTTGCTTCATTATTCATTCAATATATTTTACTTACAAGTTACTCTCTTACGTGTGTGACATAAAATATCAAAATAATCTCGATGTAATTAATGTATTGTATTGGTAACCCGCGCTAACATTTATTTATTATTAATTCAAATAGATTTAAGACTACCTAATATTGCTGTGCCCTATCAGGGTCCATGTGAATCCTAAAACTATGTAAGACCTATCTATAATGTACCATGGATGCAATAAATGATGATTGATGATTATGATGATTATGATTATGAAATAACTTTGCCAAATTTACATATATTAAAATGACGTGTAATGAGATCCGTAAAACTGCGTTAAGAAACACATTTGGTCATCAGCATCATTTAACTATTTGGTACTAAGTATTTGGAATGTGTAATTCAGCGTATGGCAAAACATGGGGACTGAACCCAAAGGTACTGAAGTGGATCTACACCATGATGGTGAGACCCATATTATTGTACGGTAGCCTGGTATGGTGGCAAGGACTTTAATGAGCACATGCAGAGATGCCCTGATAATGGTGCAGAGATCGGTATGCATGGCTATAACATGGGTGTACCACCCCTACAGCGGCGCTAGAAGTCCCTACTGAACCTACAGCCACTTCACATGGTGATTAAGTCAGAGGCGCGCAAATCGCTATACTTACAGATTAAGAACCCTTGGACTGTGGAGTTGTAGCAAGCCAAAGACTAAGCACACAAACATGGCGACTGACGGTTTCTTAGACTTAACAAACATGGGATGCGATAAAATGCTACCCAAGTGTGTATTATATATTAGTAACCACACAACAAAAGTTCCATCCAGGCTGAATGGGCCGAAGGTTTAAAACCACCTAGGTCTGGTATCGAAGACAGTATATGGTACACGGACGGATCAAAAATGGGATCCGGTACGGGAGCAGGCATTTATGCGAATGACTATACTAGTAGTGTAAGCATATGTAGTTTGGCAACCGCCTTCCAGGCGGAGACATACGCCATAACTGCCTGTGTACAGGATAATTATAATAGACAGGCCCACCCGAGGGCAGACCATCTATATACTCAGTGACAGTCAAGCGGCCCTTAAAGCGCTTACGGCGCCGAAAGTGGCTTCTAGACTAGTCTATGATGGCGTCTAGGCACTGAACAAGCTTGGAAAGCACAATAGGGTGCAACTATTTTGGATACCAGGGCACGAGGGCACATCGGCAACGAAAGAGCGGATGAGCTTGCCAAAAAGGGGTCTACAAATCACTTTGTAGGTCCAGAACCATTTATAGGACTCTCGCAGGGAACCATAATTTCGGCCTTTTGAAGCCTACGCCAAAACCAAACACCAACACGAGTGGAGGAATCTAAGCTCTTCATAGAAGGAGTGGACTCGGGCTAGACTAACAAAAATGTATTCAAATGTTTACCAGTTGGTCGATCATGTAACGCATTGCACGCGCGTCAGGTATATGTAAAATGTCATTTTTTGTATGGAAAAATTACAGTTGAGTTGTCCTACCGCTCGTTCGAAACGTTACGTGCTTACCCCTCTGATTCTTATTCAAATAAAGTAAACAATTGAATAATATTACGAATAAAGTTACTGCTGTTATCGTGCATGGCAAAACAGTGTCCCTCATGTAGGCACTGTAAATAAATAAAAATATAACAGTGACAATCTTATAGGTACTTAAATAATCTCTCGCTAATAAAAAACAATATAACTTGCAACTTGCCTACACGCTGGGAGAGCTGCTCAGACGCAGGTCTCCCGGTGCCAAAGTTTCGGGCGTAACTGAACGAACATCGATTGAATTCCTCCCCACTTACTCTGCTTTTTAAAAAGATTATGGAAAAAAAGGACGCTTGTGCGTACTAGTGCCTTTTCTAAGAAGTATTATACTACAAAAATTAAGCTTAGAGCAAAATGTAGACGCAAGTACCACAAGAGCCCTGGTACTTTTGCAAAAGTACTTAATTTTAAAGGCACAAGGAGCCACTAGCGCCTTTTTTATTTTGTTTCGCTTGCAGATGTGTCAAATATAATTAATGATATAAGTCATATGCGAAGTTGAAAAGGCGCTTGTGGTCACTAGCGCCTTTCTTCTGTTGAGGTAATGGCGGATGCGTCAATGTCAACAAGAATGCTTTTAACTTAAAACTTACTTAAAAAGACGCTGGTGACCACTTGCGTCTTTTCCACTTTTTATAAAACAGCAGATCATACGTCGCGTCTTTTATTTTTTGGAAATGTTGTAAAGTGACAAAAAAAATAGGCGCATATACGCACTTACGCCTTTACATTCCAGGTCTTCATTGTATTTCGGACAAACGACTTTTCAATTTAGTTTAAGGTGGTTTAAGTGAGGAAATGGGTGTAAAAGCGCCCTTTTTTCTTATGGTAACTCTGTTTCTAGGCTTCCTAGGATAAAATAAAAAATACTCACAGACGCGCCTTTTTTTGCTGATCACGGCAATGTATATAACTCAATTTTGACAAAAATGTGACATGCGCCCTTTTTCGTAACGGGGGCAGTATTTTTCTAACTTATTTTTAATGTCAAGAATCGAAAGGTAGGTAAAAGAGAAATCACAAACGAACAAAATCAAAAACACAATTATCATACCCAATCACTTTTGCATCAACCTGTATTTAATAATTATGTGCTGCACACATAAACATTATCATTCACTCGTTCAATTCATTCGTGCCAGCTTTCGTGAATCGACTATTTATAAAATTATTTCTTGGACGGTAGAATTGCTTTCTGAATGAACTAGTTTAATGCAATTTGGCCAACTCAAATAATTCATTCATTCATTCATTCATTTATTCATTGTTGTCACATATGGCACATATATACAAATTTCAAGTAGTGAGCTCTTTAAAAATGTAAAGAGTGCTTCTCTGCGCATACAAATATCGACAGTCAAATCAGGGCGTAATCTTGCATTCGAGATTGGGCACCGTTGGTTTTTGTAGGACGAAGATATGAAAAATACTTGATGGTGACTACCTATGCCATGGTATCCTCTTATACCTCACCAGGTCCATAGGGCTCTTAGAGGGGTTAAAGGTTTAAGCGTTCGTATGAGACGGGTTTCCTCGCGATGTTTTCCTTCACCGAAAAGCTAACGGTAAATATGTATAATACGAGCCGGGATTCGAACTCACGACCGCCGCCTGGTAGCCGCATGCCGGAACCTAGTGGTTACCTGCCGTAACTTAACCTATTGTTAATAAGTAATTGACTGAGTCACTTACTTGGTTATTACGGGCAGTAATGTTCATCTGCCAGATACAAATTATCTGTCTGATACCACACTGATTGCAACGGCACTCTCGATGATCAAATACCACTATTCGGAATCTGGCCATATATAAACGAAGATCAAACCTATTTTAGCAAAAATGCTGCTGTTAATATTCGTTTCTTACCTGTCGCTTTGATATTTTGTGTGTGAGAAACGGATGATACACATTTTAAGAGAAAGGTTTGTCAAGTGTTATGAATAGGTGGGTTGATCTATACCAATATTTATATATACTAGTCCATTCCAATAATAAAAATATTAAGAAAAACAATAAGAATTTATATATTGAGCACACAAGACCGCGCCTTCCGGTAAGTGATCTCCACTCGAGATCCTTTCCGCACCAATGGCCATCGGTTCTACGTGCTGCCCACTACCACTTAAGTTTAGCGATTCAGCGGGCTATATCGGTTACCTTGGTACGTATGGATGTAGAATGCTCGCTCCATTCTAGCGAGCATTCTAGTGAGCATTCTAGCGAATGTTCTAGTGAGCACTCTAGCGCGCATTCTAGCGAGCATTCTAGCGAGCTTTCTAGCGAGCATTCTAGCGAGCCTTCTAGCGAGCATTCTAGCGAGCATTCTAGCGAGCATTTTAGCGGGCATTCTAGCGGGCATTCTAGCGAGCATTCTAGCGAGCATTCTAGGGAGCTTTCTAGCGTGCTTTAAAGCGAACATTCTAGCGATTAAACTCAACTAAATACGGTTCAAGTTTCTTACAGAGCAGTGCAATGTTAGTAAGAACATTTACTAGTTGGCTCTATGCTTGGTCAATGTTCGATGTTCAGTTCGACAAACATAAATGACTCGAACAAAAATTAGAACTTTAAAGTCCATTATCACGCAAACGAATCACCGAGTTGAAAAATGGCTATAGGAAACACATACTATTTTGAACAAGCTATCCAACGATACCCCACACAATGGGTTTAACGAAAAAAATTACATTCTACGTTAGGTTTTGGTGGGGTACCCTAAAGAAAAATATTTTTCAAGATTATATTCTACTGTTATGTCGGCGTAATTGATTTATATACCCATGCCGAATTTCAGTTTTCTAGTAGTAAGGGTCACAGATATAGCCCTCCGGATCGCTAAACTTAAGTGGCAGTGGGTGGGGCACATAGCCCGTAGAACCGATGGCCGTTGAAGCGGAAAGGATCTCGAGTGGCGACCACGTACCGGAAGGCGCAGCGTGGGTAGGCCCCCGACAGGGTGGACTGATGACCTGGTAAAGGTCGCGGGAGTCCGCTGGATGCGGGTGGCGCGGGATCGGTCACTTTGGCACTCTTTGGGGGAGGCCTATGTCCAGCAGTGGACGTCTTTCGGCTGATATGATGAAGGGTCACTGATCTAAGCCGCAGACGGACATACGAACAGACGGACATGGCGAAACCATAAAGGTTCCGTTTTTTCCATGGCTCCGGAAACCAAAAACTGCGAACGCTCGATCAAAAAAAAGCAAAAATGCAGGTAAATTATGAAATAATATTTTTCACAGGGCCGGAATTTTCCTAGTAAGTGAATAACAGGAAATCCCGCCCTTCTACAGTTGCAACAAGTATTCAATATCACCCGAAGCAGACTTAAATAGCATGTCGATGTTCTGTAACATGTGAATCGTTAAGTCTCTCGGCACCTTTAGACGCGGGTTAGACCCAAGCAGCTTGGCAAGTCATTATCTACATACGAATACAACTAAGAAAAGTTGAAAAACCCCCAACATTTTCATTTCAAAGTCCAATATCTCAAAAACGGCTGAAAAGATTTTCATGAAACGTGGCTAAGAACACTCGGGATAAAATTATCTATGACAAAAAAACCGCATTAAAATCGGTCCATCGTACGATACAACAGACATATACACAGATTAAACTTATAACACCTCTCTTTACGTCGGGGGTTAAAACACCTAGCGCCATATCCAGAATAAGTCCAGCTGATATTGGGAGCATATTATACTAATTGCAACTCAAATGGTCCGATTGATGTTGCACATGACGGATGACTCAATGTAATTGATGGCGCCATTCTGCCAAATGCACCGGTTTGTGATGACTGTGACTAATATAACAGTTATTTGAATAGTTATGACTTATGACATATAAGTAATTGTAAAATATTTGTAAGGATAGTACTGTGTCTTAGATGCCTGAAATAAATGGATGATTATTATTAATACATATCCATGCTTCCATCCTAGTATTATGAACGCGAAGTTGTGTGTGTCTGTCTGTTACCTCTTAACGCTTAAACCGCAAAACCGGTTGATAACGAAATAGTTTGAATCTCGGGGAAGAACATAAAATAGTTTCCATCCTGGAAATCATCGTGGAGGTGAAATGGGGGATGAAATTTTGCATGGAGCTACGATATAAACGAGTTCCGAGCGGACGGAGTCGCGGACAGAAGCTAGTAATATTAATTATCATCAGCATATCAGCCGAAAGACGCCCACTGCTAGACATAGGCCTCCCCCGAAGAGTGCCACAATGACAGTGGTACAGTCAAATGCAAAAAAAATACATATTTTGTTACAGTGGTATACTTCTTCTCGTTCGTGGTGGTGTTCAGTTTCTACCACTTCAGATACGTGCGTCGCGCCATCTTGCTGCACGAGGCCGAGTGCGAGGCCGACGCCGAATAAGTAGGCCGAACTGCCGGACATTCTGCCGAATGCGTAAGCCGTCGGCCGAGTGATTCCGAACGTGTCAGTGCTGGTGTTTTTGAAAACTTTTGTTATTTTTAAATAAAAACTCCTGTGAGTCTCAGAGTTGGATTATAGTGAAACACTCAAAGGTCGCATATCGCTCGACATATTTCGAATAAACCGCGATTCTTAACCCTTTTCCGGAATGACGCGTTATATTGACCATATTATACTGCCTGACAAACATGTATCTTAATGTCAATAAATGAGTGCAATTGATTCTCAATTTCTAACTGCCTGCCTGGAAAAAGGTTAATTGGGTCAATCAACTATTTCTTGTTGTTATTCTCTCCGGTTAGCTAGGAGACAAAATTACAGAGTTCCTAAGATAAAATGCTACAATACGGACTTTCGTAGTACCTAGAAGATGGTCTGTACAAAAAGGGGTCGAACTTGACAAGAAAACCGGCGACTGTCGCGTCAGAGCATGTATGGATACGTGAATTCACAGATACTTATAGATATACACTAGAAAACTTAAACACCTCAATCTGTATGAAAACCAACCGTGTCACTTTTTTTCTACCTACTGTGACGTCACAAGGGCGAATTAGTGATGAGAATTCCCGTTGTCCACGCAAAATCGATTTTGCAATAAGGCATTTTCTTAATAATCAGTATAATCACGGACAACCGGCTACCACAGACGCGCGCGGAATGTCAGTAGGACGGCCAACTCGGAGACCGATTTCGGCCACGCAAAGTAGACGAATAATTTGCGTGATCTAGTGTATATCTAATATAAACATAAACATTTATTTTCTTAATCTTGACACATTCTAAAACAGTTTTAAATAAAGACAGACTTTGGGAAATCATAAGTGTACAGAATCTTCAAGATTTGGTATGTGGCATTCACAGAGGTTTGCCTGGTTCCTACACTAGGCAATGCCTGTCCCGCAGGAAACCAGATTACAGCCAAGTAAACAAAATTTACCAAATTGACGCGAATTATCCAGATTTTGTTAAGTATACAAGTATTAAATTATGACCAACCAGCAAATTAAAATATTACTCAGTATCTATGGAAATTAAGGTGAAATTAATTCCTCGTTATAGCGCATATTGTATTTGTGTGTGTATCGTGGGTGTGGTTAAAGGTATGGTGAGTTCAGAGTTTTGGTTTGTGGGTCCCTCCTTTCAGGAGGTAAGTAGGCTCTCAGTTTCTGCGTAAGTTAGTGTGCTCAGCCACTCATGGAGTTTTCTTTTAGTTTGTTTCACAGTAAGGTTTTTGATTAGGAGTATGTTGTTGACTTTATTATAAATGAAAGGGTGAAGGAAATTACTAAACCTATATCTGTGCGTGAATTACTAGTACTTACTTAGTTACTACTTACTCCTCTGGCGCAGCGACCCAAAGTGGGTCTTGGCCTCCAACACGACTGCTCGCCACTGATCCCGGTCCCGTGCAGTTTCCCGCCAGGCACCAGCCTGGAGCTCGCCCAGATCCGCATTCACCTATCCATATTGCTCAGCTACTATTTCGGCGTTTTTGTGGATCCTCCAGCTGGCCATCGGGTCTCTGCGTTGGTCCAAGGATTTTTCGGAGAATCTTTCTCTCAGCCACTAAAAGCTTATTCTCTTCCCTTAAAGTGAGTGTCCAGGCTTCACATCCGTACGTTAAGAGGTCGTACTACGGTCTCGTAGATTCGGATCTTGGTTTATCTACGGAGAAGCCTGGACACCAGGACTTTATTCAAAGCTGCAGCGCACCGCAAGGCATTTTGAATGCGAATTCGATCGATTTCCTCGTCACGGGTATTGTTGTCATTGATAGTACAAACTTACTTACTTACTTACTCCTCTGGCGCAGCGACCCAAAGTGGGTCTTGGCCTCCAACACGACTGCTCGCCACTGATCCTGGTCCTGTGCAGCTTCCAGCCAGTCGCCAGCCTGGAGCTCGCGCAGATTCTCATTCACCACATCCGCCCACCGATATTTAGGCCGACCGACCGGTCGGCGTCCTGCCTATTTTCCGTCGGATAGTAAAAACTAGGTATTTAAATTTGGCCACCCCTTTGAACACAGTATCTCCAACCTGTAGATCTGCAGGTTTGCCTCGACCAGTGTTATACCGTCGCATGTGGAGATACTCCGTTTTGTCGTGGTTTATACGTAGGCCTACACTCAAGGCTTCAGTCTCAAGGGTCTTAGTCGCCACCTGGACCTCTACTCCAAGGTCATCTGCACTCCATATGCTTCCATTTAGCTCTAGTCCGGCTTCTAAGGCTAGAACTTTTCTGATGACATGCTCTAGCACCAAATTGAAAAGCATATTAGCGATAGGGCATCGCCCTGTTTTAACCCCGCAACAACTGGAAAAGACTCCGTCCGGTCGCCTTGCAATCGTACTTTCATGTTGCTGTCCCTCGTCGCCGCCTCAACTATGGTGACTAACTTGTAATGGATGTTGAAGTTCCTCAGTATGGTGTACAGAGAGTATTCAGTATTCAGTATTCATTATTTATTGCGTTAAAGGACACGTCCATGCAGTAATACATAATAAACAGTGACAATAGAATTAACAATTTGACAGTAAAAACATATAACAGAATAATAGGCTTAAACATAGAAAAATATGCGAAATAGGATTATATTTAAGATAGTTATAACTGTCAGATAAAGAATATTAGAATAAAGTCAGTAAAGTTTACATTACAATTACATTAAATCGATACAAACATGTCAAAGAAGAGAAATAACAAAGAAATTACAATAATAATTGAGTGATGAATGAAAATTAGGAACAAAAATTAAATTAAATACAAGTAAATGATCAATCCAATATCTTACCAAAGTATTAGTTTAAGTTATAGAAAGGTCTACGTATTAAGTATGTTTTTAACTTCGCACTAAATTCCCTTCCCGCTAGAATTATTTATGTCAATTTCAAGATGATTATAAATTATGGCAATAAAGTTGAAGCTTTTCTTAAAATTAGCAAAATTTGCATGAGGCAATAAGAGGTCTAAGTTACGACGTAAGGAATATCTTTCGCAATATTTCTTTAATTCGTAAAGGTTTTGATTTTTATATACATGAACACAAACAGGTATAATGCAGTAACAGTGTAAATTTTGTTTTCTATGAATAGTCCCTATCTATGCTGTCGTATGCCATAGCGAAGTCCACGAACACCACGTGAACACATTGCGCATATTCCCATCTCTTCTCTATGATCTGCTTGAGGAGGAAGATTACTAGTTGTGAGTTATTAGTAGTAAGTTTTATTAATTTAATTATACATTCTGAGGATACGAGTTCTTAGCGCACATATAGCAGGGACAATATGATAGCTAGGGCAAATTCTGTCTTGACCAAGGAACGGTAGTATCAACGTTTCCGAGTAAGAAGAACCAAAAAAAGGAATTCTAAAGTTCATGTAGGTACAGGTTTTATACATAATAAAACGTTCTACAAAACAGACTTAGAGCATACGAGATCAGAAAATGATAATGTATGTGTAGCTACTAGTATCGTATGAGGCAACTAGTGTATAACATACATTTATTTGTTTCCTCATATCATATGAGATTATTTTAGTTTAGATGCCGAAAATTACTTTAAATCAACTTATCATTCCAGCGCCACATTTTGGTCAGTTTTACTAATTCTCTGCCAGTAACCCGCCCAGCGGGCGCGTACGCCGTAGGCGCTTTCTGCTACTTATCGGGAAATCCACGGGATCGGCTATGAGCAGCTCCATTTTAAGTAAAACAAACTATGTATTGCTGGCGTAGAGTGCGTTGACCCCGGCGCGTGTTAACGGGTGTAGCCCGGTAATATGTCACGCGGTCGCAGCTGGTGAGAAAAACGCCTCTCTCGAATATAAGACGATTGAATGGCAAGACATCATGTACAGCAGGTCAACACTTCCCCTTTACACTTTTTAACACTTTCACTGCCAGGAACCGGTCCAGCGGATGCGTACTCTGTAGTCGCTTTCTGCTACATACGACAAAAACCACGGTATGTACGAGCGTAGCGATTCTTGGCTTCAGTATTTTTTTTTTCTCTTTTTTTTTCTTACACTGTCAGTAACCTGCCTAGCGGGCGGCTACGCCGTAGTCTCATTCTGCTGCATACGTGGAAAGGAAACCACGAGATCGGCTACGCGCGTAGCGCGTGCGCAGCGATCCTTGGCAGTGAATATAACCGCGCGAAAATGCAAACTACTAATTTGTCGCTTACAAATACAAATTGTTTATTTGCTTAATACAGATATTTAGGTGTACAGATGCCGTCAAACTTCTTGAACATTTGACCTTGCATGCGCAAAGGCGAATTGTTCTTGCGAGCTGCCCCCCCACTTCGTCCCGCATGTTCAAGAAGTTTGACGGCATCTGTACAATGTTTTGAAGTCCGGTGTATCCAGCCTGCATGCAGGCGTGCAAATTAATGGTTTTAAAAAAATACAATAAAGAATGTCAAATAAAATGATAAATGGCAAAAACGAATTTTAAAAACGAAACTAGGAGGCATTGAATATAACTAACAAATGTCAATCCTATATAAATAGTAATCAAGAAAGGTAGGAATAAATATCTCATAATGTCATAATCAAGTTCTTAAATTTATATGTCAATGTCGTTAAAATACTCACTTAAACCATAATAGCATTTCCTTATTAACAATGTCTGTAGTAAATATTTATGACTATGAGTCACGTCACTACGAGCGATTTCTTCTCTTCGGAAGCGGAAAAATGCTCGTACGCGCTACGGCGTACCACACGTACCGTTGCTTCATAGTTACTCAATACGACGCTCCTGCCCGGAGATCAAAATAAAGACAAAAATATTCATTCATTTTTTTTCACTTTTCCAAAGCTATTAATTTTAAATTTATTTGATGTCTGAATCTGTCGGATTCTATCGCTGGGTAACTATTTACTTAATATTGCGTTGCACAGAAAAAATAAACTATTGTAAATTATTACGCTCAGGATTCTGTTATAAAATTTCTCTTTACCCCGGAATCAATAGCCCGTTCTCGCCGTAAATATGTAATTTTGCTCCCTAGGGACACGATCTACTTTTGTATTCTACTGTAGGGCTGTCTCCACTAAAGCACTTCGTGGTCATATATCACAATACCCGCCGATAGAGATTAGTGGCGGGGTCAACGCACTCCATCCTTATAACCCGAGACCGTATCGACTTTCCTTCATTGGCTTTATTTGAAAAAGCGTTATTGCGGATTAAACCGGATTTTAACCGTATCCGGGAATCCGAGCAAAAACTTGACCATTTGCACTGTTAATGTGAATTGGTGCTCTGTGCTTACAAAAAGTATCTTACAAAATGCCCATTTATTTAGAGGTTTTTTGCCCTACTAAGGAAGGATATTTTTTTAGCAGTCTATTTGTATTTACGTGTTTTCCACCGTTGCGTTTATGTTGCTGAGCCGATTTCGATATATGAGGCGTGTTGTTTTAGAATAGTAGCAATAATAATGGAGATGGCGTCAAGATGCAGTCGAGCGCAAATATTATACTTTAGCACCTTGTTCCATTGTATGCACAGTCAAGTGTAAAAATGTGGGTGCATACAACGTACTCATTAATATGTCCCATCGCTTTTTTAAAAGCTTTTATTTAACTTGGCCTGTTAGTATGGGACAAATCTTGCGAGTTAAATTTGACGCACTTCCCGGTGACCGATTGCGCTGAAATTTTGGGTATAAGTATAGTATGGATGACAATTTAATATGGTACCATTGAGCTGATCTGATGATGGAGACAGAAGGTGGCCATGGGAATTCAGTACTTAACCGACGTAACCCCGTTGAGTTTGGGCTCGTTAGAATCGTCTCAATGAGTAGTTGATGATGGTATACAGAAAAGTACAGTCGGCAATAAAGTCTTGTACCAAAAATGAAATTTTTAACTGAAACTTATTTCCATTTGACTACATTCTTAATCCTTTTTCAAGAAAATACATCATTATTAATTATTTTATTTAGTGACTACACCCCTATTCTGAAAATGTCATGGAGAAAAACGACTTTAATGACAAATTAAAATTCGGACAAACGATACAGTTGGGATTTGTTTTTTGTGATTCATATAGGATATAGGTAACCAATAATACGGTTCTCCTAAACAACATATTTACACGAATACATTATGCATAAATAAAATAAAAACATATATATAATTTATGAGAGGATTAAAGAAATACATGTTTTTCCCTTGACTGTATTAAGGCGAAAAATGTATTCATATTTATTTAGAAAGAAAGAAAGAAATTACTTTATCTACTCTACCTACATATATGTACACTGCCGTGTGGCAGGCCGGGTGGTGGTTGTAAATATATCTTGCTGGGTAGCAAGATATATTTAAAGCAACGACGCGTTGTTATAGAGGCAACCGGAAAAAAAAACGTCGCCAAGTAATCGATTTAGACCACTATTTCATTATATAAACGGCGTACACGCTTTCAGGCAACCGCTGCTTCAATCGGCTGCCATGCGACAATTTTTTTTTTCGTACATTTTTTTATATTTCCGCTCCAGTCCAAGTTGGCTCAGTTCGGGTTGCACAAGGCGGTTCCGCAACACTTCGGGAGCTCAAATACCGTCAGCCATCATAATCATATATCATGAATCTTTATTTGCTTTTATTATTTACTTACAGGGGATCGATTTTTGAATCTCACCAAGTGACTAATTCTCATCGATGTGAGTGATTTCCGAAAGTTCGTATTTTTGAAACTCATCGGTGACTTACATTTGACATACATATGATATCGATTTACGAGTGCCCCTACCCACTCGTAATTGAAATCACCATGCGATTGTTTTTGACAGTTGACGTATGTGACATCTGCCAAGAATTTTTCAAAACTTAAATTTTCGGTTACATGACACTGACACATACGCTATATTTTACGTTAAAAGGAACGTAACGGGAAGATTGTCTCCGACTGACATTGTAAAATTTCTGCATGTTGGTAAACAGCGTGTGACTTTCAAAAATACGGCTTTAGGAAAATGGTGACATAAAAGTCATCGGTGATAATATTAGTCACCGGTGACTTTCATATCACCAGTGAGATTCAAAAATCGCACTCCAGATCTTAGGCTAATATATACAGGTCCATATATCAAGACTTAAATAAGTCGTGCTTTTTAATTTTTTAGCTTACTTGCAAAAATAACTTATGTTGAAAACTCACATTGTTAAAATATTCAGAGGTACTATTAAAGAATTTTAGTACCAGCTGAATAAATAGTTTGTGCCTTAATTTTATGAGGGGTAGTTCTCTTATTCGAGTTGCCTCTCGGACACTGAACTGCTCGTCATTGCTCTGAATACCTTTTCGTCTATTATTTGTCCCCGTTGTCATGTACAGCTCCTTTTCATTCCCCTGCCCCGAATTCTATTAAAAGCACAACTCAACAAAAGTTGAATTCAGTTTTGAAGTTTCTACCTGTGCTTGACAGGTTTCTGACAGCTATCAACTCTGAATGAACGAATACCGCGTCAACCTTCACGCGATTCCGGGTCTAATGTCTCTCGCAATTAACAGCATAACTGCGTGGAAAATAATTTTGGTTTACTACATTACGGCCCTGAGGTACGGAAGTTGTTGGTAGGTCTGATTTCTCGTTTACAATAACTTCAGAATACTTACAAATTAGTTTTTCTTGATTATAATTTAACGAACTTTGTTCACAACAAATGAAGCGGAATATTTGCGAAGGCTTACTATAAAACTGAATAGCTTACAGTTTTTTTTTAATTTTAAAAACCGTATAACAAATTATCTTAAATCTAACACACTGAAGCTCTAAAGTATAACCATGATAATCACTAAAAATATACTAAAACATTTTTGCATATATGTTTTTTTTAATATCTACGGTTTTGGTAGAAACATGTAAGGAGCTCGCATCTATGGTTTTTCGTTCGCTGATAATGTAGCGTTCACTAGAATGCTCAGTTTATCAGCAGCTTTAGTTTGCTACATTTGCTTACACAGTTACAGGTAAAAGTAAAGCAAAAGGTTCTGTTTTGACAGGAAATACACGTTAGTTGCTTATCAAGTTATCACACAGTGTGCGGAATATCAGATATCCTCACGTTATTCGCCGGATAAACTAATTGGGATAGATATAATACGGATGTTTTGTATCCGGCCCAGGAAATACCTACGGCCGGACAGCTAGAGAACACGAAAACGATCATAACAACGTGAATATAACTATGGTAGGACTTACAACACATACATTAATAATATTTACAAATTACAGTTAAGCCTATTGAAAGCAATAGTACCAAAGTCAGTTAGAAAAAAGTATAGCCAAGAAGAAAAAGAAATCTTGAGGTACTGTAACGTCATGAGTATTTATAATAGAATAAAAATGTTAATTATTGCTGAAGAAATTGATAACTTAGCAAAATTAACAAAAACTAGTAGACCTCAAAAACTCAGAAAACTGGTATACCTGCCACCATATGTTTTACCAAAATGTACCAATATCTATGGAAAACGAGGGTGGGAATACTTGCTACCCAGTATACTTAATGATTTACCATCTGATGTACTTACAAATATAAGTGATAAACCGCAACACTGTAAACGTATAATGAAATCTGGTTGTATATCCCAAAACTGAAAATGCTGATACTTTATATAAATATATAATATCAATTGAGTGAATGCAGTGGCAGTTAAACCCTGCCGGGTTTTGTCCGCTGCCTGGCCGTGTACTGTGTAATAATAATGATAAGTATAATAAATTTTAAAAAAAAAAAACAACATTCTCGTTTCGCTTTTTTTTTATTTGGAACCTTCGTTTGCCAGGAGAGATGTGAAATGAGACAGTTTTTATGAGACGTCAATAACACAGCGGCATGAAGATTTTAGGGAAATAGAAACAAGTGACGTCACGTTTTTCTATGGTCAAACAAACTACTTTTGATGTCTATTTATTTAAGGCAAGCTACTAGGCAGCATCCATGACTCTGAAACAAACATGTTGCTCATCACAAAAATAAATACCCTTATCGGGATTCGAATAGCCACGGCAAAATCTACCAAATAGGCTAAAGTGGTCGTCTTTTAAGTCGTTTCTTTACATTAGAAAAGAATTGTAAATCTTGATGTTTTCAGATTATTTTCCTAAGTATTTTTGTGATAATTATTTATTTTTACTGCAACTTTGTAACCTCCCTAAAACGAAAGAAACTGAATAAGACTTGGAGGATAAAGAGTTCTGTCTTTTGACGAAAATAAAACCTCACAATATATCCCTGTCATTCATTTCTATTCCCAATTGTATACTCAATAAAACCATCGATAAAATAAAAGCAAGGTTATACATAAAAAGCGCTATAAATTCACTGTACACATTTTACAGCTTTGACATCGGTAACACAATCTTCAAGGGTCATTAAATTATACAGCTTGTACCCACAACCTATAAACTGCGGAATTTACTAAACTCGGAAATAACGACAAAATGGCCGACATCGCCGCCATTTTATGGATACTAAACATATTGAGAAAACAACTGAAATGACCTCAATTCGTTTATGAAGCGTGCTGAAATTTCAACCGTGATACCATCATGATAATGTTTAATATAGTGTATTCTTTGTTTTGACATTATTTAGTTTTAAACGGGGGTGTTGAATAACAAACTTGTTTGCTGGTGGCAAAGGTACCTACTGTCATCAACGGGGGTCGGTTTCGTGGTGCTATGATATTGCATTCTCACCGAGTGGCTCAAAAATGGTTAAAGATGGCATCTTACACGTTATCATAGTTACCTACATATGACCAGAGCAAGTTATTTAAGTAAAAACTTGTTTCTTTTATTTTAGGAAACCTTATTTTGGCGATTCTCACGTAGCGTTTTATAAACGCTCAGACGCCTTTACCATCTTTATAATATTGTGATTATGAATTAAAATTAAAGTAGCAAAAAATCGTACGTTGCTTTGCTTACTTAGATTCTGATTTTGTGAGGTTAAATTTAGTTAGCTACTGAACACCACAGTTAATATGAGGGAGCGGTAAAGGTAGCATTTGAAACGCCCGTTACATTTTTTTGAGAGTCACCGATTTCATTTAATAGCCTACAATCGATACGATCCGCCGATGGCTTTCTGTTTATCTGTTTATTTGTGTATAATAATAATAATAACAAATGAAAAAGAAGAAGACAAATGGATCATATAAAATTGTAAATATTCAAGATTAAACGAAAATTCAATCAGTACTTTAAATCATCTTGACTTAAGTCTTCCTTCTAAGATCAAATTAAACTTCAATAATCCCGTCCGGAGCGCCATTATCAAATCCAAATCACGATATTCTGGCGCCAGCGATAAGGAACTGTCAAATTGCAAATTAGCCGATACGGGCCGTGTCACCCTCTTCAAACTTCGCGAGTGACAAATCGCACCCCAGTGTCTGCGAGAACCGTGCAAGTCGAGTTTGAAGGCTGTGTACACAGTGAGAGCTACTAGCCTTCGTTACTTGACGCGAGTGCAATGAGGTGGCAGAGTGAGTTTCAATGATGATTCACCCGAATATAAACTTTCGTGAGACCTGTTGAAATAATGCTCATAATTACACGGTTTCAAATTGATGATTTACTTTGCCATGTAAGCGATTAGACGGAAGATTCAAAATTATAATTCGACAAACTAGGTAGATTTCTCACAGATCTGGCATTTTACGGAAAAGGAAAAGATGTGGCGCTGTATCAGTCTCAAGCTAACATTAAGGTTGACAAGCATTATGGTGCAAGCAATAAATAACCTACCTATTACAGAAATTTCAAATTGCAAATTGGCCAATACGGGCCGTAAACCCTCTTCAATCTTCGCGAGTACACCCCAGTGCTTCCAAGTTACGTGCAAGTCGAGTTTCAAGTTTGAAAGCTATGCGCACAGTGCGAGCTACTAGCCTTGTTACTTGGAGCAAGTGCAGATCATGGGTTTAGAGCGATTCTGTATCATCTGCTACATCATTATTGATTCTAGTATTTAGTGTCTACACACCCCTAATCCCTATTGAGCGTCAATTCAGAAAACCGTTTGAGCCGCTGAATGACTGATAGCTGATTCAAGGCCTAAAACAAAAGAATTATCCGAACACGATAAGTGCAGCTGTGCATATTAAATTGGGTCTCCAATTCTGTCATCTTAAAGTATGCGGGCATGCAATTATCATTATTTACCGAGTCCATTGAATGCGGCGCATTGCATTGCAATTATGTAATGTACCTGAGACTATTTGACTTGGCCGAATTGCATCAAAGTATTCAAAAAGCAACTCTACGTCCAAGGTAGAAGATTCCAATTCCAAATACAGTTAAATAATCTCAACCATATGTTACACGGTCAATAAAAAAATCACTACATAGTATATATAAAACAAAGTTGCTTCCCGCTGTCTGTCCCTATGTATGCTTAGATCTTTTCCTATCGTACGGCAAATCAGTATTTAAAACCTTAGATCTTTAACACTGCGCAACGGATTTTGATGCTTTTTTTTTAAATAGAGTGATTCAAGAGGAAGGTTTATATGTATAATATAGTACTCGTGCGAAGCCGGGACGGGTCGCTAGTCTATTATATTTTTAATTTGTTTGAGATAAGGTGCAGGATTGTGAGTAAGACAGCAACTCGCTCTGTGTTGGCCGTACTTAACAGACTTAGGTGGCCTGGATATTGCGCTCATACAGTTAGCTACACCTTATTTGAATCTGGATGACTCGCTCGATTCAAACTTTAAAATGTTCTGACAAATGTTTTGACAGATTGGAGAAAATTTTGCCGGCAACAGTTTTTAACTGGGTCAAACCAAAAAAAAATACTTAACTTTTTTTTGACCTCTTGCTCTTAATCAACCCACAGAGATATTATTAGGTAAAAAAAATGTTTTACTAATACTATAAAATAATAAGTTTGTGAGAGGCAGCTTTGTGAGTTTGTCAGTTTGTATGTAGGTACCTACTCTCCGAAACTACTCATTCTGATTTCTAAAATACTTTCCCCAGTTTAAAGAGTTGATCTTGGAGATGGACATGCTATATTTAATCCCTCGGCTCTGGCGAGCGAAGCTAGTCAGTAATCGAACGAACGAGCGAAGCGAACGAAGTTTTCCATTTATGCTGAGGCAAAAATTACTTCGTATGTCCGAGTCTGTCCGGCTATTTTCCTGTAGAGTTCGCATTTCTCAACCGATTCGCGTGATTTTGTGAGCAGGTAAATGATTTTTATTGTCGATTTAGTTTTTTGAAACAATTTCTAAATATAGCTTGTTTTACAGCTCACAGAATCACTAGTATAATTGCAACAGAATCAACATAAGGTAAGTATACCTTAAGTTAAAAGTTTAAGTATTAAGACCATAGAGGTAGAACAGACCCCGTATCATGGTCGGCCTTATCACACTATAAGGACAGGATAGAGCGTCCGTCACTGGCTGACACCGTTCGATAGAACGATACGACGCTCCTATCTTGTCACTTATCGCGTGATAAGGCCGACCATGATACGGGGTCAGGGCTTTCAACTCCTGCAGGTCGATCACGTAACGTCTTGTATACAATGTGCGTGGGTCCATATTGACTGCCATAAAATTCGTGATCCTAATTTTTTTTGTACTAACGTATTGTAGTCATAATCATCGCTAGTCCTAATTTTATTCGTCCTAACTTTTTTGTTCCTAAATTTCTGTCATTATCATTGAAAGTCATAATGATCGGTTGTCCTAAATTTTTTCTTCCTAATTTCATTACTAAGAACTTGCTTGAAGTCATAATTTTGTAAATCATAACATTTTTCTTCATAACGGACATACATCATAATTTAGTTAGTCCTAATGTCATAACTAAGAACATACTTTAACTCCTAATTTTGTTTTTCCTAATGAATAAAAGCTTTCGCTAAGTAAATTGAAAAAAAAATCGGTTCTGGCGCTTCGCCGGCCACTGCCGCGGCACGCTAGCTTCGCTCGCTCGGCTCGCGCGCGTAGGGTCGCAGTACAACTAACATTCCTCCTCGCTTCGCTCGTCGTCGTACCTACACGGACCTGCCTTTGACTACGTCCGCACAGACAGGCGGCTAGAGTCTGTAGAGTCGATGTAGAGCGAATATGTAGAGTCTATATGTAGAGTCGATGTAAAGTTAATGTAGAGTCGATGAAGAGTCAATATGTAGAGTCGATTTAGAGTCGATGTAGAGTCGATATGTAGAGTCGTTGTAGAGTCTATATGTAGAGTCGATGTAGAGTCAATGTAGAGTCGATATGTAGAGTCGATGTAGAGTCTATATGTAGAGTCGATGTAGAGTCAATGTAGAGTCGATGTGTCAATGTAGAGACGTCTAGCTAGAGTCTTGTGACCTCGTCTTGTACCTAGCGATAAAAAACCACACGTTTATTTACTTTGATAACGCCAAGTAACATTTATGATGAGAAATATTATGAAAAACAAATTTAGGATTAAAAAATGTATGACTAGTGTCATTATGAATTGAAATAAAACGGGCAAGTGAGTGTTATGACGAAAAAAATTAGGAAAATAAAAATTAGGACCTGTGAAACTTATGATTACTGTCATTATGACTTACGATCGTTAAGATCAAGAATTATTAGGAGTAACGATTATTATGGCGTAACATTTTATGACGAACATTTTCGGACTTACAATAATAAAAAAATAGGTGAAATAAAGCGCCCCCAATGTGCGTACACGCACGCACGTAAGGTAGATCTAAATGTCAAATGAAACGTTACGTGACTACCCCTCCGGACATATTAGCCTCACTTAGAACATACAACGTCGTACATTGCGCCCTAGAGACGACATCAATCAATTCACACCAGGCCATCCAGACGTTCTTCATTTACCATAATGTATGTGACGTATATTTCGCGACAGTCCCAGGAGGTAGGCAGACATATATATTTAAATTGGTTTCTTAGAGAGTCAACCTCGATGCCGATTAGCGCGTTTAGCGGTTTTAGGTAACGAGATTATTAGCTAGGATCGTCGAGTTTATATAATGTATAGACATACTGGATTTGTAACTTTCGCGACGTATTTATGACGAATTTGTATGTGTAATTTACGTTGTAATGTAATGCGAGTAGTTAGGTATTGGGAGTTCTGGACCACTGCTTCGTTTCGCTTCGCTTCACTTCGCGGACGCGGTCCAGTTCCTCCCAATACCCAACTACAATCATGAGTGGGGTAGAATCCATATGTGGACCAGAATACAAATAGTAGTTACAGTTGTATATAATATATCTTGCTTTAATTCATCGTATTGAAGATAAACGCTGTAGCCATCAGACAAACCGACGGATTCGTTTAATTTATGTGTTTGGCATCGTGTTTAATAATCTGATGCAAACTCTCAATGCATGTTTAGGATAGTATCAGATTCACAGTTCGTACTCCGTTGCAGTGGAACAGAACTTCAAGTGCATTAACGGACTTTTAGCACTCATTTAACAAAAAGATGCAAGTTTAAAAATGCAAAAGGCTTAAACACAACGGGTGCTAGCTAGCATCGCAACCCGCCAGATCTTGTTCTTGGAGAACCAGATCTCGTTAATGCACCATCATAGCCAGACTTGGGTAATATTGAGCTTTTAGCTGTGCTGGGCTAAACAGGATTATTACGGTGTTTGACACACTAATCACATCGCAGAATTGGCCAGAAACTTTGACGTGAGAAGTATGGATGAGATCACCGTTAACTACCGACCGTGTATAGTAACAGATTTCTCGTTGTGTGAGATATAGTAATTGCCCTGCCCATCTTAGGGTTATTAAAACCAAGCAAATACTATATCAACGCCACCGCGTGTTGTGTTTACCCCCACCGGGTTGTAGTGTGTTGTGCATACTAGCCCTGCCCATCTTAGGGTTATTAAAACCAAGCATCGTATGCATACGCCACCGCGTTACCAAGTCATTATCACAAAGCTGGCCAGGCTTCGCAACATGTTAAGTGGTAGGAGTACTATGAACTATCGGTCGGTATAGCTATAGACACTCCGACAGTTCTATCAATGAAATTGTATATATATGAACCGATCACAAAAACTTCGTAAGCGCGATGCAGGCCTCGCAATCTGATTGGATAATTTATGTGACGTAGATATGAAGAATTTCAGTAAAAATAATAATTATAGGTACACTTGGGTATCAAATTGGTTGACTGTACGTATTAACACTCACTACGTATTAAAACGTAACCAATCGAACGTATGCTTCATCCTTGTCAGACTTCAAGCATGTTGTATAAACAAACGAAAGACAGCTCATGCGAAAGGATAGCTAGTCGACCGCATGACGATAAGTAATATCAGGTCAAAGAATAAATTGAATGAACGGTTTACTGTTTCAACCTTTGCAGGTGGACCCTCTAAAATGTTTGTTCAGTTTATAAATATGATTTCTAATTCATTTCATACCTGATTTTATGAACAAAATACCTACTCGATAATCTTAATATAAGTATCAAAAGTAACACTAATAGGTTATACAGAAATTATCTTTCCTGTAGACAAGTGTTAATGGAGTTGTGTAAGAGAAGATATTTTATGTAGGTAAATTAATAGACTAACTTACATTATATTTCCATATGCATAAAATAACAAAAATGAATAAACGTGTTTTCTTCAATGCATCAACCTATGATTAGAAATGACGTTTCTGTTTTGTTAATCGCAAAGTGTTAAATTACAATCGTAATGCCGGTCGGCGTGTGAATCTTTAAAAATGCTTACGCTCTGTTTATTCACCTTGTACCATGATACTATTTAACCAACATTCTAAATAAGCGGGTTATGTTGTAATACATTATTTTGTTTAATTTAGTAATGTAAAGAATTAATGCATATATGTGTTATAGGTAATTGCATCTATTAAGGAGAAACGTAAACAATGGCTGGTATAGGGGCTTGAAATTAAATGTTTGATTTTCTCGTAGATTACGATGGATATTTCGTGAGAAGGCTTGTTTCTTAGTTGTTTTTATATACGTTTAAAAAATATTAATTCAGAGATGAACTAAAGAAAATGATAGTAATGTTGATATAATTCAAAATGTTTTTCGACTAAATAGACAAGAACTGGTTGTGACAGGTTATTTACACGTGTTGCAACGTAGTAATCGTCGGCTTCATTCGATAATTCGATACTTCGGCGGCATTTCTTTGTGTTAATTACACATTGTAACCGAATGATGTACAGTTTTGTGAGTAATCTGTTTATTTTTACAATCGGTGAATAATGGGTACATTACGGTTTAAAGTGGAATGCTATGATTTGCTTCTTATGATAAAATTATATATTTCGGAAAAATATTGAATCATCAACTAATTTATTATAAAACGAACAATCATACTGTTTGTATCCATTTATTTCCTAAATATTCGGGAAGTGCCTCGAAGTTCTCGGTGTTTCTTTGTTGAGTGACCTTCATTTAAAATGTTAGTAAGTACCTACTCAAATAAATCGTATTTGTGAAGATATGTTTAAAAAACTATATGACTAATTTTTGTTTCGTTTTTGAAGGTCTGACTCTGAATATTCTACACATGCGCGTACGCCTTCGCCAGAGCCGAAGAAAAAGACCATAAAGAAAAGGACCTCATCATCAAGGTAATTCAATTATTTTTAGATTTATCAACAGTTGCGCTTAATATTGTATAATAAGCTAGTATAATAGTTGGTTTATGTAAGTTCGTTCACTGAAAATCTCAGTGCGGGTTGGAGACCTTTGACTTTCTTAGCTGGTTTATACAGATTAATTTACGATGTATTCCTTCACCGAATGCCTATAGTAAATATCTAATTATATTCCATGCATAAGTTTCCTAAAACTCATCGGTATAGTTCGGGTTTGAACCCTCAAACCACTGTTCGAAGGTCATGCGTCTAAACCTTTAGGCTGCCACGGTTTCCCAGCTTTGTTTAATATTTATGTTTTTTATTTTTTATTTCATTAGGTCTGATTTGAATTTCGTCGAACATCAAAGACAATCACCATCGCCACTGCCAGCTGCTAAAAAGAGAAAAGCAAATAGCAAGGTCGCAGCATCAACCAGTAAAGCCAAGAATTCCGGTTCCAGGTACTTATTTGTTGCTTTTTAAATTAATTTCATTACTGTGACTGTCCGCTTGTTGTGTCCGCTGGATGCGGGTGGCGCGGGATCGGTCACTTTGGCACTCTTTGGGGGAGGCCTATGTCCAGCAGTGGATGTCTTTCGGCTGATATGATGATGATGATGATGATGATTGAGACTTAAATTTGTGATGATTTGTATGAGTGTAATTAATTGTGTTTGGAAGTTTAATTTTCCGAAATAAAGATATTTTATTTATTTTATTTTTAAATGTGTTAGCTCGTAATAACATTTTCGTTTATTTATTTCAGTTCTTCCAAGAATTCGGTCACAACGGATATATTCAAGATCATACAAGCAGAGGAGGAGGAACTCGAAGACGAATCGAAAACTATCAAGACCACGTCATCATTTACAAGTCGCGTGTCTGCGGGTACCTCTCGGCGTAGTACGATTACGGATGGTAAATTTTATATAGATCTTAGAGTGTATAATGTAGATGATTTTCTGAAGACCAACCCTGAAGATCGCTATAAAAAAGCGTTAGTGGTGGTCAAATTACAAAGTAACGAAAATTCTTCTGAGTGGAATCAATTACAAAAATTCATGGGTGAAGCTTTCCATATCTTTGAAGATTGTGAACTCGTTTATTATACTAATTCCAAAAAATATTAGTCAAACAGGGTCATTAATCCTGCTTTTCGTATTTTTTTTTTAATAAGAGATTTCTAAACTATAAATATCGTTTAAATACATTAACTTTTGTACTGTTGGTTAACCAACTCGCCTATTTACGTGTTAGTACTAATTACGACACATTCGATTGTCGTTGCATTCTTGGTAATACGATGTACTATTAATAAAAATAATTATCTCGTCGTCGGCGGGTTATAGTGTCAAAAATAGATTAGGATATATACAGGGTGTTTCCTGCAACAGGAATAAATAAATTTAATACGAGCTCCACTCCTCAAACTTAACTACTTTTGTTCGTGATACAGGAAACACCTGGTATTTATTGTTGTTTGTATAACATTATTATTTCACAATGCCTTTCTGTGTTCCGTGTAGCACGTCTGTAAAAAAAATAAATTGGGTAGGCCATCTTCGAAGCAATGCACACAAAACAAGAGTTAATTCTAGCAAAGCTCTAAGAGATAACATTGAAATAGTAGAATCAGCATTTCTGAAGCGTATTGTAACATATCGTGTATCGACAAAAGACGATCGAAGTTTGAGATCTGTAGATGAATTTATGAACTCGGTTAAAAATGACATAAAATGGGTTTTAGATGAATCTCTTACAAAACACACGTGCGTAAAAGTAAATTTTGAACTCTTTGGAATGTTCTTAATGTTTAAAGATAACAGTCAATCAATTAAGTCCTTTGGAACTAAAAATAAAATTTTATACTGAAGTTATGATTTTGAATCACTGTTTCGCGAGACCGTGAGTTGTCTCAAGACAAAGTTTGAGGAATTTCAAGATCGTGATAGTGGATGGGCTTTTGTTAATAACTCGCATTTAGAGATTAACGTAAACAAGTATCAACCACTGCGAGGATCAAGCTACGTTGACCTGCCAAAATGCATTAAAGTCAAGAAAGCATGTATAAATATACAAAACAATGACCAGTGTTGCTTTTTATGGAGTGTGACAGCGGCGTTGTATCCTTCTAACAACCACCCTGAACGAGTTTCATCGTATCCTAACTATCGCGACGTATTGAATATTTCTCAAATGTCTTTTCCTGTCACATTTGATGACATCAGAGTGTTTGAAAAGAACAATCCAAAGATATCAATAACAATTTTTGGCTTGAAAAATAATAAAACTGTAATAGGTCCTCTTTACAAGTCTGAGATTGTCCGTGATCAGACAAATAGGAAAAATATACATTTGCTCTTATTGGACGATGGCAGCCATCCACCGCATTATGTTTTAATTAAAGATTTGAGTCGTCTTGTGCGTAAACAAGTCACGAGTCACAATAGTAAGATATATTTTTGCGACACCTGTCTGTTATTTTTTATGAAACAGGATGAACTATCCAATCACATGTGTACGGGAGTAGTTACAGTTTTACCAGAAAAAGGAACAGTAATTAAATTTAAAAACTTCAATCGGAAACAGAATTGTCCATTTGTATTATATGCCGATTTTTTTTTTTTTTTTTTTCCTCAGATATTAGTGATAATGATAATACAGACACTAACCATTCGCCTAACACGACTACTCTGCATCATCATGTACCAGCTGCCTTTGCATACTACATTGTTAGTAATATAGATCAAAGCTACAATCATTACGTCTCTTATCGCGGAACCGATTGTGTTGACAAATTTATTGATGCAATCTATAAAGATGTTGGCAGAATTCATAAAGTTCTAACCACAAATACTCCAATAATATTCAACGAAAAAGACGAGTTAAACTTTTTGAATGCTAAACTATGCCACATATGTAATCATTTTCTATTCTCTGATCGGGTTCGGGACCACTGTCACATTACAGGAGCCTATCGTGGTGCAGCACATAACCTATGCAATTTACAATATAAACGACCTGGTTTTGTACCCATATTTTTTCATAATCTGTCTGGTTATGATTCTCATTTATTTATAAAAAAACTGGGTGAGGCGCCAGGAGCAGTAAAAGTTATTCCTAAAACCAAGGAAAACTATATTTCTATTACTAAATTTATTCCAATCGAGAACGAGTATTTTCAACTTCGTTTCGTGGATTCCTTTAAATTTTTAGGTACAAGTTTAGAGAAACTAACTGAAACTCTGCAGAAACGCGACTTTCTTCATTTACGTAAATATTTTTGTAACAAAAAAGAGTTTCAATTACTTACGCGCAAAGGTGTGTTTCCCTATGAGTATATGAATAAATGGGAAAGTTTTGAGGAAAAAAGTCTTCCATGTATCGATTTTTTTTACAATTCACTGACTAATGAAACTGTTTCTAGAGAAGACTATGAGCATGCACAATTAGTTTGGAAACAATTTAATATAAAAAATTTAGGCGAGTATACGGACCTTTATTTACAAACAGATGTTCTTCTGTTAACCGATATTTTTGAAAAGTTTAGTTCTACTTGCAAGCAACACTATGACCTCGACCCGGCTTTTTATTTAACTACTCCAAGTTTATCATTTGACGCAATGCTTTTGAAAACTGGTGTAGAATTAGAGCTCATAGATGACTTTAACATTCTGAAAATGATTCAATCCGGAATCAGAGGAGGAGTGTGTATGACCTCCCAACGGTATGCTAAAGCTAATAATAAATACTTACAGGACTATGAACCATCCCAGTTGGACTCATACCTTGTTTATATCGACTGTAATAACTTATATGGTTACAGCATGTGCCAATATTTGCCTTTATCAAACTTTAGATTTTTAGAAAATCATGAAATAAGTGTTTTAAATATTACAGAAGTCCCTAATGATTCAGAAATTGGCTATATCCTTGAAGTGGATATTATTTATCCAAAACATCTACATGATAAACATAACGATCTACCATTTTGTCCTGAAAAATGTATACCACCAGGAGGCACACAATATAAACTTGTACCTAATTTATATGACAAATACTGTTATGTGATCCATTATGTGCATTTGAAAACATGTCTAAAACATGGTCTAAAATTACAAAAGATACATAGAGTTATTACATTCAAACAAGCTCCGTATTTGAAACAATATATTGATATGAATACAAATTTACGACAGAAGGCTACGTCTGTTTTTGAACAAGACTTTTGCAAATTGATGAATAACAGTATATTTGGTAAGACTTTGGAGAATACCGAGAAAAGGGTACAAGTGCGCTTAGTTAATCAGTGGACCGACAATACTAACAAAACAAAAAAGAAAATCTCGGCTGATAAATTGATCGCAAGCCCTAATTTTCATAGCGCTACAGTTTTTACAGAGAATTTTATAGCTGTCCAATTGAAACCAGACATCATAATTTTAGACAAGCCAATATACATCGGTTTTGCTGTACTAGAGTTATCTAAAAGCCATATGTATGATTTCCATTACTCAGTATATAAAAAACAATACGGTAAGCGTTTACAAATGTGCTACACGGATACAGATAGTTTTGTGTATTATATACAGACAAAAGACTATTTCGAAGATTTAAGGTTAAACTTTTTGTCTTATTTTGATACTAGTAATTATAGTGCCGATAATAAATACTTGTTACCAGTTCAGAACAAAAAAGTGCCAGGTCTTTTTAAAGATGAAATGAATGGGCAAATGATTACAGAGTTCGTAGGACTACGTTCAAAAGTATACTGTATTAAAACCATTAATGATGTTATCAAAAAAGCTAAAGGAGTGAAAAAACCAATTGTACGCGGTTTTCAGATATCAGATTATGAAAAAACACTATTTGAAAGGAAAGTAATAAAAAGAAAAAACATATTATTCAAATCAATAAAGCACGAAATATTTACACAAAGTGTTAACAAAGTTGCTCTTTCAGCTAATGATGATAAGCGTCTGATATCTGACAACCAAATTTTTACAAAGGCTTGGGGGCACACTACTATACTATTTGGTAGTTAATTTTCATGAACATGTGTTATCTGAGTTACCTTACTTGCAGATAAAAATTATCAATAAATCATTATTGTATGTTAAGTAAATAATGAAAAATATACATCCTTAGTTATTTGTATAAGACACGATTTTATATTATACCAATTCTTTGACTGACACTGATTTTACAAAATTGTGTTTTATAATAAATAAATGATTAATCTTGTCATTCTGATGTTTTACTACTTATCTGCCACAAACCCTCATCAAACACATCATACAATAATTTATGAATCACCTAATTGGTCTGGTAACCTATCAACAAGTTGCGACTTGTTTTAGGTGTGCATTGAGGAACGTGCAAGTTAAAGTTATCATGTAACACTATTGCGCATTTTCATTTTTGCTGAACAAACAGTAACTTACCTATATAAGCGCATAGAAATTATTAATTTCTTACATTCGAATAGTTGCAATCACCTCTTCATTACTAACTCGCAACCGAACTTCTGGTAAGTTGATTAGTGAGCCTTGAAAACACGCTCTTATTTTACAAACCAAATAAATAATAAAATTTAAGGATATGTCCTTTAAAGTATTCAACATTCACGTCTTCTAAAATTATAATTATGTATGCACTGTATGTATGTATTGTATGTGTCTCTCTTGTTTTAGATTTCCAGAAAATGGCGGATAGCGAAGATATTCAAATTGTTTTCTCTCAATACGCACAAGATCCGTTCCAACTACCTCAAGAATTCGATGATAGTGACCTGTACAAAAAAGTTAAGAATACTATCGACAGTCAAAAAACGAAGCAACGTAAAGTAAACACTAGTAACAAGATAGTAAAGAAGAGTATTGGACGTCCACCATGTTTCGTTATAAACAACAAAGCCGGAAAAGGAAGCAGGCTCATTAAAATACAGATAATCGACATAAAAGATGGCGTTACGGATCAAAACGATGATCAAAATGAAAAGGTTCTCCTGAACGCGCAGTATGTAGCGAACGATGGTTACGACGACATAATTGACAGTACTGAAGAGGTCATCAACAAGATTTCGAAGAAAATGTGTGGTTACAGTGTTAATTTATAAAGTGGGACTTAATCGCGTCAAATACATAATATATTATTTC
Organism: Epinotia demarniana; assembly: GCA_945867215.1. Classification (NCBI taxonomy): domain Eukaryota; kingdom Metazoa; phylum Arthropoda; class Insecta; order Lepidoptera; family Tortricidae; genus Epinotia; species Epinotia demarniana. The sequence goes on along the minus strand of OX244278.1, from coordinate 3,951,067 downwards.
ATAACAAATTGTGCAAATCGTGAAAGTGTAAATCAATATAATTTATGCAATGTTAAGTATGTACACATACTAAGGTGTAATAAATCTTATTAAAGGAATGTGGCGTTTTATTAATTTCCTAACATTAATTCTAAATATATAGGTTGAAAAAAACATAAAAAAAACAATCATATTTAACAACGTTTATTTACAAAATTACAGTTTAACAATTATTTAAATACCATTTTTTAATACATAAAACGTTTTTTAAAGCACAGTTTTTCTTATGATTCACACAATTAAAAGTACACTCAGGTAAACAATATTTCTTAAACAACTCCTTTAAATTAGGTGATCCTTTCTCGCCTAAATCGATAATAGTACAGTCTGAACATAAATGTTTAACCCATTCAATTTTCTCCACCCCCTTTACAAATATAGTCTTATCTTTTATATGGTTAACAATAAGTCTTTTAAATTCTCTATAATCAACATAACCTTCATGCCACATAATACCTAAATGTTTTTCTAACCATCTTGTCTGTACTTTTTCACTTTTCAATAATTTAGAAAATGTAAAGGGGGGTTTTATTAAAAAAGTTTGAGTGTACTCCAGCGTGCTGTATGCAAATTCTTTAACAATAAATTCATTCTTGCTGGTTTTAAACCCTTGAAGATCTACGAATAGATAGTCTTGCATTATGATATCTTTTTCGTTATGCTACTCAATGGCTTGTATTCAACAATACTGTCATTTAAGATAAGACAATACGCCGAGGTTTGGGCAGGTATATCTGATTCACACTCTAATTCAACCCTTACATCTACCGAACTTGTTTTCAAGGTTTCGTTTTGACGAGAACAGTCTATGACGAACAGAGGGGCTTTACTTTTAAATTCTTCCGGGCTCAACAAAGGTGCTTGACCACGGTTAAAGTAAGACTGTTGAAATTTAGCATACTGATCGTATAATATAGCAAACTTCTCAGCTGAAAAACTGACATCAAAACTTTCATAAGGAAAGTAACTAGAGTTTAAAAATACCTTAACATCTCTCAAATGACAATGATCAAAGTGTGTCATGTCTTTATCAGCGACGTTTTTACGTTTCGTTTTCAATCCGACTATGATGTAACGCGGTTTTTCAATTTGAGATGAAGTTTTGATAGCCCAAGAATGCTTTGTCGTTTCAGGCAGAAGTGGATATTCATATAAATCCCAATTCCTGAACGCTATCTGAATAGCGCGATCACTTTCCAAAAATTTCAGTAAGCCTAATCTTTCACGGTCAGAAACCTTAATATGAGGCATGCGCCATACTATTTTAGATATAGTTATATGGTCTATGTATTCGTTTGCATTTAATTTAACACTATTCAAGTTCGTATTGGACCTTAAAAGAATAAGTTCATGTTTGCAATTAATAATAATTTTGTTATAATCCTCTGCAAATCCAAGAATCTTGTTTAAAGGAATGGATACAGAGAATGATCCGTGTTCATTTTTTGTACCGTTGATATCCCAAACCCATAATTTAGACATTGATGCTTCAAGCTCATTCATGGATACGAGAGATTTCATAGTTGTCGTAACACCTGCGTTTTTTATTTTATCTATTTCGATTCCATTAAGTTCATATCGAATATCTTGAAATAGGTGAAATATAGGGTTATTCGTAAAAAGAACACTTTTTACCTCTGCTTTTGTTTGTCTGTTGAATACACTTATACTACCCTCTATGTATATAGCACTCGCTGATGGCAAAACGTAAAGATCTTGTTGGTTTATAGGTATGCGTATTTCATCATTGAAATTAAAACTGGTTACGTACGGCTTATAAGAATGATATTCAAAGCTCTCAATTGAGTTGTCAAAGGCAAAAGGCTCAGCTAAGTTTAATATACTCATTTTAAAAGACCAAGGTATTGGAGGAATACTTTGCTTTCTTTTGAAAGTTTTACTTTACGTCTTCTTTTCTTGATAGCTGGATGTATACTAGTACTACTTTTAAACGCCACTGAAGTTTTATTAAAGTCTATCATTTTTTTCTTAAGTGTAAATATATTTGAATCTCTTCACCCCGTAAATTAACCAAATGATTGTTAACATCCAATATTCTTATTGAAATTGAATTTAAACTATTTTGAGTAACAGGAAAATATATCACGTTTTTCGGTGTTTCTATTATTCGATAGCCTGGAGCGACGGCCGGAATAAATTCGTGAATTATGTGACTAGGTTTTCCGTTAACAAATGAACCGCTCACTATGTCACATTCAATGCGGACTATAGTTGTAGATAGAATGGATACAGGAAAAGGAGATTCTGTTAATATATTGGCTTGAATACATTCTGCTCCAAAACCAAGTAAAGTCCCAATAGAATTTTCTTTATCAAAATAAATATTTTTGGTGCACAAAATTGATGTTTTTAAGGTATTATTATTGCATTTCAAGGTAAATGTGCATCCTTGAAGGTGTTCTTGTAGGTAATCATCAATATCTTGAAGTTCATACGAACCTTCTGGAAATTCAATTACTTCGTTTTCACCATAATAAAACTTATTATTTCTTGCATCAATATTAGGTATTGAATTAAAAGTTGATATAAACAATAGGCCACATTCGTATTCACCATCTAGTTGTAAAGCTGGTGAATGGTTCGTTATTAGAGTAGCAGAATTTCCCGTTATAGACAAAGTGAAAGACATCGTGTGAATGATAAGATGTTTATTATGCAATACTATTTAAACGGTCACACCAATATTTTTTTAAGTATTTTAAACATAAATGACCGCAATTTACAGTGTTAAATTTTTGATACCTATTGTAGTTATAGCATATATTATAATTGCCTAAATACCTCTGTAACTCCATTGGCGGTGGAAGGTCACCATAACTATTAAAATATTCGCAATAACTTTTGTCCTTCACATAGGCTACCCAGTGAGTTCCATTGTTGACTGAACTATCCAAATTAAGGATTCCGCATTCTACTTTTTTGGCACGTGATGGTAAACCATCTCTCATATAAACTCCTCGAAAATGAGGGATATCAGATGAGTGCTTTAAAATATCAATATTTGTGAGAGCGCGTCTGGGTAACCTCTGATTTAGTTTTTTGAAGCTTTAATACATAAACCTTTCCCATTTTTGTATGGCTTAATATGCAACCCTTTTCCCAATGCAATAGATTCCATCAACTTATTATGTCGTTCTGATTCAGCTAAGTTTTTTTTGGCAGCTTTGTAATCTCCGACAGCTTTAGCGATGCCAGCAGCTCCTCCTGCTAGTGATCCTAACGCAGATAGTCCCGCGAAAATTGGTATCAGCGGTAATAAACCACCAGTTTTTGGAATCGGTATTAAACGTGGTACTCGTATCTTAGTACCTTTAGGAAAAAATTTTTTTGCGGCAATAAGTGCACGATCAACTACAGACCCTTTTGTTTTAGGTTTCTTTTTCATTTCAGCGCGAATTTTAGACACAAAATGTTTAAATGTTTTCATTCCTGCGCCAGCTTTAACTTTAGATTTCATCACTTTACTTACTAACCAGGAAGCAATTTTTTCGCCTCTCCCTGCATCTTTTGACTTTTTTCTTTGCTTGGCCATATTATAAAGTTCTAAATCTGCCCGGTGTCTTTCAGCTAAATCAGTATATGTATCGTAAGCTATGTCGTGTTTCATACACGCAGTGTCTAATGCATTAATTCCTTTATCACCTCTTTGTAATCGTTTGCGCAATTTTGTACCCGGACCGCAATAGTTATAACCAGGTAAATGTAGTTCGAATGGTAAATGATTAATAGCACTATTTAATAGTCCTCTTCCTTTCATTTCTCAAATCATAATGATCAATGCAGTTAAGAAAATGAACATAAATACGAGTATAATTATACGATTGCATTTTTATCAATCCAACTGTTTTCGCTATCACTTAACCCCAACCACTTGACCTACAACTTTCTACCCTTTTTTCTAATCACCTTTTCTACAAGATAAACGTTTGGATACTTAGTTTTCTGGAGTTCTTCTTCGTAAAATGTACCGAGAATAGTGTTTTTACGCTGGTCTTGAATGTGATACGTAACAGGTTGAGTGCGATTCACATGTTTAATAGTGAAAAGTTCTGTTGACCAATTAGGCGTATAACCTTTGTGAAAGACGCTTTTATACTTGCTAATGCGTACACAATCTCCAACATTGAATTTGTTTAATTTATAACGCAAATTGGATTGCGATTTTTCAATATTTTTTAAAACTTTAATTTCATTATCAAAATTTACATCAACAGGTTTAAATTTTGTTGTTCGATGTACTGTTTGATTATAAGATTTTACTACATCTTCTAACGGTTTGCCTTCCCATTTGTAATTGCCAATCAAACTAAAATATTTATAAAGTTTAAACTTAATTGTCTTTATCAACCTTTCAACAATAGATGCCTTCTTAATTGAATACGTTGAGTAGTGATTTACTTTCAACGATTTTAAATAACAATTAAATTCTTCATTATAAAACTCTTTTCCAAAGTCGGTCTGCAAGTTTTTTGGTTTTCGATTAGATGATTTTATAATTAGATCAAATGCATTTTTTACTTCCGTTTTTGTTTTTGATTTAATAGGAATACACCATGCATACTTTGAAAAGGTATCAATGACGATTAAAATATACTTATATCCCTTGTTCACTGTATGAAATTTCTGTATATCGATCAAATCAGCTTGCCATAAATCATCAATTCCTTTGAGTACAACTGATCTTCGCTTAAAGTTCTTTCTCGCTGATCGATGGATCTCGTTCACTATTTGTTCTTTTGTCATTATACTTTTCTTTTAAAATTCTATCTATCTCCTTATTTGTATAAAAGTTTAGTTTCAACTGAGATGCAAGATGAAGAATTTGTCCATTTATAGTATCAAACATGGAGTCTAAATACTTCTTCTCATACGTGTTTTGCATGTATTTGTCAACGTACTGTTTATTTACTGCATCATCGGGTGATAAAGGTTCGACAACTCCTTTTAGTCGCAAAGATTTTAAATCAAAATGTCCCGCTTCTGTACGAATCAAAGCCTTGGAATTGAGTTCAGAAACTTCGCTAACACGCAAGCGTTTATGAACATAGTGACCAAATTTGTCTATATTCATTTTGTATACTTGAAAATCAAACTACAACTGATAAAACTAATAAACTTCATTTATTTATATACTATTTGACTATTCCAGCTTCACGCAATTCTTCAATAATAGATATGATTTCATTTCCTAACCCGGTATTACCAGCGTCACGTGCTGCTATAAGCAGTTTTAATCTCTCCACTAATTCGTTCGGGTCATCCCAATACACATATGCAATGTCTTTTTTTACTTTTTTCATTGATGGTAGCCCATGACCGGATACAGGTATTTCTTCACTTAATGAACGTTGTTCAGATAATTTGAAAAGTGGTTTTATCACATATAAATATTTCATACCCTTATTGCTTTTTATCGGTTTATTTGGATCAAAATCACGTCTATGAGCATTTGTTTTTAACAACAAAGTTTTATATAATCGTTTATCGTCTTCAGTAACGAGACTTAAATCGGGTAATTTCTTGAACAATAAAGCGTATAAACCTGGCGTTAAACGAAAGCTTTCTCCACTTATTTTGAGTTCTTTGTCATTCACAGAAATCGGATAAGATCCTAGCATTAGCTTGTCACGCTCCATTCGTATACCAAAAGGAATATTCATGTTTAAATATTGTTTTTGCCAAACGGGGTCTTCACGAGGAGAAGCATACGACTCAGACGTTCTAAACGAAGCATTGATGCTAGTGTCAGAATCATTTTGGACAACACTTTCATGAGATATGGAATCGTTTAGGTTAGAGCCACTATCATTTGACTCATGTTCGGTATTATTCGAGTTAGATTCTGATGATTTTCTCAGAAATCTTTTATCAATGAAACTTTCTTTCTCTTCCTGTTCGGATGGACTATATTTTAATGTTTTTACTGATTTATTCCATTTAAAATCTTCGATATTATGATCAGTATTACTAATATTGTTTTTTGCCATTTCATTGAGAGGATCTATAATTGGTTTTAGCATTGTTTCCAACATCATATTATCGTTCGTTTTAACGTCACGAATGAGTTTAACTTTTTTTCTTATGGCTTCGGCAGAACGGAGTACTTTTTGTTTCAATAATTTCTCCTCGTTCATTTTAAGATTCATGGCCGATCCAGATGGTTTCATCTTAAGTAATAAGTTTCAACCTAAATATAATCCTTTATATATACAGTTAATCTAGCACGATAAACGTATCAAAACCTTTCCTATAGCATCCAGATTTCTTATCACAATCTTTATTAATAACTAAGTAATTGAAGGGTACATCCCATACTTGCCCACACATTTCACGAAACTGAGACCATGACATATCACTCCCTACTTGTTCATCGTAAACATGTCGTAAATTAACATCATCTTGTTTAAAAAGAATGATTAAATTTGCATTATCTCTTATCAATTGTTTAGGTATTTTACTATACGTTTGATTCAGATAGACGCTATCTATATTTTTATGCCTTCCCATTGCGAAGTAATCCCTTATATTATTTTGATTTTCACATGCAACATCATCAAATATCATTATTGAATTAATGCAAGCCATAAGAGGACTCAGTATTTCTTCATTTTCACTATATTTTTGAAATGACACTGAGGGAACCAACTTTAAAACTTGCTCTAGAAATTGATACATAGGTTGGAATAAGGTTTTAGAGTAAACATAAACATTTTGAAAGCATAGCCCATGTTCATGTAGCAATAAACCAACAATCAAATTCGTTTTTCCACAGTTGGACGGTCCACATATTATGCATCGAATTGTGTCAGGTAAAAGTGATCCATGTCGGAAACAGCGCTTATTTTGCGAAGAACAAACGACATCCAACTGCAATCTCTCAGGTTGTTTTACAAATTTCATGTTACCAATATGCACGTGCAACAAACTCGAAAGGCATAATGTAAATAGTACATTTGTATTCAATATAGAGTATATATTAAATATTTAGACCATTACTTTAGGATGCTAAAATCTTATCATAACCATCGAAACACCTTCCAGGTAAAAGAAATCGTATATTATATACAACTGTAACTACTTTTGTATTCTGGTCCACATATGGATTCTACCCCACTCATGATTGTAGTTGGGTATTGGGAGGAACTGGACCGCGTCCGCGAAGTGAAGCGAAGCGAAACGAAGCAGTGGTCCAGAACTCCCAATACCTAACTACTAATGCGAAAATTGCGAGTCATGTAAAATTAGATATGTCATATAAGAAAGAGGATATTATCGCACATATAGACTTTCTGGATGGATACCGGCTATATTTATTCCCGCGGGTTTGCGTGTGATCTTTGCAATTACGTAGTTATATATAAATACGATTTTATTTATTTAATCTTTATTGCACAAAAGGCGCACTAACGCATAAGCATTCTCTACCAGTCAACCTTTTGTGATCGTGCTATAAATAATCACATTTTTGCGTACGGCTGTATGTGTGCGTGGTAACTGCCGCTGTATGTGTGTGTGCGCTTATAACTGCCGCTGTGTGTGTGCTAACGTCTGTAACGACTGCCGTGCCACTGCCCCAAATCAAACCTGCACGTACACATAGCTGCACGCAAAGATGAGTCGAAATAACTAATTGTAGGAATACAGAAACGGAACGGTCGATTTGAAGCATACATATCGCATTCCAAATTAATTCGTACGCTTCTCGTCTACCGAGTTAACATGTCAGAGCGAGCCCAGGCTCGCCAGGCTCGTTACCCAGGTAACATGTTTGTCGAATTGTTTATCTGAGATTATCCCATTCCGCGCATGCGTTAAAGGACTATGGGCGTTTAAGGTGCTAAGGACTACGGCGTAGCGCTCGTAGCGTAGTTTATGAGTGAACGAGTTAACACTTTAGTGTTAAAATTCTACGGCGGACGTCACAAATTCCTTTATAGCCCGTGTCGCAACGGGATATTTCTCGTCAATGCCAATAAATATTGTCCGGCCATCTTTGAATTCGTATTTAAACAGTATAGGGAGAAACACTACCACGTGAATATTTATGAAGCAAGTAGTGGTGTGAAAGAGGGAGGGCACCATGTCATCTCGCTCATGTTCGGCGCAATTTGGTTTACTCGTACTATCTTATCTCATTCGTTTTATGTAGTATTCTTATAAGGGCTTTGTTTACTTACCCACCTTTAGAAGGGGTTGACTCACGCAATTTAAATGTCCGCCCTTTCTTCAAGACAAAAGTCAAAGTTCTTGATACCTATTCTAAAAGGTATACCTACTCTAAAAATCAAATGGCAGTTTTATGAAAATTCCGACTTAAATACCTGACACATGACATGATACACATTATACACCTCTTTTTTGCAATATTTGCTTATTAAAAGAAGCTGGCTTTTCAAAGGTTCGGCTTTGGCGGCCATTTGTAAATTGCGAATTTTGCCTTCGCCACGGAAACTCGCCGAGTAAAGCTGATGATTAAAAAGCTAAAAAAACTAAGCAATTTTCAACCTATCGCGTCAACTATTTAGTATATCTAGACACAAAGATAACAATGATGTGCACGTCGATGAGTTGGGTTGTCTGTCAGTTACTAATAACGTTACAAAGAATGTCTTTAGATTGCAGGTATTTCTGGGCTGTTATACAGAACGCGCTAATGCGGCCTGCCTCACTCGGCATGCCTTACGAAATTAGGCCCCTATAGTAGGGCAGTTTCAGGTGATAGTGTGGACACGCTGGAAAAAAGCACCAAATTTTTTTCAGGCACTTGTTAGGTCTATAGCTTTAAGTTTTTGATAGGAACCAACTCCTCCGTCGGCCATCTTTAATTTTACAGCGGGAATTTTGAATTATACGTATATAATTAATATCTCGAGCTCTAAATAACGTAGAATCACAAACTTAGTGTCTAAATATACATATTTGGGGTCAAGGAATTCAACTAGATATTTTTAGAGTCAAGTTCCCAAAGGATATCAAACGGAACCCTGTTCCTAAGCTTCCGCTGTCCATCCGGCTGTCTGCGTATCAGCAATAGCTAGACTGTTAAAATTTTCACAGAAGTTGTATTTCCATTGCTGCTTTAAAATAAAACCATCATCATCCTCCTAGCGTTATTCCCGATAATGCCCTTAAAGGAGCCTGGGGTCCGCTTTGACACCTAATCCCAAGATTTGACATAGGCACTAGTTTTACGAAAGCGACTGACATCTGACCTTCCAACCCGGAGGGAAAACTAGACCTTATTGGGATAAGACCGGTTTTCTCACGGTGTTTTCCTTCACCGAAAAGCTAACGGTAAATATACCGTACATAAGTTCCGAAAAACTCATTGGTACAAGCCGGGATTCGAATCCACGACTGCCGCTTGACAGCCGCATGCCTGAACCACTAGGCTACCGTAGCTCCGTAGCTTTAAAATAAAACCATAAAAATTAAATTAAATAAAAAATTAAACAGTTTTCTCATACATGAATAGTTATTTGTTATGCAAGTCTGCAAAGTTGTTGTTTGGCGCAAGTGCTTAGTATTGAAAGCCAAGCTAGCGAAGGATTGTAAAATTGAACCATGAGCGAAGCGAATGGTTCAAAAGTACAATCCTGAGCATAGCGAGGCTTTCAAGGCACGAGACGCCAAACAATTTTTCACCTCACCGGCTCGAAAAGGCTTGCTTTATCGCTCAAAATCTGCGCCCAAAAGCCCATTATATCCGCTAGCGTGGAAAGAGTTTTTAAATTTGGAACGTGACGTAGTATTACGACGACCAACTTTTTTCTATGGATGCGTTCAGAATCATGGGTCGGCCATGAAGTATTTAAGCATGCATGATCCGATATTTGATTTTATTTTATTTTATTTCGGTATGATATGATTTATAATATAGTTAATTACATTATTTTATTATTTTGCATTATGAAAATACTAAAAGAATATATTCAAAAGAAAATTTTAGTTGAAATTATTTTTAATGGTGCAAATTCAGAACGCACCCGAAACGAAAAGTTTAAAAAAGTTAAATATTAAATTCATTCGCAACATTTAAATTTAGTTTGGTTATTTACGGAAATTAACACAAAATGAGTGACTCCAGTAACAGTGAAGATATAAATTTAACACCTGCGGAATTGGTGGAAACTGTAAATAATGCCGAATTGAGTTTTCTGCCCGAAAAATCACGCGAGAAATATTTAAAGGCGTTTGATTCGTTCAATGCGTGGAGACTTTCCAAAGGCGCCAAGACGTTTTCGGAGACCATACTACTATCATACTTTATAGAATTATCTAAAACAAGAAAATCAAGCACACTTTGGAGTATATACTCGATGTTGAAATCTACTATTAAAACAAAAAAAGATATACACATCGAGAAATATCCCAAACTATTGGCGTTTTTGAAAAACAAGTCGAGTGGCCACAAACCCAAAAAATCCAAGATTTTCACCGCACATAACATTGAAAAGTTCCTCAATGAAGCGCCTGACTCCGTATACCTTGCTACCAAGGTAAGTTTTTTCGCAATTTTTCAAGTACTGTTCATTCAGTGTATTTGGTTAGGTATAAATTTAGTATCTTCTGTAAAACTAATCTTCTTCTTTTACCTTACAGGTTGTCCTAATTATAGGCATTAGTGGGGCTTGCCGGACGAATGAGCTGACATGCCTTTCAATTAAAAACGTCGAGCACCATTCAGATAAATTACTTCTGGTTAACCTACCAAACACGAAGACTAATATGGACAGGAATTTTGTTATACGTGACGAATATGTGAAAATTGTCGAAAAGTATCGAGCCTTGCGCCCAGATAATACACTATTTGATCGATTTTTTCTACAATATCGCCAGGGAAAGTGTGTTAGGCAACCCATGGGCAGCACTAAAATTGGTGGTTTACCACGACAAATCGCGGCATTCCTAGGCCTGAAAGAACCAGAACAATACACAGGGCACTGTTTTAGGAGGACGTCAGCCACACTTTTAGCCGACTCGGGAGCAGATTTAATCACGCTGAAGCGTCACGGAAGCTGGAAGTCTAGTACCGTGGCGGAAGGGTATATAGAAGACTGGATAGAGAACAAGTCTAAAATATGCCAGGGAATAGTTGGAGGAATAACATTGAACCAGTCTTGCTCAGATCCCTGTGTGTCAGATCCATGTCCATCAACATCTAAAGTGAACATATCAGAAACTCATTCGGAATTGCCCGCCGGTCCTTCGCAGTCTCCAACTTTTACCACAGTATTAGATTCAAATGACCAATCTCCTCATAATTTACAAAACAATAGTACTCAAGTAACAAACACTACCATAACAGTGCCCAAAAAAAATGTAACTATTAATATTACCAACTGCAGCAATTTAACTTTTAATTTTTAACATACTTAAATGTAATGTATCATAGATAAAATGTATGAATAATTAATAAGGTAGATACTCAGATTTATTTGTAATATGTATGATGTACCCTATTATAGATAAATTAATAAAATACTTATTGTACAAAAAAATTGTTTTACTATCATCAACTTTTTCCTCGCTGTGGTGAGGTGAAAAGTGGTGTGTTTCGCTCGGCAGCAAAATTTGTTTTGCGTCTCGTTTCTTGAAACCCTCGCTACTCTCAGGATTCTATTTTTGAACCACTCGCTTCGCTCGTGGTTCAATCTTAGAATCCTTCGTTAGCTCGGATTTCAATATGAACACTCGCGCCAAACAACAACTTTGCAGCCTTGCATAACAAATAACTATTGCTGCCGAGCGAAACACACAATTTTTCACCTCACCACCGCGAGGAAAATTGTAGGTAAGTAAATGTAATGGAAGTAATTTGGACCTTATACTCATTTTCAATAAAGGTTTGTTTACATCTCATCAAGATCTAGCATTTTATAATTATCAAATGTAACATAAATATTTTTGCATTTTTAAATAACCTCGCGCTTACCTACATTCAAAAAGTCAAAGTATTGTAGGGTACTCACGGTTTAAACTAAGACTCAAATACGCTTATTTCACTTTTTCCGCTAACTTAGCAGGCATCAAAATTCATATACGTATAATTATATTCTGCACTAAAATATATAAATAACCACCATTATTTTGGTTTTACTGTCTGTAGCTTTCGAACAAAACAAAATTAAATGTATATGAGTTTTTTTCTTAAATTAACTTTTCAAAAGGTGCGTTCCAAATTTGGAAAAACTAAATTTTTAGAAATATAAAACGACATTTTAAAATTATTTATTCGTATTTTAACCTTATAAGTCAGTCTAAATGTTAATATTTCGTATGTACCTACCTACTTAATTAAGAGAGAATAAGTATAATAAATTTAATTTTATCAAAATAATAACAATTTGTTATTGGCATAACACCATCAGTTTCTGAACGCACCTCTCATTCTGTACAGAAAAAAGTTGGGTCTCGCAATCGACCGTCACGTTCCAAATTCAAAAACTCTTTCCACGCTAGCGGATAAAATGGACTTTTGGGCGCAGATTTTGAGCGATAAAGCAAGCCTTTTCGAGCCGGTGAGGTGAAAACGTAATTTTATCGCCCGCCCATAACAATTGGTATATCTCTAGAACCGTAATATGTAGACACTTGAAATTTCTCCTCTATAATAACAAATAATAAAAAATTAATAACGTTAATAATTGTTTTTTTAACATAACTTAAACCAACTCTGAGAACAAAGATGTTTACATGTATATGCAGTGTTATATCGGTAAAATACTAATGTGTATATTTAGACATCAAGTATGTTATTCTAAATGCCTTAGAACTAGAGATATTAATAATTAACTATAATTTAAAATGGGCGGCATAAAATAAATATGGCCGACGGAGGAGTTGGTTCCTATCAAAAACTTAAAGCTATGGACCTAAGAAGAGCCTAAAAAAAATTGGTGATTTTGTCCAGCGTGTCCACATTTACGACAATTTGTTCGAGCACTCTGCCCCACTATTGTTTCGTCATTACGTTGCACTGAAAATACCCACAATGCACTGAAAATTCAATGTCATGTGTTTTGCCTACCCCTTTTGGGTTTATTTATGTTGTATGTTAACCCATTCACTGCCAACGGTTACACAGCGCTCGCTGGTAAGTAACATATGAAAACCCGTTTCTAGCGAGTTTCTAGCATTGAAAGTGTTACATACTTACTGGCGCAGCTGTCAGCTCTTTATTAGATGCTATTAGTTAATCGATTTATTCAATTTTGACTTAAGTGTATTCCGCCCTTGAGATATGCAAACTCGCTCAATTTGCGAACTTCCTACACAAGCCGTAAACGAGTGAGCTTAAATTAACCGCGACTGTACCGATCAATTTTGGTTACAGCGGATTAGCGGTTCAGTACTGGCGACTAAACAAATGTCTCGTATTATAAAATGAATTTCATGTCATGAATTTTAGACACCAGTGGCGTTATGTATGCTTAAGGAAGCCGGAGTTGATTTGGTCTGCCTTTTGTTTAAGAGGTGTAGAATAAAATGCACCATTTCCTGGAAATAGGCAAGCGGACTTGAATCGAGTTCTATGAAATCGTCACCAGTGCTGAAAACTAGGGATTGTAGCGACACTCATCCTGTCCAGACTGTGTTTTTTGTCAAATCACAAGTACATTGACACAAAGACTACGCGCTTAATAAATGCCGTCTGCATAGGCCCTTAGGTACAGATTAGATTATATTTATTTCATGATAAAAAATTACATCACAGATTACATTGCAAATAAGAATTTTTATCACGATCGTCAAAAACAGAGAAAAATTAAGATTTAATACTAAGCGCGATTTTTTTTTTTTATTTGTATTTATAAGTTGCTAACAAATTAATTACTAATACGAGATGTTAACTGACATTAAAATAATTTACTTTCAATAGGAAAAAACAAAAAATAATTTTGTGTTGACTTATAAGGGGGTTATCACTAACTTACCTACGTCAAAATAATTTACTTTTAATAGGAATTAAGATAAAAGAAAAAAAAAATTGCATGTAACTGACAAGGTGGCTACCACTTTCTGTCAAGTGAGCGTCGCGACATAATCAAAGAAGTCTTAATTGTTGAATTCTGATAATCTAATTAACAGGGTGTTATTATGTGGCACAGTTGTTTTTCTAATTTTCTCCAAAAACTAAGGAACAAATCACGTTTCAATGAGTTTGACGCACTAGCTTTGCTTGACTCGCTTCCACGCACGTGTTAGGACCAGTGGGCAAAATAGAACCAAGCATATTAAGGCTTATAATTAGACATTACATCTTCGGTACGTCGGTCGTATTGCGTTCTTTGTTAAACCTGATCAGCACTTGCTAACGCGCCTGTACACCTCAGCAACAATGTTATCCGGCCGACTGCGCCAATGCGTCTAAATAGTCTTGACTATTTATGTAGCATGAAGTAGGGCAACAAACACTTAAATGACAACACGATAGTAAGGTACCGTCAAATGGCCCAACAATGCCCTCCAGGGTATCTTTGCCCAAAAAGCAAAAAAGCGTGGGGTAATCATTTACAGATTTATGGAAAAACTGCTATTATGAGTAGAAAATAGGTTATATAGGTGGCCGCACTGAGCGTCGCATTTTCTCGTAGCCTTACTCAGTAGCTTGTCAGAACAGAACTCGTCGAGTGAGGGTGTGTTTTTGCGGGCCAATTCCGGCGGACAATTGAACGCGTGTCGTACGAAATGGCGAATCCAAATGTTGCTATGAGCGTGTATCTATAAATAATTATGAACTGTAGATTATTTTTATTTTATTTCTAACAGTAATATATAAATATCTAGTATAAATATCTTAATTTAATCGGAAATTGTGAAACCTGGCAATGTTACTCTGCAATGTTCAAGCTGGCTTAAGCCAACAATGCCCACATTCGAAAACGACTTCGGGTTGCCACTTCCGAGTTTTTTAACCTACTGTACAAGGAAATAAGTGTAATGTTTTTATGGACAAATTACCTAACGCTTCTTTTATTTCAATAATTTTATTACTTCACAATGTTCATGTGCATGATTAAGCAGACATTTAGCAAAGTTATATGTATAATATCGTTCACCGAAACCGACCGAACCTTACCGAAATCATCCCCTAAGGGGGTGAAATGGGGGGGGTAAAAGTTTGTATGGAGCTGCGATATAAACGAGTTCCACGCGGACGGAGTCGCGGGCAGAAGCTAGTATTTTATAAGTTAAGTAAAAACATGATATGATTAAGTTTCCATTTTGCAGTGTGCCCAAGAAACATGCGTGTTCCAAAAACTGAACGTCATCACCGAATTCGGAGTCGACTTGGACGCGTTCTCGAAAATGCTCATCAACATGACCATCGACCACCCGTCCTGGTCCAAGGCCATAGCCAGGGTGGTCACCAAATGCTTGACCAGACCCATCACCAACTATGAGGCCGATTGTGAATTCGTGAATTGTTCTGGTATAATGCGAGGAATCCGAAAGATTTTAACGCGCATCCCTGAGATTATACGGAGTAAAATAATGTTAGGTATTAGGTATGTGAAGTTTTCTGGTGGCATTTAAAAAAATATTATTATTTTAGCCGCTTTTGTTTTAAATTAAATAATTACATACGTTTGTGTTTAAAAAATATTTTTAACGTATAATAAAGCTTTTTTGTCTAGTGCAGATACAATTTGTGAGCACAATCGGTTATTTTGCATCAGCCAAAAACTACACCTAGACTATATATTATAGTGACAATGTCATGTCCAAAAGTGCACACGCTGGAAAAAACCACAAACTTATTGCAACATTTTTTTTTATAAAAATATACTTTTAATTGTGTTTATTGTGATAAACCATTCATACCAGATACAAACAGATACCTTTCAGAAAAAAATCACCCGTACTGAGAATATATAAAACTTTACACCATTTGACCCTAAAGTGCTACCTTTTTTTTACTAACCCTAGCAGTTTGAAATTTTCTTTTTGCACTTTGTATGGAAACAACCTAAAATGGCCATATAACATTGCCAACCCGATTGCCGACTTAAGTTAAACTAATAATGAGAGGATGTTTGATGCTATCGCTAAAAATGCCCAAATTGTTGTTGTAGTTTTTTCCGTTATTTTAAGAGCTATAATTCTGTGTTAAATCGACGTGGGCAATGTTGAACAAAACCCCGGGTAACTTGGCCCGCCTCTAAAATCGGCCGAAATCTTGATTTAAAATGCATTTAAAAATTAATTTTTAATACAGTTGCTCAAAAAGTGGTACTTTTTGTGGCTGCGTAGCGTACGAGAAGCTCAATTTCTCGAACTAGTGCTTTTTACTTTTTAGTTCCAAACTATACTTTCGAAACGCAGTAATTTTATATTGGATTTTTTACCCGATGGCGCTGATTCCAATAGTATGTTGTCACTGTCAGTGTCATTTGTAAAGTATGGGTTCGTTCAAAAATAACTTCGAAGCAAGCATATTTTATCGCAATGATATATTAATTTATTATTTTTCGCAATTGTATTAAAAAACGTCGTTTACAACACGTGTGAAATGTCTTTTACCACTCGTACCGAGTCTTGCCAAGAAGATACCTCGGTACTAGTGGTAAAAAGACATTCTTTTCACACTAGTTGTAAAATGTACTATTTCGCAATGAGTACACGCCCGTGATCGTACTTACTTGTTACGATGGACTAAAAAAACATTAGCACCACCATAGAAAAAAACTGAAATTACATCGTTTTCCAAAAAAAGCGGGCAATGTTGGACGATTTGACGGTAGGTATAACCCATGATAAATAATGTTTAATGGTATTTCAATATTGAGTCCATATTTTCGATACCGTTGCCAACCAGAATTAGACGTTCCATTTTTTAATCCAATCTCCGCAGGTACTGTCGAACACAAAAACATTTATTATTTATTTATTTATTTCAGTAAAGCACTTTACAATGACTTAAAACTAAATACAACGTCCCACAAAACTGTTTGCACAGTTTGACTGTGAGATCCATGAGTCTATATAATTTGAGGTAGTCTTAATGATAAATGAGTCTAATATAAAGTGGTATAGTCCTAATCAGTCTATATAATTAGTAAAGTCTTAAGAAGTAAGTAGGTAAGATGATGTGCTATAAAGTGGATAGGTATAAGATTAGGTACTAGATATAAGATTAGGTATTTAAGTAGGTATTTAAATACTGTCAAGATCGTGTTTCAACAGGGCTCTTTTAAATTTATTTTTGTTTTTCTCTTGTCTAATAGCCACAGGTAAAGCGTTAAGCAAATATGGTAAGCGTTTTTCGATGAGCCTATCCCCGTAGTAATTGCTTACTCTGAGAACGGCATACTTACCTGCAGCTACGGATCTGGTGCCATATGTTTGGCTCATTTGAGATAAGTTACTTTCTTGATTGCCGTGCTGATTGACTAAAATTTGTATTTATGTCATGTACATGTATCCATGTTCTCAACGTAGGTACTACTATTTACGAGAAAAGGTGAAAAAACCTGATATATCTGTATGTGTATAGTCGAGAGAACCTGCCAGCCTGCCAGTACAGTACTCCAAAGTCCGAGCCTTGTTTTGTTTGTTGACCCGTATTGAAAATTGATTGGCACTCGCGTTCGCGTCTGTACACAGCTCAGCAACAAAGTTATCCGCCAGCCTGCGTCTAGAAGCAGCTTGCAATTTGCTAGTGGTGGGAAAATTATCGACGGAGTCACATTAAATTGAATCAAATTATTTTTTAATCTATTATCATATCGAGGAGTTCACCGTCCAACTGTAAAATAATAATTAGTAATTAGATTTATAGGAAGAATCGTCAGGATAACTATAAATTGATAAAAAGTTGTTGAATTATAAAAATGTATGTTTAATAGAATTATAAAACACCTCGCAAAATGACATGAATTAGTAAACAATAAGAAATATACATACCTATGTGTATGTAGGTAGGGGAGGACGGGGAAACAATTAACAAAATTTATATTTTCGTCTGTAACTTCAAAATGACGTAACATTTTCACATTATTATTTTTTTAAATGATGCTTAAACTATTTAGCTATCGTTTAATTGGTACAAATTTGACAAGAAGTAGGTACTTTTTTCAACAGAACAGTTTTTCTGAGAAAAGTCAGAAATTAATACTTACCCCGTGAACGGGGCTAGAATTAACGTATCTGAGGTAAGTATTAACAAAAGGGGCGAGAATTAACATCTTCGTTTTTTCTTATTATTATTAAAGAAAACAATAATATATTTATTTATTTTTTATTTATTTACTAAGGCTAGAAAACTCGAAAGAATTTGTTAAACAACAATATCTAATCATACCAAATTGTAAGAAACAAAAAAACTCAAAACAATACCTTGTTTCACAGAAACAAAAAATGGAAATATGTTAAAACCACTATAAATTATTAACAACTTTCAGTGTCAAACTTACTTAACAGTCTTGAAACTAACATATTAGTCAATAAATCTAGTTAGAACGAGATATATGTTTCATTAAAATACGAATAATCAGTTACATATCACAAAGAATTTCCTAACAGGCAGTCTTTATTTAAAGATATTTTATCTTCTTAAATATTTAAACATAACAATCTTGATAATTAAAGATATAATACCTATATGTTTACTCTAATACAGCCTCGTTAAAGCGTATTTTTATATAAAATCAACATATTACCCGCATATGGGGTAAGAATTAACAGGTTAACAGTTACCCCGTCTGTTTTGTTAATAGTTGCCCCATGGGTACTTTTTCGATGAAAAAAATCACAACGAAGAAATAGTTTACATTAGCGTTTCAAAAGTCATGTAGTATAATAACCAATAAAATAAGCTTCCCGGAAAAAAAAATAGCCCAGATAAATCAAACATTCGAGGCGTAAATCAAAAAATCGTAAAGTGAAAAAGCTCGTTACCTGCCAAAAACGGAGGCACATGTTACAGCTCGCTCCCACGGTGTCCTGGGTAGATCTGACGAGTCTCAACCTGTGCAGCACTGTCGCGGGGATGGATTCTAGCGATCACTAGTGATGTGCAGTTTACCGTTTAGATATTCGCTTGTTAATACTTACCTCTGTTAATTGAAGCCCCGCCTTCCCCTACCTACATAAAATATATCAAACAAAAAAGCTTAACTTTCTTCATCCTAGTAAATTCATATTTATAAACTCATTCCTCACATATCTAGCGCACCACCTTACATACATACAAACATGGCAAATTAATAAAAAGAACAAAAAAACTGCACATTCTTCATTTTAACAATAACAGTATCATATAAACTCATTTCTCCCATATGGCGCTACAATCTTTTGCGGATTATCCCAACCTTCGAATTACTTTAACCTTAAACTTGTATCAATCTTAAAGAAGATCATACCGGCTGGCTGGAACGTTAATATTTATGACACATCATTTTGACGACGCATAGAGAGGAACAGTTCTGAAGTAAAAGGTACTATGGTTACAGGGAATTCATAGGTTTTTATAACGTTTTTTACGTTATAATAACACTTTTATCGCGCACATTTTGAACCCACAGGTATTTAGTTTTTTATAACATACTTCAACGCCGAAATTGGATGATATTCATGATTATAAGATGTAGGATGGTAAATATTTAATGGTTTTTAACCCCCGACGCAAAAAGAGGGGTGTTATAAGTTTAACGTGTCTGTCTGTGTATCTGTGTATCTGTGTGGCTGTGTATCTGTCTTTGGTAGCGTAGCTCCCTAACGGATGGACCAATTTGAATGCGGTTTATTTGTGTAGATAATTTTATCCCGAGTGTTCTTAGCCATGTTTTATGAAAATCTGTTTAGCCGTTTTAGAGATATTGAACTTCTAAATGAAAATATCGGGGGTTTTTCAACTTTTCTAAGTTGTAGTTATTACCAGAACAATTCGCTTTGTAAAGTACCTAAGCTAAATAGTGAATAAACCATTATTTGAATTGATTTTTCTACGCGAACTGTAAAGTACTACCGAAGTTTCACACAAGTACCACATAGCCTAGAGATTGAGGGCCGTTCGACAATTTCATGAAATGCAAAAGGTACACCGAGCGGTTGTCCCTGCCCTAGTCATGGCACGCACACAGAGATAGCACTCGCTAGGATTTTTAGGGACTAAGTATTGCTGGTCGGTGAAATCTAAACGAACTGAGTTATTGGGTGAAGGAAGATGATGGACTAATGGCTGGGCTATTGGATGAAACATGAAGCAGTAGCAAATTGTAAGTTAACAAGCATAAGTAAAAAAATATGGAACCCGACTTTCAACTTCCAACTTTCTATAATAAACTGCACGGTGGAACACAATACTAATACAAATATTGGCGGCTAAAATCATATCCCTTCTTAGAAATTCAAATTTCTCATATAAACAAGGGCTGAAACTATCTCTTGAGATACACACACACACACAGCACACAAGAGTTAGCTTTGATGCATCTTATTTTTTGTAATTTGCGATATTTGAAGTATACAAAATTATTTTATTTAAATTATATAACGTCACCATGCCTTGAACGACGTGGTCCAGAGGGCGCTCAGGTCAGCGGGTGTTCCGTCCGTGCTTGAGCCTCCGGGTCTTAGTCGCACGGACGGCAAGCGGCCTGATGGCCTTACGTTGTTGCCGTGGGAGAGAGGGCGGTGCTTGGTCTGGGACGCTACGTGCGTTAGCACCTTCGCCGCCTCTCATATCAGTCGCACAGTACGTGCGGGCGGAGCGGCAGCCGAGTATCAGGCGGCGGTGAAGCGCCAAAAGTATGCTCCTTTGGGCTCGGGGTATGTTTTCGTTCCTTTTGCGGTGGAAACGGCGGGCTGCTGGAGTGCTGACGCTAAACAATTTGTGCGTGACATGGGCCGTCGACTTAGGCAAAAGAGAGAGGACCCCCGCTCCGAATTGTTTCTGGTGCAGAAGCTGTCCATAGCCATCCAGCGGGGTAACGCCGTGAGCGTTATGGGCACTTTTGCACCGGAAGCGATAGCGAGGGGGTTTGACTAGACTTAAGTATGTTTGTATACTTCAATCCTTATTTAAATAAATTATCTAAAATAAATATTAAATAAAATTATAATGCCCAGGGAACGACAAAATCCGACTATCGACTATGATTTATATCGAAATTCTCCATCACTACGACTGCTAATCTTCGTTCGATGCCGAGACGGACGCGCGCCTGATCAGACCGATTGGCAACCGCAACTAACGCAATCATCAACCCAAACTCAACCTTATTCTCTAACTGACTAAATCCATTTCTCTCTAACAACTTCCCTTATATCTATTAAGACATTTACCATCTTAGTTTAAACGTTAGCCGCTACTTAATAAGGTTACTTTTCGTTTATTTTGAGTAACAAGGTCAGAGTCTGATTCGAGGATTAAAGATACAAATTTCCTTGTACAAAAACCATTATTAATTGATCTCTTTTCCTTACAAAGAGAAAAGGAAACGGGGTCGGATAAGGATCATAATTAAATGGATAATGTAGGCTGATAATGGATTTTTGGCTATAAAGGCGTCATTTGTAGGTATACCTAATTATGTCTGGTTTTTATTGAAAGAAATAGTTTTGGGAAATTATCTAATTGTGATATATATTCATATTCATATTCATTTATTCGTAATTAAAGAATAATAAGAATGCCTGAGACTTGGGGCCTATTTAATAAACGCGACAATTCGACTTATTTGTCACTTTATGACAAATTAGTTGAAATGTCGCGACAAGTGGCGTTTAATAAAGATGACAATTAAGTCCAAATGCGACAGGTAAATACTGACAAAATTGTCGGGCTAAAAAACTGTTTAATAAAAACGACAATTGTCAGGTTTTACCTGTCAAGTATCTAAGAAAATATCCTATGACATATTTGTAATGACAATGACAAATTTTTCACTTATTCCGACATATTTGTCATAACACAACATCGAGGCATGCATATGAGACAACATGAGGGTAATATCAAAAAAAGTTCCTACCACAATTAAACTTTTTTTTTATTTCAACTTGTTTGCTATTTGAAATGGACGTCAAGTTAACAATTTTAGGGCTCATCTATGAAAACAGAGAGGTTTCATTTGGAAGATTTAGTGAAACTTTATCAATCAATAAATCAATCAAATAATTTATTCGTAAAACATAGGTATACAGGGGTGTTATGAACATTTTACAGTCTCACTATGTCTTCGCCATAAGGCATACAAATAGTCATGTCAAAAAATGGCAAAGGCTTCTTTTAAAATCGTTTAAATTGTCTTTATCTAAGATCGATCTAGGTAGCTTATTATAAACTCTAGGCGCCATACCAAATACACTTTTCGACAGTAGGGCAGTTTTAAAAGATCTGTTGTTTATTTTTCCCCGCTGACGTACGCTATTATAACTAGAGAATTGGTTAAGATTAAGTTTAACATATACGGCCACTTCATAAATGTATAGGCACGGCAATGTCAATATTTTAAACTTTTGGAATAGTGGTTTACATGAGTCTGAAACTTGGACGCCACATGCGGCCCTTAAACATTTTTTTTGTCCTCTAAACACTATTTCTCTTTCCGATGAGTTCCGTTTCGTCAATGTTTTCATTTAAATATGTCACCGTTAAATGCGGATATTTGTTAGTTCTCTGTTTAAAATTCATGACCTTTGTCTTAGATGTGTTAATTTTCAAATTATTTTTCATCAACCATTCAATTACTAATTCGAGTGATCTATTTATATTTGATTGATATATGTCCGAGTTTTCTCCCGTAACGATTACTGTGCTGTCATCAGCAAAAAGTACCATAGGATAGTCAACAGCTTGTGGGAGGTCATTTATATATAAGAAACAGTAATGAACCAAAACGCTCCCTTGTGGAACTCCATGCGTTAGTTCTCTAGCATCTGAAGAATACGTAATTTCTGTCTTGGATTTTAGGCAGATTCTATTTATTTCAGTAATTTGTTTTCTATTGCTTAAATAAGATGTGATCAAATCGTGCACATGAAGTTAAAATTAATAAATGGAAAAGCATCACAGAACAATTGAAGGGATTGGGAGTATTTCAGCTATTCTGGGAATGTTATATGCCATGAACCTTCTATGAATATCATTGCAATTATCGGGTCAGCGGGTATCTTCGCCAAATAATTCGCTAGTTATTAATTCACAAACACGTTTTATACACAGGTACCGTCCCTTTACTAAGTCCGTGTACATCTGCAATGACATGATACTGTGATCCACATCCCACCCAATGTACACACAAAATTTGTTGAAATATTGTAAGTGCCATATTCCTCCTTGTTGCGTGTTGAAGTTGCTGTCCAATTTTATTTATTAAGTATTCAACGGTAGTTTTAGATACTCGAAACCGTTTCATGAGTATTCCATCAATTACATTGAAAGTAAAATTTATTCTTGGTTTAAATATGCGACGTCGTCGTCGTACAATTTGCGCCAAATATTCATCTTCACTACTACAGTTATCGGTCGACGACGTTAACACCATTTTTTTAAACTAATCTTACTAATTTAACTGCCGAATAGCGTTGACATCGGATGAAGAGCCTGTCGAAAATCTCTGATAAATTGACAAATATGTCTACCAGTCATGACAATTTAGTGTTTAATAAAACAAATTTTACAAGTTTTTCCGGACAAATTGTCACCTGTCGCCTGTCAAGGGAAATTATTTATTAAACATGAATATGTCAAATTGTCACGACAAGTCGACATATTAGTAGTTTTTCCACCGTGACATATTTGTCATTGATAATTTTTATTAAACGAAATATTGTCAAATTGTCGGATTGTCACCTGTCGCCTGTCACCTGTCATTGTCGCGTTTATTAAATAGGCCCTTGGTACTACAAAATATCTCACAGATTTCATTACTTTTTAGAGATAAACAAGCAGCTTCATCGAGACTTGGCTAGTTCTTTACAGAATGTTTTTGACGGGATTGGATTTATTATATTTATATGGTATGATAGGTACCTAATATAAAATTATAATAACTATTATATTACATTACATTAAATGGCATTATTAATGTATTTAACATACCAGCAATTTGTCCGCTTAAATGCATAAATTATTCATAACCATACGACATGACAAGTTCATAGCTACGCAATATAAATTGAAGGAAAGATAGAGGGGAAGCGAGCAAGAGGATGACCTAGAATAAACTCAATAAAGCAGCTCTAAAAGGGAGTTGATGTTAGGTGGTATCGAGATAGGAGTAAATGGAGGGCCTACTTTGAGCTACCTACAAGAGCTTGGCTCTTAAATAAGCAGAAGAGAAAATTTTCATCAGTAAGTTTAGCAGGGATCCCGTAGATAATATATTACAAAGACACACACGTGTGAGACTTAACGCTGAAACCGCGTCAATGCCTATTCAGCAGCCCTTTGACTTAGCACCGTTAAATAGTCATGAGTTGCCCCAGGGCTCTACAGCCTCATTAATCATTGATTAATCTAAGCCCATGTTTGTTGCGCGAGATAATGTCGTTTAAAATGAAAGTTCAGCGTTTCATGTCGCTGAAAACGGTTTTGACTGCTAGTCAAATAAGCAATTTTTTATGAAATGTCAAAAACGCTCTCTACAAACTGGCAAGAAAATGGTCTTTTGATCCTATAAGTTGAACCAATCTCTTCGCTGACAGACACTACAAAAAAACGAAATGTGAAATGATGAAATGTATGTGTGAAATTAATTTATGCACATATGCACCACAAAAAACATTACTTGTTAACAAGTGAATTAAAAAGATATTTCAAAATAGCCAACTCCTTTTTTAAAATTTTATAGCCTATGGCTTATGTTACTCCCACGATTAAGAGGAATCTAGCGACACCTCATCCACCTCGAAATCCGTCAAACGGTTTAGGCTGCAGGGCGCGCCAAAGAATATGCAACATACATACATACATACATACATGCGCTCGAAAAACATAACCCTCCTCTCCTTCGGGCAGTCGGGTAAAAAGAGGCCAAGTCACGAAACCCTTCCACCGTAAAAAGTTGTGTGATATTTCGTCGTACCAAGTCACAGCATTCTTACTATTCTTTATTTGATAGTCAGTGAGGTCGGTCAGTGAGTGAGTCAGTCAGTCAGTCACAAAGTTGAAAAACTTTTTGTGCTCGACTTGGCGGGGGAACTGCCGTGCCAATTTATGATAGCCAAGTGTTGAATACCAGTTTTGGAACACCAAAACAAATTAAGCGGTTCTTTTAGCAGTCATGCAAGCCTAACCTCATATTTAACAGATAACTAGTTTTATGGAACCATGTAATGCTTGAAGAAATATTGCTACCTAGTAGTATTGGTCTAGTGTTTCAGGTCCCTTCGAAATAATAATAATAACTAATAAATATAAGGGGACAATCTTACCCAAAAAGACCTAGTTCTATAGTAAGCTCAGCAGTAAGTCTTATGTAATGGGTACCTACTAGACGACGATATTACTAAATCTAAATCTAAATCTATTATAATAGAGATATAAATACATAGATAACTTCCATGACTCATAAACAAATATTCATGCTCATCACACAAATATTTGCCCTTACCGGGATTCGAACCCAGGACCTTCAGCTTCGTAGGCAGCGGCACTGCCTACCCACTCGGCTAATCGGTCGTAAAACGTATAAGACGGTTTTTTTTTTCTAGCCTATAGTGTGTCCCACTGCTGGGCAAAGGCCTCCCCTCTCGATTTCCAATCGTCCCGATTCCGAGCAATCTCCTGCCAATCGTTGCGAAATACGTCGAGGTCATCCCGCCATCTCCGTCTCGGCCTGCCACGCCGCCGCCTTCCATCGTGCGGCACCCACTGCGTGGCTAGTTTAGCCCACCTCTGCGGATGCATGCGGCAGACGCCCATTCCCATTTCAGCTATAACGTCCATAAGACGGATAGTTCAGGTATTTTCATTGTATCATTTCTGCGGATCATTTTATCCCCAAAATCATCCCCTAAGGGGCTGAACTAGAGGGTGAAAGTTTGTTTGGAGCTACGATAAAAGCGAGTTCCACGCGGGCAGAAGCTAGTATACAATAACATAATAGAATAAATAAATCTTTGCGCGGAAAGTCATATTTAATGTGTCATAATGCGGCGGAGTTCTAGCTAAATGTGCCAGCGCTAGCAAATCACACCGCATCGCTCGGGGCCAGTGATAATTTTCAACTAACCAACTCACTAATACGGTCGGCGAAGCTTAATTCGTAGCCAAGGTGAGGACACACTGCGATACTGATTTTAGAAATAATCATTACTTATTATTTTTTATTTATTATGAAAAGGCATACCCTCTGGACATTGCACGTTATGTATGAATAACAATAATTAAATACAAGATGATAACTATAACATTAACTAAATTAAATTAAAGCTAAGTTAAATCTGAAAAAGGCCCTCGAGGCATTGTACCGAGGATACTGGCGGCATTTCCTCGCTGAATGTCAATGCTGATGCGTTGCGCGAGAAAGCCGCCAGCTCTTCGGTCACCGGTTACGTCAACCAGACGTTTCGCGATTTCCGCAAATAGCTTTTGCGCACTGGGACCCCATGGACCGAGGGTCTCGACGCCAAAAGGTACAAAGTTGTACTCTCTGCCGAGGCCTCTATATTTAATGCGTTTCAGATTTTCGGCATTTTCCGCCGCTGCACCCGCTTTAGTAGTAGTCCGTTGGAGGTGGGACGGTGCCAGAGTCCAACATCGATCAGAGAACAACATCCATAAATCCGTGTTGTTGCTCATTTATTACATTAATATTTTCCAAAAAATGTGTTAACCTATTATACATTGCTTTTTCAAAAATTTTGGAAAATATGGATATAAGTGTTTCAGGTCTATAGTTACCCATGTCAGACTTAGCCCCTTTTTTGTAAAGGGATTTAACTACGGACTTCTTTAGTATTTCCGGAAAGCTGCCCTGCGCCAACGACAAATTTAGTATATGCACCAGTGGCATGTATAATTACATAAGCATTTTTTTAAATAACATCTGTCTTCAGATCGTCATGACCAACTGCTTTCGAGTTTTTAAGGCTACTAATTATACTAATCAATTCGCTCGCACTTAAAGGCTTTAGAAAAATTGAGGATTCATGATTGGCAATATTGATGTCATAATTAATGTCGAATGTCATATTATCAATTACATATTTAATGAAAAAATTATTGAAACAATCGGCAATTTTTTGTGGGTCATCGATACATTCATTATCTATAATAAGCTTTTCCACAGATCTGCTGCTGCAGTCTGATGTGGTATACTTTTTAATTATATTCCAGGCTGCTTTACACTTATTGCTTTGCTTATCTATGTATTTTATGTTTTCCGTCCCGAACTCCACGGAACCAGAGACACTCCATCGGGTCTTTGCCATAATCTGACAATGCCAGGCGGCTCAAGAAGAGCAGGCACATTGATGGTGGCAAGACACCGGAAGATTATGTCATTAAGAGTCGCATGTCTTGCAAAGCGGCCTGCACTTTTTTGACAACATAGTCCGTGGTGACCCAGTCGGTCCACGTTTTGTGGCACACAAGGGCATATGTGTGGAGTGCATACTGTGACCCCAAGCCGTAGACCAGTCGCCAGACGAAGGGAGGACGGATCCAGAAAGGTACCGGTATTTGGTGAAGGATGGGCATGCAGCCATTGATTTAGATTTAGATTTAGATTACTTTATTTCATAAAATAAATTTACATTATAAGTTAACCTCAAGCTAATTTACACGAATTTATTCAATGATCGTCAAATGATGAATATTAATCGATTGAAATGTCACAGGTACAATACAACATTATTATCGACATAATATTATACAAAATGATAAAGTAAAAGTAAAGAATATAAATATTGATATCTCGTAATGATCGTCAAAATAAAAACTAGAAACATTATCAAATTATAAAACAATTTAAATTAAATGAAACATGTCAAATATATTATATGTCCATATACTCACATACAGAATACAATGGATGTTCCAATAAAAAGATTCGCAGCTGACGTTTGAATGCTTCGTCAGATGGTTCAGTTCATTGACCAGCTTCTCTGGCTCCGACCGCCAAAAGCCTTGCGCGTTCTGGACCTGAACTGCGGCTAAGAATCGATTTGTACGTTAAATCGCAATAAATATCGTCCCAGCTCCTTTGAGATTTAGGGTTCTCTGGAAAATCTTTACCCGGGCAAGCAATTTTAAAAGCATTCTTGGCATCCTCCAAGCCCGCAGTCTCATAGTCTGTGGGCAAAGCCCTTAGGATATTACCTATGAGACGTGACGTACTATGGGTGGACGACAAAAAGGCTGGGGAAGAAACACTTGAGATTTTGCGTATTCCTAAGCCGCCAAACCGAATAGGGAGGGATGCTTGTAACCAAGATGGTTCATTGAGCTGAATATTTAAAATCATTTCTAAACTAATTTTGACTAAATCGTCTATTGGTGAAAGCAAGTTTTGATATTTCCAAAAGGGGCAGCAGCGGAGTACATAGTTGAATGTGGGGACAAAAAGGCAAAACTTTAAAATTACCAGAGCATAATGAGGACTGATTTCGAGTAAACAATTTGCACGACTTTGGAATTTAGAAATTGTGTTAATATGATAATCAGGAAAAGATTCTTCAAAGATGGGAGAATCTAGGAGGCAAAGTGACTTTCTGCCTACAATTTTTATGCTGGGTGTCAGATCATTGAATTTCAATTTTAAATCATCCAAACCGTAAGAAGTTTTTTGAGTAAAGAGTTCTAAAATTGCACTGGCTTAAATTTAATTCTAAACCAATATTTTCGAAATTTGTCTTAATATATGATAAGTCTGATAATACAGTGTCCACATCGCCTCCCATAGTTCCATCATCCAAATACCAAACGTTAAATTTTGATTTTAAATTTTGAATAATGGGATTTATAGCCAAGCTAAAAATTGCTGGCCCGAGGGGATCGCCCTGCTGACAGCCGACCTCTGAAGATAGTTCATGGGAACGGTAAATTAATTTTGAAGGGTCTGCATAGCAAAGGAGAAGGTATTGATATAGTTCCGGAATTTTGTTTTTAACTTCTGTCAGCATGGTATTCCTGTTTACTGAATTGAAGGCATTTTTAACGTCAATTTTGACTACAATTTCGCAATCATCATACGAAAGGTAGGTTCTTAGGGCATGGACGGCTGCCTCACACCCACCCTTCGTGCCAAAACCTAATTATTACTTAAGATAGTTTTTAATAACAAAATATTTGGCTTGACCCAGCTGAGGCAATGACTGTATTCAAGTGCGCCTTATCTTACGGCATACGAGTCCAATGTGCCCCTGCCTTTCTTCTGTAAGCGACATTGTAGCAGCCGTCACAGTAATGTATACAGCCGATCGCCGATCACAGGAGTCACGTGGGAATGGGCTCGCTTGTACAAGTAACAGGACCGGTCACTTTGGCACCCTTTGGGGGAGGCCTATGTCCAGCAGTGGACGTCTATCGCTCATATGATGATGATGATGATGATGTACAGATAACGAAGGGTGTTAATGATTAGTTCTTTAGTACGACGGTTAGGATTAGTGATGTTGCTGAAACAGACAAAAATCTGTTTAATTCAATTATTTCAATATTTTTTTGCTCGTTACTTCGTCAGCGTATATCTCTCGCAGTAAGAGATTAATACTTACGACTATTATTTTCATAGCAAATACACAAGTTGAATTCCCATAGGTACTGCAGTATCAATGAGCGCATAAGTAGTTTTTGTCTCATACAGGGTCGAAAGAGATTCTTCTGAAAGTAAAATGAATATGAAATGTCCTAAAGTTGGGGGTCAAAGTTGTCTTTACTGCTCACTTAGAAAAAAAAGTTAACTACTACAAAAACTTAGTCAAAGTGCGGAGCAATTTGTTGGCGAATTGGTTAAATTACAGCCATTATTTGCTTTGTCTGAAGTAATTAACATACTATTACGCTAAAACCAGGGATAAACACTTTAATTGTATAACTTAATAACTGAATAATATTACAAAACTAAACACATTATTTAAAAGTAGTTTATAATGGTTCGCAATCAACAATGACTTTATTGTTAAATAGAAATGCCCATATACGAGTCCAATGTGCCCCCGCCTTTCGGCTGTAGGCGACATTTTAGCAGCCGTCGCAGTAGGTAATACAGCCGATGCGATTAAGCCATCCAATCACACGAGTCACGTGGGAATGGGCTAGCTTGTGCCGGGTAACGAATGGTGTTAATGATTAGTTCTTTAGTAAGACGATTAGGATTAGTGATGTCAAAGACTGGTAAAGCCAAGAGTAAAAATACGGGCATACAATACTCATACAATTATGTCCCATCACTCTTACGGCGGTACATATTTTGCACTTGAATTGTACATTATTAAGAGTCCGCAGTAAGCTCGGCCGAATTTCACATTTCCATACAAACGTAGTTACGCTCTCATTTAACAAAAACTACGTGTTAGACTGTGACGAAACATTGATAAGACATAGATATACCTCATGACATTGTACAATCCAACATGTAGTTTTAAAATGAGAGCGTAACTACGTTGGGTGCGTCCCACGAGATATAACAACAGTATATATAATTTCATATTAATAACGTTCACAAGATATAATGAACGTTAGCTATAACAACAATACCAATACTTTTATAAGGAATAACGGTCAATAGCCATAATAATCATATTATATAACGTTTTTTTCTATAACACCCAAATTGAATAATTTCATTTCGTATAACGATCATAACATATAATATATTTTCGTATAACATACATAACGTATAACGATCATAACGCATAGTATATTTTCGTATGAGGATTACAATACAGAAAATTAGGTTAGGACTGTAAGTAAAAGGTGGGCTCGGGGGGCGAAGCCCCCCACAGTAAAAAACAACAAATACTCTTACCAATGGTATTACTTGTAGGTTAGGTTAGGGTTGCCTTGTGTCTCTTAGAGCAGAAATAGACACCCCGCAAAGCGGGGTGGCGTCGACACGCTGGTGTTTAGGTAAGGTTAGGTTAAAATAATTGGCGTGTTTGATATAAAAATAAGTTTAATTTCAATCTTAAAAACGTTTAATGTTTTTTAATTCAAATTCATATAAATTCATTCATACGGCATTGCTATTAAAATAACTGAAGACGATTATAATATACGAGCAATATACTTTTTGATGTTAGATAAATTGAATAATATATGTTATAAACCTTAGGTGTTATGAATATTATACGCTTTAATCGATATATCAATTGATATTATGTCTAAAGTACGTTATACTTTACGAAATTATATATTTTGTCATTATACCTTTCGTTCGTTATGTGCAATGAACGTTATACTAAACAAACTTATACACAGTGAGCGTATATATTATGACCGTTAATATGATTAGTTGTTATACCTCGTATTACTTACCCAACTACGTTTGTATGGAGAATCGAGCTTACTGCGGACTCTTTTTAAGTGCCTACGTCAAGTCTTGGGATTACTTGTCAAATGCGGACCCCAGGCTCGTTTGAGCACTACCGGGAAGAAACGCTGGGAGGATGATGATGATGATGAATGTACATTAAAAAGCCTGGTAATGCCTGGCAGGAGCATTTTGAAAAGAAGGAGCCTTCATACATTTGAAAAGTAGCTACAGCTACTGTATGAAAACATAGCATAGCAAGCATAGCACATCTCTGGTGGAAAGACACCCTTAAGCTAGTTTCACCATAGAGAGGTCTCTGTACCTACCTACCATGCGTTTCATATAGCAATTAGACCTCTGCTTTAAACGCAATAGCGCTGTGGCGACAGCGGTTTGAAACCTCTATAGATTTTAGCCGCTGATCGCACTGGCCAGATGGGGATGACAGTTGGTGTTAACCAGGTATTTTGCCGGAATGTTTCGCCGGTTTTCGTCTAAACCAAACAGTTGTTTAAACGTGACCAGGTAACAGACAGGCATACAGACGGTCGAGTCGGTGTTTTTACTGGCATTTACATTAAGTAGTTGCACATGCATCAAATTGGTGGTGGGATGTACCTACATATTTTATCATCATAATACTATGGTACATACCTAATTCTGAAATTGTTTGAAAAACATTTGTACCTACATAGGTACTCCAAACTGGTCGACTATCATACCATATATTGCCGATGTTCAGATAATCCTTTTAACTAATACTTCTCAATATCCATCTTAACTTTCCAACCATTACAACAGAAACTTCTAACTAAGCAAGCTCAGAGGAAGCGGAAGGGGCAATTGGTGACTTGGCATGAACTTGGACTTGCTCTAATCAGAAGGCTGTGTTACTGTTAACTGTCTTTCCGCTGTTCCTGCCTAGTTTACAAAACATTTCTTAACTGTGAGTTAGTTGCTAGTATACTTTGACATGGATTTGTAAGAATTATACGTGCCTAATCAGAGTGTACGAGGAAAAAGTTGATGGTACAGTTGGAAGGGGAAGCCCTCGTCGAACTTTTTCCCACGAATCGGAGAAATCCTCAAGAAAGGTCAGGTCAATAGTACCCTAAACCGACGAGCATGTATGCAGAATGTAATGAAAGTGAATGAAGCAAGAAAGGTTTGTCAGATTGCAAGTGGAAATCCATGATGTCCGCCTACCCCTCCGGGAAACAGGCGTGATTAAATCTATGTAAATCAGAGATAAAGGTCGCGGGAGTCCGCTGGATGCGGGTGGCGCAGGACCGGTTATTGTGGCACTCTTTGGGGGAGGCCTATGTCCAGCAGTGGACGTCTTTCAGCTGATATGATGATACGGATGATGGATGGATAATGATTGGAAGTTCCATGAAAACGGTATTTTGCAGCACGATGATTCTGGAAGCATCATACCAAATTACAGACGCACGACAAATATTATTGTGTCATTCGAGTTAAGAATAGACATTTATAATAATACGTCGCACCTTTAGAACGTAACGGACCTGATCCAAAAATACATTTTTTGGGGAAAACGCAAGTAAAGATTCTAAGTCGCAATAGGTCGTTTACAGTCGATCTATGTTTACATATAACTCAATTTGTTTTTTTTTAGTTAGGTAAGTTCCGTTCTAAGGTGCGACGTATTGCTCATATTGCCCCGTGCCTGGGGCACGATGGGCATATCTGGGGCATTATGAGGTGGGGCACTATGGGCATATCTAACGGAAAAAAAACTAGAACTAGTTCTTATTCTTGTTCACTTAATTTTCCTTTTATTTTTCCTTTTATTAATTTTTGTTTGTTACTTTCCGTGTCCTCACCAAATGGACCCTGCGGAAGACCAGCGCTGGCTGCAAAGCTAGTACATGCTGAGCTGGGTCCATTTCGTGGCAAAAATGTGTTTTATTTTTTATTATTATTTCTTTTAATCGATGTTGTGTTTGTCACGAATAAATGTTTTGATTTGATTTGATTTGAATATAATATATGTTTGAAAAAATACAAAGGTATCTCTATCCTCCAGCCGCCCAGCACGTAAAAACGAACAGTGAAATTTGAGTTTCTTTTAAATGGAATGTATTTGAATTTTCAACAACTGACACGGCCTTTTAAAAGGCCTCTGGGCGGCTAGAGGCTATAAATTGGCTCTTCGTAAACTCCTGTATTTTTTTTTGAAACAAGAAAGAAAGCTTCAAGCAAAGTTCAGCGTCGCAGCGTCGAACGTTCTATGTACTTCATACGTTTGAGTCGCTTATTTGCACCTAAGTTTACCACCTGAGACATCCTAGATGGCTAACTCCATTTTTTGGATGTCCCAATCGCCATGCATGGCTAAGTTTTTGCCAGTGGACGTAATTATACGTCCACTGGCAAAAACTAGCGGCTCCGCCAATTTGGGACAAGCGCGGCGACAAGCGGCACGGGTCCCTCGTTACGACCAGGGCGGTAGGCTCCTCCCCTCCCTCCGACTTCTGCGGAGGGCGACGGGAGGAGAGATCCCCACATAACCCCCCACTATATGGCCTTCCCCGGGCCCTTGGACTCGTTTCGTTGAGTCCGAGGGGGATAAACACATTTCCCCAGCGTCAAAAAAAAAGGTTTGTTGTATAACAATCGTGAAAAGTTAACTTTTTCTGAAAAAAAACTTTTCGTTGAATGGTGAAAGGTGAATCATTCATTCGATGAAACGTTTGTCGGTGAAAGAAGGGTAAACCGTTCCATTCCATGGTAGGGCATCTCCTTAGAATGACAGGAGTCAAATTTATAGATTTTTTTCTATTAAACTCTGTCACTGTTGTCTTGTGGCTTACAACACCTTGCTACCCCAAGTTCACCATTTCAAGTATCTTGGCTCGGTAATAACAGACGATGGCACAATAGAGGCGGACGTCACAAACAGGGTTAACGAAGGATGGGGCAAATGGCGCCAACTTACAGGAGTTATATGCGATGCAAAGATGCCTGTAAGAACTAAAGGCAAAGTGTATAGAACAGCAATTAGACCGGCAATGCTCTACGGCAGTGAAACATGGGCCGCAAAGAATATACACATACAGAAACTCCACGTCGTCGAAATGCGGATGTTGCGCTGGGCAGGAGGTGTCACGCTGAAGGATCAAGTCCGAAATGAATTTGTTCGCGGTAGTCTGAAAGTGGCCCCAATAGCAGATAAACTGCAGGAGAATAGGTTAAGGTGGTACGGCCATGTAATGAGAAGACCGGAAGATTATGTTGTGAAAAAGTGCCTTTCCGTCGCAACAGGCAAACGGGGAAGAGGTAGACCCATAGCTACATGGCTAACGACTGTCCAGAAGGACATGAAATGCATGGATCTCCAGGAAAATGACGTTCACAACCGCAGCAAATGGCGCGTCATGGTTAAGAAAGCCGACCCCGTCTAACCGGGAAGTGGCGAGGCAAAAGAAGAAGAAAGACTGTTGTCTTGTGGCTTACCGGAGTAGAATTCATTTATTCATTCATAGATTCACGCTTTTATTTCTTAAAGGGTTAGGCAGAGCACATGAAACGTATGTTCCAGTGCCACTTTTAGCATAAATGAAGGTATAATAAGATCGACAAAATGTGATATCGCAGTGATAGGCTGCCAACATCGCCCACAACACACTTCAACCAAGGGAGCAGCCTTGTCGACTTTTACGACACCCACGGGAAGAAAGGGGTTGATGAAATTCTAAGGCCCTTTACACACTGCGACTTTTAGCAG
Source organism: Epinotia demarniana (assembly GCA_945867215.1). Lineage (NCBI taxonomy): Eukaryota > Metazoa > Arthropoda > Insecta > Lepidoptera > Tortricidae > Epinotia > Epinotia demarniana. The sequence goes on along the minus strand of OX244278.1, from coordinate 3,915,826 downwards.
CGATGCAGTCGCGCGTTTTTGAAACAAGCGACTGCATCGCGACACCAGCAATATAAAGTTGGGCCATTTGCGACTGCATCGCGACAGCATCGCGACTGCAAACTGCATCGCTGCTAAAAGTCGCAGTGTGTAAAGGGCCTAACCCGCACCACACGGGGGACTTTTTCTTGTTGGGGGTAGAATAACATCAACTAAAGGTTCATTGACCCAATTGATAGGTGCAAGACGGTCCGCGACCTGTGTCGCGGCGAGATATACTATATCCAGCTCCCTCTAATTAGAAGCTTAGAAAGAAACGGATAGTCGTGCTTAGGTGGATTATGTCTGGTTATATTCAATCTAACTGGATACTTGTCTTGTCATTCTCGAAGCAAACTAGTACTGCATCTTGTAACCTAAGTTAACAACTCCGATCATAATAACCAGTTTGCGCATACGCACGTAACTGAGACACCGATAAGTGTCTCTGTCTAGCACGCCACTAATGACAATTTAAATACGTCTGTCTCGTTCTACAGGCTATCGTAAACTTGACCTTTATATTTTTTCTTGTGTCATTCTTGAAGTGGTGAGCGTGGGAGATGCGCGTATAAAATTGTTTTTGTATTAATAATATTTTAAGTGAGTTATTAGTGAAAATATTTGAAAATGGTAAGAAATGTGTTCCGTTTTTTAGTGATGTGCTTAAAGTGATGGTTAACTTTAAAGGAAATCTTTATGATGTTTTAATTAGTGTTGTGCGAAGATGTTTACCGGTTATGGAGGTAGTTTTTTTAATTATTTACGACGTAACGGATGTTCTAGACGGACCGACTGGTTTGTAATGGTTTTTATTAAGTATCCAAATAATTTTAGGTTCACGGTAAGACAACAAACGATTGACATAAACCCCTATGTTAAAATTTTATTCTTATTGGTTCAGATCTTGTTTCAAAACGATTAGCTTAGTGAGTGACGCTGCCCACGAAGCTGACGGTCCTTGGTTCGAACCCCGGCAAGGGCAAATATTTATGTGTGGATATTTGTTTTTTGTTTTGAGAGAATGATTTCTATGTATCTAAGTATGTATATCTATTAAAGATATCGTCAAATAATAGATTGAATGCAAGTGGAGTGGAGTGGACGTGGTGCAAGCAACATCTCCTGCCAGCATCTCCTGATGATGCCTCGTAGAGAGGCAAAACTCGTGTCGAGGTTTTTCATTATTAGCAATGGTTTGCTGTACCTAATTATTTGCCCTCCCTGGTGGGCGCAGACATACGCAAATAGTTGCATCTCATCTTCGCTGATATACCAGCATGATTTTTAACGGAATAACAAAGGATTATTGCTCTCGTAGAATATATCGTCTTGCACCCATATCACAAGACTTTTTGAACTTATTATGGGGCTAGCTCTATTTCTGTAAAATTGTCCCGTAATATTTATTTATTTTCATGTTATTAAACAAGACATACCTTTAGACTTGGGTGCGTCACTGAAACTTGACCTCAAAATACGAGTACTTTAGTAGTTAGTCGAATACCTAAAAACCCAGCCCCTGTATACCAAAGACAAGTACAGGTAATACAGTCATCATCATTAATATTTGCCATAACAAAGTGGTCAAAAATATCTGACGCGTCCCAGGCGGCCCAAGCCTCCTAAGGCCCATGCACCTGCCGATAGGATATAATATTCTCTTAAAGTAATTTGAACCATTTTAAATTGGAATAGCGCGCGCCAACTAGATGGTTGCTTCGGCCGAATTTGTAAGAGACTGATTTGATTTGAAGTGATTTGAAGTGGCCGACGCAACCATTTAGTTGGCGCGCGCGTGTCGATGTAACTAAGAAAGACAGGCAACTAAGGCAACTGCGCGTGGCCCGACACGCACTTGGCCGATTTTTACTGTATGTCTTGGGACGTTTAAAATATGATAGTTACTGTACCTACTTATACAATTATTTGCAAACGAATAAGTAATGACAATTAGTAGTTAATCAGATAAAATATTTATAAAACAATGAAACAATCTCTTTAAACTCGAATTACCAACTCCGAACTACGTTTACAATGGGTGACCACAAATATTTAATATAACAAAGGGGCTATTCTCAGTATTCTCGATTCACTCAACCTATAACGCCGCGGGCAATTTTCAATAATAAATAAGTACGAGTAAGTACCTATTTTCCGACAATCTTACACAAATCAACCTAAGTAGTCCCAAACTAAGCTGTAGTATGGGTACTAGACGACGATATATACCTTCATACTTATATTATAGATAAATAAATACTTAAAATACTTAAATACCTACATAGAAAACATCCATGACCCAGGATTATTTAATAAAAAAAAAAAAAAATTTGAACTGTTTTTTTTTTTTTGGGGTCACTACTGACTACGCTCTTGCTCTTGAGAAGATGTCCCATGCCACTCTCACGTTTAAGAGGAATCCAACGACCCTTTATATGTCAAAAGCCATGAAGCCGTTTGGACCGTAGCCCGTTAAACATAATTATTCTTATCTACATAGACACATAAAATACATACGTATGTACATACGCCCGAAAAACATAACCCTATTATCAAGCAGTGCGAGTAACTGTACCTTTGCCAATACAGTTAACTGACCATCCGTGCACTTTATGATCATTGTGATAAGGTTCAATATAAATACAGGAGGGTTAACTAGCACAATCAATGTGTGAACAGGCCCTTAGATATTGATCTGAATAGCTGAGTAGTTAACGTATACATTTATAATTAGGAAGGCAAGCAAGAGATAACACTGTCCATTGTTGACAAAAAAATGTTTATGCAGATAAGTCATAAGTAGACGGTTACATCCCGGTTATCAATAGAATTGACAACATTTCAAATTTTCATGTCGGCCATTTTATGATTTAGATCGCTAGAAAATGTTTTTTTAAGCGACACGTGTTTTTTTATTTCTCCCTTAATTGTAATTTTCATTCAAAACTATCAAATTGAAAAGTAGCGAATTCCAGAAGGTTGTAAGTAAATTATGACGTCAATACTACGACTCTGTATGGCAGTTTAGACACCTTTCATGTGGCAGCCATAATACTGACGTCACACGGTGAAAACCACTTTTATACGTTTTCGCGATTTTCTTAAAAGCGAGCAGGAAAAAAACACTGAAAACTACTTTATTACGTTCAGATAACATAATTACCGAAATGCTTTTCGATTTAGGCGTCATTACATATTTTGAAATATTGTCAATTCATTTATCGAACCAGTTTCTGTCAAAAACTTCATTTTTGGTACATGCTTTTATTGCTGACTGTATACCATTATCAACTACTCATTGAGACTATTCAAACGAGCCCAAATTCAACGCCGGGGTTACGTCGGTTAAGTACTGAATTCCCATGGCCACCTTCTGTCTTCATCATCAAATCAGCTTGATGCACCATTATATTGAATTGTCATCCAAACTTATACCCAAAATTTCATCTCAATCGGTCACCGGGAAGTGGGTCAAATTTAACTTGCAAGATTTGATGTCAAACAGGTGAAACCACAGAACACATTCTGTGGGTGAAACTAAATAAAAGCTATTGTTACCTATACCTACTACCTACTCTACAGTTGTATATTGTGTCCAAATAATATTGATTTCACAGCTAAAAAATGTAGTTTCTTATCATGTTGTATGTTTAAATAGTTAAAGATGCTTCATTGAGCTTAGAAAGTTAACTATTAGTGTCTTCACTAAATCATCAAAATATAATCTTTCGGTCAGTCTATCTTAGAAACACACATTTTTTACGAAAAAAGAACGTTATCCTAAAGGAAAAATTATTATACAATATTATATGCTATCTGCATGCCTGACAAGAGACATTAACATTATTTTGAAATTACAAATATTGGAGAAGCTAAAAATATAAAGGATCCTAACAAAAGATCTGTGCAATATATGTTTTGAGTTTGAGTTTGAAAAACATGAAAAAATTTTCTGCTCCAGAAAATTAAGTTATTAAGGAAAAAGTCGGCAGGAATAAAGGAGGACCTTCGCATATTTTTGTTATTGCCCATAATATCTTAGATATTTTATATCATGACCCCAATACCATGACACCCATAGTGGTAAAACACCTCGGCGTCATAAAATTATATCGAACGGGTAAAAACACATATCGATATTTCACTTCAACCTTTAGTACCTACGTCATACAAATTCCAAGTATCACATATTTCTAAGTATTTATATTATAACAATGATTGTCTTGAAACGCGGACGCTATCCGCCCTTGACATTAAGCAATATTTTAGCTCGCTTAGCGCACAAGGAGGAAAACCCGGTAATTACTCTTCAGGCTGCCCGTGCGATTGTTTGTGCCTCTTAATTGATTACCAGCATAGGCCGAGAGCTATCTAATTATCTGCACCATGTTATGGTTACCATTTCGTGACGTGTTTTATTTGTATTTTTATGCAATGTTTGTCGTTTTGTATGTGTGACGAATAAATGTTTTTCTTTATTTCTTTCTTTTCACTAAAAATCTTACCATCGAAATAATGACAATCGGTTTTTCCTAATTTTACATCAACAAAAACGGCCCGTTTAACCCACTTCACTGATAATGACAATAACTGACAATACATACATTGCTGGCTCGACGAGTAGGTGGTTATGGGACAGCATCGTTACTCATTGACACAGCAATGCACGTTGAAACTACAATTAGCTGTAATTTCTGGGTAAAAAAGTGCTTAGCAATAGCGGCTTTCGGTCATTGTTATTTAATTTAGTCTGAAATTTGATGTAGGCACCCATAGATGGCTTTAATTCTCCAATTATATCCATACCATACCATATGTATATATTATATATACATTTAGTCTCGGCATATTATGTTGAACATCATCATTTCTTTGGAATATGTAGTTCAGCAGATCGAACAAGTAACACATTGTACCCGCCTCAGGTAGATCTAAATGATCTTCTTATAAAAAAATACAGTTAATTTGTCCTAAAGCGCGTTCGAAACCTGAGGTGATTGCACATCAGAAATAACGTGAATTTCTTATCGTACAACTACGCTCAAGCGGGTCTTAAGTTTTTTGACGCGTAAAATTAAGGAAACTAAGGATACTATATTGATGCTACTGGCGACGTTATCGTTGTAATTTAATGTCAAAGTAAGATGATATAGATCCTCATGTCCTAATTAGAACTACGTAATGTTAAATGGGCACTATAAAAACTGTTATAATGAATGGACAAATGAGGATAATCGATTTCATTTAAAAAGCTGTGCCAAGTAATTTTGAAATTGGTTCAGTAGTGAACATGCGGTCCTAAAATGCTAACCTATTTTACGTTAGACATTTTATATTGCAGTGTAGCGATTGACTCTCAGCCAAAACCATTACTTTCCATCTAATGGACTTAAAACGGAAGTCTTCCAAAGTAGATAGTTCCATAGTTTCCCTATCAATACGCTATCCTGAAATTATCCGGTAGTAAAAGTTAGAGAGCATTTGGGGACCGATTCCGGCATTTTTCGATATGATGGCTAATGTAAAGTTAGGTAATTCAATTCAGTACTTCGCTAAGCCACACATGCACGTGAACATTTCCGAGTTTTCTTTGCTTTTTACCACATGAATTGCTTTCCGTGACCAAATGCGTTGATTATTAGAACCTCTTACTTTAAAAATTAAGGCATACAAGAATTCGGTTTGCAATACAATAATACTTTTACTTATATTATTTTTAAATAATCGCAGGTGCATGTTGATTTTCTGTTCACTAGTTGTCCAACATTTCTGTGTTCTAGTGGGAAAAGTTGAGGAATTAAATGCATGGTCGTTTCTAGTCGACATTGAAAGTTCGTGTTTATAATATTTATCTTTGTTTGTTCTCCACATAAATTAATAAACGTTCCTGTAGCAGGTAGTATTATTTTGATAGTTCAAAGAACACTTGGGAAGTTAAAAGGCATTCATTGAGTGCTGACTTGACCCACAACCCTTTAAGAGTAACCATTCTACTTGCATCTTGAATATTTTGATACCTTAGCTTAAAATTGACAATAGGCATTAGACTATATTAACTTTATTTATTTACGTATCAACTGAATGGACCCGATTCTACGTGCAATGGCTTAACTAGCCTCAAACTAAATTGTCTAATTTTTAGACATAATTTAGGCGGCAGATTAAAAACGATATATTTAAAATAGCATTTAGGCAGCTAAGTAAGGCCTGCCACACACTGGCGCGGCCTGCGGTGGCGGACAATAGTAAATTTGACAGCGGCGGACGAGTTTACTATTGTCCGCCGCGGCCAGGCCGCGCCGCGCCAGTGTGTGGCAGGCCTAAGTTGTATAGACCGCCGAAAATAAGAAACGTCAGATTCAAATTAGCGCTGTCATTTGATTATGACAGCTGCTCATAGAATAGCAAAGTGTTAGCGACACCTAAATAAAATTAGGAAGCTTAGAGGCCACTGTAGAATCTGGTCCAATATGGCCTCATTCCTACGGCTTAAGAATCGCACTCCTGGCCGCGAGCCAGTCCTTGCGCGTCAGATACCCATCCTAATTTATAAGATTGCTCCATCTCCGTCCAAGATTCTCATGAATGACCACAGGAAACTTTTGCGATGCGATTGCTTCTAGTGGCTCATACTTATGCCTATTAACTTGGCTACAAGCCAGCTTGGGGTGTATCTAAATGAGCGTATTGGATTGAAATCTAATTTTGATTTGCTGCACACACTCGCTCCTTGCGTGACCTAAACAGCGAAGGAGTAGTAGCCACTAGCGTTCGAGATTTTGTAGTAGGCTACTGGATCATCAATGTTGACCTAAGGCTACTTCCTGACTGGGCGGGGTGGAATCGATGCGATATTTTGTACTTTACCGACAGCTTATGATATCAAGATAACATTACTTTTCGGTACACTGTCAGTATTTCATTTGCGCAATGCTATTTAATGCGCGGACGCGACGCGGTATGTGTACGTATCATACCGCCCCGCTTCCAGCAGCAATTATAAAAAAGCCAGCAAAAAGCAGTCAATTACAGGCGTGCAGTATAGCATCTGTACTGAGTTAACTGACAGCTTGCTGAGACCAATAATACGGCACCACATAATGTCGTCACGAAAGTTTATTCGACATCTATTATAATATGATGTGAGATGTCTATGGTAATAGCGAAGCAAATATAGATTTGTTTTCAATCCAAAACATGTAGCTGGACAGATCCTACCTCTATAAAGTTCATGAAGTACTCCAGCTGCGGGAATACTAATTTGCAAGGCAACTTTGTACTCAAATTTATGTCCATCACTTAATGTAGTGCTTAGCTGTGTTAATAATTAAGTTTAACGAACAATCTCGCGTCTTCCAGAAAAGTTTACCGTGGTTAGAAGGGTAACTCCGTAACTTTTCAAACGACCGTTAGGAAAACTCAACCGTCATTTTTCCATACAAAAAAATGACATTTAGATTGCCAACGTAACTGCAGTAAAGATTTTCCCGGGTTTGACAGGAAAAACTTTGCTCTTCAGGTCATTGACATAATTTGCCTATCGACATATGCTAGCTTCTCGAGCTTACTTAGTAGTAAAGAAAGAGACGAATGATCTAAGTATGTCCGATATAAATTCGATCATGTTAAGCTGTGTTTTTTTACTAACCTGTAAATATTTTAAAGTTATACTTTGTAAAATTACAGAGGTCAGAAAAATCCATAAGGATTTTAACTATGAATAACTATGGAATATAAATTCCATAGTTTTCATAGCCAAATTTGGCATGCGATGCTTATTTTTGTAGGGGAATAGGGGAAACTGCCAGTAACTGGCCCCCTCTTACTAAAAATAAACTCTGTCCCCCTACAAATATCGACATATGCTAGCTTCTCGAGCTTACTTAGTAGTAAAGAGACGAATGATCTATGTCCGACATATATTCAATCATATTAAGCTATGTTTTTTTTTACTATTAATATTTTTTAAGTTATACTTTGTAAAATTACAGTGGTCAGAAAACTTCTTATATTCCATAGTTATTCATAGCCAAATTTGGCATGCGATCCCTATTTTTGTGGGGGATTAGGGGAAACCGCCAGTAAGTGGCCCCCTCATACTAAAAATGGTGTCTATATCTATTGGTCTAAAAATTTTCGCTTGATATTTTTTTCGGCACATATTTTTTGGTCCAATAATCTTTGGTAGATTGTTTTTTACGTCGATAATTGTTTAGCCGAAATTGTTTTGCATATATTTTTTTGGCCGTAAATTGTTTAGTCTAAAATTTGTATGGAAAAACATTGTTTGGTCGAATGTATTTTAGGCATAAAATTGGTATTCCGAATATTGGTGTCACTAATAATCGCATCTAAACTGTCGCATTTATTAAATTGGGCTACCTATGTTTTACCAAAAAATGTTGGACAAATTATCACTTTCCAAAATGTTTTCCGTAGAATGTCATTTGCCAAGCAATATCTCGCTTACCAACTGGTACTTTGACCAAATTTCATTATCAAATATGTTAGTTGGCATAATATGTTTTAACCAGAAAAAAAAAACGCAAAAGACGTTTTTGCCATTTGTGTAGAGGTCGCAATTCTAACCTAACCGCCAGCGTGTCGACGTCACCCCGCTTCGCGGGGTGCCTATTTCTGCTCTAAGGGACACAAGCTAAACCTAACCTACCAAATAATACAATTGTTACGATTGTTTGTTTTTTTACTGCGGGGGGCCGAATCCCTTTTTTGGCTGCCCTAACCTAATTTAACGCCCTTGCCTACCGACCTATCTTCTTACCAAGTTTTAAAATAGCTTAGGTGCTTTGATTGTAGCCATTGTTTATTTTGTTTTAGGAGGTTTTATGTTAGGCAAAAGAATAATTATACCTAACAATATTATACTTTAAGCCTTTTAGTCATAAAATGTATACTTAACAATTTTAGGTCAAACATGTTTTAGGCCAAAAAATATGTATGCAAAAAATTTTCATGCTAAAGAATCAGTATACCATTAAATGTTATACTAAACATTTTCGGCCAAACAATTTTTGAACATAAAATTATAGACCAAAGCACCCCTAAAAATGAACTCTGTCCCGTTACAAATAGGATTCAATTTAGTATAACGTGGCCAGTTATTGAAGGGTTGCCAGTAATTAACATCTTATAATAATACGAATTATAGATGATTAGAGTTAAGTTTTAGTTTGAGGTGGCCAGTTCATGGCGATTTACCTTATAAGCTGCTTTTATTGGACAAGCTATTAACTAACTAACCTTGATTTGGTTATCCGTTTTAAAATAAAAAAATGTGGGCATAATTGGCCGTCTACTCTCGGCCTATAATATGATACTCCGAAAATGCAGCGTAAACAATTATTTGCGTGCTTTCCTCGCATCAGAGGGTGTAATATAATATCATATTCTTTAGGTAAATACCAAAATTATAAATATAAATAATCTAGACTAATTTTATAGAAAGAACCAGAATGTGAGATAGTAGCTTTGTAAACTGTGTAGGGGATAATCTTAGACAATCTTAGAATTCAAGAGTCTCCTGATATAATAGTCATCTTAAAAATCAACTCTATATTATGATTAATATTTTTTTTTAAGTCGGAGGATAAGTTTCTGTTATATATTATCTACATCCACAAACATTAAGCTAGGTACCAACTTACGCACTCAAAAACTTTACCTCTTCCTAATATTAGAAAGTATGGTTGTCTCTGACGCTTACAGTATTCTTTATGCATGCTTACTTAAAAAGAAACACTTAAAAAATCTTCATCCGAATTCCAAGCTTGTGTAAGTAGTTGTATAGTATTTGCGATAGAGCCGCGATGGTCGGAAGTCCAGCTTAAGTGCCGAAGCCACAGACGTCATTATCATTATGTTAGGTTAAGAAAAAATACCCGTTCCCCAAACATAATAAAAGAACACGTTATAAAACAATTACCTAAGTTAATAATTGATATTAAGGGTTTTCTATATATCCTTACTCTCGCCAGGTAAAATAATCACGAAGTTATGTGTCCAAGGTTCTGTCCCTTTTTCGGAAAACGCAACTTCATATGAAACAATTGACGCTCGCAGTTCGTGACATCACTAGAAGACGGAAACATAAAACAATTACTGATGTTAATAAGTGATAGTAATGGTTTACTATATTAGAGTATCCTTACCCTCGCTAGAGCTGTCGGTGCGATGTGTTGAGATTGAGACATACTGCTTTTAAATCTAGCTGTGAACACGAAGAATCTTCAAATTACTAAAGGGTCGGGAACGTGCTCTTCGGCAATCATATTCGTCCATGGACTAAGGGTGTCTGCTTACTGTCAGGCACACATCGGGCAGGACGTATAACAGTGCCACGTCGTGGTATGAAAAAATGTCGTGCCAGGATTGTTACCTGTTTCATTCTTATTGCCTGTCCGGCAATAAGCATGATTAAGGTCCGGTTAACCAATAGGGGTATCTTGGTATACAGATCCAAATTCTGTTAAGTCGATATTTTTGAAGTGAAAACTTCTTTAGCGGCGCTGTGCACTTTTGTGATGGGGAAAAAATGTTAAACTCGCAACAGGTCACGTGACCGTAAGATGTGACAGATTGAAAATTCGTAAGACGGACACGTGACCTGATCGAAAAACTTAGAATGTCATTGAGTTTTCACTTCTGCCGGCGCTCCCGGAGTCTTCTTTTATATGTAAGTCGGAAGAAAATTTAATACAATGATACCATAGCAAATCCAATAATGGCGACAGAAGGTGCTGTATTTTTGAATTTAAAGGTTGAAGATTATATAACATCGTAGGCAGACCTGCCTACGATATTATATAATCTTCTTTTATGACATAATCAACTGCATTCACAATTTGTTCTAGCTCAGAGCCCTACTACTAGCGACGGTCCTGTCTCTCTCACACCAACAGCAAACCCCCCAGTCGCCATGCCCCAACGTCTTCAGCTACGAGCCGCCTGGCACGGAGCCCGGCCGGTGGTACGGCGTTGTGAACCTGTCCACAGACAGCATATTGCACTCCGTATGGATCAATGTTGTGCTGGATAGCAAGGCGGATATACTTGGAGTAAGTGTAGGTACTATATAGTTTACCACTGACAACTGGTCTTAGAGCATGCTCTAAGCCACTGATAGATGACAAAAAAACGCATAATCTATTTCAGATTGGAAGAGTCCGGTGACAGCTGTCATCTCAGTACATTCTACTTATGTCACGTGTGACGTTTGATCAATTTTAAAGAAAACAGTTCCACGCGGACGGAGTCGCGGGCAGAAGCTAGTTAATAATATGTGTGCTTTTTCTAACCTTTACGTTGGCGGTGTCATCGTCAATACCGATACATACAAAGATTGATCAGTTGACCGAGAATCCACCTCGGTGTATCTGTGGTCCATTGCGTATAACATTTGCCACCGCTAAATTAACTTCCGCGCCACCTGTTTACCAGTTTATTCAATTCAACAAAACAGGAATATAGTATCTTCGAAGATAAGTCAGATAAAGGTTGACGTTAAACCTCCGTGTAAAGGGCCATTATAGTGCAGGACAGGGATGAAGTTATGCGTTGGAATGCGATAGCCGTATGTCTTTCTCCGGTTAACCAGGGGCGGCTCACTCCGTGATTAGGTCTCGCCGCTACAATTACATGCCTACCGACCCCAGGTATGTTAACGCTGCTACGGCACGCACGCGTTCTATCGCAATGCGTTACATGCGATAGAAAGGGATGGCCACGTTTAGCCTCGTTCAGCATAGGGGCAGCAGCAGGGGATTTCTTAACAGATAACCTTCTGTACGTATAGTACTATTATTAATTCTGTGGTTTAACGCATAGTTGCATTCTGTACGATCTATTCCTTTTGGGCATTCGCTGGGACTCCCATCTATCTACGGTATTGTATGATGGTCCATGATAGTCCATTGTGTAGAGGAGTCTTAAGTATTTTTGGAGTTCGAATCTGGCCTGCTGTTGTGGGTTCACCTCCGCAACTAATCATGTGTTTATTGTAGTACCTACGTGGGAGGGAAGCTAGGTCTAATAATAATCACCAACGACGTACACTTGTAATAAACTACATAATTATAGCACAATTAGCATTATCGTGATAGATCACGTAAAGATAATAAATGTAATAAAGAAACACATGTAGCTTCTTTGAAGACATGCGTATTACTTGTTTATAATATAGGTAGGTACATCGACAAGTAGTAATTATAATATACCTCTCCTAATAATCACTAATCAGTAATAATGTTCAATCAAGCCGATAATCAATCTTTCGTAAATTGGCGTAAATTGTCGGTAATAGGAATTTCTCTGTTAGTACCTATTTATTAATTTGGATGTCTCTAACGTAATTGGCAATATCACGCAATTAAATTAGCGAAAATATCCAATCCAAAATTTTCCCTTATTCCAAAAGTACTGTTATATAATTTGACTACGAAACATGATCCATTTTGCAGGTAGGCATATTTTCGGAACCAAATTTATTCAGATGCTTGCTGCTTTTTTCCAGAACTGGGTCGGTGACGTCACGACCACGGACAACACAGACTTCAAAATCGAAAACACGAAGATGAAAATCCACCCAGGGCCGGCTACCGCCGTCCGATTCTTCGTGCAATACAACCCTTTAAACAAAGCCCCTAAATTGCAAGTTATAAGGCTGAACGGCAGGGAAATTTGCAATGTGAATACTCCTCAACCGGCGATAGATAGGCCTGACGAAAGACGGACGACTTCTAGGCCGGGGATAAGGCCAGAGGATATTCCTCAGTCGAAGCCAGTTCAAGGACAGCAGGCTGGCGTGGGCCCGGTGTATTCTTCGACGAAGGCTCCGCCGCAGAATCCGGTTAACCTCAATATGTAAGTACACTTTTTCTTTATACTGACAAACCGTACAGGTGCAATAAAAAATATAGTTGCACGGCGAGCATCCAAAAGTCCTAAGCCTAAATGTCTCTATAATTTTCTGATTTATTTGCAAACTGATTTTGTTAATGAACTAGAGCCGATTGTAAAACGAAAAAAATACTCCACCATCTGTACTATCACTCATACTCGTACTAATACTTTACTATCGCCTACAGACGGTGCATGTCCAAAAGATTTCTACTGAGTGACAGCTCATAGAATATGAAAATTCATAGAAATTCTGTCAAATCTCGCGCCAGCTTTCGTGAATCGACCTGTACTTTGTGTTGGAAAATTGTTGTTATGTTCCCCTTAATACAGTGAGATAAGAGATTGCGATATTATTCCACTTATACGGTGGTTGACCGCAAATTGTATTTTTATTTGCTTTATTGATTGCGACTATGTTACTTAGAATCATGGCAATTTCCACATAAAAGTCGTAAAACAAACTATTCAACTTACCGTTATCATCATTAAGTACACAAAATATAAATCACTGGCACTCGGTGAAATATAAAACAAATTCGAAGTTGTCATGCCACAATATATTAATATTATATTTATATCATCATCATATCAGCCGAATGACGTCCGCCTCTGCACATAGGCTTCCTCCTTATAGTATACGAGGAAATATAATTTTTTTTATTATTTTTGTGTCGAACTTTGCTATTAGAGCTCAGTTAAGAACGACTTTTTGCAACGATACAGTATCGATGCAAGTTAGACAATTAATAAGGCATCAGCATTGCAATTCAGCGAGGAAATGCCGCCAGCATCCTCGGTACAATGCCTCGAGGGCCTTTTTTAGATTTAACTTAGCTTTAATTTAATTTAGTTAATGTTGTAGTTATCTTGTATATTCTTTAGAAAATAAATACTCTAGTTTATTAATAAGGCTAATTGTCGCGAATCGCAAAACAGACGCGTGTTCATGAAACTCACAATACGTTTGTATTGTTGGAAAAAGCCGCTGTGTGTAACCATTTTTTGCAGTATATTGTAACTTTGAATCATATACATATTACTACTGGGTACTGTGGGTAGTACCTACTAGTGTCTGTGTGTGCTAAGAACTCGCGAGCTTGGGTTTTTTTTTAAACTGATTTGAACAAAAAACTTCTATTACATCTCAGAAATATTCACGAGAATCGGTTGACCTGTAAAGGGGAACTGCCGGACATCCGGAAATACGGAATAATTTTGGCCCAAGCTGGAATGGAGATATTCGATCACTTTGCTCGCTCGTTTAATTGTGAGTAGTATTTCGGGTATCTTGTTAATATGACGTTACACCATCGTCGCAAACGTGCCCAGATTTACATCCGTCCGACATTACCCCCGAGTACCCTCAACAAGCCAATGTCGCACATCCTTTTTAATTCTAATAATACACTCGGTAACCCTTCGGAACACAAGGAAAAGATATAACAATTATTTAGTCCTTTCGCACCCATATTTTACTAAGGGCGGGATATAAAATTCCACCCATTCTGTTAAAAGGAGCAAGGGTCGTAGAACTGACCAAAGCACTTAGGTCGTTTTTCCAGACAGGGACCTCTCTTTGTAGTTCTCGATACGACCGTAATTTACCTACGTCATCGTACAAAGAATAACGCATTTATTCCCCACCTTTTTCGCAACATAGTCGCAAGTCGAAGGCGTGGCCAATCAAAACAGACACTTATCTAAAAGACGATACAGTTAATAATTGAAGTGTTCGTCAATATTGAGATGTTTGTTCATTGCATGAGTTTGGAAAGGTCAAACGCGCACAAATAACGTATTCTCCGTAACATCATTACGAGAATTTAAATTTAAGGAAAACGTGCTTTTAGGTCGCTTAATTATTTGGAGAACTTTTGAGCATTAACTGGTTAACAACTTTGTTGAGTCGTGAAAGCTTTTACGAGGTGATAAAGCGTACTTTTGTTCATTATGCGATATTACGCTTAAAAACATTGTTATTGAGAGGCAGTCTAGCGCATGCACCGACAAAGGATATTAAGCTGAAGTTAATCAACTTTGTGTACTAGAATAATGAAGCTTCTTAGAAACCAAGTTGGAAAACTTCCTTAGTAGGATATGATAGGAGGTAGAATAATCGAACCTTTAACGGGCAAAGTTTACATTAATTAATGATTTAAATATCTTGTTATTTTATAGATCTAAAAATACTGCGCCATAAAAAAATACAAAAAGATTACCTTTACCCCCCGTTCCCACTATGTGGTCCTTACGGGATGATTTCTTATCATGTGTCGTCGCCTCATACAAATTGGTGTCCGACAAGTGTGAATGTGAACAGCTTCATATAAAATGTTCTGCCACTACGACACACGATACAAAATCGTCCCGATAGACGACATAGCGGGAACCAGGGTTATGGAATTTAGATTGCGCCCTATAAAGGGATAAAAGAGCGAAGCGGGCACTAGCTACGTGTTTTTAACGAGATGGTATTTCCTACTGAAGGCACAATATTTCTTGTTCACACACAAAGTTAGAAGGATATTGTTTAGGTGTTTGTTAAACCTTCCTTAAATAAAACCACACAACAACTAAACAAACAGTTTCAGTACCAACATTATTTATTGAATTGTAGTATAGTACCTTTATACACCTAAGTATACTATTTTGAATTGTAGTACAATATGGAAGGCTAAATATACTATTGAGGCGAACAACTTACTTAAAATTCTAAAACGAAAACTTAGTTAAATTAAGGCAGACGGCAGTGACTGATCACAAATTTTGTTTTGGGTTAATACCCAAAACCATTCTACTAAACATCCAACAAAAAAACAAACTAATGTAAAGAATGTTTTTGGATCCAATAGGGATCCCGCGCACCCTGGATCTTCTAGTAGGAGACCGGTCTCTTCACCATAGCGGAACTATTTCGCGATGAGGATGTTCTTGAAGCGTTGACGCGTGTATTGCGAATTAAGCTACCATCAATTACTACAAATGTTTATGGATATGGATCCTTCCTCTGCTGAGCCCACTACGGTACTCCATCATTCGATAACGAGAAGGAAGTAGCAATACGTTGGACTCACTCCACTCCACAATGATACTTGCCGTCATCCGTGCTAAATTATTGATTTTCGTGATTTTACTGACCCAGCAGGGATCCTTGTGGCACTCCCCCGATGGTGTTAGCTGTATTTATTATGCAAATTGTTTCCAATTCTCTATCGACCAAATATCGTGGCTATCATATGATCATACGCTAATTTACATATTGTAGCGTAATTAATAGTTAACAGTTAATAACATGCTCATACAATGAGGTCAAACGCCTCTGGCCCTTCGATGTAATCACGGGCTGTTATTTTGTCATTTGTTTATTTAAAATTGTTAGGATAACAGTTGATTCACTGAATAATTCTCAGTAAATCAACAGATAAATCGGTACAGTAGTACATAGTACCTTAGTATTTTTCCATTGCCCACTGTGTCTTAGGCACAAATATAAAAAATACCAACCAAATGCAGACCGTAAAATTGTGTAAAATTTATCTGTATAGGAACTATATAGAAGATGCAGGGCATAGATTTTACAGTAAACTGAAAATTGGTGGTAAACAACAACAATAAATACAAATACAGTACAGGACAGGGCCACTATGCGTCATTACAACAAGCTATCTTGTGCAACCAGATGTAGATATTATACTGGGCATCATTTTCACTCTTCGTAACTTAACACGACTTATTAATGTAATTTTTATCCCCATCTCCTCATCTTTGAGTATTTTTCTGATAGCATTTTATCCGCAATTGCGGGATCGAGTGTTCAATTACTACCTTAATAATTAGGTGTCCTTAAAAAAGTATTAACGTGAAAACAAAATCTTTTTTGTACCTAGTAATTATTGCTATCTGCTTGTCTTACCTAATTTTATTTGTTTATACATATTGCCAAAAATAAAACGCTGCTAGTTTATTTTTGGCAATATGTATAAACTAAAATAAAACTTAACGGATATTGTTTCTGTTGATGTTATTGATATCAAAAATGACAAATAAGTAATCCAAGACAGGCTTTGTATTGTACCCATATTAAACGCAGTCCGCTGTCGTCTTATTTACGTACTCGAAGTATTGCTATGACCGTTGATGCGCCGGATACGCGCATCGTTCTGACTCGTTGCTTCGCGACGCGCGGACACTGAATATCATAACAATATCAAAAAAATACGTCAAATAAATTTCTCAGCCAGTCACCGTAAGGCGGTTACATACTGCACCTGGGCCGTTAATCTTTACGCGCTCATGACCTAGAACTCCACCTACTCTTAGTTACTGCGAATCGTGGCGTAAAGATATATTTGTGGGTGAGCGTTGAGGTGACCTTAATAGTACATTACGTAACTAGGGCGGTGAATTCGTAAATGCCCCAGATCGCAAGTGTTTGTGGCCCGAACCGAAGGTGAGGGCCATAAATATGCGCTCTGGGGCTTTACGAATTAGTTACATAATAGCGGGGCTGCTCCGGACGGAGGTGCGAACCGACGGTTTTGTCTTTGTTGGTATGCATATTTCAGTTTGGATAGAAGTTCCGCACAGTAGCACGCCGCAACGCGCTTTGCGCGTAGCGTTTTGCCTTTTTTTTCATTTATTTGTAATTACTAAACAATGATAAATGATACAAACACTTAATCTATTACATCTTCCTGCAAAACTGTTTTAACAGTTTGTCTGCAGGTACGAGTCTCTATAAAAACTATCTATCACAAACACTATAAGTACCGTTAACTAATAATCTAATAAAATTGCATAATGTACGCACATAAAGCGTCGCGCTAAAACATTTGTAGTCGTCTCCGTCCGGAGATACGTAGCAGTGTGGTAACCGCCTAGGATCACAAGGCACAAGTCGAATAGCTGCACATTGTTAACTTAGATGTTATCGCGGCGATGACGTATAGGTATTGCGCGGCATTGTCAGTGTATCATAGTGGCCTGGTTACTCATAACTAAATAACGGCTAGGATTAGTAACTGAGTTTAAAAATACAGGCATGCTCCAGTATGTGTCATAATCAGTGATCGTAACTTTTGTAGCATTTTTGGTGCAGCGTAGTGTTGTTAACGGGATTGGTAAAAATAATTTCAATCATAATGCTTAATCAACGTTAATAACGTTAATATTAACCTTCGTTAATAATTTCAATTGATATTGTCTACACCAATTCCGTTAACAACACTACGCTGCACCAAAAATGCTACAAAAGTTACGATCACTGGTCATAATATGTATTGGCGATATAATATAGGTACATTTTAGGTTTACACACAAAATACTCGTAACCTATTAACATCTAATTATTGGTTCTCCCTTTACCCCTGACTACTTTAGCCCTAAATGCTTTCATTTGACCTAATGTTTCATTGGAATTAATGCATTTTTCTGCAATAGTAGACTTTATAGGATTATTGCCAAACAAAAACCTAATCTCGTATTTTTGATGATATACAAAGAAAACCCGAAAAGTGCACTGTTTCGAAGAAAATTGTATTAGTGTAATGAAATATTAGGGTGAAAGTTAGGTAGTAGTGATAGGACTAAATATATCCCATTTATAACCGTTCGTGTCTGTATAGGTATGTAAGATAGTTGAGTTTAAGCCGTCTTAATTCCAAATGGCCTAATTATTTATGAGAATACTTAGATCACTTATCGGACGAATTAAATAGAAAATCTCCTTTTATCCCATTTAGGCGTGTCCTAATCCGACAAAACTTAGACCCCCTCGATTAATAAAGATGAAAGCCCTCCAAGATTTAGGCAACTCAAGAATAAATGGGCTCGAGTAGGCTAGGACAATCCAGGCCCCAGGGCGTTTAGGAGAAATATGTCTAAATAAGAGATTAGACAAAGCACTGGATTTAGCTTCAAATACTGATTGACATGATTGTTAAATAGTATCAAATTGACAACATTTCAAAATATGTATAATTATGTATAATATGTATATGTATATGCCTAAATCGAAAACCATTTCGGTAATTATCTTATCTGAACGTAATAAAGTGGTTTTCCCATTTTTATTCTTACTCGTTTCCGAGAAAATCACTAAAATCTGTAAAACGCGGAATACCCCGTGCGTGACGTCATTCGTACGTCTATTAGTGAAAGATGTGGACAGATGCCATAGAGAGACATAATAATGACGTCGTATTTTTCTTACGACCTATTGGAATTCACTACTTTTAAATTTTGATATTTTTGAATGAAAATAAACATTTAGGGAGAAATAAAAAAACACCTTAAAATTTCATTTTCTATCGAACTAAATCATATAATGGACCACTTAAAAAAATTAAATGTTGCCAATTGATACTATCAATCCTAGTGATTTTAAATTTCAATTCCTAAAGGTAAAGCTTTAATAAAAAATTCCATGGAGAAAGCTTTACATGAGGTCTTAAGTCAGTTATGTTGGCTTATTTAAGCTGTTGGACCTTTAAATAGAAAACGCAAGCTTTATTCAAATTAAAAATCTTTTTATTTTAACAATATTGGCATAACCCGCTTCAAAGTGGTACTTTTCCACCTACCGGTTTCCAAGTGGCATCATGATTATGAATCGTGATTCATCTTTCGTATATTTCTTTTAATATTTTAATAACCGTTATTAAGAATCGATCGGAGCCTAATTTGTTAATGTCTGTCGAGGTATTAATGAAAAAGACGCATGGAAACAATTATAGGTAGATAATTAAATATAATACTAGCTTTAGTGCGTGACTTTGTCCGCGTAGAGCTGGCTAATCGCTCTTTCATACACCGCTAGTTAGCTATATTATTGGAATATTTAATAAAAATCAATGCGTAAGTTTTTGCATGATAGAGTTGTTATCTTAAAACCTGATGACTCCTTATAATGCTGGGCAAACGCCTTGCTCTCCCTCTTTTTCCACTGCTCTCGATTTTCAGCTTTATCTGGCTAATCCTTTAAAAGGGAGCCCAATCCAACTAGCCTTTGCCCGCGACTTCGTCCACGTGAACTCCCGTATCAACTGCCATCCCCAATTGTGTCCTTTAAGAGGATGATTATGGGGGTAAAAAGTATCCAGATTACAACCATCTCTCTGCCAAAAATCTCAATCTGTTCAACCGTTTTTGCGCGATTGAGTAACAAACATCTGAAACATATAAACTGTCGAAGTCTTTACTCGTACAATTCAAAGTTAAAAAAAAAACATCTAAACATCCAGAATTTCGCATTTATAATATTAGTAGGATATCATTTAGTGCACGGCACAGTCAAAGTTAACAAGCGAAAGGTGAAAAATGAGTAAAAAATGCACTTTTTGAGGTTTTGTCCGAAAATCTGTAAAATATCCGTTTGAACGTAAACCATGTCAAGCGCTCTCCACCCTGAGAGTCTGGGCTGAGCATCCTCGACTGCGGCGAAAATCAGAGCTGGGGTCTGTTTGACTAGACGTATTGTATTGGGAATGGTTTGGTATTTGTTTTCCAAGGCCGTGCTGATTTTTACAAGTGGGCGAATCTCCGAGTATTTGAACCGCTTAGTTCTTACGTCATTGTCGGCTTATGATTATTTTTGCGAATGCAGGACATATCGCAAGAATTTTGATTACAAATGATTCAGAAGCATTGGCTTACGTTCTTATTCAAAAGTTAAAAGTTATCACCGTTGCTTTTGAATGAATGAATGAATGAATGAATGAATGAATGAATGAATGAATGAATGAATGTCGTTTATTCACATTAAACATATGGTATAAGCACAGGTGTTACATTCATTTCCTTGTTCCTGATATGTTTAGCCCAAACAGGCATGTGAAAATTTGCACTACGTTTGATCATGCTTATGTCAAATGCAAGTGGCTCAATACAAAATGTCAAAAAGTATAATTATATAATTTAATATGGTAAATTTTGGTATGAGTTTTAAATAATATTGACGTCGTAATAATAATATTTGTCACATTGATATAAATTAATAATAATAATAGACGAACAAGAATTAACAATTACGATAAGCATTACGATTTATTACAAATTAAACAATTTTTACACTAAACAAAATTAAAATTAAAATAGTATGAGCAATTAAAATTAGAAACAGGTAGTTATTGTTGTAAATACTTATGTCATATTATGGGTTATTGTATATTTTTAGAATTTGTATGTCAAAAAGTCATTTATACTATAAAAACAATTGTCAACTAATAATAATATTATAATATTTTCAGACGACTGCCTTCAAAATGCCACAAACTTGATCACGATTGGCACTCGCTCGCGTTATTGTTGCGCTAAATAACTTGATTCTATAGAATACGCGAGCAAACAATAAAATAAACTTACAAGAAGGCCTCTTTCCGGTTATTTACATAACATTACGTCCAAAAGGGGTAGGCAGAGTTTCGTTAATCCGAAACATAAAACCGATTAGGTAGTTACTATTCAATTCATTCAGTCTTTGTGTGTCCATCAAGTGTAAAAATATGAGTGCATAAAACTTACTCATAAATATGTCCCTGATTAAGCTGATTAAGTTTTCGATACATATTAAAAAAAAGGTTAAATCGATACATATTTTTGCACTTGATTGTACAATCAACATCAGGAGTAGGTAATTGATCAAAAACAATATTTCAAAACATGTTCTGGGTTCTCTATTGTATGGGCAAAAATCATTTCCCAAAGTGTCACTTCCCAAAAAATGATTCCCAAATGATCATTTGGCAAAAAAACACTAGTCAAATTATTGTTTCGCATTATATCACTTGGCAATATCTCCTATGGCAAAATATTACTTCGCAAATTATTGTTTGGCAAAGTTTTACATGGTCAAGTTTCATTTGGTCAAACGTATTATTTAGCATAACATTCTTTTTCCAAATTATTGCATGGCATATGATTTAGATCCTAATTATGTAGTGCATACGAAATCTATTTGAGTGAGATTACATAATTTTTCTAAGCGGGTAGTTTGTAAAAAACAAAAGTAAATAATTTACAGGTAAGTTTATGTTCTTTTGTACTATTAGGTACTTAGGTAACAATATATTATAATCCAAATAAGCAGCATGCATGCAAGCAAGCCGTTGGTTTCGCACTTATCATCGAGAGTCTCCAGCGAATCGACGCCACCCCGCTGCGCGGGGTGTCTATTTCTGGTCTGAGGGACACAAGTGAACCCTAACCTAACCGACCAAAAACAGAGTTTGCTTATGACAAGCCATTTTTTCCACCCTGGTACCTAATGTGCGAAATGAAAATTTGAACAAATGTTTTGTTTGGAAAACAATATTAGCCCGAACAAAGTGTTTGCTTAATAAACTTTTGTCTTAATAACATTTGACAAAGCAAAATTATGCCAAATGATATTTTGACCAAATGAACAAAATGCGAAACAAAAATGTGCTATTTGTTCGTTTGGGAAATGAAACTACTGCCATAAGTTTTGTGGGAAGTGAAATTTGGCGAAAAATATTTTGCCGAAACAGCAGGATACCCATGTTCTGGCATGACGCCCCAGATATAACAAGTTATGCCAAAGCGTAATTTTTAACTTAACATTTAATTGGTCAAAATGATCGTAAGAACACCGGCACACAGAAACGAAATGCCAAATCAATATGTCAAAGCGGAACAAAAGAAAGAAAAAATACAAAATGTCGAAATGAGAACACGACATTCAAGAAGGATTTATTGAAAAAAAAAAGAATAAAGAAAAACTGGTTGCACTCCGGGAGTGCCGGCAGAAGTGAAAACATGAATAATTTAAATTTTGCAAAAAAAACCTTGAAAACCTTTCAACGGTGAATCAAGAGGTACTTTTCTCGAAGAAAATACTTAGTGCGAAAAAAATCAATTTGATTTCAGCGCTCGACATTTTTAAGTAGGTACTTACCTCACTATCGATATCGGAGCACCCAAGGGATGTAAACCCTTCAAGTTTCCAATTCACTTTAAATACTTCAAATTCACGAAGTAATAGAAAATGTTTTAACAGAACTGGGCTCTATTTGCAACTAAAAACCAAATTAAATATCAAACCAATTCCGTCTCAATGTTAGTCCGTTGACCTAACTACTACTGCTCACTTGCTGTTTGCTACCAAAGTTGCCAATTTCTTACTCCCCTAAATTGATTGTGGCAACTGTAGTTCCCAAGCGTAGCATGGGTGGCTTTAAATGTATTTATTTTTAAAGCAATTTAGGCTACCGTTTTAAGTAGTTGAAAGGTGTAGTTTTGTGAAATGGGGCTCTTAGGAAGACTGTTTCCAGCCACAGAAACTAAATCAAGTAACAACTATTGATAACAATGCTTCGATGAGCAAGTTGCCAAATGTTAATATTGACTTGATATTAATTAAATGTGTTTGCTTGTCGTAAAACTAAGTCCCTGCAGCAGGTCTCTGCAATTTTATCGGTGCCGATTTTACTGTTATGGAATATTCTGCGCATTTGGAAGATCCAGACACTTTAAACCCTTGTAAACCGTAATTCTGGCCTAATTTTCAAAGGAACCAGCCAGCAAAGCGACGCTTAATTTCAATTGTATCTCCATTTCTGCTTGGATGCGTCCAAATAATACAGATAGCGGTGCCAAAGAAGCAGATTAAAGGGTTATTTATAACCTACATTTTATCGAAACTGTGGTTTAGTTGTACTTACAATAATAACTAGAATTTGAGATACCATTAGGAGTTAATTAAGTTATACAGTGTGACGGACTCACCGGACACCAGGAGAAAAAATAAAACCGGCCGTTTATGGCCGGTTTTAGTAAAATCTTTAAATACTAACTGTCATATTTTTTTCTAAAATTAGTCTCGTTACTCTTAACATCATATTTCCTTGTCTCTTATATCAGATTTTCCCTCACTGCCCCGAGTGAATAATATAACCTAGGCACCTGTATCTACAGTAACTATATAGGTCATCATTTATTTATTATTTATTTATTTTTATTAATTCATGAACAATCTTACAATTGTATTTGAATGTAGCTACTTACTAAAGTCTCTTAATCTAACAATTTTACAGTATAACACATTACCTACAGCAGAACATTATCAGGCATGTTTATTTTAATTAATTACGTTGACAGATTACTAAAGTAGGTCGTAAACTCTTCTATAGAATAAAAGCACTCTTTCAACAGCAATGTTTTTAATTTGTTTTTAAAGAGATTAAGGCTAGTGATATTTCTCCACTCGCCGGGGAGCTTGTTGTAGAGCTGTACACTCCGAAATTCTGCACAGTGAGAGGCTATTTTAAGTTTAGGCTGCAGTTTACAGTCTAGGTATTTCCTTCTTGTATAGTCAACAGCAAAAGTAGATGATCATTTTAGTACCTTGTCACTTTCACTACTTAGACGCGTTCCAAGTGTCGCAGTATTGTTACGTTTAGTGCGACAAAGTACTAAAATGATCATCTAATTTTGCGGTTGACTGTACTACCGAGTTGAATACCGAGAAACTTTACGCAGCTCACGTTTTCTTTTTTATCACCACAGAACGATAGACTCAAATGGTCCCTTTGCCTTCGCCTGATTGTTTCGCAGTACTTAACTATTGTTTTAACATAATGAGACGATACTCTACTTCTTTTTACGCGATTATTACTCACAAAAAAAAGATTCGAAAATTGGTCATGTCGCCTTAACAGCTCATCTGGCATGTACTCGTATAGTATTTAGCTTACCTTAGTTTCTAGTGAGAAAATAGTGTGTTTGATAGTTCGCACAATGTAATTTGACTAAAAAAATATATTTCTCAGTTTACCCCGTTGACCACGACTGCTGGAATGGGAGACATTGCAGTTAATACATAATTTATTTGAATGCAGTTAATACATAATTTACGCTATATTATCCGTTAAGTATAAACGTTTTATTTATTGATTTATAAATAAACAAAGATTAGGGGACAATCATACTCAAATCGCATAAACCGCAATAGCTCACGCAACTGATACATTCATAGCCCAGAAGGCATATCACATTACTCGACTTTCGACGATGTGATACAACTGGCGCCCAGTTATATTTAAGTACAAGTGTTGCTTACTTTAAATTTATATTTTGGCACTCGTCCCCGTAGTGGCGAGGGTCGCGTCTAATTATTTTTGTGTAATGGTTTAATTAAGGCGTCGAGGATGCCGTTATTTTATGATCAACATTTATATTTGTTAAGTTGACAGTACTTGGTACCTTTATTATTGTTTTAAGAATATACTTGTATCTTTATCAAACTGTAGTTACTCGTAGTGCCTTTCTTCTCTCCTATCAGTGCACCCTTTTCGCTTCAATTAACATAGTAAACCAAACACTTTCCCTGCTTGTTAACAGCGGTGGTGGCCAAATCCCAGCCCAGAGTGTGGGCACACAAACCAGTACCGGCTTCGGTTCATCCAGTTCCGGCAGCTTCGGTGCCCAGTCCGGTACCGGTACCAGTTTTGGGACACAAACAGGCGGCGGTACCAACTTCGGATCGCAGTCCGGTAGCGATTTAGGATCGCAGTCTGGCAGCGGTACCGGTTTTGGATCGCAGTCCGGCAGCGGGACCAGTTTTAGTACGCAGTCCGGTACCGGTAGCAACTTTGGATCTCAGACTGGTACCGGTAGCAACTTTGGATCTCAGACCGGTAACGACGACAGAAGGAGGCCGGACAACATGCACCGGCTGACCACGGCGGTACCTATGCGTACCACTACCAGATACGAAGACGACGATGACG
The DNA here is from genome assembly GCA_945867215.1 of Epinotia demarniana. Lineage (NCBI taxonomy): Eukaryota > Metazoa > Arthropoda > Insecta > Lepidoptera > Tortricidae > Epinotia > Epinotia demarniana. The sequence continues at coordinate 3,890,141 of OX244278.1, read as the reverse complement.
GCAGGTACGCACTTTTATAGTCTACTACTACTAATATTTTTGTCTTTCTGTTTCACGCTTTAACCGCTGAATCGACTTGGAACACATTTGGTACAGTCTTCTGAACCCCGGAAAGGCAAATACATGACCTTTAGGGTGTATTGGAAAAAAATTATAACGACGTCTTTTCTTCTTCTAAAAAAAGTTGCCCGTATGAAATGTATGGGTAATAGTCGTTACACAATGGAAAAAAGTTAAAGCGTAGATTAGATTAAGACGTTTAATTATGTACCATTTTTTTTGCAACTTTCGGACACGCTGCTCAGCGAAATCAAGTGTCATGTGGACGAAAGATTTAAAAAAAAACTTTCGTCTGTATTTTAGAATGAACATGAAAAATTATATATCTCTTTCTAATTAGAACACTTAGAAAGAGATGAGTGATCTTAGCAAAACGAAGCAAAGGATCGGGTGCCACGCCGCTAGTAGAACATAAAGATTCTCGATTATAAATGTCGTTAAATATTTTTAGTATTTATTACACGGTAATTAAAAACAGCCAGCTCCGATAATCACCGTAACTCAGTTTCCGTTAATGACGATATTTCGACTTATTGCTCACATCCGCGTGCAAAACCGCGATGACTCATCCGATACCTAATTAACTTAATGGCTGCGATACGTTTATCGTAAATATTTTGTAAACGTTTTATCAATAGAAGATACGTGAAAAAAATCCTTCAAACATCACTGACAAATGCGTCGTTATTTCGGTCAATCAACTATTTGTAGGTAGTGGTTATTCTGACCTGGCTAGACAATATAATCCCTTATAGGGAAAAGTTCGCCTTTGTACTTTGATCTATTGTGTGACATGTATATTTCTTAACCTGTTATTGTGTACAATAAAGTGCTTACATACATACATACATACAATATGGCAGAATGTGTTAGTATACTGCTAACATGTTTAGAAAATGTTCATTGCAGGCGTTGATACGCTACGGTTGTAAAAATATATATATAAATGTGGTCAATCCTGAGGTCCGTCATATTTCTTCAAATGGTGTCCCAAGTGACACATCGTGGCATAAAAAAACCAGATGGTATCTGAAGGGAACAATATAATCCGGCAATGAGATAAACGACCGTAGTAAAATATGCCTGAATAATCCCACCTGCCTGTCTAACACTGTAAATAACACTTGAGTGAGTAGTGTAGTGAAGTGCACAAATGAGTATCAAACTAATCTGAAAGATGTACCTAACTAGAAAACTTAATTCACAGAAATAAGTGACCATAGGGCATATTTTAGAGTAACTTGCATTCAACCCATATTTTTGCACTTGATAATGCACATTAGACTTCGCACGAACCACAAAGTATTGTCTAAATAATTTCTACACGTAATTTTCTTAGTTCAGGGTGGAACTTTTATCACTGGCTAAATCTTATGGGCTTAATCGGTTGCTTACACTGAACGAACATACTCTAGAACCAGCGAAGTATTAAAAAAAACTTATCATTTCTATCCCTACGAATTTTTCCCTAAAATTTTGCCTATTCTGTGCCTAAGTATGTTATGGTATACTTACTAAGATGCTTGACATATCTTGAGATAAAGACCAGTTTTTATACGGAATTATCAAAGCGCACGTATGGTTTCATTGCAGGAACGATTATTTCACGGGCGGACAGCCGACGATCATCGTGCCTCCCAAGCCGAACAACAACAACAACAACAATAACAACAACAACAGAGGACAGGTACGTTCCGCTCATTTTACTCACATACGAGTAGGTAAAACATCCAGGCATTCAACGCGCATTGCTCGTAAACCATTTATAACTACAATTTGTAGGCATTTTTTTTGGTGTACCATGGGGTATGCGGACACCGTCTTTTGGCCGTACGTACTTGGTACTTGGTGGGTGGGGGCAAGTAGAACAATGACCGTTAGGGCGGAAAGGTTCTCGAGTGGCGACGACATACCGGAAGTCGCAGCGTGGATAGACTTCCACAAGGTGGACTGATGACCTGTTTAAGGTCGCGCGAGTCCGCTGGATGCTGATGGTGGCGTAGGTCATTGTAGCACTCTTTGGGAGAAGCCCATTTCCAGCACACAACGCCACATATTTATACAGAGCCAGTGACTTCTACCTACACATCGGCCTTCTATACTACTTCCCCGGTTGGGCTGCTCCAAATCTGAGCGAGATGACATTACGCTGTGTCTCTTACATTCCCTACGTAGTCACAGAGTTTCGTCCTTCATATAGGTAGGTACTCATTGTTAAACGATTTCCTACTGATTACCTATGTCCGTATTCCAGTTTGTTCGAATTGACATTTCGTGACATAGACACTAGAAAAGTTTCAAGAAATCAACAATTCCATAAAGTAAAATCGCTACTACTAAGTATAAGTATATACTAACCTATCAATATATTTTTAAAGTGGACTCGACTTCTTCGATAATTCGTATATCTGCGACCCTTGCTTTTGCTTGTAAATACATAAAAATCTGGATTAAAGGCACAAACACTATGCAAATACCAATTGAACTCACTGCCGAATTCAAGCCAAAATCAACTCTCTTTCAAACGCTAAGGGCTGATTCGAGTGTGTAGGCATTTGGCTTTTCTAAGCTTTAGTGTTTGGTATTCTGCTCAGTGTTTTCATCACTAACCTACTCTAAAAGGGCTTAAGGGACTGTTATTTTGTACTAAAATGAGTTTATATTGTTTTGAACCGCGTTTGAGATCAGAATGATCTTAATCCGGACCGCGGATCGCTTTTCTTGAAGCGGACGGACAAAAAACTGCTTAATATTAATTATATTCGACGCTTCGTCTGATTTTATATAACGTGCACAGTTAACTGACGAGGCAGTAGAGTAGTTCAATACCTAACATTAAAGAACCGTAAAACGGGTATACTTGTATAAAGTGTGACATATGTGTGTAGGAGAAGAATCTAGGTAATCGTTGACCGTTGAACCCCCTCATTCATTAAACTCAAAATGCCTCTAATAACTAAAATGTGTTTTCTTACACCTTTTCCTACAGTGCATTCATCCTTACTTGTCTTATTTGGTAAACAACATACTAACCTCAAAATGCATCTTTTTGGGATAGAATAGCAATTTTGTGAGTATTACATCATGCCGACACGACTTTTCGGACATCACTTCACGATTTTTTGTCTAGAAACGCTTTTTTTACGATGAAATAGCTGCTATACCTAGTCTAAAAAGATACATTTTGAGGTTAGAATGTTGTTTACCAAATAAGACAAGTACCTAAGGATGAATGCACCTTACAACCACAAATGTCAAAGTGACGATTCAAGACAAACTACTTTTAACTGCATTTGAGCTAAAATAGGTTTGCTGAAAGTTTATGAATACGGCTACAAGAGTACTAGAGTACTAGAGTTCATTGTGACCAACAATGCTTTGCGGTTTTCTGTCTCTTTAAATCGGTTAGGTATTTTGGCGACAGTTTAAAATTTTACCTCATTGCACAGTCATTGTGCTGTGTTCGTCATAATATTTTTTAGTTACAGGCATCTAGTTACTATTAAATAATGGGTGTACGATGTTTTCCCAAATGAATCAAGCAATTAATTCGTGTGAATATACGTATACAATGTTTACCAACAAAGACCAAAACCTAATATATAATACTACCAATCATTTTATATAATCGCCACACAATGACGGTTCTTTTATTTTGAGCCCATTACCGCGTGTAGGCATAGGGGCTTGGAAGGGGGGGTGATCCCTCTCGAAGAAGACGACGCCAAGGACGTGGACGGACACGTCCACCATAGGCCACCGCCGTATACCGTGTAGGCTCGGACAAGAAGAGCGCGAATAGCGCCACATGTGGCGAGGCGCCAGGAGGGCTCCAGTGCGTTCAGCATGAGATCCTAGAGTTTGAGAGATGCTTGAGAGCGCAGATGCCGGGCACCGTGTAGTTTTTAGTGGATAGAAATACCACATAACCCAGTCATCCACCGGTGATTGGGTAACTGGCTCTCAGGTTTTCTGCACGAAAAAAAAAGGCAATAGGGGCTTGCCAAGTAGAAAAAAAAGTCGGGGTAACTACTTAGCCTTAAGCCTTAACTACTTAGAGGTACACGCCATGTGGGATTTTAACTCGACGATCGTTGTCCCAACAGTCGTGTCTGTGAACGGTTTAACAGCGAAGAGTTTCAACCATCACCTTAAGAGACTCTCGTTAGGTGGCTGGCTCAAAGGTCAGATACATGTGGTACCTACTCCTGGACACTGCTCGCATAGTCAGCACGGCTATCACGCGGCGGCGCGCGAGGTCTCTTGATTTTGCTGGCACCATCCGTCTCTCTCTTATTAGAACACTTGGAACAAGAGGTATCTTTCACTCAATACCGCCCTATTTCTATTCTCCCAGTTTTGTCAAAGATCATTGAACATTATGTTAATCGTCGTCTCCTTTCTCATCTTAACAGAAATTCTTTGTTTAATCCTTTCCAATCCGGATTCCGCCCCGGGCATAGCACGGTCACCGCTTTAGTTAACGTCACCGATGACATTCGTCTCAATATCGAGTCCAAAAAGCTCACTGTCCTTGTTCTTCTTGATTTTAGCAGTGCTTTTAATACGGTAGATTTTGATATTCTGCTAGGTATTCTCCGCTCTCTTAACATTTATGAAACTCCCTTATCCTGGTTTCGCAGCTACCTCTTTGGCAGGCGCCAGCGCGTTACGTTCGATGACAAGATGTCCGAGTGGTGCGAACTCTCCGCTGGCGTTCCACAGGGCGGGGTGCTTTCTCCATTATTGTTCTCTGTTTTTATAAATAGTATCACCGAATCCCTAACTACATCATATCACCTTTACGCAGATGACCTACAGATTTATGCAGCGGCTACTGTGGATGATGTCTCCGCATTAATTTCGGAAGTCAATCGAAACCTAGAATCTATACGCTGCTGGGCGTGTAAGTATGGTTTACAAATTAATGCGAAGAAATCGCAAGCGATTGTTATTGGTAGTCCTTACTATGTAGATAAGCTCTCAAAGGTGGTGGTGCCTGACATTATTTTTGATGGAATTTCTATTCCTCTTTCCTCTACTGTCAGGAATTTGGGTATCACCATGGACCAGACGCTTTCTTGGTCACCCCATATAGCTGAGGTGAGTCAGAGGATCTTTAGATCCCTTCACTCCCTAAGACGTCTCCAGAATTTCCTTCCTCTTCGTACCAAGTTGACCCTTACTCAATCTCTTTTGCTTCCTCTTCTGGACTATGGCGATATTGCGTTTCTGGACCTCAACGAGGAGCTACTTGATAAGCTGGAGCGTCTACAAAATGTATGTATCAGATATGTATTTGGTCTACGCAAGTATGATCATATCTCTGAATTCCGCTCTAAGCTTCGATGGTTACCGATTCGCCGGCGCAGGGATGTGCATATCCTGTCATTACTTTTCAATACACTGTTCAGCCCTACTTCCCCTCCTTACCTTTCTGAGCGGTTTAGTTATATGGCAGACGGCAGTGGCCACCGCTTGCGGTCGAGTACTAACCTTACTCTTGCTGTACCGTCTAGAAAGACGCGAACATACTCCAGATCTTTTACTGCGCGCGCTGTTAAATTGTGGAATGAGTTGCCTTTGTCGCTGAGACAGTCGCAGTCTGTTGCGTCACTTAAGATGAATTTGAAGAAGTTGTGGCTTTCCAATGACTTGTGAATTGGTTGAATATAGTATTTATTTATTTATTGTATATTTGCGATATATATGTAACATATGTTAGTGTGTATTATATTTTATATTGTATATTTATATATGTATTGGCATGTTTTTATTTGTCTAGAATTAATACTAATTAGGATTTGCTTTATTTTCTCTGTTTTTGTACACGGTATAAGTTTGCCTATCTCGTTCTACCTACCTTCCTCTCAATTGCTCAAAGGTTAGCTGGAAGAGATCCCTTATAGGGATAAGTTCGCCTTTGTACTTTGATCTATTGTGTGACATGTATATTCCTTAACCTGTTATTGTGTACAGTCAGCGTCATATAGATAGTAGCAGCCAGAGTAGCCAAATATTTCGTAACACACCCTTATTCTTACAGTAATAAAGACGTGTACCGAAATATTTGGCTACCTTGGCTGCTACTATCTATATGACGCTGACTGTACAATAAAGTGCTTACATACATACATACATACATATAGTGCGAGAGAAATCGAGAGTACGTCGCTGCCGTCCCATGATAGACGGGCTGGAGGTTCCAGTCTCTGTCGCCATGGCCACCGGTAGCTTAGGCCCCGCCCCGGTACCGGCAGCACCCTAGGTTAGGTTTTTTCATGTGTTTATATTTTATATTTTTACATTTAGATCCATATTTTAAAACGCCTAAATGTGAAGCTTGGTAATTTGTCAATGTCACTACTGCTTATAATAATTATACTGTGCGCCATATAAACGAAACGACTCGAAATAATCACATCCTGGTGATACCGCAAATGAAATTAAATTTATTCTCGGAATATGTATCTTAACAGGATACGGTTGAATTATTCAAAAGAGGCTGAGAGTTTTATTAATACTAGGACGGTGCGGTGGCAAACAATACGGCCTTGATGGTAAGCAGAGACTGTAACCCTATGGAAAAACTTGTGACTCCAGGTGAATCACAAGCGCGTTGCCGACCCTTTATTGATTGAAGGACACATTAAGTTGATAGCAAGAGACAAATGCAAGTCCCTCACTCTCAATACAGCGAGAGCTCTGGCGACCTTAGTCGTCAACTGGAACAAAAACACCAGGGAACCACCCACCCCTTCCCAGAAAAAAGCCTTTGAACGGGTTAGTCGTTCGTTCAATAGCCCAAATCACTTGCTGTCCGATATTGATTGAAAACCCATTCATCTAACTTAGCCGTATGAAGGGGTCTCCCTTATGGGGCGCTACCGCTAGTGATAGAGAAACCCTTTCGAAAGGTTTTTTAAGCGCTTGGAAAAGGTATCTGATATTCGTTAGGGGAACAGCTTAGCCCGTATTTAAAGCGCTTTAAAAGCCAAATGAATGGGTTTTGAAGGGCAACGGCTTTTGTAAGCAAAGCCTTTAGAAAAACCCCTTCGGAAATCCTCGAAGGGGATACGAGACGAGGCCTTGGTTCTGGGCCAAACAGAGTTAGTCGTTGTGGCTGCGGTCTTCGGTAAGCTGGAGGTACTCCACAGTTGTCTGTAGAGGTACCTCCACTCTGTGCCCTACGTCTCTTATACTTGACTAACATCTTCATGAATGATCAATTAAAAAAAAAAGACCAAACCTGTGGTGGATGCTTTATCAGTGGAATGACGAAACCTGCGCTGTGGATCTTGATGGTATTGTTTTGTTCTTTGTGAGTAATAATTTTTTTTTCTTATTTTAATATTGTTTCCAGGCAGAATGTGGCAAGGTGGTACGCAACAACCCGAACCCGCTGGTCGTGAACGGGCACCCGACGCTGGAGGGACAGTGGCCCTGGCAGATCGCTCTTTACCAAACACAGGTAGACATAATTCTTCTCCCAGCTAACTAGCGATGTAAAACTTGCAGGAAACTCCTGGATAATTCTGGAAACTTCCAAATGTCCCCTTATGTCCGGCTAAACACTGTGTAGTACATAATTTAATAAGTATATGCGTCTTTCCTGTAGACAAATAATTAATTTGGATTAGTAATGAAGTTCATAATTTAATTGGTCATAAAGGTAACGTTTGCTATAATCATCGTTTGCACTAACATCTTTTTTTTTCAGATACTGTCGTTTTTTTTTTCCAACATGCGATCGGTCTATACCTATAACCATAAGCAGTTATTTTTGCTTTAATGACATAATTGGTTGTCCCGTCCATTGACGGGATATACTATAAGTATAAATGAATTTTTAGGATTTTTTAAAGTATCTGAGAAAAACTAAAACCCCCCAGTAATTGTAACCCGAACTTATGTTACCTGTAAAAATATACTAGTATGGGTCAAACAACAATATGAAAGACTGAGACGCTAACACATGCCAAAAAAAAATATTTGATAGCGAAGCAAAGCTTTATGTTCAAACATGAAAAAGTCATAAAAGCGTTGAAGCAGAAGGATAAATAACCGCGCCTTGTGTCATTAAAGTGTTGAATCGTATTCAGATGTTTCATTAATGTTAATATGTGAGTGCAATTGTACTCATAAAAGGGCTTTCCCACGAGAACGCCGCGTCGTAACGCATATATCCGAACTGGGTTGTAGTCACCTTAATAAAATCTATGCTCTAATATTATAAATGCGAAAGTGTGTCTGTCTGTTACCTCTTCACGCTTGAACCGAGGATCGTTTTTCTCCCGGAAATCATCCCCTAAAATGGTGTAAGGGGGGGTTAAAACTTATATGGAGCTACTATATAAACGAGTTCCACGCAGATGGAGTCGCGGGCAGAAGCTGTGCATAATAAAACAAGCAAAATTATGTTAAATTTGCACACATAAAATGGGCTTCCTAGCATTCGAAGTGTTAAAAGAATATCGTTACGTACGTTATCCTCGAGGATTGCCCCTAAATCCGACTTGTCCTAGTCGTGTCATTCATGGGTAAGCACGGCTCACCCTCACCAAAATATCAGCCGAAGCCTATAGCCAAGCGACACGAGCGACGCCGAGCCCCGCGACATATGTCGCCCAAACCACAGAATAAATATTAATACTTACTTACAGAAGGTATGTTAGCTATGCAATTTAAATCATGGCTTCCCGGTCACACGCGCGCTTTTGCACCTATCGCGATCGAGGTACAAACACACAAACCCTTGGCGTTGCTTAAGATGATTACGCAACTTTTGGAGCCAGCTTTAGCACAACTCAACTGTCATTTACCCGTATAAAGAATGACATTTACATGTACCTAACGTAGGTATGTACAAAATGTTACGCAGTCGAGCAGCTGATGCGGCTCGTTTCACGAAACTATAGTTATAAAACAAGTCTAAACAGACAATACAGAGGCGCTTGACCAATAGCGACTAGCCATTCGACCTGTGTTGTAAAATTATAACCTGTATCTTCAGAAACGGGGCACATGAATGCGTACGCGCCGCTAGTCCATAAACAACGTCTTAATCTACTTTTTTTTCTTTTTTCAGACGGTAGACAACAAGTACATCTGCGGTGGCACGCTGGTGACCCGTAGCCACGTCATCACCGCCGCGCACTGCGTCACCCGCAAAGGGTCCAGCCGCGTCGTCAACCAGAACACTCTGACTGTGTATTTAGGGAAGCATAACCTCAGGACTTCTGTCGAGGGCGTGCAGATTAAATTGGTAAGTCCCAGTAGGTATCTGCTTCGCCACGTTTTGCGTACTTATGCTAAAATACGCTACCATGTACGTCGCAAGCACAACCTTAACGTGCAGAGTGTGCAGATTAAACTGGTTATTTTTCCAATTATCAATTTACTGCACGTCTTTTTTTCCAACATTTGGAATTTCTAGCACACTGGGCTTCTACGAGCTTCTGGGTAAAGTGCTTATCCTACCTTTCACCAAAAATTCCGTACCTAGGGGGCCTAACTATGTTCGATTTGAATCACCCTCGGATATAGGTAAACGTGTACTCAACTATCGGCCATGAAACGATTACCAAGCATCAGGGTCAGCAAGGAGTCTACAAAATTGCTGGCATTCCCACAGCAAGACACTGACTGCCTTGGAACTGACGCCGCGGACACTAAATCATCAATTATTAAGGTAGGTACCGCCCGGTAATTGATGCTTTAGATCCAGTGGCGATTCAATGTATATTATGGGTTCTAAAATACTTATTGCTCATTTTCAGGTTTCCGAGATCCGAGTGCACCCGCAGTACAACGCGTCATCCTACAGCCGTGACGTCAGCGTGCTCAAGTTGCGAGAGCGAGTCACGTACAGCGACTTCGTCCGCCCCGCCTGCCTGTGGCCTGACAACGAAGTCGACCTGTCCAATGTTATAGGGAAGAAGGGATCGGTGAGTGAATCTTCAAGACAAGTATGATAGGTGCTATGTGCTAGCAGTACAACGCGTCGTTACAGCCGTGACGTAAGCGTTTTCAAGTTGCGACGAGTCACGTACAGCGACTTCGCCTGCCTATGGCCTGACAATGACGTGGACCTGACCAATGTTATAGGGAAGAAAGGATTGGTCGTGACCAACACGAAGGTATGAATTACCACTATTTTTCTATTGTCTACTGTGTCTGGTGAGCAATAAAGAATATTTGTATTCTGTATTGTGAAGTATCGCAAACCCGCGTTTTCGCCGTATCTGCATGCCGTATAAATAAACGGGTCCGTCAGACGTGAAATGGAGCGTAGCACGAGTCGGGCAATTAATTCACCGCTAATTGATCGTTACTCGGGTTTGCTGTCTGCTGATAGGCTGTGTTTGCTCAGGACAAACTCTGATCTGATTTAAAAAAAAAACAATGAATTTCTTTTCGCTCTAACCGTACTTGAATTGAACCCACATGTCTCGCTGCCTTACCGGGGCAAAGGGTGAAGTTTACCAATAAGTCCAGTTGCTAAGCCGACGAATTTTGTTATTATGCTTTTTTATTGATTTAAGGATTAGATAGACAACTACAACGTAGCACGTTACGGAACCCCTCGCCGATTTAATGTACATACATATTAATACCACATCATTTTTTTATGAATCAAATTGAAAAACATAAAATATACCTATGAAATAGACGCTGTTTGACCATAGAAAATTGTGACGTCACTAGTCAGTATTTTCCTGTAAAAACTTCTTAACAGAGCGTTTTGACGTTTCAAAAAGTTTTTTACTTGACAATTATTCAAACACCGTAACTAGTTAAATACTACTTCAGTGTATTACAATGCCAGTGATGTCATGTCACGTGCGCTTTGACGCTCCTTTAACGAGCAACAATGATCAACAATGTTCTTAAAGGCCCGTACAGACAGCACCGTCGCGGGCGCGCGGCCTGGGCGCGACGGACGATATCACCATACAAACACAAACCGCAAGCGTGGTCAAACAGGCTGCGCCCCGTCGGCAACGCGCACCGCTTCTGTCGCGCCCCGCCAGCAGTCCGCCGCGCGCAGCCCGTGCGCGCTCTTGTTATAAGTGTTCTAATAAGAAAGAGACTGATAGTGCGCGAAAATTCGAGAGAGCTTGCGCGCCGTCGCATGACAGCCATGCAGTCAGAGTGACGTCAGACAGCGCAACGCGCGTTATACGTAGCATGATGGCGCGAGGCCAGGGCGATGCGCGCGTGCTCTGTGTGACCGCGCTCATCAAGCCCCGCTACCGTCTCGCTGGCAGTCTGTGAGAGGCTCAAAGTGTCAGAGATTAGCATACAAATGTTCCGCAGGTGGTAGGCTGGGGCTTCGACGACAAAGGCGTGGCGACGGAAGAGCTGACCCTCGTGGAGATGCCCATTGTGGACCAGGAGACCTGCATCCGCTCCTACAGCGAGTTCTTCGCGCGGTTCACCTCCGACTACACCTTCTGCGCCGGCTACAAGGACGGTACGTGTCTTAGAAAAGGTCTCAAAAGGTCGTCAGTGGTAGTGATAGCGCAGGCCATTGTCGCGGTGATGATGTCCCAGAAGAATACAGACCCGGTACAGTACACTATTTCTACTTACTTTAAGTAAGTAAATAGCTACAACTTTTCTAAGGGAATCTAAAATGGCGCGATCCTTAGCGGTGCCAACTCTGTCTAAAGCTAAATGGAAACCCGATAAGTGTATAAAAAACCCGAAACACTAATCAGGTTTCCCTTTAGATTTAGACAGATATATATATATATATATATATATATATATATAATTTGCACTGATTCGCCATACATGGCGAATCGGTGCTAATTATATTTGGTCAACTATACCTAAACTTTTCCATATTTAAACTGGCAACACTGAAGCGCTTGACCAATGACAAGTGACAATTATAACCAGTGTTGCCGGATTGCCCTTGTTTTTCTTTTAATTTATGGCTTTAATAAGTATGCCGCAGGTTTTATCATAAATATATTTATTTAAGTATTAAATCATTGCTTCCAGGGACCTTCGATAAGAGAACAGGCACTAGAAAAAGTATGTGCGTCTTTAATGTTAACACAACAATTCTCTTTTAATAATTGTCAACTAATGATTGCTAAACTCTTGGTAATGATTTACTAATGATTGCTCTAAACATACAACTATCTCGTTTAACTATTAACTGATTAGTAACTAATTAACCAGGCTATAAATAAACTACTCACATTAACTATGGTCTTGGATAGACAAGACTCAAATCTATTAAGACGAAGGCAATCGGTGACGATGGCCTCAGTGTGGATATGCTTATGCTCGTGGCGGATTTTATTGTTCCTACCCTTTCGGATATTATAAATTTCTCCTTGTCCACTGGAACCTTTCCGGCATCGTGGAAGTATGCTCACGTAATTCCTCTCCCCAAAATCCCTAATGCTGTATCTTTCACTCAATACCGCCCTATTTCTATTCTCCCAGTTTTGTCAAAGATCATTGAACATTATGTTAATCGTCGTCTCCTTTCTCATCTTAACAGAAATTCTTTGTTTAATCCTTTCCAATCCGGATTCCGCCCCGGGCATAGCACGGTCACCGCTTTAGTTAACGTCACCGATGACATTCGTCTCAATATCGAGTCCAAAAAGCTCACTGTCCTTGTTCTTCTTGATTTTAGCAGTGCTTTTAATACGGTAGATTTTGATATTCTGCTAGGTATTCTCCGCTCTCTTAACATTTATGAAACTCCCTTATCCTGGTTTCGCAGCTACCTCTTTGGCAGGCGCCAGCGCGTTACGTTCGATGACAAGATGTCCGAGTGGTGCGAACTCTCCGCTGGCGTTCCACAGGGCGGGGTGCTTTCTCCATTATTGTTCTCTGTTTTTATAAATAGTATCACCGAATCCCTAACTACATCATATCACCTTTACGCAGATGACCTACAGATTTATGCAGCGGCTACTGTGGATGATGTCTCCGCATTAATTTCGGAAGTCAATCGAAACCTAGAATCTATACGCTGCTGGGCGTGTAAGTATGGTTTACAAATTAATGCGAAGAAATCGCAAGCGATTGTTATTGGTAGTCCTTACTATGTAGATAAGCTCTCAAAGGTGGTGGTGCCTGACATTATTTTTGATGGAATTTCTATTCCTCTTTCCTCTACTGTCAGGAATTTGGGTATCACCATGGACCAGACGCTTTCTTGGTCACCCCATATAGCTGAGGTGAGTCAGAGGATCTTTAGATCCCTTCACTCCCTAAGACGTCTCCAGAATTTCCTTCCTCTTCGTACCAAGTTGACCCTTACTCAATCTCTTTTGCTTCCTCTTCTGGACTATGGCGATATTGCGTTTCTGGACCTCAACGAGGAGCTACTTGATAAGCTGGAGCGTCTACAAAATGTATGTATCAGATATGTATTTGGTCTACGCAAGTATGATCATATCTCTGAATTCCGCTCTAAGCTTCGATGGTTACCGATTCGCCGGCGCAGGGATGTGCATATCCTGTCATTACTTTTCAATACACTGTTCAGCCCTACTTCCCCTCCTTACCTTTCTGAGCGGTTTAGTTATATGGCAGACGGCAGTGGCCACCGCTTGCGGTCGAGTACTAACCTTACTCTTGCTGTACCGTCTAGAAAGACGCGAACATACTCCAGATCTTTTACTGCGCGCGTTGTTAAATTGTGGAATGAGTTGCCTTTGTCGCTGAGACAGTCGCAGTCTGTTGCGTCACTTAAGATGAATTTGAAGAAGTTGTGGCTTTCCAATGACTTGTGAATTGGTTGAATATAGTATTTATTTATTTATTGTATATTTGCGATATATATGTAACATATGTTAGTGTGTATTATATTTTATATTGTATATTTATATATGTATTGGCATGTTTTTATTTGTCTAGAATTAATACTAATTAGGATTTGCTTTATTTTCTCTGTTTTTGTACACGGTATAAGTTTGCCTATCTCGTTCTACCTACCTTCCTCTCAATTGCTCAAAGGTTAGCTGGAAGAGATCCCTTATAGGGATAAGTTCGCCTTTGTACTTTGATCTATTGTGTGACATGTATATTCCTTAACCTGTTATTGTGTACAATAAAGTGCTTACATACATACATACAAGAAGCCAATCCTCTCTTATTTAATTACAACAAACCTTATTGTAAGTATCACCTAAAAGTGGTTTTTACTTTTCGATTATACAATGTTGTCTTAGACTTCTTATCATATCTTGGCCATTCCTACGGGATTCTGTGTTACATTAATAATAAATAATACTATTATTAATAATTTGTGTAAGAAAATTCAGTGAACCGCGTTTCCCATGAGCGTGAAGCCCAGATAATCCTGAAAATATCACCCGTAGTAATAAGGGTGTCCGTATACTTAATTCGGTCCTGATTATTTTTTTATACAACTACGGTGGCAAACAACCATATGGTCAGCTTAATTTTAACATCGTAGCTTATGGACGCTTGCACTATAAAAATAACAAACGCGTTGCCGACCCTTTATTGATTCGAAGATTCGTTGTGTTGATAGCTAGAGACACAAGCATATGGTCAGAATAATTGTAAGCAGACATCGTAGCTTATGGAAGCTTTTGCTACTCCATAATTGTAACAAACGCGTTACCCACCCTTTATTGATTCGAGGATTCATTGTGTTGATAGAGACACAAGCATATGGTCAGGCTAATTTATTTATTTATATAGGAAGATCATCAGCTTAAATACTACACAGTAGCTTAAAACAGTAGTGACAGTGAGCTAATAACAGATCCTCACCGATAGCGAATTGTAAGCAGACACCGTAGCTTATGGAGGCTTGCTACTCCATAAGGGTAACAAACGCGTTGTCGACCCTTTATTGATTCGAGGATTCGTTGTGTAGCGATGATTGATGATGGTCCACCACTCTGAACACAGCCCACCCTGGGGAGCTCTGGCGACCTCACCTGCACGGCTACCACGCGCCGGCGCGCAAGCTCTCTCGATTTTTCTCGCACTATCCGTCTCTCTCTTATTAGAAGACTTAGAACAAGAGATATATAGTGCGAGAAAAATCGAGAGTATGTCGCAGCCGTCCCATGATAGACGTGCAGGAACACAAAACCATAGAGCAAAATACTTATTTGTGTAATTATGACTGTGGTCTTCTGTATGGTGGAGGTACGGTCGCCCTCACAAGGGTTCGCCTTTACACTGTAACGCTTTAACGCCATGTTTAAGGGGCTCCTAGCTCCCAATGACCTTCGATCTGTAACTATCGGTTTTTTCGTGTTATTATTGCTCGTATTAACAACAACGAGGCTTACCGACATAGTATCCCACAGTCGAAACTCACAGTTTTCGGGATATAATGGCACCAAACTTTGGCAATTTCAACCCAAAATCCAGTTTTTTGGACGTAACTTTTGTGAATATGAGTTACAAATAAAAATCTCTCGTGGTTTGTTAAAAACGTTCACAAGGTATAGTTATAAGTAGATTTCATTTATAAGACCCTATACGCACTGTCGACTAGTCGTCGGCGACTCAGTCGACGGCGACGGTGACTTTCTACAGTTTGTGCGGACTATGTCGCAGTCACTCGCCCATGTTTTGGTGGCCGAGAGACCAAGTCGCCGGCGACTAGTCGACAGTGGGTATCGGGTCTAAAAGTGCATAAACAACATACTAATAAATCAAACAGAGCTTTTTTGGACTGTGTTTGAATAAATCATTAATAAATATATATTAATTCTATTCATAACTCTCGTGCAAATGTAGATAAAGGATTGAGGAACCGATAAATGTTTGTGCCATAAATATGTCTATAGTCAACTGAAAACTCGTCTAAACTAGCCAAAAAGCGCGTGGAGCCCCTTAAACTGCCATACGAAGTTATCATACGGCTGAAACTTACCACGTTAGTCATTCAGCTACTTTTTTTTTAACTGCTCCAAATATGAAATGAACGAGGTGAAATTCCGCTCTCTAATTCGGTGGAAGTCAGTTTAGTGGGGCAGAGTGCTCGAACAAATTGTCGTTAATGTGGACACGCTGGACAAAATCACCAAAATTTTTAGGCCCTTGCCATTGTTAGGTCCATAGAAGCTATAAGTTAGTAAGTAATACATAATCTGTGGAAATTTCAAGTCTCTACATATTACGGTTCTATGGATATACCGATTGTTATGGGCGAGCAATAAAATTACGTTTTCTTATCTCATGCTCTGAAAGTGGGTCGTTGTTGTTCTAAAAAGTGTGCTGAAAGTGATACGTTTCTGCTCTAGTGCAGAAAAGTAGTGTATTCCAGCTAGTCCTCGCCTTATGAACATTATCCGGGAACTAATTCTAATAAATATCAATACTTACCCCGCCACTGACAAAAGGAAATACTTTTATGTTATTATGTGTTATTATTTAATTTAAAATAGTCTATGGACTCTGTGGTATAAATTCATTACTTTTATTTTAGCTATAATATCCACTAGGGTCTATGAGGTGGTGACAAATAGAATACACCCACAATGCTTTTTTAAACTCAAAGGTGTGCATGTGAGCTAAGGAAGAAACGCATACAGCCACTCTTCAACTAATACTAATAATAAATAAAATATTTGAAAAGGCTATTTTCGTCTATCACAATTAAATGATGAAAGTATGTTCTTCATATAGTTTTGACTTAGGAAATACGAATATAATACTATTTGGTTATAAAAACGTGAGTAATATTTTTATTTTCAAAATTAAAATTGTAGGTGTATTATCTGTAGGTAAGCCACGTGACCGAATTACACCATATAACCTTCTTTCAACTCGGATGACGTCACGATAATGGCGGCTGCCGTTTTTGAATTGTATACTTTGAATAAACATATAGGTTAATTTTCCGTCTGTGCTTTTTTCACTTTCCTCGTATTCGATATGAAAAGTAGAGTGTTTAACTCGGGTGAAAGTCACCCATTTCTCAGTCAATCTACTATTCATGTATGAGAGAGCAGTTTAATTTTTGATTTATTTTTGTTTTATGAATGTATGTTAAAGCAGCAATAGAAAAACGAGTTCTGTGGAAATTTGAACAGTCTAGCGATTGCTGATACGCAGACAGCCGGATGGACAGCGGAAGCTTAAGAACAGGGTTCGTTTGATATCCCTTGGGAACTCGACTCAAAAAATATCTAGTTGTATTCCTTGACCCCAATTAAATATTTTATATTTAGACACTAAGTTTGTGATTCTACTTTATTTAGAACTCGAGATATTAAATGATTGATTATTCAAAATTACCTACCGTCATAAAATTAAAGATGGCCGACGGAGGAGGTGGTTCCTATCAAAAACTTAAAGCTATGGACCTAACTAGGATACCTGAAAAAAAATTGGTGCTTTTGTCCAGCGTGTCCACATTATCACCTGAAACTGCCCTACTAGTTTTTATGTTTATTTAGAATGAATGAATGGTTTATACATATTTCTTCCCATAATATACTCAGTCAGGTCAGGCATATGAAAACTTAGGTCAGTGGTTTGATTACTCAGTCTATATATAGTGATAAAATTACATTTAAATTAAGTCATTAAGTACATCACATAATTATAGCATACTATAGTGATCTAATATAGTAAATATCAAACATTATTTCATCGCATGCTTCATCAGTTACACTAATCAAGATTGATTTATATAAATACCGTTGATAAAATTCTAAATAAAAGTGACTTATCATTCTCTCACATACTTCGTCATATCAATAATTTAAATAATCCTTAATAGTATAGAAACACTTCATCTAACATTTTGTGCAATTTTGCTTTAATTTCACGAACAGGCAGTATTCTCTATTAGACTTTTTATGTTCTTTCACTTCGGTGATCAACTCATCAGTCAGATAATACAATGAATATACTTTATAATTCCAGGCAGCTCAGTATGCAACGGGGACAGCGGCGGCGGCATGGTGTTCCTAATGCGGAACTCGTGGTTCCTCCGCGGGCTGGTGTCGCTTTCCGTCGCGCGACAGAACGAGTACCGCTGCGACCCGACGCACTACGTCGTGTTCACGGACCTGGCCAAGTTCCTTCCGTGGATACAACAGAATATTAGCGATGAATAGTGGTTAGGCTGTTTCATTAAGTATCTTGAAGAGTTTGGTTTAGGTCTTGGAACAAACTAGACTTTTCACGCCATACGTTTCAAAGCTAGACTCGCATCTATGTTCGCAAGAACACACTTCATATGTTTTCGTGTGTTGGTGGGTTATAATAAATAAATAGTACTTAATAATCATACAACTGCTACAGTTTCATCGTATCTAAAACGGCTCCTGTCCGAACTTCTTTGATAGAGTGACTATGAGTGACTGACTGAGACTTAAAAAAATCGATGTAAGTAATTATTAATATGCTCACAAAATTTCACGAGAATCGGTTGAGTTCTCAGTGTTCTAATAAGGGAGAGACGGATAATGAATCGAGAGAGCTCGCGCGCCGTGCTGTAGGGAACAGCCGGTCAGACGACGTACATAAGGTAGATTTTTTTCCCAAGCTGAAATATAGAACTACTTTCGCTTCGCTGGCTCTTTAAACAAACACAAAAGTCAAAGCGACTGATAAAGCCAAAGGAATATCAACGGCGTATTAGCTAAAATAGGTTTGATGCACTTTTATGAATAGCTAGACCATTTGGTTTTAGTAGAGACGGATGGAACAAACTCGAATTTCCACAGTACAGTTTGTGCCAAGATTGCCAAGATTACTAAACTACGCCTTGAGTTACAGAGTTAAACTCGCATCGATCACATCAAGTTGCTGGGTAAAATAAACAATACTAGAATTATACAGGTACTCCATCGAACGGAAGTTTCATAGCAGCGGTAAGGCGTGCTCAAACTATGTATAATAAACAAAAGAGACTCGAATCCTTACCACGCTCCACCTCTTTTAGTTTACGAGACTTTATATTTAGAAGTTAATGTCGTACCTTGAATTACCCATTATCCTGTACATACACGGTACTCCGGGAGGATTCCAAATAATTAAAACAGTGTGTTCCTGAGGTCCTAAAAAAATTAAAATGATACTGGCCCGTTTTCTTTTTATTTTGAGATTTAGACGCTGCTGCATGACCAGTATTAGATGCAAATAAAAAAGTGATTCAGACTCGGTTTACTTCATTATGCCATTTTTAGGGTTCCGTAGCCAAATGGCAAAAAACGGAAACCATATGGATTCGTCATGTCTTGTCTGTCTGTCCGTCCGTATGTCACAGGCATTTTACTCGAAAACTATAAGGTGTATTTGAATAAAATTTTGAGGATAGGTGTATTTGGTTAACCGCTACGTATAGTTTTGCCATTAAATTACTAAAAAAAATTTTTTAGGGGTGCCTTCCATACATAAAACTAAGTCAAAAAAAATTTTTCATTGCAAGCCCACGTGTGGCACATCAATCGATAGGCCTTTCAAAATAAATATAAGGTTTTTCAGCATTTTTTTTGATTAAGTGTATAGAGTCGGAGATAAACGCCCCGAAAGTCACTAAAATTGTGTCCCCCCCCCCTCTAATTTTTGAATCCCCTCCTCCCCCCAATTTTTGAATCCCCCTCTGATTTTTTCTTTTTTTTAAATACAAAAAAAAAGAAAAAAATCATGGACATAGGGCTTATTAAATTCAATCAGTGAAAATTGTTTTGAACAAGTACGGTTCAAAGGTTTTCGAGATATTTCTAAAAAACTGCCATCCTATATTCATCCTATTTCATATGTATGTATTGTATTAATAGGTATATATTGTTATATCATATTGTATTCTATTGTATCGTATTCTACTATATTATTCATCCCACCTTTAATGTTAAAGAGTTTTTGTTTTAAATTAAGTTGCCCTGCCCACATTTTATCTGCTTTTCCTTAAGGTTGACTGGTAGAGAATGCTTTATAGCATTAAGTCCGCCTTTTGTACCATAAGATATTCTTTTGTGCAATAAAGATTAAATAAATAAATAATCCTTAAAGAAAAGGACGTAAGTGCCATAAGATTTCAGTAACGATACGACCTTTTTAATAGGCACGGAACCCTTGTTGTGCGTGGTCCGACACGCACTTGGCCGCTTTTTTTACTC
Organism: Epinotia demarniana; assembly: GCA_945867215.1. Classification (NCBI taxonomy): domain Eukaryota; kingdom Metazoa; phylum Arthropoda; class Insecta; order Lepidoptera; family Tortricidae; genus Epinotia; species Epinotia demarniana. The sequence continues at coordinate 3,869,982 of OX244278.1, read as the reverse complement.
CCTAGGGCCTCAGGAATACGCTGTTTAAACTTTTTGTCTACGCCCGCGACTTCGTCTACGTGGACCCAGGATAAAAACTATCCAATATTTCAATCCAGGCTATGAACTATCTTCCTGCTAAATTTCATCCAAATGGGTTGAGCCGTGATTGAGTAACAAACATCTAAACATCCATACTTTCGCATTTGTAATATTAGTAGTATTCTCCTGGGCCACCGTGTATACTTATGTTTTAGTTTGTTATAATGGTGGTCGATTTGTTGTGTCATTTTTTGACGTATGGTAAGAGAACGTTGACGGGCTCCGTAGTCTGTGGACACAGGGCACATGATCTTAACCAACAGTTTTAGTACATTAGTGGTTGCTAAATATTATTGTAGGTACTGTTAGATTAAGTCTTCAATTTAATATATCGTAAAGGTAACTCGTTTTACCTTTTATGCTCATTACGTGCCACATTTTGAACTAGGGACATTTCTGATATATAAGTTATTCATTGATTATTTGTTGTAAAAAATAATGTGCTCTCTTTCCATATCCTTAAACTGTATAAAGATAAAATAATGTGACTAGAAATATATTGAGATTAAATTATAATTTTTACGAATTCTCTTTTTATTCATGTAGTACATTACGTAACTAGGGAGGTGAATTCGTGAATGCCCCAGATCGCAGGTGCTTGTGCCCCGAACCGAAGGTGAGGGCCATAAATATGCGCTCTGGGGCTTTACGAATTACCGCCCACATCATTACGAGTACAAAATTTTACGTCTGACGTAAAACCTTTTAGCTAATACGACGTGAAGCGAGTCTACTGATGCTTGTTAGGCCGGATTGGTTCAAACAAGAATACGCATTATTGCAACATTAGTCCATACTATAACACCTGGTGTTGAAGGCATTTGATAAAATAATTAAGGTCTCTGGTCTGGTGTTGAAGACATTGGATAAACCAAAAATAAATCAGAACAAACTTACTCAAATACCCTTAATTATTGGAAAGACATCGACTCCTATATTGCTACTGATATAAATAAATGCAGGTGTCAAAATTAAACAAATGTAGCGTCCTTTTAAAACTATATTGTTAATACAAGAACCTCGTGTAACAATAAAACAAACGAATTACAATAAGAAAAAGCGGGAAACTTTACAAAAAGCGAAAACTTAAACCATTATACACTTAAAACAAACAGATTCGGTAGGACCAAAATCAAAGCTGAAAACGAAAAATACCTTCATTTACGAAACAGTAAAGATGTTCAACTAATAGAAAACACTCGTGAATATCACAAACTCAACTATTTGAAAAACGAAAAAATGCATCCTATTACGCAATTATATCATACAAAAGTCCTAGATTCACTTGTATTATGACAACGAGTTCTTTCGTGAATATTGCATCATCGTCTAGTCTCGACTGGTTTCTTGGCAATTCGTCACAGACATCATTCATTATTTTCATGACAGAACTTGAGTTACCATGCATTGACTCTTCAACAAATATGTATATGTACTAGCAATGTATTGTACATTCTAAAAGTCATCATGAACCTACATGCTTATTATAGGAATATCTCGACTTCGTCTCTTTAGAAACTCGCATTCTATCACTACAATTTTATTACAAAGTTCATGGGCATTTCGCTTTTTTTAAATTCATTTTAGTATATCATGAATACTGAGATTTTAGTTCCATGAATCATTTACACGGATCTCTCGTAAACAAAGCACAACAATACAACCTTTTGTAAAGATAATAACGTTCCCTTGACAAATGACTATGCCAAAACACCTCACTCAAAAGTTAAAAATATATACACCAACGAGATCAAGTCTCCAGAAAATATACAAATTTTCCAACAAAATGTAATCCGGTTGTGTCGTTCTACAGCCCTACCAGTACGGTGTGGGCCCGTTCCTACAGCGCTGGCCTCTGAAGCGCTCTTCTCCAAAATTCGGGGCCCAGGGTAAGTTCCGGCCTCGGTTGGCCCTCGGGCCTTTTCCTGGGAGGTAGTTAGGGTAGGGTACCCTGTTGGCGCAGGCGCCAGGCCTGCACCCGTTGTTGCGAGGTGTACTGGGGTGACTCCCGCCTAGCGGAGGGGATGAGAAGTCCTCCCAGGGTTCAGGCACCATACAGGTCCCGCAGCTCCAAGAGTAATCTCCTGCGGAGGAGAAATATTTGAAATACGAACACAATAGAGTACCTATGTAAAGAGTATGTTTAAACTGAAATTTAAAAATCTAATTTCCTTGTACAGCTGGCACAATTTATGATGGATTGTAGTTCTGGTATACTTAGCACTCACATGTCTACCTACTATCGTAACGATTGGAAGCCACAATATGACGATAAGCTTATGTTACTGTTAAATCTACTACCGTGTTCCAAAACGACCAATCGTAAATTGTGCGAGTTACAGTAAATTTAAAATCATTATGTAAAAAGCAAATCTAAATCTTATAAAAAAGCTGACCTGAATCCTTGTATGTTCAAATATGAGAAAAAAGTATTGATTATCACATAAAAACTATTGACTGTTTTCATTTATAATACGAGACAGTAGGTAAATGTGTATGATGCCATTATCTTTAAATCTTATTGTGGTTTTCATTTTATACATTTGGTTTGTACTATCTACAGTATTATCATTGGATAATTTTAGATACATTGGATACCGGACAGGGTAGCACACAAATTATAACCAAAGAAATGCCATGTCATGAATAATATTTATTATATATCATAACTATCATTTTGGCCAGAATTTGGAAGAATACTTTTTGTCTTTCGTTTGACCTATCGTGTTTACATTTTTAATCACAAAATTACATTTTAACTCCTAAATATTCAATTTATTCATAATATATCGTCTTGTGAAAATTAAATATTGCAAAAGCCATTCTTTAAGGCGTTTACGACATTTTTTCTTCCTCTTTACGAGATAAAACAGGCTAAATTATAAGTAATTAAAAATATATAATCTTCTAACATTTATAATGAAATCATTACAAAGAAAACATTGTTTGACAATACATAAATGGTAAGCATATAACTTCTTAACGTAAATATTAGTATTTAAAAATATGTCAAGTTTTATTCTTCTCATAAAATAAATTTACGACACCTAAAAATATAATTATAATAAATAATAATATAAGGCTTCAATTTTAAATAAATATGCACCTTTTGTGATAAATTAGATTAAATCATGATAAGCGTTATATTTCGTAAGTAACGTATTGTTTAAAACATCGATTATTAATGGAGTAAAATTCTAGAATAATAATTATCTTCTGGGTGAATCAACTTTTTAGTGTCCTCCCCGTTTCTAATACTTGCTGTTTAAAAGGAGATTACAAGAAAATACGATGTCTGCTGTTGTTAATTGTTGTTGCATTGCTTACTCAATTTATTATAGCGTGAATAAAGATATTTTAATTTGCCCACAATTTCAGCGGTTGCCCAACGAACGTAAAATGTCCCCCGATTTATATGAAAATTTAGGTTAATCCAGGGACAGACATGTGTTCTACTAGAATATTTGTTTTTGGCGAGATGCAACATATACCTATGTTCAAATAGACTGAGAACTTTATTAAAAACACATGTTGTGGTAACTGATAAATCTGATAATAAGTAAAAAACAAAGGGACAAGAAAAAGTGAATAGACCCTTCTACATTTTCTCGATTATAATAAGTTATTGTGTAATCAGGGGTATTTTGTCTGCGTACATTTGCATGATAAAATAGAAAAGTATGATATTATCGTATTGATATATATAAATTTTGATCTACATTAAATGTTCTCCATTAATTTCCGAAATTAATTAGGCCACTTTAACAACAAGCTACGTAATCGGGACAAATTAATCAAGGTTACGCACCTGATCAATAACTATTTTAGAAATACACTAAATAAATGTACAGTCGCGGTATAAGGACCGTCACTTTTAGACCTTTATGAATCGGAATAAAAGAAGAAAAAAAGATTGATTGATTTGGTGACAAGTGGCGTGGAACCTTTGTATTCGGCGACTATACTTATTGTGGTATTTAAAGGATAGGATTCGATATCTCAATGAATTCCGAGCACTTTTTAATAAATATTGGTTGGCAGCGATCGCGTTGTATTTATATGGTTCGCCAATCAAATGAAAGTCGATTTGAACTCCACAAAATAGAAGTAACTCTGTTGTTTCGTATTACTGCGTTTACTGTTAATTATACTATGAATGTACTGATGTTGGCATTATTAACACTTTCGCAACCAGACTAAAAATGGAACAACACACCAGAAATCGACAGAATTCGCTAGGCGTGTAAGTTCATACTACTGCCCGCCTAGCGGGCGGATTCTTGGTTGCCAACGTGTCAAGGTACGTTTCTACGGGCAGTTATCGGCTACCTTGTGCCACCTGTGGTCGTCAGACGTTACTGTGGGCATCATAGCTCAACACCAAGATCAAGAATATTAGAGTTCATGATTTAATAGACAACAACATTCATACATTGAATGTCTTATACACGGTGTTCCCGGGAATTTCCGTTAACTTCAGGATATTGCAGAATACATTCACAGAAACCAATTAGCATAATAATTTCGTAAAAAAAAAATTCTTTTTTCTTTTCTTGTAAAAAATAATTTAATGTAGCATTAACAGTTATTGTCTTATTGTGCAAGGGTTCAAGACCAGAAGGTCCAAGAAGACAAATTAAGTAAAAAAAAAATGTACTTCCGACGCTGTTTTTGCCTAATATCGAACGACCTCACTTGGTAAACCTTCTTGTAGTGTATAGGAACCTTACAACATTTAAAAAACTGTGATGACACCACAGTTAAGAGCCTTTACACTGGTTAAATCTGCAAATCTGATTAAATTAAAATATTCAATATCTTGATAACAGTAAGAGTTAAGATACTACTGTCTTGGAGAAATTAACTTTATTTGGTCTAACCTATGCCCCCTTGCAATTAACGGAAATTGCCAAAAACACCTTGTATATATTGAATTGAACGTCTATATTGTGTAGCTCAAATCATTCAAATTGATAAGTTTTCAATTTCATAAGCATAACATAACCGAAATAATCTTAAAAACTACAAGGTAAAAATTAAATAACTAACTTTAACGGTAATAACAAAGAAACTAGTATTACACCAAACGCGATGTTTTTCATTTAAATTATGCGCATCTGACAGCGACCAGAAATTTAAATTTAAATCAAATTAAGTCTAATAAGGAATATAAGTACATGATTTCATATATTTTTCATTTTCGTGGAGTTCTATTTAGAATATCTTTAGGTTTCTTAAAGCTTATTTGGATTATGATAATGGTAAATCTATTCGTTTGATGTAACATAGCTTCTAATGCAATTACTACACCTCCTATACCAACACGCTACAATCATCCCATTCCCTTAAGTAATCCGAAATCTACATAGTTAGTCTAAGCGAGCATCATATCAAAAAATATTGCTAATTGTAACGCCTAGAATTAAACTGGCCGATAGCATAAAGCTAAGGCCATTTATGTCCTTAAATGTGACTCCCCCACTAATCAGACCATATGGCATACGAATAAACTCGAAATTACCAGTTGAGGCTGCAAAATATTACTTCTTCGTCAGTTATAACGCTCATGGCTAATACCACGTTCGAAAATCGTAGTTCGAATATCGAACATGTATTAATCGAGCGTTAGAGATGATGATATTCAAACATTGTGGTACCACCCTTATATTTGTAACCATATTTACAATACAAACAATGATTTCATGTTAGATATTTGCATTTATACATTTGGAAGACTGTTAGTAAGAGTGTCACTGCCAATTATATATATACTAGTTGATACATCGCTTTAACAAGATTAAAACGTCGTTACACCGGTGAACCGACAATACATTAATTAGAAATAACGCTTCGTTTAGGCACAATTCACATTTGGAAACTATCTCTAGCATTCTATAGCTACTAATCGCGGAGTGGGGAACTCGTCGCTTTACATTAAGGTAACGTTACAACGCTTACCCCACTCTTTATTTTACATAAAATATTTTATACATCGCTACTACAATATACAGTATAATATAGATTTAAAGTCTATGGTAAGAAGGGACGAGAAATGCTGTGATGGATATAGAGAAATGTCAAATATACTTCTTTTTTTTTACATTTTCACTACCAGAATTCCGAATGGTCTGGCCACTGTAGCCAGAATCATTAATTTACAAAAGTTACCTTATCCAAATTCTCATCTAGTGCATTTCTTGAAATAAACCTTACCCCTTACCATATTATCTAGAGATCTTACTTTACGATATTTTCTGATATCCACCACAGGGAGAGTACGATAGAAAGGGACAGTCCATACAATATTATTAGATTTTGTCTGGTTTCCAATATTAAGGTCTTGGTTATGGTTTATGCCAAGCGAGCGGACATGCAGTTGTATGATCTTTATTGCAATAACCGTCGTTTTTATTTTGATAGTCAAAACTTCAAAACATATAATGAAATATTTACAGTACCTACAGTTATTTAAATAACACTGGAATATGTTATGTTGAATAGCTTCTATGAACTGATATATTATTTAGACACAAATACGTAAACTTACTAAATTCGATATTTATATAAATTCAAAGACCATGTAATTTAGGTACTTACTCTTAAGTTTATTGTTATATAGGAATTCAATAGATGACGGCAAAACTGACTGACCACCGCAGTCTTTAATTTCTTGTGCCGCAATGCTATATAGTCTGCGATCTAGTTACTAAGGGAATTCAGCTTATATTTATTCAAGAAACCAGTCAAAATCTAAACATATATTAAGAGGAAACAATAACAACACTCATAGACTCCGAAACAACTACAAAACATTCGAATCACCGCATTGTATTGTCACTGTAACGACTTCCTTCACAACGTACGCGCCACAGGAATAATTAAAATACGAGAGGACAAAAAATACAGAATTGGCTACGTACGTAACTATTGTAACATTAAAAAAAATACCGCCACGTGGCTAACAAAAATATGATATTTAACATTTTATTTTTTTATCATTTCACAGTGATTATAAAAGCAGTAGGACTGCTAACTGCTGTGTAAGCTATGTATGTAAGTGTTGAAATATTTATACTATTTTTTTCCATCGACATGTGGTTAGAAAATATGCAAATTTCGTATAAACCAATTGAATTATTTCAGAGTCTGAAGGATGGAATCGGATGTGTATTTTAGACAAAAAAAACAAGCTCGAATGTGCCTGCAACGATATATAAATTACGAAAAATTCATATAACACGCACGCTTGTACATGAACGCTCCAGATTCATATGTAAATGTATCGCATATTTTAAACGCTCTCCATCGATTATGCCTTCTTCAATTTAACGGAAACATTATTTCAAATTCGTTGTAATTTTTAGTATTAAATAAAATTAAAAGGAAATACGCAAACCACGTACGTTGTGAGTGAAGTCTACCAAGTTTACACAAAACTAACACCGATACATTGAAACTTCTATTTCACAACATGATATACGATACCCGGCCGTATTCCTATCGAATAGGGGTCATAATAGGTTGTCAGCGTGTCAACCCAAGCCTCTTCACAAAATCAGTAATTACTGAATCACCTGATATTATTATGAACGTTTTGATAGTTTTGTATAGTGTCAGAGAAAAAAATCATAATGCTAACACATTTCATTTTTTATGCTATCGCTTTTTTTAACATCACTCATTTATGGTTGCTCCTGCCATAGTCAAGAATCCAATTACAGCTTTTTTAAGAAACTCGTTCACTGATGTCCTCTGGCTTACCGGGACAGAAAAAGTTTGTTGACCCAAATACGATTAACACTCGCGCATAACGATATCGCATATCGATACATGATATGATATCTTGCCATAATCACTGGATCACTTGGACCATGGCAAGGCATAAGTGAACCTGTATAAGTCATTTTTCTCTAACACCATCCATATTCTCTATGCTGGCCAAAGATCCAGCCCTGTGACCCGATTCTTAACACTACAAGTTACAATCTCAAAGTCCAAACGGTCAACATTGGGCAAAAATCAAGCGGTTCAATATTGCTAGTTTATCCCTCAAAACACTTACTATTATTTTACTTAACAAACCGTTGATCATTTGTTTTGTCCCTTTTCTCAAACACAAACGTTCTAGTGATACATATAAAAACGAATTTTAACGGAAATTTCGCCATCCAGTTTGATGGTCGTTGATGAATATACGATACGATTATTTTTACAAAACAGGACATAATCGTAATTTGTAAAATCGTGAAAGTTGTATACAAAATAGGAGGCCATGCGAACTATAAAATTGTAACTTCTGAAATTTGCCCCAGCTGGCTTGGAAACTGGCAACTTTTTGGATTCAACTGTTAGGCCCCTGTTCCGTACATATGTAATAACAACGAAGCGTCTATAATAATGTAGTAAGCTATAATAATGCTGTTAAACAGACGAATTTATTATATTGAGCACATATCGTGATTCATAAGCCAATACATTGCACATCACATGCGATTTTCTGCCATAAGTAGTGATATTATGGTTTGAAATCGAATGCAGTAAGATAAATAAAATCGCATAGAAACTGAGTAAGAAAGAAAGAGACGGGTGTACAGGAAACAACGTTAAAGTCATTTAAAATGTTGTATTTTCTAAATTCTCTGAGAGCTCAAACTTGATTAAAGGCAGCAAGTTTTTACTCCTCTATCTACAACAATTTGTCAAAAATACTTCAATTCATTCTTAAATAATGAATGACAACCCTAACGGTTGCGATGTCACTCACAATCTTTTTTTTGATCGTCATTGAAACAAGTGACGTTTCTATGCGCGTTTATTATCCTTACATTATTGTGACTTGAGAATAAAAAGGTCCAATCGAACATTTTCGTGAACTTGAAATATGAGTTTAATGACCGTATACATAGGTTCGATATTGGTTCTAAGCCTTCTTATCCTCACGTCACGAAGTGGTAGTTAAATACGGGTGATATAGTTATATAAAATTATTAAATTGACTTTAGCACAACTTATGTTCGTAAAATTATTTTCCGTACTAACGAGACACCGACTAGAGTCAATTTTTTTAATGGCTATATATGTCCCAACCGTTCGATTGATCAGTGTTTACTAAACATTATTTGAGTTTGATTGTTGCATCACAGTATTCCATGGAAAAAGCAACTACCATCCAAGCTATTAGATTGACATTCCAATGACAGTTTTATAAAATGTTGGTCACCTCAGATTTCTACCATACCCAAACCCATAGTTTCCGATAACCTAACTGATAATGCTATTTCATCAGTATCTTTTTTATCTTTAAGCAGTATCAGCAACTAACTAGTCATCCAGTGTTTTTTACCCAAAAATTTGGTGATTTAATGTACTGAAGGGATAGTAGTTATTCAGCCCACAAAAGCTGCCGTACGAGTTCTATCATACATTTTGTATAGCATCACGCACACGGGAGTGGCCCGCGCTCGCTACCAGCAGTAGTAGCCGCGTTTAGTGGCGCCCACTATACTACCATTAAGTCTAGAAATAGGTTTTTGTCATAACGGTTGGGACAGGTATTCAAATAATGCAAAAGGAATTTCAACAGTACTGTTTAAATATTTCATATAGAAAAAACTACAACAGTTCGTATTAGAATCGAATTGTTTATCGGTGTCATCCTAACAGACCTACTTACAGTGGAGTACAAATTTAGAAACGCATAGAATATAGTGTCACAGTGCACTTCTACGTCAAGCCCAGAACGGGTCAGAAAATCTAGACTAACTAGGTAACAGTGGATTTGTGCTGAGACGGGGTCCCTTGGTTTTAGTTCAGACACAGTAGAAATATTATAAACAGTATATAGCCATGCATGCAAGCGCGGAAAGAGAAATGTCGTGGCAGGAAAGGGAACTAATATTATGATTTTAAGATTTACAAACTGTATGTAAAAATTCACAAACTTCTTTTCATTCCAGTTACCAAAACTATGCACGTTATGTAGTTTTTTTAATCAAGTGATATGCGGAGTGTTACAAGGGAAAAAATATTGAATGACATTATTCGGTTTCGTAAGCCTGGGGAAGCACCACTATCTAGTGTCGAACGAGACGGTGATGTGAAAATAACAAAAACCGCCAATTTCATCACTTTTACTTTCACATATTTTTTTAATTCTGTTTTTGACGATTGTGATAAAAACTCTTATATTTTTGACATGTATGCAAATCTGTAATGTATTTTTTATCATAAAATAAATAATCTAATCTAATCTAATTAGTACTAATACGCCCTCAATTCCTACAGTGATTCTCTTTCCGCGCCTCTCCTATATTATTATCTTTCGGAATTCATTGTACAGTATGAGTATAAACTCTCAATCCTCTTTTAAATTTGAGTCCATCTGATATACCTTCCACATTCGGTGCAAGTCCGGGAGGATGTTGAGTCAACACGTCAAGTCTTTGTTCTTGTTATTTCATCACTTTTTCGTAAAGGGATAGTAAAATGTGACTTTAAGAAGCTCGCTAACAGGCAATATACTGTCTATGATACTTATTTTGTGTTTAGATAAGGATGAAGTGATTTCGTGCTGAGTTAAATTACTTAATATGTCGAGGGTTCTCCGTCTTTGTCAAGTAGTTCTTGGATTTAATTCCGTTCTTGTTTTGATGAAATTAAACATTGTAGTGTTTTCTAAATCATTGAAATAAACAAATCAAAGTATTTGTTGTTGTTGATGGTGTTTTTTTGAAGTTACAGAAATGTGATTGTATTACATAATCCATTATTTTATTGATAGTTTGTTCGAATAAACAAACTTAAGCATGGGATAAATCTTTTTGAAAACAATCCATTTATTAATTTACTTGGGAATGTTCATAATTAATCATATTGCTTATTTTTTTGGACAGATTCTGGTAAATAAATCAAAAATGTGTGTGTATTATAGAAGATAAAAATAATGATTTAACTCAGCACGAATAAGTTTACTACGCATTACCCAACCTTTAGAAAGACCAAATTTCACTACGTTTTTTTTATTATTTGTTTTTTTATCTCCTCAATGCCTCAGTCGTAACAAACATTCAGCGTTTTTGTGAACAATTTTTGTTCATAACATTTTCAATAATATTATATGTATTTATAATTTAATTAAAAGTATTAAGAGACCTTTAATCACAGTTCGGTACCAAAAGCACTATTATTGAGCAAAAGAAATGTCTAAATAAAATAAAACATTTTTTTAAGGCTGGTAACAAAAAATGTCCACAAAACTGGCGATCCCGCACGGGAGCGTTTTCGGTACAGTCGAGTCTATTATCTATGCTTAGAATACAGAACAAGCTTCAGGAAGTTAACAGTGGACAGGGTAGCTACGCAAAGTACAGATCTTAAGTAATACTGTTGTTCCAGAATATTTCGTTTTTACCTCCAATCGTAGGTAAAAATAATATTTGTTAAATTACATTACTTTACGCTTAAGGCATTTAATTACGCTTAAGCCTTTTGATGTAACGAAAGCGGCTTTCACTACTCCATTTGGTTTGTATGAATTTTTATGGCCTCAGTTATGCTTTCAGACATTTCAAATATACATCGATAACACCTTCTTATTCTCATAATTATATCAATGGTATGGTATGTTATTTGTCCTTATCATTTAGATGGGCCAATCAACTATTATTTGTTGCTACTTGCCATGGTTACGTCTCATGGGTGACTCTATAAAAGCATGGATTTATTGTGTTCAAAACCACTAAACAGCTTTTGTCATATTGGTAAACCCATTCCATGGTCGCCACCATCCTAAGCTTGCTAGGAGTCCAATACATAGTATATTTTCTTAGAAACTCCTGGCTTACCAGGAAATATTAACAAGAAAAAGTTGATGGACCCAGATAACATATTTGTTGCGTGTACCGAGGGAGAGCATGATCTTGAACTAGGCGTATCAAATAGAGCACTATATTAGTAACCTGGAAAAGGCATTTTTGAACACTCCAACCATCCAAAACAACAGCATCACAGACCTAAAACTAACACTACACGAACCAAAGTCCGCCGCCTATATCCGACTATCGGACAGACGGAACTTCTTACAATACGCCCCTTTTCAAAACGGACGATGGTGGCTCATGTAAGCCGGCTGGTTGTAGAGGTCGCGGCGCAGGTACCGGTTGGAAGGGTTGGAGTACATATTGTAACTGGTCGGGTGGTCCTGTCTGTGGAGCATGTCTAGTTGGTCGAGGCTGTGGTGGCGCTGTGGGAGCACGGGGCGAGGGTCCACTGGGCAGCGTGCGATGGTAAGGTCAATGTCATTGGTATATATAACTACAACTTCAAGTTGAAAAACTCCCGACATTTTCATTTCAAAGTCCAATACCTCAAAAACTGACACATTCGGAATAAAATTATCTGTGACACAAACAAAACCGCATTCAAATCGGTCCATCCGTTTGGGAGCTACGATACCACAGACAGTAACACAGACACGATAAACTTACACCCCTCTTTTCGTCGGGGGTTAAAAAGTGCAGAGTATTGTTGATGTCGTTTGTCATCAACTTGGAGTCGATTTGAAGATCCATGCTTAAACCGAACGACGATATTTGAGTGTACTACATGATCATAGCGTTCATACGATTTTTAAACATCATAAAAATACGAAAACGGTTCACTAGGTAATTTGTTAGTTCGTTGTAAAAACATGTTATTAATGGACTGCACTGAAGAGTTATATCGAATGTGCATTTTACACCGATACATACGCCTACTGCGTCGACGCAAACGGGCGACTACTGCAATCCAAAATTTTATCGCTAATGTACCCCTGCAGCGAGATTATAACACGACTGCATCACACCTAAAAGTGACCGAGGTTTAGAAATAAGGTCCTTTGAATAACGTGTCCTATTTTCTTGTAATTCTAACATATCACGTAATAAGGTCGACTCCAAAAATATGAATACAATTTCGAGTCTTATTTCTTAAACAAATGTGTCGTTCGCGGGAAAAACGGATCGTATCGCTCTTACAAATGCAATAATTCGCGGCGTAATAATGGTGTTAGCGTCAACGACATTATGGTCCGTTTCAGTGGCTATAAATAAATAAATATTAAAGGACAATCTTACACAAATCGACCTATTCCAATTGTAAGGTCAATAAGGCTTGTGTTATGGGTACGACGACGGTATCATAGATACTTAAATACATAGAAAACTGCCACGACCCAGAAACAAATATTCATGCTCATCACACAAATATTTGCTCTTACCGGGATTCGAACCCAGAACCTCCAGCTTCGTAGGCAGCGGACTGCATAGGCAACCGGTCGTCCAAACTATAGGGTGCCACAGCGGGCAAAATATCACGGGCCCTCGGGGCACATGAAGTTCCTATGTAACATTGAAGGGGCTGCCATCTGATGATTTCGCCACGGGCCCGTATGGTATAGTTACGTAGCCGGTCCCTTTTCTTTGACAATTACGTAAATAGTTTCTAGATATAGCTGTATAATGTAGATTTACCTCGATTGTGATGGAATCCCGCCGCCCAGCCCGCGTAGTATGCTGCCTTCTGCTTCCCATGCTCTTCCGCTACCTAGAAACGTACAAACACACACGCTATACAAACATTTACATGGATTAAAAACACTCGAACGCAAAAGTCATTCAAATTTGAATCAACTACTGTAGGAAATAGAATAGAATTTCCTTTATTTCAAAACACGAGGGAATAAAACAAATGCAACTCTGTTAAAGTTGGAGGTGATTTAAATTTAAGGGTCTTAGATTAAGTTCCCTCTCATCCATGGGAGTAGACCTGTGTCCAGCAGTGGGAAGTATATAGGCTGATTTATTATGGGTCTTAGGAGACTATAACTCTAGTCAATTTATATCTAGGCTCTGTGATATTCTAGTGATACAACCTTATGATGTGGCTGTCGCATCAACTGCTTCATAATTAGCGATTTACAAGGTATAAGAAGATCGGTTACCTTGGTTCTGCTGCGGATAGCCTCATTTCTGATGCGATCACGCAGAGAAACTCCCAACATAGCCCTCTCCATAGCCCTTAGCACGCAGCACGCAGCAGAATCAAGGTTACCGATATAGCCCTCCGGATCGCTGAACTGAAGTGGCAGTTAGCGGGGCACATAGCACGTAGAACAGATGGCCGTTGGGGCGGAAAGGTTCTCAAGTGGCGACCACGTACCGGAAGGCGTGGCGTGGCTAGGCCCCCCACAAGGTGGACTGATGACCTGGTAAAGGTTGCTGGAGTCCGCTGGATGCGGGTAGCGCAGGACCGGTCACTTTGGCACTCTTTGGGGGACGCCTATGTCCAGCAGTGGACGTCTTTCGGCTGATATAATGATGATGATGAAGAAGATATACACGAGCGTGTGTTTAGGCGAGAAATATTTCGCACGCGTTTTTTTTAAGTCGTATTTTAGATGTCCATCACTTTAATCTTGTGACAAAATCAGATTATCTGCTTAAAAATAAATAATACTGTTCTATTTGTTTTTAACTAGAAACAGTGCATAAAAATAAAAGACACCCCCAAAATAAACAATCACCAAAATAATTAGTAAAAATCAGGTAATTCAAAAGCGTGTAATAAAGCGTTCTGAATTTGTGAAGGCGATTTGTTCACCTTTTGTGAACTATTTTACAATAAGGTTGGTTTCTGTGAGATAGATTGATTTAGTGCGTATTAGCTTGCCCTAATGTACTAGCTTACTCTGGTGAACTATCGTGTTCATGTATACTAGCTTGGCATATAGTTTGTCTGAGATGATGGCAAAAGACCTGATGGAGTGTCTCTGGTTCCGTGGAGTGTGGGACGGATGCTTGTGTGGGACGCTACCTGTGTAGACACACTGGCACCGTCCCACCTCCAACGGACTACTACTAAAGCGGGTGCAGCGGCGGAAAATGCCGAAAATCTGAAACGCATTAAATATAGAGGCCTCGGCAAAGGGTATAACTTTGTACCTTTTGGCGTCGAGACCCTCGGTCCATGGGGTCCTAGTGCGCAAAAGCTATTTGCGGAAATCGCGAAACGTCTGGTTGACGTAACTGGTGACCGAAGAGTTGGCGGCTTTCTCGCGCAACGCATCAGCATTGCAATTCAGCGAGGAAATGCCGCCAGCATCCTCGGTACAATGCCTCGAGGGCCTTTTTTAGATTTAACTTAGCTTTAATTTTATTTAGTTAATGTTATAGTTATCATCTTGTATATACCTACTTTAGAAAATAAATATTATAATAAGTTTGTCTTAATGTGCCCTAATATGGGCCTTGCAACAAAACCATAAAGCCATGTGAAAAAGTTTCATCCCACTCTAGTACTGGCTTGCCTTAGCGACCTTGTGAGTGAACTAATTTGCCCCAGTATGACCTTGTGAACTATTTTGCCCCAGTTTGAGCTTGTGAACGATTTTGCCCTAAAGCCCAGCAAAAAAAAACAGAAAGCCACATGAACAAAGCGCTCTACGCCGCACCGTGTCGCTGTGTAACCGCAGCCGGCTGGCCGAGTGCGGCGCGCTCTTCACCACCTCCGCCGACACAGGCTAGAACAACACACAATTTAGACCCCCGGCCAATATCCCCAGGGTGCAATGCGGCTATGTACCCTAGTGTACTAATGTGCCCCTGCGAATGGTGTTTATCCTAATGTGCCATAAAGTACTACTTTGCCCTTATTTAAGCTTTTGATCTAGTTTGCTCTAATTTTCTTGCGAATGTGTTTATCCTATTGTGCCCAAAAGTACTAGGTTGCCCTAGTTTGAACTTGTGAACTGGTTTCCCTGACTAGTTTGAACTTGTGAACTGGTTTCCCTGACTAGTTTGAACTTGTGAACTAGTTTGCCCTACTAGTTTGAACTTATGAACTGGTTCGCCCTACTAGTTTGAACTTATGAACTGGTTTGCCCTACTAGTCTGAACTTGTGAACTGGTTTGCCCTAATAGTTTAAACTTGTGAACTAGTTTGCCCTACTAGTTTGAACTTATGAACTGGTTTGCCCTACTAGTTTGAACTTATGAACTGGTTTGCCCTACTAGTCTGAACTTGTGAACTGGTTTGCCCTACTAGTTTGAACTTGTGAACTAGTTTGCCCCAGTTTGAGCTTGTGAAAAATTTTGCCCTAAAGCCCAGCAAAAAAAACAAAAAGCCACATGAACAAAGCGCTCTACGCCGCACCGTGTCGCTGTGTAACCGCAGCCGGCTGGCCGAGCGCGGCGCCCGTTTCGCCACCTCCGCCGTCACAGGCTAGAACAACACACAATTTAGACCCCCCAGCCAATTTTTGAGGTTCAATGCGTACACAGGTGGATTATCAACAGAATTACTGTATTACATCCCCCTGTATTGAATAGGAAATAGAGTAACGTCCATGCGAACTCGCAAGGCGCACTCCGCATATGCAAAATACGACAAGATCTATGTCTTTAGTGGGATATATTTTCAAAGGATTGCCGCCCCCAAATAAGTTTTATTTTGACAGCGAGCGGCATAGATCAATCTATCCACTTGGATATATGTTTAAATTATTCTATACTCTGAAAAGCACATTTCTAATAGTTGGTGGTTTCGTTACCATAATAAGAGCAAAGCTATGTTAGCTAATTTAAATGAGTGTTAAAATATTTATTTACTAGCTTCTGCCCGCGACTCCGTCCGCGTGGAACTCGTTTATATCGCAGCTCCATACAAACTTTTAACCCCCTATTTCACCCCCTTAGGGGATGATTTCGGGAATAAAAACTATCTCACTATATCCTATGTCACTCTCCATCCCTTCAACTATCTCCACTTAAAAAATTTCAATTCTTCGCTCCGTTTTGCCGTGAAAGACGGACAAACAAACAAACAAACACACACATACACTTTCCCATTTATAATATTAGTATGGATGATAAAACTAACTAATTAATGGAACATGTTATGCAACCGACATAAATGGCATGATTCAGTGTGATCATCGTCAATATGCTGAGAGCTTTGATGCTGCCACCACAGAATTTTTCACTCCTACCAAGCAGTACTTTACAATAAAAAAATTACCTACTATAAAACTTCGTTGTTGGCAAATGGGTTTAAAATGATTAAATACACACACTATTAACTTTTTCTGCCGCACTAATGCAATATATTACTCCTATGCTATCATTATAGTTGAATGTAAGCGAGTCATAAATACATTTTAAATAAATGATTATGACTGTGTACACACCACAGAACCCATATCACGCTACAATAAACAATAGCACAACGCATCTCAGTTCAATATCGAGCAATTAGTCCCATGCAGTGAAGCGATTAATGCGTTACTCGGGTTAGTAAGAGGGACCACATATTGCGTTTTATCGCTTACTTTAACGCTGAGCGGTTCCGTGCCGCCTTCAGGTATCACGTTGTTTAACGCTGCAATCGCTTCTTGTGCTTCTTCCCGCTTATCGAACCTGGAATAGGAACACAATTTAATAGGTAAATTGTTTTATTTTCATTAAAAGTCACACTGATCAACTAATAAGATATAATGAGAAATTAGAATAGATTAGATTCATTTATTTCATTCTGTAAATTTACATGTCATTGTTTTACAATTAAATAGCATGAATTTCACCTAAAATCGTCAGAGTGTATACGAATAACAATAATATAAATGAAAGTCAAAATCAAAATATATACATTGCAAAAATGGAAAACAAAAATAATAATAAGAAATTTGGCGTGGGGCAAGTTCGTCTGTTTACCACGAAACCATTTATTTCGAGATTCATATTTATCTGACGTGGCGTGTCATGGTGCGACAGAACGCTATAGTTTTCGTAAACTAGTTACAGTTATAATCACATTATTCTGATGTGTCAGGCGTCAAAGCGAATCAGAGATCATGATGTCAAATAAGATGAGTGTGAATCTAGCTTTACTCTATTCGTTGATAGGTGTCTAGTCAAAAGGTGGAAGATTCTTGACATCACTGACCTTGTAAATCTATAAAAAAATTAATCAAGCAGCAGCATCTATGGAAGTTCAACGCTTAGCAGAATGTGGGATGATTAGCGTTATCAAAAGAAGCTGGTATCTTTATGCGAGTAGGATAAGAGATCGAAACAATCCTACTATTTTTTTATACAACGACGGTGGCAAACAAGCGTACGGCCTTCCTGATGGTAAGCGGACACCGCAGCCTATAGACGCTTGTAAATCCAAAGGAGTAACATGGGCGTCGCCAACCCTTGATATGTTTGAGGATTTGCCGTGTGAGACAGCTGAAGGAACAAGTTCCCTCGCTCTCAACACAACGCATCCTCGGGAGCTCTGGCGACCTTGCTCACCTCCAGGAACACAACGCTACTACAGAGCAAATAGTAGTGTTATTATGTCTGTGGTCTCCTGCAAGCCAACTGGGGAAGTCCCTCCTTCCCCAGTTGGGTTGCTCCTAATTCGAACGGGATGAAAATTCGCTCTGCCCTGCCTCACCAAAAACTATAACGAACTATGGATATAATGATATGCGGTGGATGGAACATGATTTTAATTGTGGATCTAGTATATACTGACCTAACAAAAGCGACGCCCCGCGGCGTGCCGCTGCTCTTGTCTCGCAGAATGTGTTTCTGCACGATCCGGCCGTACTTGCCGAATATCGTCTCAAGCTGATCCTCGGTGATGGCGCGGGGCAAGTTCGTTACGTACAAGTTCGTCTCTTTTATTTCGTCCCCCGACGGCCGGGCGTATGATACCTGGAATTTTAAATTAAGTGTGTTGACAAAATTTTCAAACTAAAGAAACCTTCTGTATGTACATATATTTGTGTTCGTTAATATCGGAATGTATGGAAAGTTAGACAAGTTTCTATGGACTGTCAGCATAAGTATGTGCAACCCGCCCTTATCAGCGCTAAGACACCAGACCCTTATGACTTGATATGGGGTATAGTTGTTAAACAAGATAGGATAGCCAGAGAAGGAAGCTCTATCCTATCACTCAAAAAAAAAGGCAAAGGGCTACAAATTTATATATTACGTATACTAGCTTCTGCCCGCGACTCCGTCCGCGTGGAACTCGTTTATATCGCAGCTCCATACAAACTTTTACCCCCCCCCATTTACTTAGGGTATGATTTCGGGGATAAAAACTATCCTATGTCACTCTCCATCCCTTCAACTAAATCGACTTACAAAATCACGTCAATTCGTCGCTCCGTTTTGCCGTGAAAAGCGGACAAACAAACAAACACACACATACACTTTCCCATTTATAATATTAGTATGGATTATACATTTTTAAATATCGGTAACTCCGTAAGGTAGCGGTTGAAAGGGTTGGAATTGAATACATGTTGTAACTGGGCGGGTGGTAGTCCTGTCTGCGAAACATATCTAGTTGGTGGCTGTGGTGACCTCGTGGTAGCACGGGGCGCGGATCTACTGCTAGATCTGGATATGTACGTGTATGATGAAGCATAGATCCATACCTTTAACCGCTTATTCCTGAGCTGGTAACCGTTGAAGGTGTCGATGGCTCTCGCCGCGTCCTCCTCGCGCGTGAAATTGACGAAACCGAACCCGTAACTGTACCCCGTCTGGAAACACATAAGACTAATTCAATGTTAGGCTAGAAGAGATCTCTGTTTAGTTATAAACCCTTGCGGGGCTTGACGAAAACGCGCTTAAGCTTTGCGAGTGAAATTTAAGAGTCCGCAGTGAGCGCGGCCGTATTTCACCTTCCCATACAACCGTAGTTCGCTCTCATTTTAAAAGTACGAGTTGCATTGTGACGAAACTTTGCATATACAATGACATGAGGTATATTTATGTGTGTAATTAGTTTATACAGTTCCAGTTTATAAAACAAACAAAATGTACAGCAAAAACAAGTTTTGTATGAAAAAATTAAATTCGCTGTATTTTTTTACTATGGTATCTGAAGCTACATAAACTACTACTAAATAAATAAATAAACTAATTACAGACTCGTATACCTCATTTCATTGTATATGCAGGTTTCGTTACAATTGAACACGTATTTTTAAAATGACAGCATAACTACGTTTGTATGGAGAATCGAGCTTACTGCGGACTGTTAAATTGTAAGTATTTGTCTTAGGGCCGTGTGGTCTGAAAGAAAGCCAGGAGGCTAGGCGGCCGATCCGAAAGACTTCGTCAAAGCCCTCTAACCATACTAATAACTTAACTGGACAATTACTTTGCGCACCGTGTGACCCCATCTTTAAAACAAAGTTTGTTTTGCGAGTCACATTAGTGCGTTCCTTAATCCAGAAATGAATAACTGATGAGTGATAATGTCGCTGTCGCCGGACACTCGGAAACTAAACTCGCGGACAATGAATACGGGTCGGTAAAATACCGTCACATTTCCTAAAAAGACCTTTTAATTAATATGACTCAATGAATATGATCATTTTTAATTAATTTTACACCTGAACTACAAAAAAAAATACTTTCTATAAACAACGTTACCAGGTTTAAATCGGACTAGCAGAAACCCATGTAAAAAACAACGTTAACGGAGAGAGATATAGCAAAAATCTTAATTTTTGGATATTTATATTTTTATGATAGAATCCCGGATATTGCTAATAAAGTTGGGTATTATAAATAATAGTATATTATGTAAATAAAACTAGTGTTAAATATAAAAAAACCTATTACGGTTTTTTTATTTAGGGTGACTCGTATTCATTGACCGCGAGTGTATGTTCTGTAGGTAGTAGTATTGTATTCTGGTGGTGAGTAAGGTCGCCAGAGCTTGGATGGACTGTGTTGAGAGTGAGCTTGCATTTGTCGCTGTCAGAATGACAAATCCTCAAATCAATCAAGGGTCCGCTACGCACTTAAGATTCTTCAGCGAACGAAAAGCCAAACACGTGCCTCAAACCCGGTATGCGCATATTCGAACTAAACGACTGCCCGGCATCGTTTTGACACCCCGCCCCCAACCCTGCATAATGGCAATGGCACCCCTGTGAGGCCATTTTGCGTCGCTACTTATACTTCTATGGTTTTTTCGTGCGCTGTTCTGGAGTCGCTAGTTTGACTACGATGATTGCTTACCATGAGTCAGGCGTTATGCTCGTGTGCCGCCTCAGTACGACGGCCGAAGTAAAACACTTTAAACCTAAATGATATCGCCCAACGAATATGGTGCATGTCCATTAAAAGTGGCTCAGTGAGCTACGCCACTATGTGTACGTACTTTATTTGTATATGCGCCCAAAGAAATATCTTTCTTTGCGTCTTATTTATTGGACAGCAATCTTTGAAAGAGTTCTTCCAAGTCGAAAAAGAACGGCCACAAAATGGCAATCGAACACGCGATAATTACCGCATAGACAAAACTTGTGAGCCGCAGATTAGACATAAATTATATGGTGTTTTAGGCTCAGTCACGCACGCGAGTTGCTATCAGAAAACCGTTTTGAAATTTGGTATGGTTATATAAGTTCGGCGATAACGCAATATTAAGGAACCTCCGAACTGACCTGATGCTGGAGATGGCAGAAACTATACAAGATAAACGCTATTGTCAACGTTGATTCCCTAGCCTGATCCCCCAGGGGAAAAACACGGTTAGGTTGTTAGGTGAACTGCGAGTCTACAGCGCGCGAGCCGAGCGAGCGAAGCGAGAGTGACGCGGCAGCGTCCGGCGATGCGCCATAACCGAACGTTATCATTTTTTTCCTAGTTGGATATAAAATAACTGTCGCTAATTCCCCTGGGTGATCGAGGTCAGGTGATAACATGGATAACATGAGATTAACTCGTCCTGTTTGGGCTCACGAGTAATTCTTCCGACGACCGTTTAGCCTAGTGGGTAGTGTAGTGACACTGCCTATGAAGCTGAAGGACCTGGATTCGAATCCCGGTATGGGCAAACACCCGTGTGATGAGCATGAAAATTTGTTTCTGAGTCGCAGATTTTTGGTTATTTAATAGATATAAATAATGATGTAAGTATATCATTGTTTATATCTATTAAATATATTGCACGTAGAACCGATGGCCGTTGGGGCGGAAAGGTTCTCGAGTGGCGACCACATACCGGAAGGCGCAGCGTGGGTAGGCCAAGGTGGACTGAAAACCTGGTAAAGGTCGCTGGAGTTAGCCAGATGCGCCTGGCGCAGGACCGGTCATTATGGCACTCTTTGGGTGAGGCCTATGGCCAGCAGTGGACGTCTTTCGGCTGATATGATGATTAAATATATCGTCGTCTAGGTACTCTCAACACAAGCCTTATTGAGATTACTAACTCGATTTGTGTAAAATTTTCCCCTAGTACTGGGTGATTTCGGGGTCATGATCCAAAATGACCAAAAGCGAATAACATGATCATATTGAACACTTTTTCCCATGAGAACAACCACGACAACGCAAAAAAACAATTAATTAACTGTGAGTTACTTTAGAGTTAATCTCAATTAGAGTTAAACTCATAGTTAACTTTTAATTAGCCGTTTTTTTGCGATTTCGTGGTTGGTACCATGGGAATAGTTGTTCAGTATTATCATCTTATTCGCTTTTAATCATTCCGGATCATAACCCCGAAAGTAGGTACACGTGGAAGAATACCTTGCACAAAAAATACTTTTTTTCACAGAAACATATTAAAAGTTCATCGACTCGAATTCCTTTCCAAGTAAGTGCTTCGTCTCACGTTATTTACGTAAACAGAAGTCGACAATATCGAAACGATTAAGCACCCGCCATTACAATCTGATATTCCTTACGTGACGCACGAACTGCTTATCAGCAGCTTTAATGAATTTTGTGACTTAACATTAAAGCAAGAAGTCATTAAATCCTTTGACATAAATTCACTCCTTACCATAATTGACCCCCAATATACTCACTCGACTTTCTCCGCTCATTCTAAAACGAACCATATCCCTGTGCCTTTAAAGTTTGTTTTCTAGTGGACCCTTTTAAGTGGCTTAAGTCGTTCTTGGGTGAAGTAAATCGGAACGATTGTCACGAACATCGGCAAAGTTGGCTTTAATTGTAACCACATAAAGTTTGGGGGTGTTATTTAAAGATTATTACATTACCAGCAGTTTTGAAGCTATTTTAGTTACTGTAGAGCCTAACATAAGCGTAGCGAATATTTAACTTAGGTTAGGTAAAGTTAGGCCTCGCCGCCGATGTCGCGGAAGTGTGCACGAGCGTTCCCGTGGCTCCGCCAAACGGCAGCGCGTAGAACACCGTGGGGTTTTAGACGGTAGTCCGGGCTATTTCCAGGCGGGATTTATTTCCCCACACGTAAAAAAACCTACGCCGCCGACCCTTCGGAAGGAAAGGGGAAAATTGCACATTTCGCGCTGCAGTTTCTGCTCGTTTTCTACGAGTATCCACATGTAGCAAGTAAGCCGAGTTGACTGACCTCACTGCTGTTCAAGTTGCTGGTTATAAAGCTACTACTAACCTTAAAGTTCTTCATCACCCGACAGCTCTAAATCGTCCCAATGGTCCTGCATGTACATAGCGTACGTACAGGGCCGATGTACGATGAGGTTGATCCTGCATGAATCCTCTGTCACCGACACACCTTCCCCCTTAGACATGCTGCCCCAGAAGTTCTAAGCCAATGTATCCCACTTGACTTACCCTGTAGTATGTATGTGCCGATTTCTGCCCTAACCTAACCACTTATCCGAGTTGGCCAACCCTACAGCTGTAGGATATAAAGCTACAAACCTTAAAGTTGTTCATCACCCTACAGCACTCAATGGGCCATTTAGTTATGAACATGGCGTACAGGTCCTTCCGGTAGATAGTTGACGATGAGGATGGTCCTGCTAGAGTCCCCCACTTTTTCAAACTCCGACATGCCCCAGCAGTTAATCTAAGACCAATGCTGGCCATACACGATACTTCCTATCGTCCAATCGACTTATGCCAATCCACTCCCACACACGGTCATTTCTAACTGATCCAAGCGTCATGCCGATTGGACGAAAGGAAGTATCGTGTATGGCCGGCATAAGATAGGTAATCTGCACTGCATGTGCTGATCTCTGTTCACATGTGATAACTAAGCCACTTTGATTGAGTCTACTGTTGTATTGCTTCTACTAACCTTAAAGTCCTTCATCACCCGACAGCTCTCAATGGGCCCTATGGTCATGAACATGGCGTATAGGTCCTTCTCTGTCATGGTCTGCGGTAGATAGTTGACGATGAGGTTGGTCCTGCATGAGTCTCCCGCTGCCGACACTCCTCCCCCTTCAGACATGCTGCCCCAAAAACGCGGCGGCCCGCCGTAACGACCTCTGTACTGTTGTTGGATTTGCTGGAAACAAAATGGCGGGTCATCCTAAGCGTCACAGGAGTTTGCGTCCCTGAGGTTAGCCTCAAGTCGCCCCCGCACACCCTTCGAACCCCAGTAGCTAACATCACAGACACAAGCTTATGTGGTGCGTACTGGACATGAATAGTTCAATTGACCAAGACGCACTCAAGTAAACCTACGCTATACAAATGAAAAGCAGTGGGGTGCGCTCCACGTTGATTGAACTATAGGTATATGCAGATGGAAAGCAAAATACCTTGCACTTTCGGTATGCGCTTTAAAGATAGCAAAAATGGAAAACCTACCTAGTTATGGAATTGAGAAAATTAACTAGATGTATTCTACAAAGTCTGATCCCAGTTAATAACTAAATAGCTGATGTTCCTTAAAGTTATTGACATTATAACTATGCTTTGAAAGATAAAAAATTGCTAAGAGAATATTACGAAATTGATCTACATTTACAACGTATACATTTTCTAGAATAATATATATACTATTTTTTGTCGTACAAATACAATATTTTGAGGAAGCACATTTGAACCTTTTAAAGGTCCCTCAAAATACCGGACGACCTCAAGAGATATTGTTCCTTAGTAATTAGCACAATGCGGGTTTTACAGAATACCTACATTAGGAGTATTATGACACTATGGCTGACAGCACTATGGTAAAATTTTGTCGGCGACAAAATCGACCAATTAAATGTGCAAAATTTTGCTGGTAATCATGCAGATTATTTACGTGATACCTGGCCGGGAATAAAGCGCCCATTTACCCTCCGCTTCGCGTGCGTAAAGTCGCACTTCCTGGGCAAGGGAAGACGTACCATTTTGTACTCACCACGGGCGGTAATAAAGAACGCCTCGGATCGCATATCTATCGCCCTTTCCTTCGGCTCGGGCGGCAATTACGTGACATTCCTTGTCTTAGCCCTAGGACCCCTAGATGAGGTTACTATCGGAGACTCTATGAACTTTCTATCAAACAATCATTATCATGCCTTTCCAAGATTACTTCTAAAGACTTTTACTGCAAACTAGCGCTTAATTAAAGCTGCCTCACAAGCAAGTTTAAAAAAATAAAAATAAAAATTCAACCACCCTTCCAAAAATCCGCAGTATTATACCCACTATTACTACTATAACGCATTAAGGAGAACTACAAATGTTTGCCAATAGCACACTTAAATACTACTCTCTGTAGTCCAAAAGAGAAACAACGGATTTGGCTTCAATTCTTTTCAAGCGATTCCCGACCTAAATATCACACGTTTTTCAAGCCCGTAACTTATTTCACCCCGCCTTTGAATACAAACTTTGTTCTCCAGGAGATAAAGTTGATTTCGGAATGAAAGAAATAACTGAGATAGGAAAACGGGAAAGTAAGCCGAGTACATAGTCCGCACCAATAAATTCAGTTTTAATATAATACTATGTCAAGGCTGGCCGAAGCTCGGGCCTCGGATTAAGTGACTAACGATGAACTATTGGAATTATAATATAGGTGTGTTTTACTTCTGAATCCAGGAAGGCTTTTGGATGATGTTTTACGGAAAAATTGCTTTGCAATTTGAGATAACCGAACCGGTCTAATCTCAATAAGGTCTAGTTTTCCCTATAGATTGAGATGGCAGTCGCCTTCGTAAAACTAGTGCTTTTCCCTAATCTTGGGATTAGGTGTCAAAGCTGACCCCAGGCTCCTTAAGGGGAAAATCGGGAATAACGCTAGGAGGATGATGATGATGTTCTTTGATATCAACTGTCATTTTTACAAGTTTTTATTTAAGGTCACCTGTCCCGTTGTCAGTCTGTCTGTAATCAAATCTTGCAAGTTAAATTTGACCCACTTCCCGGTGACCGATTGAGCTGAAATTTTGGGTATAAGTATAGTTTGGATGACAATTCAATATTATGGTACCATCGAGCTGATCTGATGATGGAGACGGAAGGTGGCCATGGGCATTCAGTACTCAACCGACGTAACCCCGTTGAGTTTGGGCTCGTTAGAATCGTCTGAATGAGTAGTTGATGATGGTATACAGAAAAGTACAGTCTGAAGTAAAAGCATGCACCAAAAATTATTTTTTTGACAGAAACTAAAAAATCACGCGCGTACAATGCGTTACGCGATCGACCTGCTAGTGTATACGAAGTTTAATCGTCGTTAGCTGACATTACTGCTACAAATTAGTATCTTAGGGCGGTGTGGCATCGTTTACTGATTAGAATTTGAAACATTGGTGCCGTGACGGCAAGTCTTCGAGGTGGTTGTCGCTGCACGCGGGAGGATACGAGTAGACGCAGTACAATAGTCATAGAACACAAAGACCTAACTATACTGGCTCGTTAGCCTACTCCAAACAGCTGAAACTCGTCGCTGCCATACTTTATGGACGTAGGCTGCAGTTTTTGTGTCACGAACTCTATAATGGCTGCGGCGTGGCTGCGCCCGATGCGATATGTACCTACGCGGAGTGTGTAAATGGCATTTTAATATGGAGGTAAGGGTGGAGGATTTAGCCAAAAATAAACCTAGTTTGTTTTTTTTGTCAGGAATGTGTGGCCTAAGGGTTACTAGGGTGCTCGACTCTGAATACAAACGTATTTTGGTTCTCATTAAAAAGCGAAATGCTAAAATATGTTATTACAGCGGTTTTAAAATGAGAACCTCCCGAACTACCGTCTCGCAGGCATTGGCCAAAAGATTTCACTGATCTCTATACCGCCAGTGTGTTATAAGTAGAACGCAGTATATTGACTGACTTAAAAACCAAAGCAAATTCGCTTAAAGCCTGCGACACACTGGCGCGGTCTGCGGTGGCGGTCAATATTCAATAGACAGCTAATGACAAGTTAACTATTGACGCCCCGCCGCGCGTCTGTGAGTGGCTTAACACTTTCACTGCCAGGAATCCGCGTAGCGGGCGCCTACGCCGTAGTCGATTTCCGCTACGCACGAGGAAAATCACGGGATCGGCTACGACCGTAGCGCGTAGCGATTCTTGGCACTGAATGTGTTACGACCATAAGCGATTTCTGCGTCCGACAAGAGGGTTCTATTTTAAATTCCATTATATTTATAAAACATTTTTAGATTTTTTACTATACTTAATACAAAGAAAATTAATAGGATCCTATCAATGTTCTAGTGCGAATATTTGTATGTTTACATGTTTGTTACCCAATCAGACAAAAACTATTTGATTTAAAACAAAAGAACAGTGGAGTTCTCCAATATGTATACATATTTGACAACCTAGTCCCCCACGTGCTGTCGGGTTAGAATAGCACCACCCCTTTTCTTCCCGTGGGCGTCGTAAGAGTCGACAAAGGGAACAGGGTTGAAGTGTGTTGCGGGCGATGGGCTAGCAACCTGTCACTGCGATATCACATTTTGTCGATCTTTTTATACCCACATTTATGCTAAAAGTGGTACTGGAACACGGGTTTAATGTGCTCTGCTTACCCCTTTTAGGGGGTGTACCTATGTATGTATTTATGTATGTATGTATTTATGTATGTATGTATTAGACAACCTTTCAAAAATAACAATAAAGTCTCTGTATAGATATTTTTGAAAGGTCGTCCGTGTAGATATTAGAGAACTCGACTGTAGTTTATAGCCCAGCTTAAAACACAGGACCCTTACCCGCAAATTATCCCCTAACGGGATGAAATCGGAGATAAAAGTTACTATGGAACCGACTAACTTACGGTCATAAAATCCATACGATCGACGTCAACAATACGTTAGCAATTTTGTACCTTAATCCGTTGTAATAAGACAAAAATGTACAAATCTCTTGACGTCGACTATAGGTGCCTATATAATTTTGTGTCAATATTTTAATCTTCCAAAACGGCTGCGTCAGAAAAACGTTACAAAACCGTTCGAATTCACCCCCAATTTAGCATAGCCTCCGCAACTGATGTTTTTACGGGTGTCAATTTACAAAAGGCTAATTGTGTTTGCCGACTCTTTCGGGTATTATTTCACGGGCCGCCTGCCCTACTTTTGTATGGAAATGCGATTGTTTGATTAATATACGCTGTGACGTTTTTATCGGTTATTTGTACACGCAATGGTAAGTGGGCTGAGATCAATGGTCATATATTATGGCAAGATTGTATATGAAAATTGTGGCGTGGCGTGAACAGATTGACAGATGATAAAGCATGATGACAAATAAAAATCAATAAATTGATCGCTTTATCCCCCAAAGCTGATTCCAATCCTAATAATATTATACATGCGAAAGCTTAGATCTTTGGATGTCTGGTACTTAATCACGCTAAAACGGCTCAACAGATTTGGATGAAATTTTGCCTAGATTAAAATATAGGATAGTTTTTATCCCGGCTCCACGCAGACGAAGTCGCGGGAGGAAGCTAGTAACGACATGAATTAAAAACACCCCCTGACTCAACAAACTTACCTAAGGTATTCCACTTTTCCAAGATGTTTCTCCAGTGTGCATTGCGTCTCACTTACTCTTTAAACAAAATTGTAGACCACCCTTAGAAACATCGAGACACAAACTTTAAATAAAAAAAACCGCTCTCAAACTGGTTCATCCGTTTCGGAGCTACGTTGCCACAGAGAGACACACAGATGCACATAGGGTTAAGATCATTGCCACACCAACCTAACTTAACTGGTCGATTTCGAACCCCCAACCTCACACTCCAGAACCACTAGGCTACGGTAGCTTTGAAGTAGAACACACAAACAAATGAAAAACGGAATTATTCGAAAAGATAGCCAGTAGGTACTACCTATTGGGATGTCAAACACCCAATTCACTTGCAAAGTTCACCGATGTAGGTCGCGACCGTGACCCACTAGAGGCGCCACCATTGTGAATTCGTGTTACATCTGATAGATTAACCGGCCATACGGATATACATATCTTCACCTTCCGAGGAAGTAGGTTGGTGGCTTCTGAAATCGACGGGGTTATTGGGGAGTTGTCTTATTTAGGCCGTGAAAATAGGCAGCGGAAAATCATTTTGAATTTGTCTTACTGATAGATTAACCGGACAGGTGAATGTAGATGTGTTTAGCTTACGCGAAAGGTTGGTGGGTATTGAAATAGGTATGATTATAGGGAAATTCTTCGTATAAAGGCCAAAATAACAACATATGTTGCAGCGGAAAAATAAAGATTATCCCTACCTTACACGAAGAATGTTGATGGCTTTTGAAATCAACAGGGTTAGGGAAAAGGTCTTCAAAGTCTTATTTATCGACACAAAAAAGAGCTTCAGAAACATACCTACTATATATTTAGATTTAAAGAGAAGTACCTACAGTACGCGAGTACTTAAAACAATTGCAGGTATGTACATAGGTTATACTTCTCTGTAGCTTGATCTCGTCTCGTTCTTATGCCAAAATATACAAAAATAAAGTTTATTTTATGTATACATTTTTAAGGACCCTGCTATTTATACTTTCTTATTTCAAAATAGTATCAAAACATAGTATTAGAAATTACAAAAAATTATGAGTTTCATTGACATAAAACTTTTTAAGACAGTATCGTTCTAATTAGGCTTAATAACAGACTATGCGGTATATTTCCGATAGCTAAACATACACCCGCTAATTACAAGCGCTTTGTTCCATCTATCCTAGTGTCTACATACATGCATACATTCATTCCCAAAAGGAGTACGCAGATTATATGAAAATGTCCCAGTAACCTTTTTCTGTCCCAGTTCGCAGTTAGGTTGTTAGCCCATCGCCCACAACTTGAACCCTGTTCCCTTAGTATGACGCTTACGACACCTACGGGAAGAAAGGGGGTGGTGCTATTCTAACCCGACACCACACGGGGCATCCCAATGTCTGTCTGGAATCAAATCTAGTCAAGGGATAATGCGCCAATGGGGTAAATGCGTCTTTTGAAGATATATTCGAAACACAACATTTTAGAACTTTTCCCGATGATGTTCAAAATATGGTTACCAAACTTTCAATAGTAATCATTTCAACACAATAGTTTTTTTAACAATTATAAAATAATAGAACTCATCTACACAAGTTTAAGCAACCCGTTTTTAAGACAGCCTTGTACAACAATAGTACATTACTGCAGAGGCCGTGAAGTAAGGGAATGCTGGACAAGCTTTGGGGTACACGGCCGAGTCGTAGACGAAGCCGGATACAACGAGTCCAGCAATCCCTGTTCCGGCCGAGGATTGTATAGTGCTTTTCTCAAACGATGTGAGGAAATATTAACATTAAAATAAATACCTACAAGGTAATCAATTAAATACTAGTTTGTTGAAATTACAATCAGAACGAAAGTTCAGAAAACAATTGTGTAATTTGCCGCCTTTTTTATTTTTTAAACATGCCATTTCAACAAGCCGTTCAAGCACCATGTTTAACCGCACATAAGTATAGTACCATAGATTTTGTTTTTTTTTTATGTCGCAAGTCTGCTTACAGAGTTGAGTGGTGGTTGGCAGTATGTAATTTTTCCTTTGTCAGTTTAATATTAGTAAGCAAATTTAAAAAGTTAGAGTAGCGGACGATAATGTTTTTGGTTAGGGATTTCATACATTACTTCTTGACCTTAGGCCAAGCCATAAACAAGAAACTTTCTTGTCTTCATTTCGTGATATTAACGCATACATTTCAGAGCATGTTTGAGAAAAAACTGTTATATGATGTATGTCAGAGTTTAGAACAATACCCTTAGACATAAGAAATCTGCCATATGCATTGTTCATGTCAAAACTTCGACGTTGGCTCCATGACAATTGTTTTTATAATATGAATGACTTAAGCATTTTAGAACGTAGAATTAATTCATTTCTTTTTTTGATTATAATTTGTAATTTGCATGGCACTAAAATGGTAAATTATGCTGAACATATTATTTCAAAATCCATCAATTATGTCATGTACCATAATTCTGCAAATAAATAATATACATAATTAATAGGAAATTAAAACTAAACTAAATAGTAACGAAGATAATTGTAATAGTTCTAAAATGTTCAGTTTCGGAGATATCATCAAGAGACGCATTTACCCCCATCGACGCATTTTGCCCGGTTGACCTTATCTATATATATAAAAGAAGGATACCTGATCTACCATCAACGCACAGCCGAAACTACTGGGACTAGAAACTTGAAATTTACACCAGGACTTCCTTTTATGACGTAGGCAACCGATAAGACGGGATTTTTGGAAATTCCATCCCTAAGGGGGTTAAATGGGGGTGCAAAGTTTGTATGGGGGAAACTTTATATTATGAACTAGAGACTTAAAACTTTGTAGAAAGATTACTTATTAAGATACAAAAAAACAAATTTTAGCGTTTAATAAAATTCCACCCTTAAGGGGGTTAAATATGGGTGCAATGTTTGTATGGGGGAAACATTAATTTTTGAACTATGAACTTGAAACTTTGTAGAAAGATTACTCATTAAAATACAGTAAAAGTAATTTCTGCGTTTAAGAAAATTCCACCCCTAAGGAGGTTAAATAGGGGTGCAAAGTTTGTATTCAAAACTACTGGGACTAGAAACTTGAAATTTTTCCAGAACTTCCTTTATGACGTAGGCAAGGGATAAGACGGGATTTTTAGAAATTCTATCCCTAAGGGGGTTCAATAGGGGTGCAAAGTTTGTATGGGAGAAACAGTATTTTTTGTACTAGAGACTTGAAACTTTGTACGAATATTACTTATCAAGATACAAAAAAAGATTTTTCAGCGTTTAAGAAAATTCTACCCCTAAGGGGGTTAAATAGGGGTGCAATTTTTGTATGGGGGAAACATTATTCTTTGAACTAGAGTCTTTAAACTTTGTAAGAAGATTACTTATTAGGATACAAAAAAAACTTTCAGCGTTTTATAAAACTCCACTCTTAAGGGGGTTAAATAGGGGTGCAAAGTTTGTATTCAAAACTACTGGGACTAGAAACTTGAAATTTTTCCAGAACTTCCTTTATGACGTAGGCAAGGGATAAGACGGGATTTTTAGAAATTATATCCCTAAGGGGGTTCAATAGGGGTGCAAAGTTTGTATGGGAGAAACATTATTTTTTGTACTAGAGACTTGAAACTTTGTACGAATATTACTTATCAAGATACAAAAAAAAGATTTTTCAGCGTTTAAGAAAATTCTACCCCTAAGCGGGTTAAATAGGGGTGCAATGTTTGTATGGGGGAAACATTATTCTTTGAACTAGAGTCTTTAAACTTTGTAAGAAGATTACTTATTAGGATACAAAAAAAACTTTCAGCGTTTTATAAAACTCCACTCTTAAGGGGGTTAAATAGGGGTGCAAAGTTTGTATTCAAAACTACTGGGACTAGAAACTTGAAATTTACACCAGAACTTCCTTTTGTGACAGAGGCAGGGGGATAAAACGGGATTTTTGAAAATTCTATCCCTAAGGGGGTGCAATGGGGGTCTAAAGTTTGGATTGGGGAAACATAATTATTGAACTAGAGACTTGAATCTTTGTAGGAAGATTACTTACTGATACAAAAAAGGACTTTCAGCGTTTTATAAAATTCTACCCCTAAGAGGGTTAAATAAGGGTGCAAAATTTGTATTCAAAACTACTGGGGCTAGAAACTTGAAATTTACACCAGAACTTCCTTTTATGACGTAGGCAAGGGATAAGACGGGATTTTTGGAAATTCTATCTCTAAGGGGGTTAAATAGGAGTGCAAAGTTTGTATGAGAGAAACATTATTTTTTGTACTAGAGACTTGAAACTTTGTAGAAAGATTACTTATCTATATATATAAATGCCTTTGTCCTGACTGACTCACTCATCAACGCACAGCCGAAACTACTGGGACTAGAAACTTGAAATTTACACCAGGACTTCCTTTTATGACGTAGGCGGCAACCGATAAGACGGGATTTTTGGAAATTCCATCCCTAAGGGGGTTAAATGGGGGTGCAAAGTTTGTATGGGGGAAACTTTATATTATGAACTAGAGACTTAAAACTTTGTAGAAAGATTACTTATTAAGATACAAAATAAGTAATTTCAGCGTTAAAGAAAATTCCACCCCTAAGGGGGTTAAGTAGGGGTGTAATGTTTGTATGGGGGAAACATAAATTTTTGAACTGTGAACTTGAAACTTTGTAGAAAGATTACTCATTAAAATACAGTAAAAGTAATTTCTGCGTTTAATAAAATTCCACCCCTAAGGGGGTTAAATAAGGGTACAAAGTTTGTGCAATGAGGGAAACTTTCCCTTTTGAAAGAGAAACTTGAAACTTTGTAGACAGTTTACTTATTATAAAACAAAAAAAGTGCTTTCGGCTTTTTAGAAAATTCTACCCCTAAGGGGGTTAAATAGGGGTGCGAAGTTTGCATGGATGAAACATTATTTTTTGAACTAGAGACTTGAAACTTTCTAGAAAGATTACTTATTAAGATACAAAAAAAAACTTCCAGCTTTTAGTACATTGCACCCTAAATGGGGTTAAATAGGGGTGCAAATTTTGTATGATGGAAACTTTTCCTTTTGAGCTAGAAACTTTAAACTTTGTAGACAGATTACTTATTTGTATACAAAACGAGAATTTAAGCGTTTTGGAAAAATTCACCCCTAAGGGGTTTTAAAAAGGGTGACATGTTTGTATGGGGGAAACTTTGTTTTTTAGGTAGAGTAAAAATTTTGTAGAAAAATTACTTATTCAAATATAGAAAAAGTCGTTTCAGTGACTTAGAAAACTCCACCCCTAAGGGAATGAATGACATTGGGGTTTTGAGTGAATATGGGGGAAACTTAGTTTTTGAGCTAGAGACTTAAAACTTTGTAGAAATATTACTTATTAGATTACAAAAAAAGGACTTTTTGCGTTTTAGACTATTCCACCCCGAAGGGGGTTAAAAGGCAAGGGTCGTATGGGAAACGCTTTTTTTTAGTAAGATACTTGAAACGTTGTAGAAAGATAACTTATTAAATAAAAAAGTACTTCCAGCGTTTAAGAATATTCTATCCCTAAGGGGGTTAAAAGGGGGTGCAAGGTTTGGATTAGCAAAACTCTTTATTGAGCTGGAGACTTAAAACGTTGTATAAACAATTATTATCAGAATAAAAAAGATCTTTCAGCGTGTTGGAAAAAATCCTCCCCTAAAGGGTTTAAAACGGCATTCAAGGGATGGAGACCAAGAAAATATTATAGTAAGAGATTTGTAACTTCGGTCTTAGCCTTTATCTTAAAAGACCACAAAACTGATTATTTTGAAATTCATCCCCTATGGGGGCAACATAATTTAGACTGCTTGAAATGGATTCCATAAGGGGGTTAAAAACACTCATCCCCAAAATGAGCTAAAAGGAGTTGGATGTTTGTACAGGGAACAAGACAATGAATTTTTAATTAAGGGATCTGGAACTTCGCTAAAAGACTACGTAACTAATTACAACATTTCTAGAAATTCATCCTGTAAGGAGGTTAAAAAGGGTTGGAAGTATGTATGAGGAATAAGTATTTTTTGAAGTAAGGGAAGGGGGGGGGGAGGGTCTTTTATACTAATTATATGGTAAGCCAAAATAAATAATCCGACTGGTAGCAGAGAAGTAGGCAAGGATAAATTAGAACCACGACCCTTACAGAACCGAACAGCTTCCAGTTCCCATAACCGAAAAGAAGGTAATGTTTCATTTAAACTGCGGATTATTTTGTTAATTTATAAAGTTTATTTTAGATAATCAAAATCATGTACATGCTACAACACCGTTAAATGGGGACAGCAGATGGAGATGGAAAGTTCTACGTCTTTTAGCATTAGATAGGTTTTCATAACTATACAGGTAGCTCGGACTAACGTGAACTACTGAACGGATTTAGGCAAACATTTCCAGTAATGTAGCTTTCTTTAATAAATTATAAAAAATAAACAATTTTAGCAGAAATGTCTGTTGATGATTCTTAAGATATTTATATTTCTAAAAACGAAGATTTCAATTTAAATTTAGCAATTTAAAATAATGAACTCATTCACTGTTACCTTTTACGCTTAATCCCTGAACGGATTTAGATGAAATTTTCCGTACGCTGAATTTGACACCCTTGGAAGGATATAGGATAGTTTTTATCTCTGAAATAATCCCATAAGATGGTAGAACTTTGTTAGGGTCGGCGATAATAAAGGTTCCACCTACAATAATTTAATACCAATCATTTTTCTAAGATACAAGTTCTACGCGGACGAAGTCGCGGGCAACAGCTAGTCTATTATATACGCAGAGTTAGCCGGGATAATCACCCCGTGCATATTGAATGTAATTCATAAAGTATAATTGTAATTCATTATGTGGATTCATAAAGGGATATGATCCCTGGATCATATCCCTTTATGATAATCCATGATAATGTGGCCTGGTTCAAAGTTGTTAAGGGGGTGCATTGGAAATTATCGCGTGCTTTGAAACGCCGTTCTGACATTTAGAAACGATAAGGTCTGATTTTCAGATATATGACTCTTGAATATATGATTGTTTAACTGATTTAATCGATACATGATTGCTTACTATATTATAAAAATTGTATTATAAAAAATTGCCACAAAGTAATCAGTAAAAAAATGTACGTGCACCAAACTACATCAAACCTTATGCCATCGACATAGAGCTTACAATCGCTAAGCATAACATTTCGTGGCCCTAACAAGATTATGTTGCCTGTCCCTTATGACACCTGTCAAATGAAGGCCAGTGTCGTACGTAGGCGTTTACAGGATTAAGCAGCCGATTGTGTGTTCAAGACGTGAACGTCTATTTTTAGAACCTAGGCCAAATGTATGAAGAACTTTAAGTAAAAGCCACTTTTTTATCTATAATCTACACCAGGGTTCCTTAAATTTTGGTCCATGGACCCCTTGGGGGTCCGTGACATGATTGCTAGGGGTCCGCGGCCACTTCGTTCACTCTTAACGTAGGCAGGTATGTAGACACATGAAATATGAGATTTTTCTTCAACAGTGGTTCGCGGTCTTTTTGAAACTATGAAAGTGGTCCACGCTTAAAAAAAGTTTAAGAACCACTAATCTACACTAATACGAATACATACCAATCCATACTTTAATATTATAAAAGTCTCTTTTACTCTGAAAGTGGTCCACGCTTAACAAAAGTTTAAGAACCACTAATCTACACTAATACGAATACATACCAATCCATACTTTAATATTATAAAAGTCTCTTTTACTCTGAAAGTGGTCCACGCTTAACAAAAGTTTAAGAACCACTAATCTACACTAATACGAATACATACCAATCCATACTTTAATATTATAACTGCGAAAGTGTATTTGTCTGTCCATTACCTCTTCACGATTAAACCGATTGAGATGAATTTTGGTACGGAGATAGTTTGAGTCCCGGAGAGGACATAAGGTAGTTTTTATCCCGGAAAACATCCCCTAAGGGGGTGAAATCTAGGCTCAAAGTGAGGGACGTGAGAGGCTTTGTATGGAGATCCACGCGGACGGCGTCGCGTGCAGAAGTAATATTATAAAGAGGAAAAGTCTGTGAGATTGTAGCTTTGTTAGTTTATAAGTTTTTATATCTCCGGAACCAATTAACTTATTACAATAGTACATTTACGTGACTAGGGCGGTGAATTCGTGAATGCCCCAGATCGCAGGTGTTTGTGGCCCGAACCGAAGGTGAGGGCCATAAATATGCGCTCTGGGGCTTTACGAATTACCGCCCGTGTTGAGTACAAAATTTTACGTCTTCACCTGGCCACAGTGCGACGTGTGACGTAAAAATTATTACATTTGCGTGCAGAATGAACTTTCTGGGTGGTTATAGGCTATATTTTATCCCGCGGTTTTGCCTGCTTACTATGCATTAAACCTCTCACAGACAGGCACGGTGTGGCCGCGGCGGTCAATAGTAAACTTGTCATTGGCTGTCAAATTCACTACTGACCGCCACCGCAGGCCGCGCCAGTGTGATTCAGGCCATACGTGTGTTAGCTATGTTGTACGTCAAAAATAACTTTGGATTAGAGAGCCCCAGACTAGAAGTCCCCAATCCGCACTGGGCCAGCGTGGGGACTACTGCCCGTTCCCTCTCATACATGAGAGAAGGCCTGTGCCCAGCAGTGGGACGTATATAGGCTGATGATGTGTGTGAGAGCCCCAGCGCAAGACTACTGGCGGTTTTAAGAAATAACTACAACTTAGAACAGTTGAAAAACCTCCGACATTTTGATTTCGAAATACAATATCAGATTTTCATGAAACAGCTAAGAACACTCGGGATAAAATGTGGCGTTCCATGCTTAAAGGGTCCTTATGGCAGGTTTTGAGTTAAGCATAGATCCTAAATCTACATTAAATGAGCTATCTAATACAAAAAGAATAATACCCCCAAGTAAAAACGGTCATAAGGACACTTTAGGTATGGAACGCCACAAATTATCTATGACACAAAAAACCGCATTCATATCGGTCCATCCGTTAGGGAGCTATACGATACCACAGACAGATACACAGACACGTTAAACTTATAACAACCATCGCTTTGCGTCGGGGGTTAAAAAGAGAGAGACTCGATGAAGCAATGGTTCGCGCTATATTTATAATGCGACTAGTCGAATAAAGAAATATTACCAATAAGAGGAATAAGTTGCTTCATTTACGTGGACAAAGCCGCGCGCGCGCTTGTTCACGTACATTTGGATGATTCCTTCACGTCTTTAACAGAAGGTCCCAAAACGGAGAGTATACAAAGTTTTTCCTCCACAGTTCATATTTTTTGGGTTACCAAGCTAATCCATTATTAATGAAGCCGGCAAGTAATGCACAAACGATTCCCATTTACATTGGACACACGCCAGGGCACTTCCCGGCCTACTCTCTCTTTAGGAACGAGGGCATGGGGTGAAGGAGAAAGCACGATAGACTTCGAGTTTTTAGGCATCGTTGATACTTGGTGCCAAGCCTTGTACTTTAGGGAGGTCTATTGAAAGTGTTACAATAAGATTATAAATGGTCGTTCTGTTATGGGATAACTGACTGATTTTACTAGTGTGAAACTGCACATAGTTTTTGTACACGTAAGTACAACACGGAACCGATGTCAGACAGTGAAAAAGTCCTTCTACTTATTTACTTAATTTCCTTCGTCAATCTTAATTTTTGGATTCATTTAAACCAGGGTTCGGAACCGGTTTTTTGCAAAAACCTCGAATTTAAAAATATATCTCTAACTATTTTATACTTCAGATGTAGGACTCAGTTGTGTTTTGAGGTAACGACTGCGTATTATTAGATTGCCCAATTAGAAAAGAAATAATTAACAAAGAACGAAAAAATAACGTTTTCGTTGCCATACAAAAATACCGGTTTCGGAACCCTGATTTAAACAGTTTCCCAACGACTATGCGACATAATAGTCCAGTCAGTAGGTATTTATGCTCTACAAAAGGTGGCGTAGAAAATGTTTTGAAACAATATTGTTTAGGTATGACAGGTTAATAAAAATCCAAGTTCTCGACCTTTAAGGACCCAGGCGTTAGCCGCCATCTTGAATTAAAGGTGCCAAAATTAGGTATATTTTAAATAACTTCTCAATTGTTTACTAAATCACAAAAGTGTCTAGGAGAGGTATGAAGACAAAATTGTTTACATTTTTTGCATACATGTTTATTCTGTAAGTGTTAAAGGTAAGAAGTTACAAGCGACGGAAATAATAATATTTACAAAAATCATTAATATCATTTTAATTTTGTTTAAAAATTGTATAGCTATCATTTTTAAATTATTTTTGATGGCACGGGCTGGTTAATGGTACCTTCTTCATTATCCTCGCTGAAATTTTCTGTTTCATTGTCTGTATTTTTAGTTTCCAACCATGAAATTTCGTCGTCGTCACAGTCTTCCTTATCTATCTGAATCTCTACTGCATTTTCACACAGCTGACCACTACAGAATCCACAAACAATAGAGCATTTTAATCCAGCTTGTCTGCAACTACATGTTTTGCTTCCTTTTTTACAGTGGCAAGAAATTTCACTTAAAAGCGTCTGGGGTGCTGCTTTCTCTGTCGTTGTTATTGGAGTGAGCCTATTGGTGTCATATCTCCAGCCCCAGTTTTCTGTTTTTTTTTTATTCCGTACCATTTTTGGACTTGGTGGTATGTCCTAAACGCATTATCATGCACCGTGCAGCGTCCTTTGTTGGCGGCAAAGAAGCAAGATTAATAGTACATTACTGCAGAGGCCGTGAAGTAAGGGATTGCTGGACGAGCTTTGGGGTAGACGGCCGAGTCGTAGACGAGGCCGGATAGAACGAGTCCAGCAATCCCTGTTCCGGCCGAGGATTGTATAGTGCTTTTCTCAAACTATGTGAGGAAATATCAAAATTAAAATAAATACCTACAGGGTAATCAATTAAATATTAGTTTGTTGAAATTACAATCGGAACGAAAGTTCAGAAAACAATTGTGTAATTTGCCGCCTTTTTTATTTTTTAAACATGCCATTTCAACAAGTCGTTCAAGCACCATGTTTAACCGCACATAAGTACCTATAGTACCACAGATTCTGTTTTTTTTACGTCGCAAGTCTGCTTACAGAGTCTAGTGGTGATTGGCAGTATGTAATTTTTTCTTTGTCAGTTTAATATTAGTAAGCAAATTTAAAAAGTTAGAGTAGCGGACAATAATGTTTTTAGTTAGGGTTTTCATACATTACTTCTTGGCTTAAGGCCAAGAAGTAATGTAGGGAGCCATAAACAAGAAACTTCTTGTCTTCATTTCGTGATATTAACGCATACATTTCAGAGCATGTTTGAGAAAATTTACTTTTTATTGATGACTTTACGAATCGTTTATATCGGATATCTTCTAAGGATTCCTTATCCATGTCCCTTCCGTACAAAGTTACTAGAAAGCGTGCTCCAGCGTCTTCGATTTCTTCTGGTCTTGCTTCTTTATCTTTGTAGACGCCAATGATGGCATCCAGAATTTAACGTGCCGTATAATTGATACAAAAACTTTAGTGAAATTAAATTATGTTTAGTAAATATTATTGTATCTGTCGCTTGTAACTTTTTACCTATAAGACTTACAGAATAATCATGTATGCAAAAAATGTAGGCAATTTTGTCTTCTTTGAACCCTTCATAGACACTTTTGTGATTTAGTAAACAATTGAGAAGTTAATTAAAATATACCTAATTTTGGCACCTTTAATTCAAGATGGCGGCTAACGCCTGGGTCCTTCAAGGTCGAGAACTCGGATTTTTATTAACCTGCCATACCTAAACAATATTGTGTCAAAACATTTTCTACGCCACCTTTTGTAGAGCAAAGGCTTTTACAGTTCCCCACAGACTGACCTATAAAAGGCAAGTATCTTTTCTCAAACATGCTCGGACAGCGTCGCATTTCGTTTGAAATAGAACGCGATAGTTTTCATCCGCTCAAATTAAAAAAGTTAACTCTTTTCTGGCTAGGAGTATGACAAACCTGCCAAAACCCATCAAGCTTTTTTAAAACATTAAAGCGCCATAATCACATTCAGCTAAAGAAAACCGCCCCGAAAACCGCGCGTTTTTTTTTTTTTTTTGCCAATCAATTCGTCAGGCAAGGTCTGACTTTCCGCGCCTTGGCAATAATGTATCTAGTATTAATATTGAAACTAGGATATTTTGGTCTCTATAGCGAGGCAGAGCCACTCAGAGTTGAACCAAGTTAGAAAATCATAGAGAGAACTTCTATCCGTCAAACTTGGCTTATTCACTAGACACCTAGTCCATACTTAGGATTGGATGGTGGGGTTTCGTCAAAACTAGTGCCTACGACGACGATATGCGTCTAGATCAGGGGTTCCCAAAGTGGTCCAGGTGGACCCCCAGGGGTCCACAGGAGACTCGACGGGGGTCTACGTTGGCGTGACAAAAAAATGGGGGTGCACAATTCGTAAGTGGGGTCCACGGAAATGTATCTGGTTTCGATAGTAAAGAACGAAAACAGATATTATTTTTTGTTTTTTTTTTATAGCCTGGATGACTGATAAATACATGACACCTTTATTACGCTGCTCCCCGATTAAAATTTTGGTAAACTAAACTGACATTTTATTAAAATTACACCATTCGCCTCCAAAACTTGTCGACTGCAAGTCTGGTCTGCGAGAGATCGCGAGCGTCTCCAGGCTTAGTTTTGGGAATATGGTAGAAATGTGGTGTAGGGGGTCTACCAAAACCAGTTAACTTTTGAAAGTGGTCTATGAGAAAATAAAGTTTGGGAACCCCTGGTCTAGATAGTCGACCCTTGAGAAAGGGGATGCTTGGAGGATGGTGAGATACTTAGTACTACATTACTCACGGACGCGGTAAATCAAAGAATGTCTCAGTGTGCCAGTCTTTTGACGCCCGAGCCGAAGGCAAGGACAATAAATATGCACTCTGAAGCTTTCTTTACTACCGCCTGTGGTGCATATAAAATTTTACGTCTGGCCAGAAAAAGGGGATTTTCTGCACGCAAGGTGAGCGTTAAATCCCATTTTATTTCCAGGTGTGGTATAAATATGGTAATGTACCTACTTACAATAAAAGCTCCAACCTTCGGCTGAAGATCACACTTAATACACCACTAAATACAATCAACTAATTATGAGGAATATAGAAAATTCAAATTAAACTCTCACGGCTAAAGCATAAGATGAAAAAAACGTCCCTTCCGCAGAAACAAAGAACAAAAACTGTTTGCTGCGACCTACTAGATTTGGGTTGAATGACCTTGTAGATTTTTGAATTCCAAAAATGATTTCGCTACGTCCCGTTCCGTTCAAAAACTTGCCTATAAGTAAGACTTATACACAGAAACAAGTGAATATATTCTTGATTTCGATCATAGTGGAAAATTGAAAAATTATTCGCCACGAGCGGGGTTTTTCGACTATGATTGAAATTTGGAATTTCGTTAGCGGACGTATCTGCTTCGTAAACATTTAATGTTAAAAAATGGAGTAGCGCATTGTTATTAACGATTCTCAATGTAACTTGAGACGTTGGTGCCGAGAAGTTGTAATAACTTCGCGGTAGATGTCGTTACGAGCCTCCCTAAGGTGTAAATACCAATAGTGGAAGGGATTGAAAGATTCGTCGCCATTAGCGGACCCACGGTAGCTCAATTGGGAGAGCGATGGACGGATTCCAGAGGTTGTGGGTTCAAATCCCGCTCGTGGCGAATAATTTTTCAATTTTCCACTATGATCGTAATTTGGAATTTCGTTAGCGGACGTTTCTGCTTCGTAAACATTTAATGTTAATATATTCTTGATCAAATACTTTAGGTAATTTTAGAAGACTATGTGCTAAATGTACTAGGCATAATAATACTACTCGTTTGCTACCTACTAAATAAGGCTAGGTGTATATTTACTACTTATTTATTTAAAAGACTATTACTGATGAACCATATACTTAGGAACCTATATACCAATGTTATTAAAACTATAATTCGAAACTGACAATAGATCCTCCTCCAAATATAGGCCGTTACTACATATGTGACGCTCTAAATACCGATTATGAAATAAAATTAATATTTTGAATTAGATACTTCTGTTTTAAAACCACAGATACAAGCCAAAAAGCTTGCACCTATGCAGCTATGTTAACTCAAGCGTTTTCTCAACGCGCGTTATTTAAAGCTATATAGTTAAAGAAATGACGCGTAGTTTCAGTGTCGGATGGCTCGCTCGAAGCGTTGTAGAACCTGTGCAACACGAACTGAGCCAACTTCGACTGGGCGGGAATCGGAGGGGGACAATAGGCATGATGACAGTAATTGAAAATCACTAAAATATGGTATTTTCTTTGTGAAAATTTAATCGTAGAATTCGAAAATTGCTCATATTTTTTTATTAAGTAAGAGATTATTATTTATTTCAATAAAATTAAACTGAAAAATACGGACGCCCGCCATGATATGTTAAACACCAATCAGAGCGCATGACGTCATGTTTGTAGAAATACATACCCATAACGGTGTGTGTGAACCTAGCATATCAACTTTCAGCATCTCAACAAATGATGATAGTTCCTGTAGCATCCCAAATATTTCTACAGTTCTAGATAGTTTTTTTCAGTAGTTCAGCCAATTTCAGGAAAAAAAAAAAAATTTAAAAATGAGATGTTAACTTCGCAAATGAACTATCAGCATCTCACACTTCCTCGATTCCTAGACGTAAAATATGGATTGGGATGCAAAGTTCTACTGTTTCTAGACAATATATCAATAGTTCTGGCCAAAAAACCAATTTTTTTTTTTTACATGACTCAAAATTTGAAAATAATTTCAAAGTCTACCAGCATGCATATCTCGTTTTAGAGAAGCTTTCAATGCGGCATCTTATGTGTTATCGATCCTTACACATAAAACAAACATATATCTCAACATTTCTAGCCAGAATATTCCAAACTGAAAATAATTTAAAAAGAAAACGTATCAATATGGGAGAAAAATCGATTTTGTACGATTACTATAGACATGCGATGTCTTTGTGGCCTTCCAGGCCCAGCATCTCAGGCGTTCTGGGTGGAAACACGTATAGCTATCATAGAGCTAGATAGTTCCTGTAGCTGGACGCCAAACTGAAAGAGTTCTAGAAGGAAACTTAGCATAATGTGAGAAAAATCGATTTTGTACGAATATTACTGAAATACTATGTTTTTATGGGCTTCTAGGCCCAGCATCTCAGGCGTTCTGGGTGGCAACACGTATAGCTATCCTAGAACTTGACAGTTCCGGCAGCTGGAAGCCAAACGGAAAGAGTTTTCGAAGGAAACTTAGCAGTATGTGAGAGAAATCGATTTTGTTGGAGTACTACTGAT
The DNA here is from genome assembly GCA_945867215.1 of Epinotia demarniana. Taxonomy (NCBI): domain Eukaryota; kingdom Metazoa; phylum Arthropoda; class Insecta; order Lepidoptera; family Tortricidae; genus Epinotia; species Epinotia demarniana. The sequence goes on along the minus strand of OX244278.1, from coordinate 3,825,741 downwards.
ATGCGATGTTTTTGTGGGCTTCCAGGCCCTTCTCAGGAGTTCTGGGTGGAAAAACGTAAAGCTATCATAGATCTAGACAGTTCCAGTAGCTAGATGCCAAACTAAAAGAGTTCTAGAAGAAACTTAGCATAATGTGAGAAAAATCGATTTTGTATGAATACTGATATACTGTTTTCATGGGCTTCTAGGCCTGGGCCTAGAAGCCCAGACTAGCTATCCTAGAACTAGACAGTTCCGGCAGCTGGAAGCCAAACGGAAAGAGTTTTCGAAGGAAACTTAGCAGTATGTGAGAGAAATCGATTTTGTTGGAGTACTACTGATATGCGATGTTTTTGTGGGCTTCCAGGCCCAGCATCTCAGGAGTTCTGGGTGGAAACACGTATAGCTATCATAGAACTAGACAGTTCCAGTAGCTAGATGCCAAACTGAAAGAGTTCTAGAAGGAAACTTAGCATAATGTGAGAAAAATCGATTTTATACGAATACCACTGATATACTGTTTTCATGGGCTTCTAGGCCCAGCATCTCAGGCGTTCTGGGTGGCAAAACGTATAGCTATCCTAGAACTAAACAGTTCCGGCAGCTAAAAGTCAAACTCAAAGAGTTCTCGTGGGAACTTAGCATTATGTGTGAAAAATCGAGGTTGTTGGGTTACTACTGATATGCGATGTTTTTGTGGGCTTCCAGGCCCAGCATCTCAGGAGTTCTGGGTGGAAACACGTATAGCTATCATAGAACTATACAGTTCCAGCCGCTGGATGTCAAACTGAAAGAGTTCTAGAAGAAACTTAGCATAATGTGAGAAAAATCGATTTTATACGAATACCACTGATATACTGTTTTCATGGGCTTCTAGGCCCAGCATCTCAGGCGTTCTGGGTGGCAACACGTATAGCTATCCTAGAACTAAACAGTTCCGGCAGCTGAAAGTCAAACTGAAAGAGTTCTCGGTGGGAACTTAGCATTATGTGTGAAAAATCGATTTTGTTGGGTTACTACTGACATGCGACGTTTTTGTGGGCTTCCAGGCCCAGCATCTCAGGAGTTCTGGGTGGTAACACGTATAGCTATCATAGAACTAGACAGGTCCACCAGCTGGATGTCAAATTGAAAGAGTTCTATAAGGAAACTTAGCATAATGTGAGAAAAAACGATTTTGTTGGACTACTACTGATATGCGATGTTTTTCTGGGCTTCCAGGCCCAGCATCTCAGGAGTTCTGGGTGGAAACACGTATAGCTATCATAGAACTAGACAGTTCCAGCCGCTGGATGTCAAACTGAAAGAGTTCTAGAAGAAACTTAGCATAATGTGAGAAAAATCGATTTTATACGAATACCACTGATATACTGTTTTCATGGGCTTCTAGGCCCAGCATCTCAGGCGTTCTGGGTGGCAACACGTATAGCTATCCTAGAACTAAACAGTTCCGGCAGCTGAAAGTCAAACTGAAAGAGTTCTCGGTGGGAACTTGGCATTATGTGTGAAAAATCGATTTTGTTGGGTTACTACTGACATGCGACGTTTTTGTGGGCTTCCAGGCCCAGCATCTCAGGAGTTCTGGGTGGAAACACGTATAGCTATCATAGAACTAGACAGGTCCACCAGCTGGATGTCAAATTGAAAGAGTTCTAGAAGGAAACTTAGCACAATGTGAGAAAAAACGATTTTGTTGGACTACTACTGATATGCGATGTTTTTGTGGGCTTCCAGGCCCAGCATCTCAGGAGTTCTGGGTGGAAACACGTATAGCTATCATAGAACTAGACAGTTCCAGCCGCTGGATGTCAAACTAAAAGAGTTCTAGAAGAAACTTAGCATAATGTGAGATAAATCGATTTTGTACGAATACCACTGATATACTGTTTTCATGGGCTTCTAGGCCCAGCATCTCAGGCGTTCTGGGTGGCAACACGGAAATTCGATGACCGTAGGCGGGCCATCTTTGTGACGTCACAGCTATGTCCGTCCCCCTCTCCCTTAACTAAAACCGGCAGATTCGTACCCTGGAGACAACAAGGAACACATCCATACCAGTTTTAGGTATATAGGGGAGATGTCCACGAAAATCGTGAAGGAGACGACTTTTTGCGATTTTGCCACCGTACTATGGGCCTAGAAGCCCATGAAAACAGTATATCAGTGGTATTCGTATAAAATCGATTTTTCTCACATTATGCTAAGTTTCCTTCTAGAACTCTTTCAGTTTGGCATCTAGCTACTGGAACTGTCTAGGTCTATGATAGCTTTACGTGTTTCCACCCAGAACTCCTGAGATGCTGGGCCTGGAAGCCCACAAAAACATCGCATATCAGTAGTACTCCAACAAAATCGATTTCTCTCACATACTGCTAAGTTTCCTTCGAAAACTCTTTCCGTTTGGCTTCCAGCTGCCGGAACTGTCTAGTTCTAGGATAGCTATACGTGTAGCCACCCAGAACGCCTGAGATGCTGGGCCTAGAAGCCCATAAAAACATAGTATTTCAGTAATATTCGTACAAAATCGATTTTTCGCACATTATGCTAAGTTTCCTTCTAGAACTCTTTCAGTTTGGCGTCCAGCTACAGGAACTATCTAGCTCTATGATAGCTTAACGTGTTTCCACCCAGAACTCCTGAGATGCTGGGCCTGGAAGGCCACAAAGACATCGCATGTCTATAGTAATTTTCTCTCTTTTCTCCCATATTGATACGTTTTCTTTTAAAATTATTTTCAGTTTGGATTATTCTGGCTAGAAATGTTGAGATATATGTTTGTTTTATGTGTAAGGATTGATAACACATAAGATGCCGCATTGAAAGCCTCTCTAAAACGTGATATGCATGCTGGTAGACTTTGAAATTATTTTCAAATTTTGAGTCAAGTATGTAAAAAAAAAATTTTGGTTTTTTGGCCAGAACTATTGATATACTGTCTAGAAACAGTAGAACTTTGCATCCCAATCCATATTTTACGTCTAGGAATCGAGGAAGTGTGAGTTGCTAATAGTTCATTTGCGAAGTTAACATCTCATTTTTTAATTATTATTTTTTTCCTGAAATTGGCTGAACTACTGAAAAAAACTATCTAGAACTGTAGAACTATTTGGGATGCTACAAGAACTATCATCATTTGTTGAGATGCTGAAAGTTGATATGCTAGGTTCACACACACCCCATAACGGCCATTACCACAGATTACAGAGAAAACTTACGTACTGAACGAATAGTAAGACAGGGATAGAACCATGTTATCTGTCAGCTCTTCATACGTCATTGTCCCGCTGTCTCGCTCGCACGGCCGCGCAAGACTTGTAAACTTTTTAATTTATGTTCATTCAATGAGCAATTGAGCGATCTAGGTAGGAAACATCAAATGTCTGCGTTCTTTTTATACAAACGTGACGTCACTCGGGACGCCATGACACTGACAAGCGTTTTAGCGCCGATTTGAAATTTAAAAACTAAAATGCATTTTTTTCTTACTTAACTGTTAAATTCTCTTGAATAATCTTATTCGTTGTACAAAATAAATGTTTCTTTACATTATAGAACAGTTTTTCAAAATGTGTCATCATGCCTATTATCGCCAGGTATTGGATAGAAAAAGCATTTCATTATAAACAGCGTACACACTTCCAGGCAACGGCCGTTTCAATAGGCCGAGTCGCGACAAAAAAATCTTTTCATACCATTTTTTTAATTCCGCCCCCGGACTTGGACTAAGTTGGCTCAGTTCGGGTTGCACATGGCGGTTCCATAACACTTCGGGAGCTCAAATCTGCGAGTCATCCTGTAGCCTCTTGGACATTACGCGTCATTGCTCTGAATGTATGTTAATTTAACGCATTGAAAAATCGCTAGAACAAATCACGGCCACATGGCGATTTGTAAATTGTTTTTTTTTAAATGAGCATTTACGCGACGTGGTGGAAAACCGTTCTAGTAGTGTTCAGTAAATGTGTTCAAGCTCGATTTAGCTAAATCTGATCGTTAGAACCAGAGCGCCCAAAGTTGCCTTTTTGCGCACCGCAATCGCGCGATTAAACACTGACTAAGCCAATTGAAAAGAGCAATAAGGCCGCAGCAATCAAGTAATGCTTGTAATATACGTCACTCATAACTCTTCTTAACGCGCATTATGCCGCGGTCAGGACATCAGCGGGCAGCGGAGCGACGCGCAGTTCATACATTTGATCGCGTTCAATCTTTGAACGCCCAGCGCTCGTCGCCTCGCTGCCCGCTGGCGTCTAGGCCCAAACTTCATCAACTTGTCAATTTTCACCTGACATTGACTTTACGCCGTACATTGCTGGGTTTACAAGTAAATATGATCGCTTGGTACCTACTGTCGATGCATGAAGACAGAGAAATGTACGAGGTATTGTCATTGGCGCAGATGACAATTGTTATCTTGGTAATATAGGGGCCTGGTCGTGGCCTTCAGGCGGCACAACCACCGGAGATGTTCTAAAATGTGCCTCGATACTAGTGAAACTTAGCTGAAGCCTCTCCTATTATCTCCCTCTCTGTTGCGCTTGCTTGTTCGAGCGACAGAGAGAGAGATACTCGAACAAAGTTCGTTTTCACTTTGCGGTAGCACCTCTGTCAAGCAAGCTAGGTGTCAAAAGAGTACGGAAACACAGCTTCACACATTTGTCGTGTTGTGTCGTGACGCATCAGAACGGTATAGAAATAATATGGTTGCGTTTGCATTTCTCTGATGCCTCTGAATGTTGTTGCCGTCCTTACCTAACGTATAATATACGTTAGAAAAGGACGGCAACAACATTCGGGCGAAGTGTGGCCGAGGCATGACTACGACGGCGTCAGATAAATGTGAACGCAACCATATTAAATGTACGAAACCGATACCGTTTCTGATGCGTCACAACACAACGAAACAGACAAATGTGAATGCGGCTTGGACGCAGCCTAAAACGCGTGAAAAACTAATAGCGATACTAACGTAAACTGCAACTATACCTTCAAATTTAACTATATAGGCCCCGACAGATCGGTTGCGGAAGCGGGACGGAGCTATTTGCCCGCGGTCTCATGCACGGGACCTTACGACATGTGTCACTCCGTCCCGCTTTAACCCTTTTTTGTAACGGCCGATCTGTCGGGGTGTCCGACGGTCTCAGGTGCAAAAACATATAAACGTACGTTGTTTTCATAGTCCTGACTGTAGCCCACCATGAGTTGGCCCTTCGGCCTGAACCGACTGCGGGGCAATGTGACCCCGTACGAGTCGTGAAGACGGAGCTGGTTGGGAGAATACAATAGGTGTCAGTGTTTTGTCAAGATTGGCACGCCTAATATCAATTTCAGATCGGAAGTCTGGTGACAGATGTCATTTTAGTACATTTTACGCCATATTTGACGTTTGATGACATAAACTGTACGGAGATGACAGCTGTCACTGGACTCTTCGAATCTGAAATGGATTATAGTATGGAAGAAACTGCTCGGTGAATTGTCTTGAAAACAAACATTTTTTGTGAAAATTTATCGAGAATCCATAATTTAGCTCCATAGTAAAATGTATGAGGGAAAAAATAAAAGCGGTCAGATTTGAACCTTTTCATGACAGAAATAGAGTTGAAATTCTTTTGTTTCAAAAAGCGTCCATTAAAAAACAATTGGAACACTGTCATTCCAAATTAACATGATTTTTATTCCTTTAAGAGAATAAGGCTTCTCACTTGACATTGGCAAAGTGCCTAAGTAGCAAAAAGCCACAGTATACGGAAAAAAAATAAAAATAAGGCTTTTCTGTAAACCCATATGGCACTTATTAAAATTTAATTGCTATTAGTTAAGTAGCTTATTATTACACTAAAATGCTGTTCAATCGAAGTGGCCAAAAATACAAACAAATTAATTTTATTTTTCGCTTTTGTAGATATTTTGGGCACTTCAAACCAGCTTCTTTTCTATAAAATGTATTACAATCAGACTCAAATTGTTAGACAGCCTCCTCCCAAACTAGCTAGGTATACACAAAAGTACTGACATGTTCAATATTAATTTGATTTTACTTGAGTCCAGCGAATTGAGACTGACCACGTTCAAATGTATAAGGTACTCACATTCTCCAACGAGTTGAAACTCCGGTCCCAACTACTGACGGGAGTCCCCCCGAACAAATATCCTGGGTATCGTTCACTCATCACACCGGCAAACACTTCCCAGTTACTAAACACTACTACAATATTGAGCAACCAATGTTAACACTTCATTCTGATCTTAGAAACATATTTACTTATCGACTATGTGGAGATTACCTGCAACAAAGAAAAATATAATTTATAACTACAAGTTAGAAAAGTTGAAACCCCCGATATTTTCATTTAAAAGTTCAATATTTTAAAAACAGCTGATCAGATTTTAATGAAATATGGCTAAGAACACTCGGGATAAAATTATCTATGACACAAAAAAAAACCGCATTAAAAATGGTCCACCCGTTGGGGGCTACGCTACCACAGACAGATACACAGACACGTTAAACTTATAACACCCCTCTTTTTGCGTCGGGGGTTAAAAATGCAACAAACATAGTAAAAACTATCTAGAAAGAAAGTATGATACATTTATTATATCTCGACAAACAAGACTGTTGATTTGAGAAAACCGCACTTCAATTGGTTATTGGTTTGGTAGCTACGATACCACAGACCGACACACAGTTTTCGTCAGGAGTTAAAAAGAAATGAAGAGAATATTTGTGTAGAATTGTTTTGGCATGGCTATCACAGGACGGCTCGCGGCGACATAGACTATCTGTCTCTTTCTAAGTGATCTAATTAGAAAGAGTGGGATAATCCCCAATGCCATTGTATTAACGCCTTACTAAAAGAAAACCAACCTAAAGGGCAAGCAAAAGAGAAGTATTATCGCAAAAACTCTAATTCAAAGGCTGCCTTATTGCACCCACCATACATACAAAATGTTTCATGTCAGCTTAATTTTGCTTGTACTAAAATTTTATTAAACAATAGAAATGTGACTAAACTTTCTCTAAATTTTCAATTATATTCAAAATAGAATGTGCATTCGGTGGTACAGTCAAATATGGATGCATACAACTGACTCATAAATATGTCCCATCACTCTTATGTCAGCGGTAAAAAAAAAATGATTATGTCAGACTGAGATCCATAGTGGGACTTGCAAGACTATGATTGTACTTAGGCACCTATTTGGTACCACATGATAACAATGCAAGAAATGAATTATGAATTAGGTTAAATTATTTTAGGCCTATTTTTTTTATATATGGGAACCTCAACCTGTTACAAGCAGCTGAGATAATACATTCTTAGCCCTCAGATTTCTCCATGCATAAAACAATATTGACTTAACACTGCTAACAATATATAATAAGAGGTGTCACTAATACCTAATCATTTATTAGGTTCCGTAGCCAAATGGCAAAAAACGGATTATGGATTCGTCGTGTCTGTCTGTCTGCCTGTCCGTCCGTATGTTACAGGCATTTTACTCGATAACTGTAAGGTGTATTTGAATAAAATTTTGAGGATAGGTGTATTTTGTTAGCCGCTACACAGTTTTGTAATTAAATTTGCTTGGGGTTGCACTCCATACAAAAAAAAATTGTTCATTGCAAGCCCACGTGTGGCACATCAATCGATAAGCCTTTCAAAATAAATATAAGGTTTCTCAGCAAGCTTTTTTTGATGAAGTGAATAGAATCAGAGATAATCGCCCCAAAAGTCACTAAAATTGAGTCGTCTTCCCCCTCTAATTTTTATACCATGTATTTTATAAATATGAATAAATCATGGAAATGCATGGTTGTGTTAAAGGAGTTGCTACAGACAATATCAATCAAAATTGTTAATTAAGGTTATTTTTAATGTTATTAACGCTAATCAAGCATTCAATTGAAATTGCTTATACCAATTCCCTTAACATCACCGAAAATGCTACAAAATGTATGATGTTTGATGATAACAGTGTCTCATAGTCATTTAAGATAAATTTGTGTCTTCACAAGTCACCTTTCTCCTAATAATAACTATGCTCAAATACTTTTGAGCACTTTGGTCGCATGCTGCATGATTATTTCTGTTGCTGAGTAATTAATTATAATTATATGTACAGATGTGATAAAACGTATTTCATAAAATTTTAGTGTATAAAACACATTTTCAAACAAAGATTAAACAGCAGTTACATAAAACTGTAGTAAGCATGAAATTCCATTTAACCTGTACCATTTTGATGATTAATTAGCTAATCTTATATTTTTTTAATATCCATATGATTATATGTTAGTCGTGTAAAATACAAATAAAAATCTATTCTTGCGACGCAAATAATACCTAAAAAGATGTTAATTTCATACCTCAATTCAGATTACGATTGGAAGACTACTAAAAATCCGAAATCTCTTGAAATATTTACGTTAAGTTATTATGTTTCAATATAACATAAAGGTCTCATAAATGGCTGTATATTGGAAAGCACACATGTAAAAAGGTGTATAAATATACTCACGTTTAATAATATAAGAAATAACTGTAATCCTCTTATTACTTGATGCTAAAGATACAATCTTGTTAGCAAATTTACGCAAATTCTTTACTTGCGATGCGATGCGATGGACGATTTTCTTGACAGTTATAGAAGGGAGATATAATGTAACTATGGTAGCAAAATCAAATTACCCCAAAATATTTGCCGTCTCCACTTTAAAGGCCGTCCGATACGAGGTCACATTTCACGAATTTCATTTTTTTACAAGTCTACACGGGCAACACCCGTCGAATGGCCAGCTGTAATTGGTCAAGCGTCTCAGTGTTGCCAAATTGAGACTTATAGTTTCGTGAAATGGGTAACAATGGGAATTACACAACTGAACTTCCTCGCATAATTTCGCTAGATTGAACACACGATTGATTTATTTTGGACTAGCTTTTGCCCGCAACTCCATACTCCGTCCGCGTGGAACTCGTTTAATGTCGTAGCTCCATACCAACTTTCACCCCTCGGGGGGATGATTTCCGGGGAAATAAATCCTTTGTCCCCTGGGACTCAAACTACAACTGCACTTAATTACATTGAAAGTTGTTCAGTAGTTTAAGCGTAAAAAGGTAATAGACAGACAGACAGACAGACCGACACACATTCGCATTATATGAATATAAGAGTGGATTAGCTGCGGTCGGAATCATGAAAAGAGTTATACGATGCTAATGTGCGTTTAATTTGGAAATCGTGTGTCAAATGTTTAATTTATCGAACTCTGCTGGCCTGCTGCTAGCAGCCCGGCCGTGAATTACGCATTATTAAATGGAGAAAGACTGAAAATAATCATAGGTGATATTTTGTGTGTAATCAGAATAGTATTCAAAAAATATTGTGAGTAGTTTAATTGGCTTTGTATTACTATGAAAGACTTATATCATGTTTTTGCAGATGTTGGTATTGGTACTCCTTAAGTATAAATAAATAAATAAATATTGCTACCTACAAGAAGCTTAGAAGCAAGTTCTGCCCGCGACTTCACCCACGAGCAATATGTTTATATTGTACCTCCATACAAAATTTTGTATCAGTGGGTGTTTAGTGGCCGCGTCCGAGCCACAAGCTGCGGGAGTCGCTCGTGGTCGGTTTTAGTGGCCACGTCTAGTGGCGGCCACTAGTGCCTTATTGTGCGGTAGAGTGATTGCGGTAAGTGACAGCCAATAGTAGCTGTAATTTACCGGTGCTCTGATTGCTTTTTGCAATATAACGGCCTTGACAAGTAAAAAACCATGGTTGAAGCTAAGTTGAATTTTCCCTATAATTTTACAAAGTTTTGCAATGTTGGCAACTCTAAAAGCAACTGTCAATGTCCAGATTAATCAACTGCGTTTTTTGACAGTACCACCTGCATTTCGGTTTTACTTTACAACAAACATATTATAAATTGAGAAACTAAAATTTTATATTGAAAATGATTACCCATGTAAACATAAAAATTAATTCTTTTGAGTATTGTGTAAAGATAGTGGGGCCTATACACATGTCATGATTTGTCGGCCCCAATTTATCAGAAGCTGACTAATTGCTATTGTCTGGAGGCATGTTGCGCTGCTGATCCAACTGTCAAACGAGTTGTACTGAGAAATTGCATGCACATGTGGTCGGATTGTTACATCTGTACGCCACACCCAATTATAACTCCAATGTTGTACTGACAAATTGTGGTAAAATCACGTAATCTGTAGAACCCATAGGATTACTTAAATATTTTAACGCTAGTAATTGCCCGACCGACGCGTCCCTTCGACCATGCGTACATAGTGAAGGAATCTCCAAAAAGTATAAGAGATTTAAAAAAACGCTGGTTAATTAACTCGTATAACGAAACGCAGACTATTCTATATCCGCTTGTTTTTGACTCGCACATTTCCGGACGCCATTTTGTAATATCTTCTCGCTGAGTGAACGCAACGCAAAGTTGCAAACAAATACTTATCCTCTGATGATTTAGATATACTATACGTATGTGATTTAGTTTATTGTGAACTATTGTGTGTATAATGATTTTGTAATTTTGTGTCTGGATTGGCAGTTTTAGATTTTATTAGGTAAGTACGTGACGAAGCCATGGCATGGCGTCTCGTCTATTCAAAGAACAGGCGTCCCTAATTCTGATTTTATCAGTACATCAATTACGAGTCAAATGGTTATTTATTATTAAATCGGTTCTCGATACAACGTACGTTGATTGCCAACTAAGTAGAACATCATTGAAGTTTCCCTATTTCCTTAGCCTTATCGATTTTGCAATACAGTGAAAACCACGGTCGTAAAATGTATTACATAAAATGGAATCAAGTTAGCGTACTATCGAAGGAAACTATTCTGACTGAACTGTTATCGCCATCGAAGCTTATATTGGAGTTACGCAAATGTTTTGAAACTCACTGGTGATAATACTTACTCTTTAAAAGGTATAAAAGGCTTCTAAGTTTATACCTGTCATTGAGAAACCACTGACTTGCAGATTACTTCTCCTACCTATACTATCATCAATGTACCTTCAAGAATTTATTTACACCACTGATTGATACATTACACTATGGCGTGTACGGTACGCAGTAAAGGAGGCACGGGACTTAGATTTTTTTTGATAGGGGTGGTGTTATTAATGACACCTATTTTAAATGAGTTTTACGTATAGAACGCTTCAAAATAAGCATCTTTTACTGTTTTTTTGTCTTAAGAAGTTTTTTACCGCTCTTTTATAAAAAAAATAACCAAGAAGACGAAATTTATATAAGTCCCAGAACCGTTTAAATGACTAACCTTTGAACCCAAATTGTGTCCATTTAGGGGTGCTGGTTAATGTACAGCCCTGATAATGCAGGGCCAAAATAATGTACAGCCCTATAATCCGCGTCCATACTGTATATGGATTATCAGGCTGTACATTATTGGGCCGTGCATTATCACCCTGAGCAAACTTGCTCCGGGGCAATAATTGGAAGCCACTTTTGTCCGGGCTGATAATGCATGACCCAATAATACGATTCCACAAAAAGTTAACGCAGATTATCAGGCTGTACATTATTGGGCCGTGCATTATTGCCTTCCCATTTAGGAGCCAATATCTCGGTAATTATCAAATTTAGAGATAAGGTGCCCATACAAAAAATGCTAATTTTATCGTGCTCTATACGATAGCATCATAAAAAATAGGTGTCATAATGACACCAATCCTATCAAAAAAAAATTAAGTCGTGCATAATACACTTTACTACACCCCAACCCTGTTCGTAAATAACATGGGTAAATCAACTTTTTTTGTTGCTTGTTGACATGGTCTCCTTGTAGACTTTAAATCCTCTAAAATTATGTTTGCAAGTATGCTACAATAATCAACATCATATGCTGTGAATGGGAGAGGATTGGGCTGTCAAGAGAGCATACTTGGGCTGACCAACTGGTCACTGCCCAATACGGCTGCCCAGCCATTGCACATGACAAAAAACTCTCCTATTTTGATTCAAATGATACTGAGAGTTAACACATGGGCTGATGAGTGCAGCAAATCTGTGAACAATTATATGAGTAATCAACAGACCTTATTTATTAGCTACTCACTTACACTATATGGGCTGCCTTGATAAACAAAAAATAAAAGCAATTTAGGCTACTACATGAACTGAGCGGTTATCAGTAGAGCAATCATAAAGAATATTAGGTTCGGTACTCAACATTACCTTTATCCAATAATAACTCCCTGTATAGCTACAGCGGCATATTACAAAAAAAATATGTCCCACTGAAGGTCACTCTATACTGGTGAAAGTGTTTTTTTAATTTGAATTTGGCATTCCGGAGTATATCCATAACATGCAAAGTCAACTATACCTCTTTATAATATTAGTATAGATTGCCTTCATACAGAAGCAGCAAGAGTATACAAATCAAAAAATGGATGGGCTGTTTAACTTTTTTATAGGTACCGAAGCAGCCATGAGTGTCATCATAAGACTTCAGAACCTACCATGGTCCGCCAATGCCCTGGACATTAGGAATTACTTTCGGGGCCTCTCGATTCCTGAGGGGGGAGTACACATCGTAGGAGGCGAGCTTGGAGACGCGTTCATTGCCTTCAGGTAGCTATATTGTAATCTTCACATAGATCTCATTAGATCTCGTTATAATTTCCTTGAAAATGTTTTGCTGACTGTATTCCCTGGCAGAAGTTACAGTTGATTGTCAATAATGGCTATATTTATTTGCATTGTTGTGCCATTAGTACCTTAGGCGCGTCACAATGCTGCCGCGCCCCGCTGCGGCGTGAGGAGCCGCCTACAAGTTTTGCTGGACGGTGTTGCAGTGCAGTGTGAAGTACCGTGCTACATTTATACAGGCTGCATCATAAATGGGGTGTGAACCGATCAAGGCCATGTTTGGTACCATATTGAGAAAACAAAAATGCAATAGTAATTTTTTTTTTTAATTTTTGTGTACACTGGAACGTTTGTTTAGTGTACATTACAGTCTTTATTTTTGTTGACACTGTTTGTTTATGACATCAAAAACATAAAAGCTGTCACCTGCATGTCAGCTTTTCGCGCTGCGGTAGAAAGTGAAATAAAACCCTCCTACCTTTCAACCTCGCGGGGGAACGTTATCATACCCAAGCAATGTCAACAGGACAAAGACTTTAATGTAAACAAAAACAAAAATATCAATATAAACCAATATAAACAAAAAATAAAAAGCATAAATGCATATTTGGAATCGCAATGCGCTACCGAATATGCCCTTGCTCGGTTCATACCCCATTTTGACACAACCTGTATAAAAATGAGATACTGGCATACAACATTGCGAACTGTTGCTCCGCGCGCCGCAGCGGGATGCGGCGGCAGTGTGACACTTTTGACTACCAACAGATATACCTTTTGCCTAGGATACACAAATATTCTCAACATTATAATATGATCTCAGTACTTTAAGTACATATAAGTAGATATAAGCATAGTATATTTATACACATTGAGTATTTAATAAATTAAAAACTATCCTTTTATCAAAGGTTTTTACAAATTGAATCAACCATGAAAGTTCAACCCTTTATGTTTGTATTTATGATTTTTCGAAAGTTCGTTGGCAAGAAGTTAATCATCTCTGTTATTAAAAAGACAAAAACAATATGAAGTATATCATTAGAATATTAGCGCTGGTACATTAAAATATATAATTAATAATAATGTTCTGATAGTCATAAGCATTATTAGTTACAATTTATTTCAATTTGTGACTAATATTGTTTATAAGTAAAATTATAAAATTACAAAATCTAATCTTGAGAGGCCAGGTAGATGGACGGGTTTTATAGCAATTGTTATTTTATATCGTAAAAATTACTATAAAATCTATCTATGTATGGAATGCACAAGGATCATCAACCTAATTAACGTATGGACCAATACAGAAATATCTGAACAGAATACCCAGAACCGGCAGAACCCTATATTAAGTTATATGTATATCTAAACAAACAACTAGAATACACCTCTGATTTGGAGGACCCAAATCGTCAGTGACGGAAGTAAATCTTAGAATGCTCCTGACTAATATAGCCGCAATCACTCGAACTCAACCACTACGGTATATAGAACTTGCTTGAAGATCCAGTGCAGGTACCTACGGATTTCACTGAATGTTGGTTGGTATGAATTTATTATTTATGTATACATTATATAGCCACAGTTACGGAAAAACCGAAGCAAGTTAGACGGTTCTCGCAACTGGTGAGTATTCCTTATATTTGAAATTTTGATGTAACGGTGTAACGCACATATATGTGTATTTACGATTGCAAGCTGATTTTATTAATGACTGTGATAGTGGCCTTTGGAAACTGGCTGGTGAAATTGTTTTGATCCTGAAGCATGAGTAAGACGATGGGAAATTCTAGACTTTTCATAGAACAAACTTATTTATGTGCTGCTCGACAAATTTTTGGTGAATATATATCATCCCTTATTGCTTAGAGTCATCATCCTAATAGCGTTATTTCAGGTAATTCCCCTAAAGGGATCCGCTTTGACTATTTCTTAGAGTACTTACGTTAATCCAGTACTGAAAAGACAAAAAATCGGATATATCTAAATATTTGATCCTAACACGTACCACAGAAGATACAGGGTGACATTTTAATCAATGTCCAAATTTTTTGTAGGGATTGGTATCACTAATAGACTCCAATTTTGAAAAAAAACTGGTAGGTATTTTTAAAATTATAATTTGTCTATCTTAAAGGAATTATCCGTACTGCGTGGTTACGGGGCATTCAGTACCGCGCGGAGCGGGTCGGGGTCGAGGGAGGGGAGGCGTGTCGTGCGCAAACCTCACTACCCGCTGAGGTGCCCGCGCGGTAAGGTTTTTTTGGGATAACTTTAAGCAGCAATTACTAAAAAAATTTGTACTGAATGATATGAAACAAAAAATAACGTATTTTATAATTTTGCTGAAGAATACTACTTACTTGAATTTGGACACTGATTAAAATGTCACCCTGTATATAGCTTAAAGCAGCAGCAGCAACACAAATCTTTACAAACGTCTGATGTGACGCATTCACACACACGCGTCGCTACAATAAAATTAAGCGCAAATCGGGGTAGTTGGTGGTACATTATTTCACGTGCCGCGCACGTGTGCGTAGAACTCATAGTAAAAAGAGCATGGGGCTAACAAGGTCGTAAGTTAGTTGAGATACTGCTTATGAGTCCCCTGGGAGATCGACACAACTCTGCTCCCTTTATTCACAATAGGATCCGTCATATGTGCAGTTATTACAATAGTATAATTTGGTATGGTAGGGTAAATCGCCAATAACTGGCCACCCTTCAATAACTGGCCACCTAAAATTAACTCTGTTTCGCTACAAACAGAATTCAATTTAGTATGTTGTGGCCAGTTATTGAAGGGTGGCCAGTAATTAAAACCTTATACTAAAAATTTATTCTATTATAGGTGAATAGAATTCAGTTTTAGTATGAGGTGGCAAGTTATTGGCGATTTATCCTATAGTGTACCCAGTCTGGACAAAAACATTTAAGTACGTATTTCTGTACAGAGAATATTTTGCACTGTACGTATTTTACTGGTAACGAGCACTAATTATAATTATGCAGTAAACCTATTAATGGTCAAACTCGTTCAATTATCGGCATTTCTAACCTTGTTTACTGATGCTGGCAATCAAGAACACACTTTGGTATTTTGAGTGTCAATTAATAGATGTTTTACACCATGTCTTTTCTGAGTACCTCTTATCTACTTAACAAATAATAATACTCTAGGCTCATTTGCACATTCCGTCTTCTGCCTCCTAGCTAATACAAATGAAAGTTTACTAAAGTTGAATTACCTACTAATCGAAAACGAAAAAAAACTTGCGGCCTCCAAGCAGCCTTTGGGTAGTAGACTCGGCGCAAATGTAATAAAATTAGTTACATAGGCTTTTCTTAGAAAACAATAGATAGGGTTAGGGTACAAAAACTAAAACATGACAAAATGATAATTGATCGAACTAACATACCTCTTAAGCCTCTCACAGGCTGGTGCGGCCTGCCCGCAGCGGTCAATAGTAAACTTGTCATTAGCTGTCAAATTTACAATTAACCGTCACCGCAGGCAGTGTGATTCCGGCCTTATTGATATGCTTTAATACTATGATAGAAAAAAAATACAGCCGAATTGAGAACCTCCTTTTTTTTGAAGTTGGTTAAAAAAATAGACTTATCCAGCAACTCTACAATGCAATAATGGTTGATGCTTACAAGCTGCACAGTTATTTTTAGTAAAATAACGTGGCTAAGGACTTAATTAGTCTACGATTTAATGGATCCCACTGTGTAACGAGATTTTCTTTATACAGCGGAATTAATTAAATCATGACCGAAAGTTTTTACGTATGTTGATTAACCCTTTCGGCCTAGCTAGTATAATCGCGTTTATGACGGACTCTCAGCATACTTGCTCAAAGGACGGTTGTTTTATGTCCGAGATAAACTTGATCATGCTAGCTAGGTTAGCCAGGCAGGTATGTATGTGTCTTATCTTATCATTTTACCAAGCGCCTATTACCTGTCAGATTTGTAAGTCTGTAGGACGGAACGAGTGGCGTACTATAAGAGAGGCTGGGCAGCGGCCGATTACGTGCTAAAAATTACGATAACCATTATTATCGCTTATCCTGAAAACGGTCTAATAGCTAGCTGGAAGAAGAGAAATAGGGCTAAAATATTTAATTTTTTTAAGCAGAACCAACCGCTATAAAACTTATTACTAACATGAATATAAAAAAAAAGCCATTTACATATTAAAGAAAATATATCCGATTCCCAGATCACGACAAAGTAAGACTAAATATGACGTTTGGCGGCAAATTATGTACATCAATGAAACTTTGATTATGACTTTATCTTGGCGCTAGAAATGAGGATATCTTCCGAGTCTTACACAAGGGGTTCTTCCCTACCAATATTCGTATGTTGCTGTTGAAGGTCATTCGAAGAAAATATTTTTCACCTCTGCAGCTCGAACAAGCATATTTTGCTGCGTGAAAACAGTGTGCAAAATGCGATTTTGCTCACTCCGTGAGACAAAGTAGCTTTTTAATTTTGATGTGGAGCCACAGAATAGATAATAGTACAAGTACAGGAGGGACACTCGTTTGATCTTTACAAAAGGCGAGTTTTTCTCATCCAAAACATTGAAATTTATGGCCCTCTGACGACGACGTCGACGTTCATCGCTACAAGTACATGCCGGTTGCCCAACGTTGGGGCACCGGCATGTACTTGTAGCGATGAACGTAAATCGCGGAGTGTCCCGCGCTTGGCGGAGCTCTGACATTTCGTCGTATTTCGTATCCCCAACGTTGGGGCACCGGCATGTACTTGTGCACGTGTAAAAAAGCGCAAAACACGTAAAACGTTAACGTTTAAATTACCGAAATAATTATACAAAGGAATTTTCAATTGATGAATGTTTATGCGAATAGGTACGTGATACTATAACATAGTTTTTAATGTGAATATGTTCTCACTGCTGAGGTGAAAAGTTGTACGTGTTACTCGAGAGCAAAGTATTTGCATCTCGTGCTTTTGAGTCCTTCGTTGCGCTCAACATTCAAACTTTGAATCACTCGCTACGCTCGTGATGCAATTTTAGAATCTTTCTCTTCCTCAGGACTCAAAATCAACACTCGCAGCAAAATCAAACTTTACTCTGTTGTTGCACAAATAGCTATTTCTATTTAAAGCTGCAAACGCACAGAGAGCGGTGGCGGGGCGACGCGGCGCGGTGCGGAGGCGGTACCTGTTGTAATGTTCGAGCTAATACGAAAGGGTCCGCACCGAAAACCGCGCCGCTCTGTGCGGATCGTTTCATATTAGCTCGAACATTACAACCGGTACCGCCTCCGCGCCGCACCGCGCCGCTCCGCCACCGCTGTGAGTGCGTTTCGGCCTTAACTCGAACAATTTTTGGGTTTAAGCAAACAAGATAACTATCGTATTATCCAGTTACATATCCATATTTTTTTTTCAACGATAACCCTTTTATCTAGCAAAATATTGGCATGGTCTTATTCCATTGCAATTATCCATTCCAATTATCCTGCCCTGCCATAATGGGGATAGGACCCCTAAATTTTGGCAGGACTCGTCAGATCCTCATTTCTAGTGCCAGGATATAGTTATAAACAAAGTTTCATTAATGTATCTACACATTTTACATTCATAATGTGCTATTTTTCCTGTAATAACGGTCGGTAATTTCAAGGGACTACACCTTTCTTGTACGTACGTACGTATTCTACTTATGTAGGACAACTATTGTCTAAATATACTAAGTTTAAACAGCCTAGATACAGTATTTGCATTAGGGTGCTTTTGGCACAAAACGTAGTTGATATTATTTCGTCCTTAGTATTCCCTAGCTAACCTTAACTCCGGTTTAATCCAGTAGAATTTTCTTCACTTTAATACTATAGTTTTTACGAGTTATGTATTGCCACTAAAATTGTTAAACCAGCAGCATCGGCCTTTCATAATTTTATTAAGTCTTAAATTATTTTGTCTCTGACGAACAGCACAAAGAAATAATCAACATATCCTTGTTTGAACATTAGAACTGGTATGGTATATTACGGTTAAAATAACCAGTTTTTATATATACCACGTCGATGGCAAACATGTTTACGGCTGTCTGATAATAAGCGTCCACCGTAGTCTATGGACGCTTGCAGCTCTAGGGGTGTTCTCACTTAACTACTACCTGTTCACCTTGTGAAAACCAACTACGCCTACAGATGTCGTATGTCACGGCATTCTAAAGTTTAAACTCGGTGGCTATTCTTTCTCACAGTGTAGTATAACACTGTATACGAAATATTTTTAACCGCATAAAATAAAACGATCACGGCCTGTCCGGCACCAATATGAAATACCTCATCCCTGCGAGGCAGATTGACAAGAAGTCGACGGAACTTTGTGCGGTGTACAACGCGGTGACTACTTGGCGACATTTATGACACGTTTGAAATTTATGACTGCAATGTCCTTAACACATACGTGGTGTGAGTGAATACGGACTTATGTTCACATAGGCTCAAGAATGCTCATAATACGTGTGCCCAAATTGAACCGACGTGCTCCATATTAGGTACGTGTTGCCCATGCTGGCCCGACGAGCGCCGCAGTGGGTTTTTAGCTCCAGTCGTAATGTAGTAAAACTGAAGGAAGTCAATTATATTTGCTGTGCTATTTCTGAATGTAGGTATTTCAAGTTAACTGTACTGTATAATTTCTACGAATTCTTAGGTAAGGAGACAGATGATCATAAGTACTCTGAACGGTACAGAACAGCTGCAGAGTATATATCTTCAACTCAAGTTATAGGTATCTGGTTCGATCAACAAATGAATAATTTTATGAATACACATGAATGAGCTGTTCCGTTCTCAGAAATACACTTCGGGCAACAAAAAAAGAAAAAACTGCGTCTTACTTCTGAATAAGTTAAGAAGCCTCTTTGGCATGTCTTGTAGTTTTACGATAACGAAGGCGAATGGAATGTGATGCGGGTACTAGAATTACATCTATTGTGTTATTGAATTTAGTCTAATAATCCCTAATTGGTCAAGAGTCGAGTGCTTCTACTGGTTTTCTTCAACCTACCTGACTTCGAAAACGTTGGTGAGTCAACAACAGTCAGCATCCTGGTGTATTTTCTTTGAATGCAATCATGAATTACGAATGGAATTGTGAGTCTGTCTTACAATTTTACCCGTCGCAATAACTTGAGATAACGATAATTACGTGTGAAGTGAATGAAAAAAGTTTCGATAAAACATAAAATACGGAAAATGACTAAGCAGCATCTTCTTCATCACTTGATTGGAGTACTCTTTTGAATATATAATTTACTTATTGTTCAATTCATTGTGTCGAGGAAAAGAGGTCTCTCAACTTTTGTTTAGTTACCAAAGTCGGGAATGAATGGACAGGAATTCCATTGATACATTAAGTAATCGAACTTTCTAGGAATGTATATTCAGCTAATTGAACATAATGAGGTAGACTAATTTAAATATTCTCTGCCGGTGCGACGTGTTTAAACATAACTAGTAGTAGGGTATAGTGCGGTGGTATGAAGCTAAAACGATCAGTCTGTTACTCACAAGAAACAATGACTATATTAATATAATGTTGAATCCAAACTCGTGCATGACGGTTATAGTAGAAACCTGTCAGATTGGAGTTATTCAGCCCAAACTCAGTTGTAGAACGTAATGCCTGCGGTTTTTGTCCTTTGGTAAAGCGAGGATTTTCCATACCTGTGGCAGAGATACTATAACCATCGAACGGCCAAGCTTCATAGGCGCTGGACAATCCGAAAGGTATTGGACTGGATAGTAAGTAGGACGACACGAAAATCAAATCTGGGACAGTATCGCAGATCAGCAAAAGCCGCAGTTTCATCTGAATCTATCCCGAACCTATAACTTGGATTAATTATTTCGTCCTTCTTCCCGAACCCCGATGTGATGGCATCAAGAGATGGTAAGAAAAGCGTCCAATCTTAAGAAGACGATGCTGCTGGAATAACCCTGAATTTTATTACGTAGATTCTAATAAGTAAATTGAAGTAGGAAATTAAAATGAGGTTGCAGGGTAATTTTAAGTAGGTTCCAGTGGTATGGCGTGGCGTCTTGCACGTATGAAACCCGGAGCACGTTCGATTTTTTTCCCTAGCACACCGGTGGGTATCGATGAGGAATTGACCTAAACGACAATACTTTCAGCATGATAACTGCAATGGTCTGGTACGTCAGGTTGTACGTGTTTTCGGTTCTTTTAAATAGCCCCATTGAAAAAACAATAATGCAGTACGTAGGTAATAGGTATAAATAGTCCTTGCTTCGTCTAATATTCAAAATTATTGAATTTGTTTGAACATCATTAAGTTTAAGAGGTGGTATATTGGGAAAAACATATCCTTAGTTTATGCTTCTTTCTTTCTTCTTGTTTATGCTTCTTGCTATTAGTCGTATTTACACTAGTTACTCTTCTCGTCTTCCATCACTTTCCGGGGATTCCCTACACGTCATATGATATGCTCATAGACTAGAACGTTTAAATGTCTTTGTATGTATTAAGATTAACTAAAAATATGTCTTATTTTATTGTTTCTAAAAAAGTATAGGTACTCGTGTACAAGACCTCGACGTTTGGTTTTCGACGACATGTCAAGATTTATTTAGATAGGCATACTAGCACCACGAATATTTCTCTCTATTCTCACTTAAAACTCGAAGACCTTCCTATCTTATGTCTGCCCCATTATAGGCTTTGCCACATGGGTGCCCAATTTGTCAACGGGCTCTGGACGCGTGTCTAGAGAGCCCAATTGGAAAGGCGAATTCTATCTGAAAGACATTTATTTGGCAGCGGAGTATAAAATACTGCACAGGCTTAGCCTTTTACGTCGTTCTAGCAGCATTTACTTAAAGGAGTGGATAGTTACCTACTTCGTATCGTTCTTAACCAAATAGATTTGAGTGGGTACACTACATGATTCTGAGTAGTCAATTATCCAAAATGACAATATTCGCTAACGTCGTTCTTCCGAAAACCATGTTTTGCTGAAGGATTTTTGGATTTGTCGGGTTCTTAACCTAAGATACTCAATTATTCAATGAAATTTTTGTTTAGTTGAAAATGGCATTCAGAATTACAATGCTTTCGAACAAAATTACTCTTCGAAATTTCAGTTAGTCGCCGTCGACTTGCGAGAATGGATGATTGTAACGACATAAGATCAGATGGTTAGGTTAGGACAAGATGGTTAGGTATCTTGATAAATTTGATATGAGACACATAATATGCTCTTCCTCAACCATGAACCTAGAATACTATGGACGGGGTGTACATGTTATCATAGTGAGGGACGGAAAAGCTCTTATGCAGCTAAATTAAGATGTCATCTTAAATTGGCTGATGACTTGCCATAAACAACCTACTAAATTTGGACGGGTAATGGTTTGGTGTGCCACAACTTCATACTAAATCAGTAGTGGCAAACAAAAAAAAGTGCAACTATGACAAGGACATGATATTTCCCTTTCTGTCACACTTATCGAGATTTGTATGCTACCAGCTCGCTCGCACGTGGTAGTATTATTACCATAGCCTGTCCAGAGTATTCTACGTTCATATCCTCAACGGATATTATTATGTCAATCAGGTGGTCATCACGATGTCACCTCATCTAAGAGCCGTGAACCCACCAAACTCGCAAGTAGGTGTACGTAAGTAACTCTACTATCGAAATGAAAACAACTGAAGGGCAGTCGTGGGTTTCTCGTCGTTCCATGGGAGCTTGGCTGAAACGGCTAACTGCGTTGAGTTTTCACAAGAAATTTAGCCTTACCTTGTATATTTGCTTCAAGTCTGGTTTGATCACCTTCCCGTAACGTAAAGTAAATCAAATGACAATGCAATCGTATGGCACCATGAAGCTGACTTGCTAATGGAGACGTTAGGTGGCAATAGGAACTCATAAATTTAATAACCCGCCGTGTTAAACCACGTTAGAAACGACTACTATTAGTTGATAAAATAACTGACAGAAAGTAATTTCCTCACATCTTCGGCGAACAACCGGTATACGAATCATTAAGATCGTAATTTTGGTATCATTATGATTGAAGCGTTGTGGTGAAATGGAATTGGTACTTAGGGCATACTGAAAATTTCTGGATTTTCGCAAATTCCTCACTATTTACACATTTTTGTTTTCGTTCGAACCATTGTGTGAAGCAGGAGGCCCAGTCTTTTGAAGACACCTCTTCAATGGCTTCTTGGAACACGTCCACAGCCGCTTCCGGGCTTGTAATAAGTTTATCTTTAATTTTCGGAAATAAATGAAGTCACAAGGGGCGAGGTCGGGGCTGTATGGCGGATGCGTCATCAGTTCCACATTTGAGGCCTTGAAGCATTCGTTATCTTAGCTTAGCGGAATGGGCGGACGCGTTATCGTGGTGAAGGACTGCTGCGAACGATTTTCGCAAACCTTTTTTAACGCTTTGGTTAAGCAAGTTTTTACGTACCAATTCGCAGTTACTGTTCTTTGATTTTCAAGTGACACCTTAGTGTAATGTCCTGATTTACCGAAAAATTAAGCAACCATTTTCTTACCGGTGCTCAGACTTCTTAACTTTCGTCGGTAAATCTTTAAAAGAAAAGACCCATTCTGCCACTGGCTATTTATTTCTTGTTCACAGCAGTACACCCAGGTCACGATACGATATTATAGACAGCTAATGACTGCCCTCCTTAATTTTTTTATTATCTTACGGCACTACTCTACACGCGTCGTTTCTGGTCTTGTATTAAATCTTGCGGTATCCATCCAGTACAAAGCTTTCGGACCTTCAGATGCTCATGTAAAATTGTTTGTACTTAGCAATGCCTACAAGAGCGATTAAGGCCAAAGTAAAAGGCACTAGGCCTAGATCTCTAGGATCTTTAAGCAGGAGGAGCAGTCCCCAAACCTGTATTATGCCGCTCTGAACGCTGGTTGAAAATATTGTCCAGGTATAGCAATTCCTTTTCATCACTACGCTTCAATTTTACAGTGTGCGATCATTACGCATGATTTGATTCGTTGCCCGTGTAAATTTGTAGTAAATATTAATTATTAATAGGCATATGGAATTTATATATTCTTATGTGCTTCTTACTCCTCAAAGCCTTCTTCACTGCCTTCTTAATTCCCAAAGTCGTTAGTCTTTCCCCTGATCACTAGTTTCCCTTATTCAAGTGTGTCATAATCTATGTCGATGGAGTTACAATTGACGAAATGTTTTTAGTTGATGATGTTATTGATGATCTATATCTTCTTGAGAAGTCTAATAACCAAGAAGCAGAACATTAGCCCCTCTTGAACGAGGTACTTAATGAAAGACGATTTACCAAGGCAATGTCAATATGCAAGTATTTGAAGAATATTCCCAAATCCTTGACATGATATACGACTCATGTTCTCCGATAGGACTAAAGACAAGTAGGGAACAGGATTGTTTTACCCTAGGCTATATCTTTTTCTGCAGAAGTATATAGTATACCTTCCTGTATACTTCCTTAAGATGATGAATTCTTATACATGTTATAACAGACTTGTCAATAGGCAAAACATGACTTAGCTCTTCTGGGCTGAACAGGAGCAGCTGATTCTACAGTCACTTAACCAGCTGTCGACCAACCACGTGTCTTCGTGACATTTCCAATATCGCGAGGTTCAGAAATCTTAGAGCTAAACCCTTCTGCCTGAATTCGGCATTCTACGCAAAGTGTAGGCACGTCACATCGCGTTACCAGTAGGGCAAGCACAATTGACTTGCTTTCATGATCGGTTTGGTGTTACGTTTTTACACCAGGTAGTTTACAAATCTTCATACTTATGGCCGGCCTGGCTTGGTTTCTTTCTACATAAATAAGTAGGGTGGTGTAAATAGGTACGAAAATGTGTAGAAAAATATGACTTGTCTGACTAAACTGGAACACATTAGTACTTGCGTCAGTCGGCTACCGAGTCATCTGCAGTTTCAATACAAAAAAAACGCAATTCACGAAACTCCGCGGTACGTTAGAGGCTGCAGCAAAAAAAAATGCAGTCGGCATGCAGTGGAGTCTCGCCGTGTAGCTGACACCAGAAATCTGCTCGACTCTGCACTACCTGACGCAGTCTGCTTCACTCCTATTGCCGCTTCCTTGCCCCACCCGACGCGCCATGACTTGTATGAGATGAGAAACCTCATTCCCTCGTACCAAACATATACTACTTCCATGCAGCTCCTTCAAATAATCCTTTGTTAGTAGGCACTAGGTACTAGTTCCTTACTGTTGTTTTCTTTTCCGCTAGCAATATGTGGCGGAACATGCAGCAGATAATAGGCAGTTTTATTCTGACCGTGACACCGGAGTTCCGCAGGGCTCCTAGTTCTACGGCCAGCTCTTCTCGGGCTTTAACTAGAACAACTACTTATTAGGTAATACAAATTTTTGTAACCTCATTAATTACAAGGCGGTCAACATGGTTCTTATGCGTTCATCATAAAATCTATGTGTAGAATGAGATCAACCAATTATCAGGATGCTGATGGCACACCCGTTGTACGGCACTGATGCACTCGGACCGTGGTAGAGTGACGCAAAATAAACACAAACGTAGTTATGATTATGACATAAGGTGGATACATTTTGCGATATTCTTGCCTGAAAAGAATACCGGAGGAAATCTTCATGCCCACGTAAGAATTTCTGCATCCAGTATCTAACACTGGTTGATGCGGCACAATCCAATCTAATAGTGTCGTTTTTTGGGACCTTATCCTAAGTAGGAGTGCTGAATAAGCTTATGGGAGTTTTCTTGCGATAGCCCTAGTCTGATTGAAGAGAGGAAACTCCGCTATGAGCTGTCTTATTGAGTCAAAATGAATAAGGATGGAGTGTCAAGCCACAAAGGGATGTCCCTGCCCGACGGGTAAGCCGAAGTATGTCCGAGTTGGTGTACAAAACCATATTTCAGGGATAGATTGAATATACCTAGAAATTCCCATAGTTGCTACCAGCTTTATAGTTTAGCAGATTTGAGAGCCGTAATGCCCAAATTGTATGCATCATCTTGACTTTGCCCTCTATTGACGGTACTTATAATTCAAGTTATTCGAGATGGTCATTTCTGCACTCCAGTGCAGATGTGCTCCAACGTCATCTGGCAGCTCAAACTAAGACTAATAAGGTTGCGTTGCGTTCTAAATGTAATTGTAATAAAAATCAAATTGTTCCTAGCCGGCAAAGCATTACAGACTACATTGGACATATATTATATGCGCAGAAACTGTTTTCTGCTCTATCAGACGTTCCTATTACAGCAACTTGACAATGACAATTCGAAGAACTGGGAGGATAGGTTACAATCTTCTCCAGCAACCAGCTATGCTTGCTGATATGCTGATCTTGCAATGTACGACGAATTGTCAAGATGGTGAAATAGGCGGCTGGACTGACTAGCTATAAGACTTGACTATTCAAGACTGCGACGATTGAGCAAATCGTTGAACTTATTATCTGGTTAATACAAGAAAAGTACACCCCTCCTGGTCCATAGGGTAAGAGCCAATGCTTTCTATAGAAATCTAGACTGTAAGTGGTTCCTACGATACCATGTAGTTACTTTGAAATCTGTGACAGCAGCACTGTTCTGAGCTGCCAGCAGAGCCCCTTTACTGGACATCTGATTACATTAAGGTAACTAACTAAACAACATATTCTCGGACGTAGACCCCCGGTCTCCTGGAACCCCAACAGTGAAGATATAAACTACAAAACTGCTCAAACTCAGTTGCCGAGCGACATCAGCATCAACTTGAGCTAAGCATCAACCGCAGTGTGTTCCATTCCTGAAGGTCGTTTTGAAGCGTGTTCTCGGTCACGTCTGGGGAGAATTATATTGGTATTTGACTTTAAAATACCTATTACGGCAACCGCAAAGAACCCTGAGGTCTTCGGTCACGTATTTTGGCATTTTACTTTAACGCAGGTTTCTTAAAGTGGGATCCATGGATCCCTTAGGGGTCCGTGACATGATTCCTAGGGGTCCGCGGCCACTTCGTTCACTCTTAACGTAGGCAGGTACGCAAAAAACATGAGATTTTTTTTTTCAATATTCTCTTCAACAGGGGTCCGGGGTATTTCCGAAATTCTGAAAGTGGTCCATGCTCAACAAAAGTTTAAGAACCACTGCTTTAACGGCTCTAATTCAATATTTATTGTAACAAAAAAAACTTATTCAATTTAGTACTTTGCCAAGTCAAGTAGATGCACAATTCCACATTTCCTTTCCACTTCATCATGTGAACTGCTTTCCTAGATCAAATGCGTTGGTTACCGAAATTGCTATATTTAGGCCGATAGTATTTGAGGAGTTCTGTCGATTCCTCAAGGATCCCAGAACTATATTATTTAGAATTAGTTTCTACCTCAACGGAATCTCATCAGACGCGTAAATTTAAAAATAATCGTTAGTGATTGCACTGCTCAGCCAATGATGGTAGAGGGCACTACGTTAATTATTGCAACCGGGCGCTACATGAGCTAAAGACGCTCACTCAGACACTTTTATGGAAATACATAATGCACATTATCTTTGTAAAAGTGTACCTACCTACTATGGTGTCAGCGGGACGTAGACGGGGTGCGGGACGCAAACGTCAACCGATCTAACAATCAGGCGCTCGACACGTTACTTACCTCTCCACTGCCACACGTCACACACAAAATTCTGGACAACGGGACAGAAAAACTACAAGAGTTACCTAATTGATGTACCTAAATACTACCTGTTTCTCAGGTATGTCTTTCAATCAGATTTCTGCTGCATAAAATAATAATTTCGGAAAACGGATAACTACCGTAGTTTAGTAGGATAAAAAACGATCATATTTTGATATTGAGTCAGATGTACCTGCTCTATTTTGCCGCTAATAAATTAATAATAGGTACATATGTATGTATTACATTATTGATTTAATCATTTAGTGAAAGTTCTGATCCGTTGAGTGGATGTCGTTGAATAAACAGTCGAGCTGCATGGAACATTTGAAATTTCGCGAGGAAAAGGTAAGGATACCTTCCTCAGCGATCTCCATAAAACTTGTAAAAATTATAAGGCTTATTACCGGCAATATCACCACGCCACAATTTCAATGCCCACGCGAATTAAACCGGATTTCAGCAATATAATTACCCAATGTGCGTTCACACAGACAGCGGTGAAGTATTAGGTATCAAACAGCGATTAGCGTATTCATCCATCCACCAGAGCTGCGCGAGGTTGCGAGAGAGAAGACCAACTAAATATAGCATGGCAGCGTGGTCGCTTTTAGGTCCGATTAGGGGGCCAGAAATCGTGTGACCAACTTACTTCTTTCAATGGTTCAACAACCCAAAGTGGGTCTTGACCTCTAATGCCCTACCGAGGAACGAAAACGAATTTCGTTCGTGTATCTGTGTTGCACTTGCTAGTTCGAGCGACAGAGAGGGAGATACTCGAACGAAGTTCGTTTTCACTTCGCGGTAGCCCCTCTGACACGAGTTTTCAATACTTGTCCGGGTTGTACGCCATTCCCTTCATGGCTTGAAGATCGCGCAGGTCTACTTGATTCGACGACCTCGTTCCAGCGATACCTGGGACTTGGCACCCTGAGCCCACTGAGGGTGGATTTTACTTACTCAGGTGCTTTTCAAACTCAAACTCAAAATATTTATTTCACACATATTACAAGTAACAAAATGGACCCTGTAAGGGTACAGCAAAGAAGCTTATGACTAGGTTACATCTAGGTTTTTAGGGGGGGGCTGAGCCCCTTACCCTATTACGAAGAACGCTATCGAAACCGCGGGATAAAATAAGGCGTATGTGACCATGTCCATGCCGAAGGTACTTACATTCTATTCACTAGTGAAATATTTTTTGAAACCGAATAAGTTTTTTCAGGACCACATACAAAAGAAAGCTAAACACTCACAAACTTTACTTCTTTACACCTACTTAATATTAATAAGTAGGTAAGAAAATACGAAATTACTTCGACTTTTTTCACTAAAAAGAAAAACACGTCATAAGTATTTATCTTATATTCAAAGCTTTAGGCTGGAAACAGTGCTCGACCCTACGCTCGACCGAACCAAATCCAAATCACGCGCGTATCTTGAATGCGCATTCATAGACTTGCATAGATATAGCTACGCCGACCGACGCGGTCAGCGCTGACCGTCGGTCGAGCACTGTTTCCAGCCTTAAATAATAATTGTAGGTACTCACAAACATCTGATACTAATATTATAACTGGAAACTCTGCTTCCTAAATAGGTACACCTGTGCTTTAGTGTTGGTAGGTATGCGTTTTGAACGGGGCTCGTGTTCCTGCCGTGATATTAGACAGGAGGGGAAATAGCTAGGTAAATATGACAGAGATATCAAAGTAGGGATGGTCTCAAACGTCACTGAAGGAATGTTAACCCAGCCCGTCAAAATGTCCCGTCAATTATAGGTGTAGGGTCGGGTCGGTAGCAGTGGCTCGAGTTTTTTCGGACGCTCAAATTATGAAGAAAAAGTCGCGAGCTGAAATTCACATTCAACGTGCTTCGGTTATTAAATTTTCTCCCTGCATTATCAGTTTTGCAATCAAGACAATAATAAAATAGTCAGACAATGTTTTAATTATAATAAATGGGAAATAAGCCACTGTGTACGGGTACTGGGGTACTGTGACTTGATCATGACAGAGACTAACAGTACACAGTGGCTCATGTATAGAATATTTCACTAAAACTATAGGTACTTTATATTCAGTTTCATTTATTTGTTTGAGTATAAATATACCCTGAGCCTAATATCTATCAATATAAGTCATATAAAAGTAATAAAATCAAATCACTTAAAATATTTGGGACATTGTTTTTTTGTCGTTAAAAAATAAAAAATTAAAATTAAAATTACAAAAAAGTTTCATCTTTATTCTTATTTCAAGCATATAACAAACAGACATCATGGTAAGTTATAAGGAAAAAAATACAGAAAAATATCAAAAAAAATAAAATAGTACATTTTACAACTAGTGTGAAAAGAATGTCTTTTTACCACTAGTACCGAGGTATCTTGCCACGAGCTGAAAGCGAGTGGCAAGACTCGGTACGAGTGGTAAAAGACATTTCACACGTGTTGTAAACGACGTTTTTTAATACAATTGCGAAAAATAATAAATTAATATATCATTGCGATAAAATATGCTTGCCTACAAACCGCTAGCGCGGTCAAACAGGTCGCGCCCCGCCAGCAACCCGCCGCGCACAGGCCGCGCACCCGCGACGGTCGCGCCGCGCGAGCAACTAAAAAGTAAAAAGCACTAGTTCGAAAAATTGAGCTTCTCGTACGCCGCTAAGCAGCCACAAAAAGTACCACTTTTTGAGCAACTGTATTAAAAAATATAGTAGGCTTCTACACTAGGATAGGTACTTAGGTAGGTACACTCGACTCACTGTGTACTTCTTTGAGTCACCGTCCACGCTGTAGCCATTTTGAATTCAACGGCGCATAAATTTCACCTGCCTTACCGAAGGACACGGGAATCTACGTCATTGCCTAGCATATTAACGTCACTTTGCATCAAAACAACAATACTTGTTGTACTATATGCTTAAATCGCAATAAATAAAAACAGGTGTAACTTACCTTAAAAAGTATTTTTTCAACCACGGAATCATAAAACAACTTGCTAGGTACCCATGTGAACTGCGCGGTCTGCGCGGGAGCGGGCGGATCACTTGTTTGTACGTGTTTGGGTGTATCTATCTGTCCTTCAATTGCTGGGAGCGGTCGACACCGCTCCCGGCAAATGAAGGAGACAGATAGATATTGCTGTTCTATCAAGGAAATATAGGCGCGAGTCGGTGTACCCGACCGAGCCATCGTTACCGACCCGTCGTCGTCGTGTCTTCTCACACACACTCATTCTGTTACCGACCGAACCCTACCAACCTATTAAATACCCGCGTGCCTCCGCCCGTGTCCTACACTGGCAACTTCAGCTAAATCGCGGGATAAAAAAAATATAGCCTAGATAGAAGTCATACATAATAATATATTGTTTTTTTTTATCTGATGAATATAAGGTGCCGACACTATACCGACGACATCCCGGACATCAGCCTGTACGAGATTGTAATGGCTCTTAAACAGCTCAAGAACAACAGAGCACCCGGTGAAGACGGAATAACAGCCGAACTTCTGAAGGCGGGTGGAAAACCGGTCCTTACGGCCCTTCAGAAGTTGTTCGGTTCCGTCTTACTGGAAGGGAGAACTCCAAAGGCATGGAATAGAGGTGTGGTGGTGCTGTTCTTCAAAAAGGGTGACAACACTCTGCTGAAGAACTACAGACCCATCTCACTTCTGAGCCATGTCTATAAGCTGTTTTCGAGGGTCATTACAAACCGTCTCGTACGCAGGCTAGATGACTTCCAGCCTCCCGAACAAGCCGGTTTCCGAAGAGGCTTTAGTACCGTAGACCACATCCACACGCTTCGTCAGGTTATACAGAAGACCGAGGAGTATAACCTGCCTCTCTGCTTAGCGTTCGTGGACTACGAAAAAGCCTTCGATTCGATTGAAACCTGGGCTGTGCTACAGTCTCTCCAGCGGTGCCAAGTTGACTATCGCTATATCGAGTGCTGAAGTGTTTGTACGAGAGCGCCACTATGTCAGTCCGACACCAGGACCAGAACTCGAAACCTATTCCGCTGCAGCGGGGAGTCAGGCAAGGAGATGTTATTTCTCCAAAACTGTTCACCGCTGCACTGGAGGACGTTTTCAAGACTCTGGACTGGAGAAGGCTAGGCATCAGCATCAACGGCGAGTACATCACTCACCTTCGGTTTGCTGACGATATAGTAGTCTTGGCTGAGACCATGGAGGACTTAAGTACGATGCTCGATGACCTCAGTAAAGCATCCGAGCGAGTTGGTCTAAGAATGAACATGGATAAGACGAAGATCATGTCAAATGCCCATGTAGTACCAACTCCCATTACAATCGGACACTTTACGCTCGAAGTTGTAGACGATTATGTATACCTAGGACAGACGATCCAGTTAGGTAGGTCCAATTTCGAGAAAGAGGTCAATCGTCGAATCCGACTCGGCTGGGCAGCGTTCGGGAAGCTACGGCAAATCTTTTCGTCCAATATTCCGCAGTGTCTCAAGACGAAAGTCTTTGACCAGTGTGTGTTGTAAGAAGCTACGGGGTAGCCTAGTGGTTCAGGCATGCGGCTGTCAAGCGGCTGTCGTGGGTTCGAATCCCGGCTCGTACCAATGAGTTTTTCGGAACTTATTCACGGAATATTTACCGTTAGCTTTTTGGTGAAGGAAAACATCGTGAGGAAACCCGGTCTAATCCCAATAAGGTCTAGTTTTCCCTCTGGGTTGGAAGGTCAGATGACAGTCGCTTTCGTAACACTAGTGCCTATGCCAAATCTTGGGATTAGGTGTCAAAGCGGACCTCGGGTTCCTTTAGGGCACAACCGGGAATAACGCTAGGAGGACGAGTATCTCAAAAACGGCTGAACAGATTTTTATGAAACATTGCTAAGAACACTCGGGACAAAATTATCTATGATACAAAGAAAACCGCATTCAAATCGGATGGACCGAGTTGAATGCGGTTTGGAGCTACGATACCACAGACAAACACGTTAAACTTATAACACCCCTCTATTTGTGTCGGGGGTTAAAAATAGAGCGGATGTCAGCCGGGGTAAGATGTTTGTCATGTTTATGTCACTTATCATTGTGTATAAGACATCCGTCACTCCCGCACACACATCCTAGTAAGAACGTGATGACTTAACCACAACGAAAAGTTATAAAATGCCTACCATCTTAAAGCTCCTCTAAGTAATGGGCCATCATGGCCCATCATATAGCGCAACTATGCGGTAGAGTGAAAAAGACATCTGCTATCGCATTCCAACGTATAACCACGTCCGGTTCTGCGGTTATGATGGCCCATTGCTGGCCGTGTTTACGGACAGGCGGCGCGACACGCGTGCTGTCAGGCGAGTATAGAAACACCTACGCCTGAACATAGGTACAAACCTTTGAGAATGACCCAGCCATAAAAGGGGGGGGGGGGGGGTGACTAGGCATTCAGAACCATCAGCAACGTAGGTAAGTAGGTAGTTTAAGTTTAAAAAAATAAGAAAAGACCGTATCATGGGAAGTATCATGTCGTTTGCCTCGAGGGTTATATTAAGGATTAATCTTAAATTGCAAACAAAATGTACCTACATAGTTAAGGCCTTTATTTTTTTTCGTTGTGTAATGATAGTTAATTTATAATACGTGACATCTTTTTGTTACACAATGGAAAAAATAAATAAAGACGTTCAATCAAGCTCGGCAACTACAATGTACATTTTTTGCAATTCACCATCCAGGGGCCTTAGATATTTATTATACGAGCTTCTGCCCGCGACTCCGTCTGCGTGGAACTCGCTCATATCCTGGCTCCATACAATCTTTCACCCCCTTGGGGGTGATTCCCGGGATCAAAAAGTATCCTGTCCTTCCCTGGCACCCTAACTATTTCTGTATACCAAATTTTATCTAAATCGGTGCAGAGGTTTAAGTAGCTCCATAAACATTTTTTCTCTACATTTTTTCCCCGTGCAACGTAGGTAATACCGGACGCCGCGTGCCCGCTAGGCGGGTACCTACTAGGCGGACGCTCAGGGCTGTGCCAAGTAACTTTCGTATACGTGAATAAAATTAAATCTACTATCTCATCTATTTAATGCCCCCCGTTTTATGACAATGCATCCAGTGGGGTAACATTTCATGTATATTCTTGTAGATGTATGTAATATGTATAATTCGCGAACGCATTAGGTGAAAAAAAACACCGCCTGTGTATTTAAAAATCAACTGTAGGTACCTACTTTTCGCGATCACATAATAATCAGAAGTATTAAAACCTTTCTGTTACCCTGTGGTGGCGAAGATGTGTGCCCGCCAGGCGGGCTCTTTGGCGTGGCGTGTAGGTTCATACTTACTGCCCGCCTAGCGGGCTGAGCCGGCATCTGAGCAAACATTGCGAGTGCCTAGCAGGTGGGTTCTTGGTAGCGAACGTGTTAATCAAGCCTATCTTCCTGGTAAGTTTCATCCAAATCGATAGAGCCGTTTAAGCTTGATTGAGTAACTAAACTAAACTTTCGCATATATAATATTAGTAGGATTTCGCAACAATATTCTTTGTATTCCTATACAATATGGGCAATATGGCAGGACTGTCAACCTTACGTGGGATCCCAAACTGAAGTTCGTGACAGCATCATTTTATGTCTCAGTGAATTACCTACATATATAATTATAGCCGTTATATTTAACACTATGAAACGTTAAACACTATGTATATATATATGTCATGCTGAAGCATTAACCCAAATTATCTGGAAATATACCTACCTATAGGTAAAATGGGAAGTAGTTAAATGAAAGCTATAGGTAGGTATATTATGAGTACGATTAGCACAATCTATGTCACTAGACCAGTCTAGTGAAATAGTTATAAATACCGTAAACTCTATTTACCATTTCATTTTCATAAATTTATTTATTCAGCCTTAAATTGAATAGGTATATACAATTTCACCCATAGCGTAGGCGTAGCTAAAATAATGATACACAATAAAATATAATTAGTAATAATTAATCATAGTCAAAATGACAAAAAAAACAGCTGTCATCACAATAAAGCTCAAATAATAAATGTTTAAATACCTGTAAATACTAATAGTGTGCTGTAGCCACACATACCAAGGAGTGCAGACGAGCGCCCAAGATAGACTGGAATGGAGAAAGCTGCAACGACAGAGGGCCAGGCCCTTTTAATATTGATGATGATGATGAAATACTAATAAATTTTGAAGATCATCAGAGTAATAAATTAACCGAGACGATATACTTAAATAATAAATTATCAATAAGCGAAATTCTCATGACAACAATAGGTAAGTGTTGAATGTTGCCAAGCGAGACCCTTGGGGGTGGCTGATGGTAATTGGTAACAACCAATAACGTAACTTGTGCCATCCCTACGGCCCCAGCCCAGCCTCTCTGGGCTGGATGTACCTATTGCAGATTGCAGAACTTTCGCAACAGGGTTCATGATTATCTTGTAACAAAGACAAAATAAGTTAATACGTTTCTTTCAATACAATTAGTTCGATGCATCTTGTCTTAGATACCAATTGATCGACGCGACAAGTTTGTTTTTAAGCGGATAATGAAAAGGTTGGTCATTTGTGGTTGATTCAATATGTAAGTAAACATATTCTTTATCTATAGAATGTTCCAAAATGTAGCCATAAATGTATCCCCATATTTATTAGGATCATCAATTGTTACAGTACGGACGAAGATGCGCGCCAAGCGATGATGCTCGACTGCGGAAAAATAAAGGAGATCCAAGTGAAACTCCTCCTGAGCTCGCGCTCGGAGATGCACAAGGTGATCGAGCAGGCGCGGCAGACCGTGCCGATCCTGACGCTCACCGCGCCGGCCCCCGCGCCCCCGCCCGCGCCCGTCCTCCCCGCCCCCGTAGCCCCCACCATAACCCCCTTCTCCGCAGCTCTAGGCAACTCCATGTCCGGCTACGGAATCCCCGGCATAGGCAATCCTAGCGAAATCCCTCAACCAGCTGTAATAGAACCACCCGCCCCGCTCATCAGCCCCACTGAAATCATAGACGATAGCGACGACAGAAACGAAAGGAGGCGCAGTAAAGAGAAAGACAACAAGCGTCGGACGCGATCGCGATCGAGATCCCGCGACCGAGATCGAAAAGACCGCAAGCGAGATCGGCGCGACCGGACGCGCTCGCGGGAGCGCCGCCGCCGCGACCGCAGCCGCAGCCGTGAGCGGCGCGACCGGAAACGAGACAGAAAAGATCGCAGCCGATCGCGAGACCGCTCGGAAAGGTCCTCGCCTCGTCGTTCCCACGACCGACGCAACAACCGCAAGTCACCCGACAAGACTATCAACCTGACTGACGACGTTCCCGCCCCACCCCCAGCGCCAGTATTTGGCAACGTGAATCAGCCCAACGCACAGCCGAACATGCAACTAATCATGAACAAGGCCATCGCCTCCATGCAAGGCTCCCCCAACGCTACAGACCAGCCGCTTAACCGATTCACTGATCCCGCTATCCATGACGCTTACAACAAACTGAACGAGCTGGGTAAGAAGCGGAACCCGAATGCGTTCCAAGGTGATCAGAACGGGGGGAATAATAGATTCGCAAGCAGGGGCGGCGCGGCGCGAGGCAACAACACGTTCCGCCGGGAAGGCCGCTCCCGGTTTGAAAATGACCAACCGAACACTACACCCGACTGCTGTGTCGCCATCAGAAATGCCCCCAACCACACCAGCTACGGCGATGTCCGGCGCTTCTTCCCATTCCTCATAGATAAGCACGGGATCAAGATGATCAACGACAACACGGGCCGTCGCACCGGCAACATCTTTGTCAGATTCTGCGACCCGCGCTCCAAGCAGCTCGCTCTACAACGGAAAATCAACGAGTTGAAGGGCGAGACGGTGGTGGTGGAAGCGTTGGATGATGACTCGTATGAGAGCGCCGTGGATTCGTACATGCCGTTCCGAGACGACAACGCTATGGAGAGAGAAGATAACCAGCCACGCGTCCCGATACAGGCGGTCCCCATCTGCACCGTCCTTCGTCTCTCAGAGCTACCGAACTTTGTCAAAGAACACGATATCATCAAAGCGTTCAGCGATTTCTCCCTACTCTCCATTATGCTCAACGACTGCCGCCTAACTAGAACTAAGACAGCGTTTGTCCAGTTCGCGAAACCTGAGGAGGCGAGGTTGGCGTTTGAGAGAAGAAACAATTACGCATTTGGGAAAAGACTGCCTATCATTACGGCTGTGACCGACGAAGAGTATGAGAAGGAGAAGGCTATACAGATGCAGGCTGAGAGGATAGATTTTCCGGCGGAACCGGTTGAGGCAGAACCCGTGGTGGAACCGGTTGCGCCACGCGACCCGCGCCAGCGCCGCTTCGAGGCTCAGCCGCAGCAGCCGGCACAAGGCCAACCACCGGTCTTCTTCGCGGCACCCTTCGTCCCACCGCAGCAGCCCTTCGCTGGCAACTTCGCCGGCGCACAGTTCGGCGGTTTCCCTGGCAACGGGAACATGGACCCGCGCACCGCCGCCGCTAACTGGGCCAACCGGCCGGGCTTCCCCAACCAGATGCAGCCTCAGATCCAACCTCAGTCCGGCCCCGATATGGAAGAGGAACTCGACTGCGTGTTGATGAAGGGTCTCCCGTGTGACGCTACGGACCGAACTATAGTAACATTTTTGTCGGATACGGGCGCGGTGCCGGCAAGAATCCATCTCATGTTGGATCCAGCGGGCGTGCCTTCAGGGGACTGTTTCTGCGAGTTCCGAACGGCGAGCGAGGCGCGTCGCGCGGCCTCTAAGCACGGGGAACACCTCGAAGGCTGCCGCGTCACGATCGACTTAGTTCCACGCGGCGTCGTAGAGGAGGCTTTAGAAGGGCCCAAGCAGCCGGACCTTCATGACGGGCTTATGGACAACGGCATGCACGGGAACGGTCCCCACGTTAACGGCCCACCATTCTTCGACGGGCCGCGGGGCGCGAAGCGCGGCGGCTTCCGTGGGAGAGGGTTCGACCGCGGCGGGTACGACCGCGGCGGGTTCGACCGCGGCTACGATAGAGGAGGTTACAATAGAGGCGGTTTCGACCAGGGTCGAGGCTGGAACGACCGCGGGCGCGGCTACGACAGAGGCCGCGGCCGGGGAGGCTTCGACAGAGGTCGAGCCAGAGGCAGAGGGCGAGGCGGCTTCGAGAACGGCCGCGAGGCTCGTGACATGAGAGAGGACGACGATGCGACGCTAGAAGACTTTGGCGCTCCCGGATGCGTGCTGTCTCTAGAGAACGTCCCATTCCGCGCCACCGTCGACGATTTGCTGAGCTTCTTTGGAGATTTCGAGCTCACTCAGGACGACGTGATCAGACGTTACAACGAGCGCGGGCAGCCGACCGGGGACGCCCGCGTGGCGTTCCGGACGCCGTTCGACGCGCAGCGCGCGCTCAACACGCGCCACATGGGCACCATTCAGGACAGGAGAGTGACCCTCTCGCTGCTCTAGCCCCGCGAACGGGGCTCGGACTCTGATTCGAGCGACGAGCGCATATACACATTCTTGTAAATATAGTTTTTAAGAAATGTGCGACTGATATTTTTGGTGTTTGATCTACATGTGAACACAAGCACCTTGTAAAAGGTCGTGTTCGTTTATGAGCACTTTGTTCCGCTACGATGTAGTCACCGTCAAAGATAAGTTTACATAAATGTACACATGTTTTTGACTTCGGTCGACTAACTGACTATTCGTAAACCGTAGCGTGTTGCTGTGCGATGGCAACTTTACCAAGTTTTTTAAGGGCCGACTTTTCAATTCCCAAAATGTTAGCTCTGTCCTTTTCTTTCATATGACTTATGAAGAAGATGGTGATAATTTTAACTGACGGATAACTTTATCTAGAGATTGAAAAATCGGCCCTAAGACTACGTTGGTTCTGTAGATCAGGTAAGGCAACATTAGTGCATTGCGTTTGTATTGTACAGCTAGTAATAATAGCTGGTAATTAGTTTAATTAGATATACATTTGTATGAAAGTATAAGGTACTTTGAAATAAAATGACATTCACAGTATAAATTCGTAGTTTTATTTATCAAACCACACGAACACCGATGTTACAAGATCTAGATGGTAGAAATGAATTCACATCTCATCCACATGACAAACATTCTTAAACGAATTCAACATGTACAAAAGTTCCTACCAATCCCATTTTAAATAAAGCTGATGGTATGTCTTCGAAATATGATTCGGTTGTCTGTATCGAGTTAATTTTATTATTAAATCCATGTAGTAGGGTGCGACGACTCGACCGAAACTTATTTCCTAGACATTAACCTTTTCAACGCCAGCAACGCCTAAGTGGTCGTAATTGTTCTCATATTAATGCCACTTACACTCTCAAATGCTTACAGAAAAAGCGCCTACCTTGGTATTCAAAGTAGGTTTTACCTTTGTTATTTTCAAAGTCTGGCCTAACATAATGGCGTTCAAAAAGTTAAATAACTACCTACTTAAACTATTCACAGTAATATACATAAATTTAATGTAATAGCTTCAGTTAACGTGGTAACGGCCAAAAAGTATCAATAAGTTTACATTAATTTCACCACTATAACAACTAACAGAATACAGTACAACAAAGGGTCAGAACATAACTAGATTCTGACAATAATTTACATTACTATTCTCATATATTTTAGTAAAACTAAACATAGATTAGTAAACATCATTTCAATAACTCATTCAATATTTTTTTAAGCAGCATTTTACTGTTCAAGATGCTTTTCAGCGCACCAAGTTGGTAACTTTACTAAAAGTTTAAAGTGAAATAGTATGAATGCTTCATAAATCGGTATTGACCCGCACTCTCTGGAATGTATTTACTTCTACTGTCTACAGGATCGGGGTCAAACCAATATTTTACATAATTTATGAACAAACAAAAATTAGGCAGGCTTGAATAAATAAAACTTTTCTGTATTTGTGATGGATTTCGTTAATTTACCGAATTATTATGACGTCAGACCTGCATTGTATCGTGCTAGGGAACACAAACCGTATAACTTATTAATTTATTTCATATAGAGAAGAATACAACATATTTTGCCTAATGGAAAATATTTCTCTCAGGTAAGTTACATAAAATACCTAATTGAGTTCCATAATGTCGTACAATGTGCAGGCCTATGTAGGTAATATTAAGTAATTTAGCTTGATCCATAAGTTTTATGAATATTTGTTTGTGAACATACTGTATAGTAAAATTTCTATCAAATGTCTCAGGCAACTGAAATAATTATACTGTATTCTTTGTTCGCTTTGGTAGCCACCGCTATTTACCAAAGATACCAAGACGAAGACTACGTCCAGAACAAAGAAGTATTTCATAAAATAATCCATTCAAAAGCGATTTAACTGTCTCCGTTAATAAGGATTAAATTATAATAACAGTAAATCTTTCAGCGCCAGACAGATTTGAGAGAATTCAGACTGTATAAACATATTTGATTAACAATATTGAAATAATATAAAACAAAGTAATTCCTACTTGTTTTCCATAATTTATTATTTTACTTAATATCCATAATAAAGAACATACTTGACACATACACATTTATTTCAAAGTAACATATACAAATAAATAAAAATAAAATGTAAAGAATGTTACCAAAATGCTCCCAGTAAAGCTAATATTGACAGAATATTACTTGATTACAAAATTTATAAAAATATGCTTGCTCCGAGATCACAGACAAGAGCATTGAACATAATAAAAGACACCCATACATCATAGTTTACATGCAATTCTGATACCATAAATAAATACATACAAAAATTATAGATCTATTTATTTTACACAACAGTTTGACTGTACCATCGCCAACACAGTTAAGTGACCATCCGTGCACTTTATGTGCATTGTAATAAGGTTCAATATAAATACAGAATGGTCAGTTAATAATGTTGGCGTTTGTACATAATATAGTAATAGGTACGTCTAAATTATACTATTATTAGAACGTAGTTAAGACCAACATCTAATAGAAAACCTCGTATAGCAATAAACTAAACTTTTCACTTTAATTTTCTACAAAATAATATATGATGCTTCTCTTGTTGGTAATTTCCTTAACTACATCCAAACATACATACAAGTTCGCGATAGAATCGAGTGGTTATCAAAATTCTACCTCAGTAGTATTAAAATATAATAAAATCTCAATTTGCACACTTACAATACTGCGTTGTTATTGGCGACTTTTACTGTGGCGTCACACTTCTAAGTTTTGAGCACTCCAGCCAATCTATACATTCTTGGCATTATAATCATCCTCCTAGCATTATTCCCGGTTGTGGCCCAAACGAGCCCGAGATCCGCTTTGACATCTGATCCTATGATCGATCGGTTTGACATCTACTCCCATGATCGGTTTCCTCACGATGTTTTCCTTCACCTTTCCCATACATTTTTGTCAATTTGTAAATAATTATATTCAAGCTTGTATCATGCGTATCGTTTAGAGCGGGAACCTTCTTAGAGCACTTATGATATGTGTGTAGATAGTAGTGTATGCAACTGTACATAATTAGGCCTTAAAACACTCGTGTGATCCTATTATGAAAACCACATTCTTGTTTTAAGGCCTCTGGGTAACCTAAAAATATGGTTGATATAGGGTTTGTTGTTTTGCACAGAGTCGAGGCCCAGATCACTCGGGCCCTCTGGAGGTTAGGGGTCCGCGGTGTCGGCACTCACCGTCAGCTCGCCAGAACTGACCCCGCGGGATTATTATTATTAACTAGCTTCCGCCCGCGACTCCGTCTGCGTGGACCCGGGATAAGAACTATCCTATTTTAATCCAGGCTATAACCTATCTTCGTGCAGAATTTCATGCAAATCGGTCGAGCCGTTTAAGCGTGATTGAGTAACAAACATCTAAACATCGAAACATCCAAACTTTCGCATTTATACTAGTAGGCTAGTGCGTATGTCAAAGTGAAATGGTTCCATCGACAGAAGAACGCCAAACCATTTAAAAGTAATTCTAGTTTACTACCCTAATGATACCACTCAGAAAGTCGCCAATTTTATACAAATTTACGTATTATTTGAAAATTATAAAACTAGTTCACGAGCAAGACATACCACAATAGAAATATAAACAACAGTATATTGACATATTCTGTGTCAAATGTAGACAGTTCCTCACAGCTCACGATACATGTCATTGTATGCAGTCATGTATTTCAAACTCCTATGACCTTGGAATATGTGATCATTGGAGTGATTAACTTCATATACTGGTTACATCATTAATAATAATATTGTGGCGATATAAGTAGAAAAACAACTAAAACCGACTAAATGGTCCCAGCTGCGATTAATATAGCTAGTTCTTTCTTACATTTGGTATATTTAGTAGACGAAATTGCATTTTCAAATACAGTACTACGGCTAAACGTATTGCATATAGGTGTCGCTTTCACACTTTTGTAAAATGAAAGAGATGTATACAACTACCCGGTGTGTGTCGTTCAAAAATGCAATTCCATAACTGTACAAAACTATAGTTTCCAATATCGACTACGTGTTTAATAAAGTGTTTCGAAAACCATTATTAGTCTAAATCGGTACGTTAGGAATCGCGGAAGGATATCACTACAAAGTGATAAAAGCATCTGAAAATGTTTTATCTATAATCTAGGACAATCATGAACAGACAAAACTAAAGATGGAGCAATATTGTGACTACGCAGCAAGGAAACTTAGGTCACTCATTTATATTATAATTTAAAAACCATGAAATGCTTTTTATTGACCTAAGCGGAAGCCAATTTGATTGGTCAGGTAGACATTGTCATTGTTATACAAGGGTGGTATTTCAAGCTGCAACTTCAAGTAGTCATTAAAAAAATAACTCTACCCTCCCTGGTAGAGGATTAAAATTATGATGGCAGTTTAATAAGTAGTCGGCCATCATTGAGAAATATTTAGAAATTAATTTAACAATTTAAATTGATAGAAAAAAATATGTAAAGGTTAAGAAAAAATACCGACACAAGCTCTGCATCTGTAAAATCACTGCTGAATGTTTATTGCAATTGATACATACAATTTAGGTACCTGTAGGGTATATTGTTATTGGTATTATGTCCATGCATACGTGGTTCCAATTTGTTGGAAGCAACCAGTTGTAATTCCGATGGAAGAACGTGAAATAGGACACTACAAAATTACTTTCAAAACGAGCAGGTTGTTCCCAAAGTAACAAACTTAACTCAGGACTTGTCACTGTGACAATTCTATTGGTGTACAACAATTTAATTGGAATAAGATCTCAATATATTTGATATATAATTTCGCTAGCCGTCGTGTTGTCCATAAACCAGTTTTCATTTAATACGTCACCCAAGCCCGTAAAGTGGTGGTATTACCGCCCACTACTCACAAAAAGTCCCGCCTGGCCACACGAAAAATATAGTGCACAGCATGAGCGATGATAAAAGAAGCTTTAAACCGCATATTTCTCGCGCTCAGCGACAAAAACCTACGATTACAATCACTTTGTTTTAGCGCCCAAGGTATGTAATGTATAACAGCAGGCCTAACTACGGCTTTACAAGCGACTATAATGAAAAGTGTACCGAATATTCAGTCGAGCGCCTGATGTGGTGTGCCGCTGAGTGAAGACTCTATTTATCTCTGAAAATATAGAACAATGCTTTAAAATATGGCAATTCGGATTTATAGGAGCATGAAATGAACTACTATAAACACAGAATTTAAGATTAGAAGATGACAAAATAAAGAAATGACAATTCAAGTGAAAATATTTGTTATCTATTATTTCTTTTATTAGGTACGTCACCAGTCATTTTAATTCACATTGTTTTAGATTGATTGCCTTACTCGTCTCTCGGCCGACCGAGGCTTGCCGAGCCAACCACACAATAACTTGGCAACCCCTTACTTTGCGCGCATTGGCAATAATGTGCTATTTCACACCACTGCTCGGAAATTAACCGATGGTGTGAATTGAAGCCTCAAAACCGTGATTAACTGTAAATTGCATGAACAAACCTAAATAAATCAATTTATCAAATCGTTCATTTGCTGGAATACAGTAGTTAAAAACAGGTCTTATAAATTAAAATACAGTTCCATATATTCAGCCTGC
This sequence comes from Epinotia demarniana, assembly GCA_945867215.1. Classification (NCBI taxonomy): domain Eukaryota; kingdom Metazoa; phylum Arthropoda; class Insecta; order Lepidoptera; family Tortricidae; genus Epinotia; species Epinotia demarniana. The sequence continues at coordinate 3,782,209 of OX244278.1, read as the reverse complement.
ATGCAGGCATGCAAACATTTCCTAGTGCTATGATACGATTATATAATGTATCACAATTTGTCAATTTTATTGAATAAGCAAAGAACAATAACAAAATAATAGGAGGATTCACAAAATTAGTAATAATTATAAAATGTCGAAATAACAAATTCTATATTCTAGGAATCTGCATCAGGGCAACAATGTCATTGTAGTTCTGTTGGAATACCCTAGCCTCGTAGCGCCCAGCACGCAAAAACGAACAGTGAAATTTGAAGTTTCTCTTTAATGGAATTAATTTGAATTTTCATCAACTGACACCGCCTTTTAAAAGACGCGTGGGCGCCACGAGGATATATCTCACTCGTCCATCTATTGCTCACTTTGCAGCCTCGCTACAATAATTTACTATTGTATGTCTATGGTGTACTTACTTGTCAGCGCGCGCTGGCGTGCCATTGGTGGACCGGTTAGAGCTGTCGCTCATCTCAGAACTGCTGCGGATGTCGCCGTCCATCTGTAAAGAGCGGGGGCAAGTTACAGCTATCTCAGTACAAGGTTTTTTAGCTCATTAATGTACGGCCCTGTAATCCGCGTCCGTACAATATCTCTCTTTTTATCCCGTGCATAACAAGACAGAAACGTAGGTACGTAGACGTGGTAACGATTTATAGTTTTTATTTATTAGCAATTTCCGTCAATAAGGACGATTTTTAACGGCATTGTTTAACCGAAGTTTAAAATTGTACCTTGACATGTTGTATTGAATTATTCTGAATTGTACTAACTGAACTGCTCTATTTATTTTTAATTTTGTACAAATATTTGACGATTATCACGAAACTTTGCATGTACAATGAAATGACATGAGGTATACCCAGGTCTGTAATTAGTGTAAGTAGTGTATTTTGCTTCAGATACCACAGTAAAAAGAATACAGCGAATATAAGTTTTTCATACAAAGCTTGTTTTTGCTGTATTTCGTTCGTTTTATAAACTGGAACCATAAACCACCATACACCACCATAAACTAATTACAGACATAGATATACCCCATGTCATTGTCTATGCAAAGTTTCGTCACAATCCAACTGCTAGTTTTAAAATGAGAACGAACCTCCGTTTGTGCGGGAAGGTGAAATTCGGCGGAGCTTATTGCGGATAATATTTTATGTTTAGGTTGCCTTGCCTAGCTAGAGTATGAAAATTGCCCTAACGGGGTATCATGTACCTACTAAACATAAGACCACTAACATACCAAATGTAATGAACATGATCGCAATAAATATATGAACATGAATATGACTCTTAAGTTGTATGACTAAGAGGGTTGGCTCACCTTGCCAGCGTATATAGCCTTGTAGGCGATTTGTAATATCAGCCACGTCCACACCACGTGCAGCGCCAACAGCAGGCAGAGCAGGGAGTTGAAGATATAGTACGCCGGGAACATCGGGAGCAGCATCGACGCGCGGATCAGTGTGCTGAAATCATTGAGAAGTCCTTTAGGATAGTTACACTTCCGTCATCATATTAGAGTTGACTGTAGCAGTTGATGCCAGCTGAAGTTGCCATAGTCGGTTTGACAAGCTCCCAAAAACAGGAGCCGATCAACACGATCAGACAGTTAGCTGCAGTGCGAAAAAAAGTGATTGAAATAATCGCGTTCGGGGAAAAATGCGTAAAGACAATTAGCTACAAAGAAAAATTGCGTTTGGGGTCGGCGATCTAACAAATCCTTACCCCTTCTTGGTTGATACTATCAACCACATTTGACAGGTCGATAAACGTTCAATAGGTCGGTATTGTACGATTCCCATCGACAGAGTCGGGCCGGAGCGCATTCTATTAATTACATGCAAAGGAATTTGAACCGTCTACACAGTAATGTAATTTCATATTTGAATGAATCGTGCATCCGCTGCGAGGCGGCAGCTACCGACGCCGTCGGTGAGATGTAACTGCTGTACAGCTGGTTCAAATTCCTTTGCATGCGCTCCGGCCCGACTGGGTCGATGGGAATCCATACTAATATTATAAATGCCAACGTGTGTCTGTCGTCTGTCTGTTACCTTTTCACGCTTAATCAGCTGAAAGCTGTGAAAGTTTGTATGGAGCTGCGTATATAAACGAGTTCCACGCGGACGGAGTCGCGGGCAGAAGCTAGTGGTACATAAAGAGTTTGTTAGATCGCCGACCCCAAACGCAATTTTTCTTTGTAGCTAATTGTCTTTTCGCATTTTTCCTCAAACGCGATTATTCCAGTCAGTTTTTTCCACTGCAGCTTACTGTCAGTTCGTATTATTCGTATCGTATTATATTACGTTTACATTTTTCTTCCCTGTAGGAACGCCATTGCAATCGCGAAAGAGTAGGCAGGTTAGGTTAGGTACCTACAGATACCCGACGGGCAAACTGCCCAGAAATAGGTAGGTATGTTCAATTGCGAATAAAATGATCGTTGTAAGACTTTGTAAACTTATGCGAGCCAAAATTCGCTACCATAATATTGTGAGAAAGGTACATTTTAAGAATGGGAAATTATGCGAAAGAAAAGTTTGCTACAAAGAAAACCGACCAAACGAAACCGGTAAATTAATCCGTTAGATCTGTTCGTTTGGGTTTGACAGTTTTCTATGAGATAAATGCTGCAGACGTTGACCGGCCATTCAAGAGGGAGAGAGACGATATCAGACATTGAGAGTTCCTTAAAGGAGTCACAAACAATACCTCTTCATCAAGGGTCGGCAACGCCCATGCTACTCCGTTGCATGCGTCTATAGGCTGCGGTGTCCGCTTACCAACAGGCGGGCCGTACGCTTGTCGTTGACACCGTCGTATAAAAAATACATTGAAAACTGTAATGTGCAGTATATCACCTCCAGAGGATGTAGTAGGGGTATATGAAGATCCTGGTGGTAATCCAGGTGACGATGAGCCCCAGGAACAGCGTGTCGCAGGTGCGCTGGTAGTTGGCGTACTTCGTGGCCTTCACCGCCTGGAAAAGGGCAAATGTCAAATTAATAGCAATGGAGAAATACAGGGTGTTTTTTTTAACCGCCTTAGAGCCTAAGCCCAGTTAAACAAAAAAAATTAAAAAAGGTTTTTTTTATGTAAAAAAATATTTTTAGTTTTTTGGATTATTAATATTAAAATTAAAAATCAAGCCGAGTGACCGCAGTGACCGCTAGCCGCCATCTTTTGTAGATAGGTACGAACTCTAATCGGGTGAATGAACTTCGCACCGCGCGCCATACAGAATTTTTCAAACTTAATTACCTTTTATTACTAAAAACTTATCATACATTTTTTTATTGAAGTGACACAGGCTAATATTAGTAAAAAAGCTGACGGTTTTTTCGAAAAATCTCCTTATTTCACTTGTTTTCACAGGGAATGTGTAATGCTGCTTACACGCTTGCGGTGGCTTGGCAAGCCTCCACAAGCGCAAGCGTGTAAACGGGAGTGTTTGGCTTGGCTTGCGAGAGCTTGGCCCGATCCGGACTAGTGTCGGTTTTTGAACACAGATCAAAGGAAGCTTGGGCAAGCGCTTGCGACGTATTTACACGTTGGCGCGTGTTTAGTATCGCACGCGAGCTCGCGACGGTTCGTCGCCTTTTATTTATATGGTCTTTATGTAAACGCGTATCGCCCACGAGTGCTGTATGGTCAAACGACCAAACCTTGGCCTTTACCGAGGCATACCAAAGCGAATCCTGCATATGGGATCCAAAGGATGAATAACATAAAGACGTCTGCCATGCTTGCCTATTCGGACCACACTAACGCACTCGCAAGCGTGTAAAGGCCATCCAAGCGTTTTTGAAGGCTTGGAGCTTGCGGACACTTGCCAAGCCACCGCGAGCGTGTAAGTGTAGCATAACACTGACCTCAACAAATATATCCGCGCAATCGTGCACCAACAACACCAGCGTGCCTATCCGGTGAAGATTGCAGACCCAACTGAAGGACAGCAGGGCGATGGTGGCGAGGTGGTGCACGAACATCTGCCAGAAGTCCTTGCGACGCACGTCGTAGAACTGCGAGATTGTCAGCGACCAGTAGAACGCCGAGGATATCATGTAGTACCACCATACGTCATTGGTTAGACCCTGGAAGGTGAGGGGATAAGTTAGACATTGACATTATGCTATGATTGCACTGAGGAACGGAGTGGACATCGGTCAATCGCAATGGTGGGTTTCAGAATGCATTGTCACTGGCAGCTGCAGCTGTGGCGTCAGATCTTTTTGACAGCAGCAATCTATCATGGGGCCGCGAAATACTCTCGATATTTCTTGCCTAAGTATACCTCTTCTTTTAAGTGTTCTAATAACAAAGATACGGATAGTGCGAGAAAAATCGAGAGAGCTCGCGCGCCGTCGCGTGTTAGCCGCGCTGCTTATAAGAGCGGCGAGCTTTTGCAGCGATTCAAACGCGCTTTTCACGAACGCGCGATTGTAGCCATAGATCACCTGTCAAATGCACGTTTATCACAATTGTAGCACTCCAAACAGTTGACGTGTGTATCCGCTCGAAAATCCACCAATCAAATTGAGGATGATTTAACATCAATGGTGGATTTTAACACCTAGACGTCCTACCACAGTGCTGCCAGCTGGTGACATAGTCTATTCTGGAACCCCGTCTTTGATTGAGTCAAGTTAGGATCTGAACCTAAGCTAGATTTCAATACAGCGGGCCGAAGAACGGCAGTTCATACATATGAGTGAGTTGAATCTAGAAACGCCCAGTAGTCGCCCCGCTGCCCTCTGGCGTTCAGACTCCGGCCTTATGGCTGTGCAATACGTGAACGGTTTATATCGCAAGTCCGACATGTGAACTTTGAGTAGTGACTAAACAAGATGTTTCATATAATCTTTACTTCAGTCAAGTTAGTATGATGTATTGAAACTCTGGTATTCCCTATGATGTTATGATTATTCTCTGTAAATAGGTCTGAAATTCACGTGTCAGTTTGTCTATCTTTTAATTCCTGTACGCCACTCAATAACTCAAAAAGTTAAGAAAGTTAAGGAAAAAATAACTTACAAGGATAAGTTAACCTTTGTGCCTGGTTTCCACGAACTTTTTAAGTAGGTACAGCTAACAGATAATTCTGTAGATCTTATAGGCTTAGGTTAGGTTTGTTTTATAACATTCCTGAAAAGTTTACTGATTCTGAAAAAAATGGTTATCTATGACATCAAAATTCTGCGAAACATACATTCGATGGAACAATGGTCGGTACAACAAGGTACAACCCGTTATGCCCTCATTTGTCTGTATTTTACCTATGTCATGTGTCATGTGTACAAGAAAGAATTTACATACTTTATGGTACTGCAACTACTGACAAAAAATAATAAAATAATACAGCACCAACGTGTAAAGAAATGGGATTGAAGGCGGTATCTTGACTTGACTAAACACCAGCTCATCAATACGTCTCTGCGGTAGGTACGCCGATCACTTCTGGGAGCCGCTGTAAAGGTTAAGGAGTAAGGTAAAAAAAAGGAAAACATTAGAGGATTAAGAACGGGATGGATACTCAGGGCGTGTCGCACCAACTTACGATTACAGACCGATCAACGTTAAATATGGCGCCGGCTGACATCCCAAAGAAACTTATCAAACTTCCCATCATTCCGATTTTAACCAACACCGCTTAGGATTACACACGGTTTGGTGCAACCCACCCTTTGTTGATGACTATGGTGGTGGACACTATTCAAATCAGCGCAACGACATTACAGGTACGTGTTTTTTTTTACCGTCTTAGAGCCGAAGCCTTAAAGTATCAAAAACGTACTAATAATTTGTGAATAAAAAAACCATTAGTTTTGCTTTTAATAATATAAGGTAATTAAGTTTGAAAATCCTGTATGGCGCGTGGCGCGTAGTTCATTCACCCGGCTAGAGTTCGTAGTTCGTCTCTATCTACAAAAGATGGCGACAAGCGATCACTCGCCTGGATGATTAAAATTAATATTAATACAAAAAAAACATTAGACAAAAAATATAAAAAAAAATGTTTTTAAGTTCTTTTTAATGTACACATTAACTGATGGGCTTCGGTTCTAAGACGGTTAAAAAGACATCCTGTATTTGTTGTAACTGTTTCTAAAATAAAATATAACAAAAAATTCCTTCACTAGCCAACCAGACTGGACACCCCTTGTGGCACAATAAGTAACAATACAATAGAGCGTTGCGATTATTCAAAACACGTAAAAATCTGCGACATACTGGTTCAATTCGTGATCTGATTCGCTACTTATCGCATTTTTTTTTTCTGTACAAAAGTTCAATAATAGTAGATTGTGCAACCCACTCACAACCAGTGCATAAAACGACCCATTTTATCCATGAGTTATACACTCCACTTCTCAATTCGATTTTGCGTATATCAAACAAGAAAAAATATATACCTAAGATCTAAATCAATGGAATTCGCTAACTATGTAAACAAACCGTCATACTGAAATTGACATTAAATGTCAATTTCAATACATTGTTTGTTTACATAGTTAGCAAATTCCATTGATTTAGATCTTATTATGGTTGTGTTATATTATTATATTTAGACTCGTGCTACGAGACCTCGACTGGTGCTGCAAAAGGGCGCCGCAAGGCCGCGCGTGGGGGCTGATATTACTCTATGCACTATAGCACAATACGCCGTTTTATATAGCCTAAACGCAACATAAAGACGAACTTTATGAGGATGAACGAGGAGTGAAAAAATATGTTTCAGTGGCAGCTATTATTTATGGACTGCTCTTTAGACCTTAGAGCATTAAACCAACCGGAGTGGCAATTGACAGGCGTTCCCCTCTGCCAAATACGTATGACCAGTGGTCATACGTATTGTATGGACTGACGTTTATCTGACGTAGCTATTTTCACGTTCCGCATACATTTGACGTTCCCCTCCCCCGCAAAAATCGGCAGACTTTTTATGTATAGAAAATGACACATGTGACCACTCCTGTTGGTTTAATGCTCTAAGCTTTAGACATTCGGTCTGTATACTCGTAGATACCTACAGAAATAAGTCAGATATTTTTCGATGGGCACGCAAGGGATGTCTTTGACAGTTCTTAAGATCTGCTTAGGTAATCCGCTTACAACATTGGTCAAATACGAAACTAGTTCTGTCAAACGTAAATAATAAGTAGAAAGGAGATGCTTCTCCTCATAACTATTCATTTTTATTTACTTCGTGAGGTAGGGCACCGCACAGCGAAATGTCATCCCGCTCGAATTTGGAGCAGCCCAACTGGGGAAGTACCTCCGCCTTGCAGAAGATCACAGCCATAATAACACTACTACTTGCTCTGTAGTACTGTTGTTTTTGGAGGTAAGCAAGGTCGCCAGAGCTCCCGAGGATGCGTTGTGTTGAGAGCGAGGGAACTTGTTCCTTCAGGTGTCAACACGGCGAATCCTAAAACATAACAAGGGTCGGCAACGCCCATGTTACTCCTATGGAGTTGCATGCGTCTATAGGCTGCGGTGTCCGCTTACCATCAGGCGGGCCGGACGCTTGCCGTTGCCACCGTTCGTTGCATAAAAACAAAAAAAAAACTAAAACTGAATGTCTTCTCGCTCATATTTGGAGAAGCTACACAGGGGAGGTACTATGGGAGTATTATGTAGTGTATTTATATAGAACCTTATTACAGTTATTACAATGAACATAAAGTGCACTTACGGTCAGTTAGCTATGTTGTCGATAGGTACCCCCGCCTGGGCCATAATAACACGAATACTTAAGGCTTGGCCAGACACATGGCGTGACGCAGCGCGACGTCCGCGCGCGATGACTGTTTAAAAACAGGGCGCGCGTGGATCGCGCCGGCCTCGCGCTCTCAACACGCGCTATTCGCGCGCGCGAATGCGGCGCGATGCGGGCGTGACTCGCGCCCGGATACAGCATGCGCGCGCGGAGGGTCGCTCATTCCTTCCGAAGCCATAGATTAGAGTCATATATAACTTTATGATCTCTAACGAGATTAATATATTGCTACGCTCCCACTAGGCACCGCGCGCTGCCTAACGTCCGGCTGATGTGACCCAGCGCGGCGCAGCGTGCCGCCGCGTCCGCGCCGCGCAGCGCTGCGCTCGCGCCGAGTGGACACAAGGGGCAGTGCGGCGCGGGGCGCGACAGAAGAGGGGCGCGATGCCGGCGGGACGCAGTCTGTTTGACGTCGGTAACCTGTTAGCATGTATTTAATGCCGCCGCGGTCGCGCCGCGCAACCGCGGCGCTGCGTCGCGCCCTGTGTCTGGCTAAGCCTTTAATGTCGTGTTACGGTAGTGAATAATCTCACCAGAGCTCCCGAGGATGTATTGACTGTTGAGAGTGATGGGTCTTCATTTATACTAGCTGTCAACACAACTAATCCATAAAACAATAAAGTGTCGGTCACAATAGAAAGAGACTGACTCTCTATCTTGTCACTTATCGCGTGATAAGGCCGACCATGATACGGGGTCCGGTTCTGTTAGACAGGCCGTATGCTGTCTGCCACCATAGTTTAAAAAACAATATTTGTATCCAAAACTAATAGAAATTGAAAGGTCAACTCCGTCGGAATGTAAACAAACGGATACGAGTGTCCACAAATCGACCTTACAGCGTCGTAATAAAGTTCACGAAAGGTCAGCTGTGTTGTCGACAGGAAGGCTGGCCCGCATTGATATTTGTTTTCAACTAAATGTGTCGCGATTCGAACACCAATAAATCAATACTGTTGAACACAGAGTCCAACGACTTCTAATGTATGTACTAGAATGTCTGTACGGGTTTCGTCAAAGGTTGATACGTTTCATAGGTCATCTTTTGGCAGTTTTGGTACGCGAGCAGGTGCGATGAATACAACGTGTAACAAAAATAACGCAAAACGTTTTAAGGGCATATCAGGTATAGAATTCTGATAAGACATAACTAAGAGAATGTATTTTTGACACGTTTTTTTTTAATTTTTTATGCAAATGTAAAAAAAATCGCGGTAAAAAAAATATTATGATAGTTTTTTTTTTTATCAGAACACGTTCGCGTTATTTTTGTTACACGTTGTATATTACACTGTATTATATTTATCGAACCTGTTCGCGCCATTAAACGGTTTTGGGTTAGTTTTGTTACACCTTGTATATCAAATACGTGGTCTGAACTGAACTGACGTTTACGAGCGCTTAGTCTGGCAACCGAGAGTGTAACCCGCTCATGACGTACTGACGGCTGTAGCGCAACGACCCAACGTGGATCTTGGCGACACAAAAGACCGCCAGAGGGGCTACCGCGAAACGAAAACGAACTTCGATTGTGTATCTCCGTCTCTGTCGCCCTTGCTAGTTCGAGCGACAGAGGGGGAGGCACTCGAACGAAGTTCGTTTTCACTTCGCGGTAGCCCCTCAGGCTTCCCTGTCCAATACCGTTTCTGTCTAACCGACGGCCCGGAATTCGTTCGCTACGCGCTAATGAATAGAATAGAATAGAATAGAAATGAATTTAGAATGCTAATGCGGCTCAGCCCGCCGGTCACCAGTCACGAAACTAGACCTCTAGCTACACTTAGTTACTACGCATCGCGGTGTCAAGAAATATTTGAGGGTGAGCGTTGAGGTGAGCTTAAAATAAGTTACAGAATAGGGTGGCACCTAGGACGCCCAACAGGTCTTCGGACGTGCCGAGTAGCTAGGCTCTCCGTACCCCTATTCTGTAACTTGTTTTAATATCACCTTAACGCTCACGCACAAATATACCTTGACACCGCGATGCGTAGTAACGATGCGTAGGTAGAGGTCTAGTTTCGTGCCGGGTGACCGGCGGGGTGGGCCACTTTGGCGCTTAGCGAATAACAGCCCCGGACTGCACGATCGTCACCCATGCGAACTACGTGCCCGAGCCATCGGAGTCTTGGGGATTTCGTTTTCTTTCATATGACTAAGCTTAATAGATTATCATGGATCGCACGTGATATCGGACCATCGCCGTATCACAATATTAGTCATAGGTAGGCATCATGAAGAAAAATAGTGTCACGAGAAAATTACGATTCTCTGGCAGTGTTTTTCAACCTGTGGGTCGCGACCCCCAGAGCAGGGACCCGCCCACCCCTTCCCAGAAAAAAGCCTTTGAACGGGTTAGTCGTTCGTTTAATAGCCCAAATCACTTGCTGTCCTTTATTGATTGAAAACTCATTCATTTAATTTAGCCGTATGTAGGGGTTTCCCTTACGGGGCGCTACCGCTACTGATAGAAAAACCCTTTCGAAAGGCTTTTTTAAGCGCTTTTGAAAGGGTTGAACCGCTTCCTCGTGTTGAATACCCATTCATTGTGCTTTAAAAGCCAAATGAATGGGTATTGAGGAGCATCGGCTTTGGTAAGCAAACCCTTTCAAAAACCCTTTGAAGGGGGGATACCGTATTGGAGCGCTTTAATAGCCAAATGAATGGGTTTTGAGGAGCATCGGCTTTGGTAAGCAAAGCATTACGAAAAACCCTTTCAAAAACCCTCGAAGGGGATACCGGGCGGGTCCCTGGTTAAAAGGGGTCGCAACTGTTTACTGTATTCTTGAAGTAAAAGTGATATAACGATTACTTATTTTTACCGACGCAAAGAGAGGGGTGTTATAAGTTTAACGTGTCTGTGTATCTGCCTGAGGTATCGTAGCTCCCAAACGGATGGACCGATTTGAATGCGGTTTTTTTGTGTCATAGATAATTTTATCCCGAGTGTTCTTAGCCATCTATAACGAAAATCTGTTAAGTGTCGGGGGTTTATCAACTTTTCTAAGTTGTAGTAATAATTAAAATCAATACCCTTATTGCCAGACGGGTAACAATTTAGACAAATTAAGAACAACGAAAGGTTGGTCACGATTTTTTTCCATAGTTTTATTCTCGAATAATTTCATATTTTTTCGAGATAAGTAGACCATTATTTATTGAGCGACTATTCGGAATTGGCTCAAAGAGAATATAAATCACTAGCTTCTGCCCGCGACTCCGTCCGCATGGAACTCGTTTATATCGCAGCTCCATACAAATGCTTTGTCTCTCTCCATCCCTTCAACTATCTGCACTTAAAAAATCACGTCATTTCGTCGCTCCGTTTTGCCGTTGACGGACAAACAAACGGGTCGTTCTTCTTTTTAACCGACACTGAATCGTCTTTTTTCTGTTTTTTGCGTTTTTCAACTATTGATAATGATGGTTTTAATGTTTGATTTTAATAAACGTTGCATGTATTTTTTATTAGGACTAATTCATGATTCTTTCCGTGGCGATAATGTTTTTTCATAGAATCGCGTGACAGAGTGGTAATCCAAAATGTGGTCCCCGCAGAAAACGACCACACTGTCACAGTATTTTCTGTAAAACTATCATAAAGAAAAAAACATTATCGCCACGGAAAGAATAATGAATTAGTCCTAATAAAAAATACATGCAACGTTTATTAAAATCAAACATTAAAACCATAGAAGAACGACCCAAACACACACATACACTTTCCCATGTATACGAGTAATATTAAGTACGAACTTCTGCCCTCGACTCCGTCCGCGTGAACTCGTTTATATCGCAGCTCCATACAAACTTTTACCCCCCCATTTCACCCCCTTAGGGGATGATTTCGGGGATAAAAACTATCCTATGTCACTGTCCATCCCTTCAACTATCTCCACTTACAAAATCATCTCAATTCGTCGCTCCGTTTTGCCGTGAAAGACGGACAAACAAACAAACGCACACATACACTTTCCCATTTATAATACTAGTATGGATGGATAACTCATAAGTAATACCCGTATAACTCAACTATCCCTATTAATTTCATATCTATCCAATTTCCTCATGTTTCGATTATCTACCAGTCCAGTAAAGCGATTACCAGCGGCGCTTAATACAGTATTACGCGTCTATTACGAGTAGATAATTAGGTATCTTTTATTAAGCGTTTCGTATTACCGATGACTCATTAACCACTTATTTACTTCTCCCACATTGCACTAAACAAAAGGAATTGGGTGGTATTTCTAGCTTACAGAAAGATGCCCAAAATTTGTTACAATATACAGTGTCCCGTAAACCGAAGATAATCCTTGGACAGCTAATAAGACTACTAAATACCTCTCAAGATATCGGCCACCAACTTAGTTGGTAGGTACCTAAGTGGACGTCACGCGCTGCTACGGAACGTCGGTCAATGCAACTTTTAACAGGTGATCTGTGAACTTTTTGTACGTACGTAGTACGATAATAATTCTGTGATAATACCTAAAGTTGTGTGGCCTTATTCTCAAACGCTCAACAAACCTATTCTAGCTAAAATGGTATTAAAATTAGTTTGTCACTTTGACATTTGTGTTTGTGAGAATGGGTCGAATGTGAATCTTATTTTCGTAAACAGAGATTTGTTAAGTTTTTTGCATAAGTCGAAACGTGAATGACAGCCTAATAATGTGGCCTAGACAGCGTAGCCCGGTGCGATACATTTTAAGAAGCTGGAGAAAAATAGATATTTCAAAGGCGTTACAGCCTGAACTAGGAAACAATAGTTCTTTGTGCCACAAGGGAGCAAAATTGTACATTTACGGAGACGGTTTTGTATTGAATCCTGAGCGTAGTGAGGGATACTCAAATGTTAACACCCGAGACGAAGATAATTATGCTACCGAAGACTATGAAGGAATTTAAAAAAGATGCTGTTAACTACTGATTTTATAATATAAGGTATGAAAAATTCATAAATTTTCATATAACGTTGTTAAAGTTAAAACTTGAAATATTGTTTGTTTTTAATCGATTACGATGAAATTACACTTAGCAATTGGCACATTGCGTTAATGTTACAATGAATAAATTAAAAAAGTAGATTACAGAAAGTAGCACAGAAAAGTAGCATTTTTATCTCTCTCGTCGTGGAGCAAAACGTACTTTTCCGAATTCCCAAAAGTGTGAAAAAAATACTGGTAAGTAACGGAAGCGTGGTCGCTTACTGTGGGCCTCATAAGAAGGCTCAGAGTCACCCGAAGGGCAATGGAGAGGGCCATGCTGGGAGTTTCTCTGCGTGATCGCATCAGAAATGAGACTATCCACAGCAGACCTAGGTAACCGATATAGCCCTAAACTTAAGTGACCTAGTAGAACCTATGGACGTTAGCGTGGCAACCACATTCTGGAAGATGTAGCGTGGGTAGACCCCCGGCAAGGTGGACTGATGACCTTGTAAAGGTCACGGGAGTCCGCTGGATGCGGATGGCACAGGACCGGTCACTGTAGCACTCTTTGGGGGACGCCTATGTCCAGCAGTGGACGTCTTCGTCGCTTGATATGATGAAGTAACAAAAAACATATGATTCCTTCAAATATTCTGTACAAAATAAAATCTTAACCCGAGTCAACGTAAACACTATTACTATGATTATGATCGATATAATCAAGTTCACATGACGATAAAGATTCATAGAAGCAAATATGAATAAAAACGTCACAAAATTTGTTCGACATCAAATATACGTTAACAGTGTGTCATCTCATCTGTTTCGCTCTTATGAATGAGTTCAAAACCGATTTCAAGTAGACTATTACGTGTTATCTATTGTTAGCCTTTATTACAAGAACTGTTTACAAACGATGAATCAGACTTCGCACGATGGAGTTCCCTGTATACGTGACTCATTCGGAAATTGATCGATCTCAAGTCTGTATAGTAGTCTAGGAATACAATAACTTCTAAATTAAGTTGATTGATGTCGACTTCCATTGATCCGATACGATTTAGAGATGATGCTTTTCGATTGCGCATGCATGGGTCGCTTAGAAAAATCCCGTATCCCTTTCAAACCCGGCCAATACAATCGTGCAGGTTCATTACATTTAATTGTCAAATCAAAAACATGTCGATATACATCAATTTGCGTTAGCAGGGTCTTGTTTTACGGGTCCGAAAGAGGTATGTGTTATACCTAGTTTCGATCTTCAGTCTGCCTGTAGTCTAGCCCTAAGGGGTCTTCATAAAACTTAAAAGATCTCTGTTAACTAAATTGTGACAAATACAAGTCAAAACGACAATAAAACCAAACTAAATTGAACGGCATTTTATCGAAAGGTTTTTTGAATAACAGCATATGCTTTTCGAATGCACATGCATTGGGTGTTTTTTTTTTCTATTTTGTCTGCACTTAAGAAAATACTCGACACATCCAGTTAATAACAGCTCACTCAATTAACAAGTTTACGTCTCAGTTCACCCATTAAACGAACTTTAAACAAATGATTCCAACCCACAAAACGTGGCATTGTAATTACGACTTTAACTTTCAGGCGAACGGTTGAAATTCCTTTAACTTTACACGATTTGTTACCTTTTCACTATTCTACACCTAACCACTTTATTACATTAGGGTAAATAATGACATTTTAGACATGGACGCGACAGGTCATTAACCTATACCAATAACAGTTAACCTACATACTTATGCAAATATGGTTATTAGTGGTCATCGTGAACAAATATAGGTTTTTTTAGATATGTAGTACAGGTCGACACACGTAAAAAGAGCCCTGGCGGCCATATAAAATGTATGGCCGCCAGGGTTCTTTTTACATGTGTCGACCTGTACTCGCGAGCGTTTCCATCGCTGTTAATAATTTCCTTGCATTATGGTCAGCCAAAAGAGCCCTCCGAATCGTAGTCGTCAAATTGCACGTAGAACCGATGGCTGTTGGGGCGGAAAGGTTGTTTTGTGGCGACCACGTGACGCCAGGAACACAAATGTCTAGTTTTCCCTCTGGGTTTGACGGTCAGATGGCAATCGCTTTTGCTAAACTAGTGCCTATGCCAAATCATGGGATTAGGGGATTAGGTGCCAAAGCGGACCCTGGGCTGCTATAGGGGCACAACCGGGAATAACGCTAGGAGGATGATGATGACCACGGCGATCGTTTCAAAATATAAATATTTCGTATCACCCAGTCAGTTCCAATTGAAAAAGTGCAATATCTCAAAAACAGCTGAACAGATTTTCATGAAACATGGCTAAGAACACTCGGGATAAAATTATCTATGACACAAAATCAATCTATGTCATATCTATGGCTTATCCGTGTGGGAGCTACGATACCACAGACAGACACGTTAAACTTAAAACACCCCTCTGTTTGTGTAGGGGTCGGGGGTTAAAAACAAGTAGTATGCATGGATTAGAGCGAGCGAGACGGTTTAACTACCCTTCCCAGTTAAACGCCGATAAAATCTTACCGTATCTGCAAAAGAAGCAGTCGTCATACCTTTTATGGATTTGAATTCAAGCATAATCTAATTTGAAATGAATAATCAGCTTTCAACAATTGACAGAGTTGACCTAATAGATCTATTATTACGAGATATACTATTATTTTAGCGTATCTGCATTCATTCGGAACGATTCTCAACAAAGGTTATATTAGCGTGTTAACAAAAAATATATTTTTACATCATTGCAACACTCAACTAAAACTGGCGCGAGGCCGTAGTGAAAACTATAAGCAGTACCTATAAAAGTTTACTTTATCTACGTATTTTATACTTGTGATAAAAACGTTTGTTTTCCGCAAACGTAGCGTTAACATGCGATGACGCTCGATTTGATAACGATAGCGAGATGAACACAATAGTGCATTGTCGTGATAAGAGGCAGGTAGGTCCAATATCGGTCCACACATTCACCGACGCCACTGTACTATTCGGATCGCGCTAATGTACGATTCTCACCGAACGGGCCGGGCCGGGTCGCCTGGCGCCGCGTCGCAACGGGCATAGCCGCGTTTTAATAGAGTGCAGCAGGCAAAAGCCGGACGGAGCCGGTCACATGTGACGACAGCCGCCCACAGCCGTCCACGAGGAGCCGACCGGCCGGAAGTACATTCAAATATGAAATTTAACGTCAATATTAAAGCTTCAAATTCCTTTGGCAACTTGTGAAGTGCGAAGGCGCGCTCCGGACCGGCCCAGTCGGTAGAATCATAAATAATGCACCTCACCTCACATGTCACGCCTAACGATAGACCTCTACCTACGCTTAGATACTACGAATGGGGGCGTCAAGATATATTGGTAATTGAACGGTGAGTGTGAAAAGCAGGGCTGTACTGGCTCCTATTCTGTAACTTGTTTTAAGTTCGCCTCAACGCTCACCCACAAATATATCTTGACACCGCGATGCGTAGTAACTAAGCGTAGGTAGAGGTCTAGTTTCGTGACCGGTGACCGGCGGGGTGAGCCGTATTAGCGCGTAGCCCAGGACTTACGCTGCACATGATATTTTTGCCGTTTTTATAGATAATGGTACGGAACACTTAGTGCGCGAGTCTGACTCGCACTTGGCCGGTTTTTTTCCTTTTTGTTGAGATTTTATGCAAATTTGATTGTACCAAATTGTATTTGCGCTAATAAATAAATTTCTTACTTTCTTTCTTTCTAAGTATTTATTGCACGGTGCACGTAAGTGAAATAATGCAATTCACTTGTGTTTTATTCTTTTTCACACCGGCAACACTGATAGTCCGCCATTTTCAAGCTGCTGATGACGTAGATCCGATACACTGACGTAACGAGCTGTGACGGGAAGGACTTCTCTCGTTTCATGATTGCAGGTTAAACTTAGTGTATCATAGTTTAACTTGCAATCATGAAACGAGATATGATAATAGCCAAGTATTGAACTGTTTGCAAACAAGCAAACGCCCCTTTTAAAACAATCGAGGGGCGGAAATGTTTTTATTTTGTATAAGTGTCACGTAAACACCCGTTTATCAGACAATTAAATAGATAATTTTGTAACCTCTTCATTCATATCTTCGTCTTAGTGTAGGTAAACGACCTTATAATCAATTTCAATATGGGCCAATCAACTTTTTCTTGTTGCTACTTTAGCCAGACGACACGAGAGTTTTTTAGAAAGAATTTTACAACATGGACTTCTAACATGCTTAGAACGCCGATAAGAAAATGGTCACCTATTTTAAGTTGCTAGTTGCTATGGGTACGTCTTTTGGATCAGTTTAATCAACCCAATATACTAATAAATAATAATGTAATGTATGTTTGTATGTTGCTATTGATGCGTATAGTTTCAGTGTGCGAGAGGCAACTAGATGGTTTGTGGTATTTGAGCTCACGAAGCGTTGTGGATCCGCCATGTGCAACCCGAACTGAGCTAACTTGGACAGGGGCGGAAATATAAAATAATACCTATATGAAAAATTAATATTTAGGCAGCCGATTGAAACAAGCCATAAAGTAGGAATAACGCAAGTTACACGTGCGGAAACACCCACTTCCTGGACAGAGGAAGTTGTAAATGTTTTATGATAACTCACTACAGACGGTAATAGAGAAAGCCTCAGATAGCATTAACCTCCCTCGCTTTCGGCTCGGGCGTCAAATATCTGCGATCTGAGCGATTCTTTGTTTGGCCGCCCTACGTAAGTAATGTACAAATACGCCACACCGGCGACAAAGTAGCAATTACCGCCCTTTATTAAGTGCGCGAATTTATATCCGCCACACGCGATGATAAAGAAAACCTCAGATCGCATATCCCTTCATTTGGGCTCGGGGGTTAAAAATCTGCTATCTTTATTTTAAGATCCTGCTGGCGTAGCATGTGTGCCATTATATCACTGTGGAGTGATGTTCTATTGCTTCTACCTTGTAAACTACAATGTAAAAGCACTACATCTAATTTTATGAACTTGGAGAGGTCACATAAGTGGAACACAAAAGATTTACTAGCTACTATTTAAATACGATATTGACAAACTGTCTGTCGGTCATTGGCGAACGACCACTTACAATTTTACGATGATTTAAAACCTTTAAATGCGTCGTTTCGTCTAGTTAAAACGCGGTTTCAAACGTCAGCAATAAGCGAAATCGGCAGGACTGCCAAGCAAGGTCACAGAAAATCTAGTATGGAGTGACCGTGATTTGGCTGGCCGGCGTGCTTCCGACACGTATCCACACGGGCCGAATCACGCGACGGCTTGCATGCAGTCCAGCCGATATCGGCCCGTGACGCTCGATCGAAGTCGATGCATTGATCGATGATCGATGAATCGTTTCACTCTTCGTACAATTTTTTATCATGTGCGTATCGTACCTCTGTCGCGTAGTTCAACGCGTTTCATGACCGCTAGTTTAGAAGTGGAAAGATACGCCACGATACGCGATCAAACACCTGCGGACATTGTCCGTGAATCTAACAAAATTTTAGGTTTAAATGTAGCTTAAAAAAATACCTCATCGATGCTCTATAAAAGGTGCATTAACCCTTTGAGGATCATCTCTTTGAGTTAAACCCTTATATTTAGTAATATTATAGTACTGTATTAGTTATTAAGTATTATTTTGGGACTGTAACCCGCCTCCACAATCAAAACTATATAATTATTTTTGTGGTGCGATGTACCTAATGTAATTTTTCATTGTAATGTCAGTTTTAATAAATAAATAAAAACCGGCCAAGTGCGAGTCGGACTCGCGCACGAAGGGTTTCGTACCTTTATCTATAAAAACAGTTTAAAAAAGTTTGCTGTATCAGGAGCCCCCCTTAATTTTTTATTATTATTATTATTTGTTGTTATAGCGGCATCAGAAATACATAATCTGTGAAAATTTCAACCGTATATATGCTATCACGGTTCTTGAGTTGCAGCCTGGTGACAGACAGACAGACGCACAGCGAAGTCTTAGTAATAGGGTCCCGTTTTTACCTTTTGGGTACGGAACTATCTTAAATACTCCGCGCACTCACGCCTGGCCCCCATTTCAGCAACTCGACAATTGTCACCTGACAACGACAATTCTCCATACATTGCTGGATCCACAGGTAACCTGGCAACCACCTTGACTTGTAGAAGAAGCAATGTATGGCGAATTGTCAGTGTCAGGTGAAATAGGGGCCTGATCTCGATATACAATTGTCAGCCTTGGTGGATGATCGATTGGCAACTTTGCCACTAAATTTAAAAAAAAAAAATATGTTTGAAGTATCAAACCCCTGGGAGTTCATGCCGAATAATCTATCGATTCTGATCAGATACTATATATAAAGGCAGTCTAAGATCATCGTGAATACCTGGAGCCCATTGCAGAGCAACTTGTAACTAGTAATACAAGCGGAAACCTCCTTTCAACTCCTTTCATTAGAACGAGACTTCAGTTGTTATGATAAGTTCTAAACTGCTATTCAATGCAATGGGCCCCATGGTCGAGTTAAGGGCATACATGGCACATGGCCCAAAACGTCACGTATACTTGAACAAAATAGTCATAATATATACCATGCTAGCTACCCAGACGATTGCACGCAGTTGAATGCCTAGAGCGATTCTGCGACGCCTCCCTTTACAAGGCGGAGCGGGATCTCGTTGGTAGTTTCAGTTTCGACCTGTCTCCCCGGACAGAGGGGCTACCGCGAAACGAAAACGAACTTCGTCCGAGTATCTCCCTCTCTGTCGCACTTGCTAGTAGTAGTACTAGTAGCGATAAAGACGGAGATAAACGAACGAAGTTCGTTTGCGTTTCGCGGTAGCCCCTCAGGGCTGTTATTCGCTACGCGCTAATGCGGCTCACCCCGCCGGTCACTCGTCACGAAACTAGACCTCTACCTACGCTTAGTTACTACGTATCGCGGTGTCAAGATATATTTGTGGGTGAGCTTTAAGGTGAGCTTAAAACAAGTTACAGAACAGGGGGGCAGGTCGGGATGCGTAAATGCTCTACCACAGTTTAAAAAAGCTACCCAGATTGTAAAATGTAGGGTTAAGAACATCACATCAAAGACAAATGTATTCTTAAGCCTCACCTGATGCGGATATCCGATGTAAGCATGGTCTATATCCCACAGCCACTTTTTGTTCCACAGTATCACGATCCCGAACGCGAAGTTAAAGACATAGAAGGTGCACTTCCACGCGTTCTCGCAGAACTTGACGAGCGTGGAGGGCTTGTCCTGCGACCGGCGCAGGCGCCACCACCGCTCCACTTGCCGCTCTGACATGTCCGCCTGCTTCGCTAGGGCTGCCAACTGTTGGGAAATATTTTTGTGTTAATTGCTTTGTTTGCGGCAAGGGTTAGGAGTTTGTGCATTGACGGGCAGGTAAAGAGAAACTCTTACGTTCAAGAAACAGACATGTAGCTCTGTCTAAGATGTCACGATGTCAGGGTTATTCACTATGTAAATATTAATAAAATAGTAAAAGAAGTGAAATAGTTTGAGACTATCCACATGTTATTATTACTTTTAGAGAATTTAACGACTTCCAAATATCTTTTATGTTACGTATAAGCTAAAATAATCATTCGATGTTCATTTGATCAACGACAACCCATTCGTACTTTCGTAATGTTTACGGCACAAAAAATACAATGAACGTCATCACTATGTCAGTTATTTTTGTGCGAAAGCACGCGAAAGAGTTAAAATATCGAAATCGCATAAACTTTCGCGTTTCTTAGGTATATTGTAAGAAACACCTTTCTATTTTCATAAGTAGGTACCACATATGTCGGAGATTACTTTCTACTTATCGTCTTCTATAAAATAGTGTAGATAATTAGTGTAAATCTATAACTGGTTTGACACAAACTTGAACGCAACTTTTTATCTGATACGATACTTAAATACACTTCTTTCGCATAATCATGATAGCAATTTTTATCAAATCTAATAATATATGACTCCAGATAAGTTCCTCCACACACTTTGGATTGGATTATCAAATAAAACGACAAGCAAATAAAACATTCACGTACCTGAATGCACTGAAAAATAACGAGGACGATATATGAAAAAGCAATCGATAAATCAAATAAATCGTTTCGTAAGTGCACAAAACGGCTACATTATATGTTTATGTAAGCCGTTGCCCGTGTTGTGTCGGGTTAGAGTAGTACAGTCTGCATCATAAACACGGTGTACTCTTCTGGGCCATATCTAACCAACAAGGCACTAGAACTACCTACAACGTATACATGCAGTTTATAATGCTGACTGTTTCTTTCTTCGAGTGACGACTATAGGCTGAGATGTTGTGGAGGATAGGCTACTTGGACTGCAAATATTACATAGTATTGTATCTTGGTGGTGCAAAACGGAGCACAAAGTTAAATGTGTAGATATAGGCATAGGTAGATATTGTTTTTAAACTGAGCTTCAGACGATTTCAAAAATTTGTGAATCCAGCTCTATTGTTAAGGGCATAAGGTTCCCCAGATATTTTGAACCTCTGGGAACGTACCTACATATATTTATAAATTCGATTGTATTTAAAATTAAATTAAATATTTCTAAGAGTCATAATCTTGAGAAAATAACGATTTCATTACCTAGGTACTTTTGAGTAGCAAACTCAACTAAAACAAAAATAGACATACATTGACCTGCAAAAGCGTAGTCGCTAATGAATGGGCATCCTACGTCCATTATCTATGACAATGTACCAACGCCCGCGACACGCCCTTGACACGCCATTCATTATCGCAATCGCAAGTGATATTGTAGTCGCAGATCTATAGAAAACGCGCGACTAATATTAGCACGGTAAATATATTCGCTAAAGCGGTTTCTCAAGTATCTCAACTAGCGTCACTTAAGACCTTTCTACACCTGCGCTCCTTCTAAAACCAGTTAATATTGTTATTATCATGTTCTTTGTTTTTGAAGATTGATATAAATTGTTATAGTTTTGAAATGTAGGTTAGGTCCGGTAGCCTAGTGGTTTTCAGGCATGCGGGGGCCATTTCCATCATATTCGCCGCCGCTAAGCTACGTCAATTTATTTCCTTGAAAGGCTTATAGCATTTAGTCTTGCCCTGGGTTTCAGACTCGAAAAATAAAAGCGGATGTCGGACGGAGACCAAGTTCCGTATATTTTCAGAAGCTCTCTCTCTGTCTACAGTGCTTTCAAAATAGCTTGGTGCGGGTGACACTTGACGCACTGTTTCGTTTTACTCAAAAAAGTTGCTGCGGTCTAAAGTTGCAGCTTTAATATGTCTGCCGTTAAATATTTGAACATAAGAAACTATGTTATACAATAGTACATTACCTACCTAGGGCGGTGAATTCGTGAATGCCCCAGATCGCAGGTATTGTGGCCCAAACCGAAAGTGAGGGCCATAAATATGCGATCTGGGGCTTTAAGAATTACCGCCCGTGGTGTGTACACAATTTTACGTCTTCTCCTGGGTGTGAAGTGAGATTTGCCGTTGCGCCCGTGGGCGGTAAATCTCACTTACCGCCGAGAGTGACGTAAAATAAATTTGACCAGTGCTTGCTATATTTTCAACCTACAATCCACCCACGGCTGTCTTCATTACTTTCACGCAATTGCCTTGCGTTATTTTATTACATTACGTGCGTGATTGCTGAATGGTGGACATCCATTTAGACTGGAGGTTACTTTGTATCGGAGTATGTCTGTATGTCTGCGCATTATGAAGCCCTTTTCGAGCAAGTGTGATGAAAAATGTTTATTTTTGTCTACAATCATCATACACAAATCGACCTAGTCCCAAACTAAGCAAAGTTTGTACTATGGCTACTAGACGACGATCAACATACTTATATCGATAAATAAATCATTAAATACATAGAAAACATCCATGACTCAGGAACAAATACTCGTGCTCATGACACAAATAAATGCCCTTACCGGGATTCGAACCCAGGTCCTCTTGCTTCGTAGGCAGGGTCACTACCAACTAGGCTAAAGCGGTCGTCGAATTGTTCCGCGGTTGTATTTGCAATTTAAATCCATAACTTCTTTAAAATCCGTTCAACAATGACTTACATTTACTTGTCTTGGTCGACTAGTACGGAAAATAACATAATAGCACTATAAATAGCGGTAACAACAACAACTGAAGGTAATAGTAAAATTGAAGACCGCTCGGTTGTTGTCGTAATGTGCAAAAAGTGTTTTACAAACCGTTAATGTCGGTTCATGTTACTGTTTTTGGTGGAAAGCTTACCGCTAAAATGTGCTGGGTAACCTGGGTATTGTTATAGGTAAGGTAGCTTTTACGCTTAAGGCCGAGCCACACCGACTGCGTGTGCAGCACTAGACGTGCACGCAGACGCATCCGGTGTGTCATGTCGTATGAGGATTCATACATTACAACGCAGAGCGGTGTACGTGCTGCACACGCAGACGTGCTGCACACGCAGTCGGTGTGGCTCGCCCTAAATGGCAAGCTTCTTTTTACCCGACTGCCGATGGAGAGGGTTATGTTTTTCGAGCGTATGTATGTATGTATATTCTTTGGTATAAATATAGA
This sequence comes from Epinotia demarniana, assembly GCA_945867215.1. Classification (NCBI taxonomy): domain Eukaryota; kingdom Metazoa; phylum Arthropoda; class Insecta; order Lepidoptera; family Tortricidae; genus Epinotia; species Epinotia demarniana. Next base: position 3,758,897 of record OX244278.1, on the reverse strand, counting down.
TCCATTTTTAAATTGGAATGAACACATTAGCTCGATATGTTCAAGCTCGGAACGTTGCATATTCGCTTTAACCTAAAGATCCATTGTATTTTATTTTTTTTAATCACATGAGTAGTTGTGATTACTCCTTACATACAAAGTTACAAAGCTCAAGTTACCTCTCGTAGTAATCCTTTTAATAATTTTAGCATAGAAGTATCTATTACCCAGGTAGGTAGTATCCAACCGAATGTCTTCTGTGTTCCAATAGTCAAGTTTGCGTTAAAACAATAGTTTTGCATTTATTATGCAGTAGCCGACTCTATGAAGTGTCCTAGTTTTACTGCACGTAGAGTACCTAGATCTATTCGACTCGGAAAGCTATAAAATAAGGCCATAACATTTTTTACGTCACACCTGGCCATAATGCGAGTTTTACTGCACGCTGCGCGTACGGGTAAACTCACATTGTGGCCAGGAGAAGACGTAAAATTTTGTACTCAACACGGGCGCTAATTCGTAAAGCCCCCAGAGCGCATATTTATGGTCCTCACCTTCGGTTCGGTTCACAAACACCTGCGATCTGGGGCATTCACGAATTCACCGCCCTAGTTACGTAATGTACTATTACTTCACACATGTCCATAAAGTGGCAATTGCCGCCCGCTACGCATAAGGAAAACCCCACTTCCTGGCCAAGGACCGATGTAAAACTCAAATACCTGCGATCTGAGACATTCTTTGTTTTACCGCCTGTGATGTATGTAAATGTACTATTACTCGTAAATGAGTCGTATACCTGAGACTATTTGAGTTGGCCGAATTGCATCAAAATAGTCTATTCAAAAATCAACTCTGACGTCCACAATAGAAGATTCCAATTCCAATGATTTTTTTATAAAAAGTCGGCCAAATTATTAACCTCAACCATACACTGAGTCGATGATAATGATAAGAGACATAAGACAGTGCAAGTTATCTGAAACAGATGTCAAGGACAGAGCGAAGTGGAGAAGTAATGTACGATTCTCACCGAACGGGCCGGGCCGGAGCGCATTCTATTACATGCAAAGGAATTTGAACCGTATAAACAGTAATTACATTTCATATTTGAATGCATCGTGCATCCACTGCGAGGTGGCAGCTACCGTCGCGGTCGGTGGGGATTGTAATCAAATATGAATTGCAATTCTGCTGTATAGACGGTTCAAATTCCTTTGCATTTAATAGAATGCGCTCCGGCCCGGCCCGTTCAGTGAGAATCGTACATAATACGAGGAAGCTGACCCCACCACCATGTGGGTTATATAGCTAGGAAGAGAGAGAGAGAGAGAGATACACTGAGTCGATAATTTGCCTAATACATTTATGAATGCATTCAAGTATAAACCCAAACCACGGATTGCAAAATAGCCTACAACCACAGTACATGCACTTAAATACAGAATACAATTTTACCCCCATTGAATGTACGTAAACCTAGTAAGGTTAGTTGGTACGAGTATATGCATTTCAAACTAAGTTGTATTGCTTTTCTCCCTAACTCAAAAAAAAAGAATATCAAAAACGTATAAGCAACACATAAAGTCATTCTTCTCGATATCATTATGCAAAAATCCTGCTCGGATTGTAATATATAATTAAATTAAAATAGCATTCCTCCTCAATTAATTACCTATATCTGTATTACGATAAAATTGCACCTTATCCAGATATAATTAAGAACTATTCTCGTTCGAATAACTTAGTAAGGTATAAACAAAAGAATGTCGCGAGACTTATATCGCCATTGCTGCTAAGTAAAAAATGCCGTATTTTGACTCAAGTGCCCATTGCTTTAAGGTTCTTTTTGCAGTGTGTTAGCTTGACCCAGGTCAGGAGAAGTAATCTCGGCGCGTCAGCAGGTTATGTGTATTAACGATCACGCGAGGGAATGAGTATAGAGGTTAATTTGATGTTATTATTACCTTAGTTTTCTACCTACGTATTTCTCTATGGATGGCAAGTATTTTAAGCATTATTACATTTAAAGTTGAATGCACGGGTCTTTATATTAACTGGTAATGGCCAATTGGCCACCAAAAAAAGGCAATAATTAAAAATTCAAAGATTATGAAATAGAAATCTTATCACGGTTACATTAAATATTGATCAAGATAAAACAAAATATATATATATATATTTATATGTGTCCACTAATCCAACCAGACTGGAAATCGAAATCTTCTAATCGGTATCTTCTGTCCATATAAAGTATTTATTATCAGTAGTTTATGGTAAATAAATGCATGTTTATTTATATATAGGTATTTATTTATGATTATTTTGTGTGTTATATATCTATATTAATGTATCCTAATAGTTTTGCACCACCTACATCTTTGTTTATTTTCTCTCCTCTAGCCAAAGGTAGTCTGGAAGAGATCTCCTTCTAGCCATAAGACCACCTAATGTTTGCCCAGTGTTCTGATCTCTTTTGTACGAAGTATGCAATAAAGAGTACTTGGGTCATAGACAGTGTTTATAACAAAATTCGTATTCCTGTGGTCAAAGTTGTTTACACCGTTGCTATGTACTTACTTGGTTACCAATCAATTTATACGACAAGACGGCTCTGTCCTAAGTCTTGTAATTCGAAACGAACCACCATTATCTAGTTTATACTAGTGTCAGCGCCATCTAGCGGTCTCCACAAAAGCGAAATTTTCTAAACAAAAGTTAAGAGGAGACACTTTTTATGCGGATTATGAATCCAACCAAGCTTTATAGCCCTTAACTTTGACAATGTCCGCAGGAAAGACGTAAACGTAAATTTGTTGCTGACCCATTTGTGTTGTGGTATTTCCACAGCGCGTGCGCCGTGCCAGTGGAAATAGGTAGTAAGTCCCATACTAATTTCAATTCTCGCCCCTCCACGCCTCGCCGGTGGAAAACCACCTTTGTGCATTACCTTTTTCGAAGCGGGATTGGCCCTAAATGCAGCCTCCAGTTTGGGATTGGGCGCAGCCTTCTTATTTCTACCATCCTTAATGCCTAGTGACTTGCCAAATGGAGCAAATATGTATCTGAAACAAGATTACAATATGAAATAATAGTTGTTGAATTTTTCTTTTTTGATTTGCATGTGGGTTCTTGCCACTCCACGGGTGTCACATGCTGCTGACTTAAGCTTACACTACCTAAATTCATGAAATGTCAATGAAATGCCATCCTTCTTCTCATTGTTTGTTTTCTGTGGCATAGGTCTCAATTGAGAAAGAGGCTGCTTCCACTAGTCGCAGCTGGAGAAATCTATGTAAAGCAGGGTTCACATTTGTCTGTTGTGTTGTATTGTGATGCATCAGAACGGTATCGGTTTCATACATTTAATATGGTTGCGTTCACATTTATCTGATACCGTGTATTGTGACGGCTTCTGTTGTGTCGCATCACAAGCGATCCCGGTCCGCGTCAGAACGGGTGAAGTGCGGGGGGCAGTGCAGCAACACGACTCAGCGCATCAGACTAGTGTGCCAGTGTTGTGTTGTGACGTGTCATAGCCACACATGAAGTATGTCATAGGTTTTCAGATATGTGTGGTCAATGTGTTGCTGACCACAGCTTATACATTTGGTGGTTGTAATTAAACTTGATATTAATTTTTTGAGCCATGGATTTTGCAGTATGGTCATCACAGCAGATATATGGTTATAAATTTGAAATGAAAGGAAATAGTGAAAAAAAAAATTGCTCCTTGCCGGATTCGAACTGGCGACTACAGGCATTCATGGCCTGTCAGTACTAACCAAATGAGCTATCGGTTCAGCCTATGAGTCTTTCAATCAGTTCCTTCCTAAAACACCTTAGGGAGGCGTGCAGCAACATCTACCAGGAGGCTTCTTAACCAATTCTTAACAGCACCAACATCTCAAATTATATTGAGAAATCATCAGTAATGATGCACCACCCCATACTAAATTAATTTTGTATTAAGCTGTAACGTAAAACTTATTTGCTAACAAATTTTTTAATAAAATTCGCTGTTAAGGAATTTTTCCATTAATCTTATTAAAACATATTGTTGTTCAGTAAATCTTCCATCCAACTGACAAATGAGACCACATGTTAACTTAGTTTTGGGACTGCAATTAACAATGTCAATTAACACTAGCTAACCGATAGGTGTACTTTCTCATAGAAAACAAGCAGAAAAAATACAAAAATCTGTAACCCAACTATGGAACACTAAATGAAAAATAACCTTTTTTTATACAAAAGGTAGCTTATGTCACCCGGAACATCATTTTAAATCGCTTGTTACCTCATACATCAACATTGGATTAGAATATTAGACGCTACAGTGTAGCACATGTAATCACAAACATGGATATTACAAATTGATAATTTATACATTATATTGTTCGGGATTGTTATCAACAGGATGTTTGACAACAGTGAAAATAAATTGTGTTTTCACTAGCAACAGATAAACATAACAATTGAAACATTAACATTTGCAATTTTAAGATTGTTAAATTCAAATTAACTAACAATAAGGATGGTGTTTAATTGTGATGTGAATTATTGTACTATGTTCATGTTTCATAATTTTTATATAAAAATCTAAAAAATCTACAACATTGATATTTAAGGAAAAAATATCATTAATATTTAGTAAGAATAGGTAACTTGAGAACAATTTACCTTACTAAGTTTTCCTATACAGACTAAAATTAATCATCATTCATGCTCATCCAAGTAAAGGAAACACCATAACATCCTCTCCCACAAAATTTTGCATTAGCTATGTCATTTTGTCTCACACACACCGACCCACTCTCGACTCTTACAGGCTCTCTAATCTGGGTTAAAAATAAACCGGTACTTACTTCTCTAATACGAAGCGCAGCGCTATAAACACCAATGCCAAGGGTATGGGCAGCAAAACATGCCGATGGTCGGTGTAGGTAACCGCTTTATCCGGGCCGGGAGATATGTCTGCCCACGTCGTGTTGGGCGGCAACCACACATCCTCGTTCCAGAATAAGTCCAAAAACGGCCGAAGCATTTCGGACTTAATATGACAGAACACTTGTTTTCACTGCGGAAGATTTTTATGATTGATAATTTACGGTAATTATATGCAGGTCGAGCAACACGCGACGCGAAGAAGGGAATACAATACGAATTGACTTGACTTGACAGTTCAATGACTTATTTGACACATGAAGTAACTTTTTTTTTTTTTTTTTTTTAAATTCGTCCATTCGGACAGGCTAAGACCATGGGCCATACTGACATGAAGTAACGAAACTTGATGTTTTAGAGGCGTTTTTCTCGTCTTAATGGCAAGCGTGTATTTTTTACGGTTTGTTTACCGCATGGACGTACACTAATCTGGACTGAGTACTAAGTTTTATTAGTCAATCAAAATTGAACCATATTACACAATTGTACGATAAAAGACTACTAGAGAAAGCGTTCCGAGCGAGAGCAACCAACCCGAGGATGGTGTCCCACTCGCACGAGTTGCCAATGTAAAAATAATAATGATACAGTGGTATTAACAGGTATTAAATTATACTGAAAAAAAATACCTGCTCATAATTACGAGCCGACATTATATAGGAGATGTTACTTTATACCTAAGTTTTAATTTACTTATTAAAACATGGTAACGCATTAAATATCGAGGTAATCAAGTGGTAATTTTAAATATCGACTTGTATCCCCAACGTTGACATCTATTTTTCAAATATTGTCATTGGACTCTTGTTGCCTTGTTTTAGTAAAAAATGGTGAAAATATGTTGTATAAAGGGATGTAAAAGCGAAAGCTTTAATAATTGTGGAATATCATTTCATAGGTAAGGAACATTTTGCTTTATTTTACGATAAAACGACAAAACCATATGCCAAACTTATTAGGGTGACTATGATTTGGGCCGGTGTGAGAATGCAATGTCGTAGATAAGTCGGCAGAGCAATTATGTTAAATTATTTCATTTAATATTTTAAAAATGTACTATCCATACTTCCATATTCTTCTATACTGTGTTCATACTAATGTTATAAATGGGAAAGTGTGTGTGTTTGTTTGTTTGTCCGTCTTTCATGGCAAAACGAAGCGACGAAACATTTAGTAATAAATGTCATCATCATCGTCCTCCTCCCCTACCGTTATTCTCGGTAATCCCAGTTGTGCCCTAAACGAGACCGAAGTCCGCTAAGTATCAAACGGACGTTAGTAAACATGTATTTATGTTTAAATAAAATATATATGTAGGAACATGATGTTTTTATTAGGAGTTTATTCGTGACTTTTATTTATTTGTAATACAAGAATAATTTATTTGGACTGTATTACTTGCCAAAGCGAACGGTTCTGCACCACGCGCATCCAGAGGATTCCCGGCACGTTTACCAGTTCATCACTCTCTAAACAAGAATTTTTATAAATCCTAATATCCGCATAGGTACTTGGTCACCCTAATTCGAACGAGATGCAATTCTCTAGTATGACTTCTCTGTCGGCTACGCTTTTTTAATCGCAGTACTCAGTCCATGGTTTACCGTTTGTGTACGTCCATGGTTTACCGTTATTTCAAGTTCCGCCCCACAGATAAGAAACTATTATTGAAGTTTGATTTGGAGTGTAGTAAGTTTGATAAGAGGAAGTATTATGGTGGGTACACACCAAGCCAACGAACGGCTATGTATCTCACTCTAACAAATAGCTGTCACGTAAATGCTTCGCGTTCGTTTGCTCAGTGTGTACACACCATTAGACGATGATATACGCTGACCCTCTGTAGGCCATGCTCTTCGGTCGCCGGGGAGCGTAACCTCTTAGCGTAATAACGGGACTCGACGTCGATACAGAGGGGCTACCGCGAAACGAAAAATAACTTCGTTCGTGTATCTTTGTCGCTCGAACTAGCAGGTGCGACAGAGAGGGAAATACTCGAAAGAAGTTCGTTTACACTTCGCGGTAGCCCCTCAGGCTACGTTCCCGTGTGGAGTTTTGTCGGTGCCGGGTCTCCAGAGGTTAAAGGAAACAACGGTTGAGAGGTGTCAATTTGTGTATTATAAATATTTCAATACAAATGCAATATAGCCACAACCAACAATTCTTCTAATAGTTCTCTGTATACTTGAAACTAAGTGTCAAAACGCAACACAGCAGAGATCAAGTTTATAAACAACTATCTAGCGGACCCGGCAAACGTCGTCCTAATCCAAATTATATAATTTCCTTAAAAACGGTCCATCCAAATCAAAACGGTTTGTTTTGTTTGTTTAAAAAAGCGTTAAAATCTTAAGACATCTCTCAAACGTCTGGTGGGTTCTGGAAACCGACTGCAGCACCATCTACCGGGTTTTGTTTTTGTTGCTAGTGGACGCAACAGACGTTTGATTCCCACCGAACGGGATGGGCCGATGCGCATTCTATTACATGCAAAGGAATTTGAACCGTCTATACAGTAGTTACCTTTCATATTTGAATGAATCGTGCATCCACTGCGAGGCGGCAGCTACCGACGCGGTCGGTGGGAAACATACAAATACTGTCCTAACTTTGGCGTTTTGTAAGCGGAGCATTATTTATTTCGAATTTTCGATATAAGATTCAAACCTTTAATTGTTCTTATTATGATTATAAATATCTCGAAAACCTTTGAACCGATCTTGTTCCAAACAATTTGCATGATTTTTGAAATACACGGTTTAAAAGTTAGAGGGGAGGGGGATACAATTTTAGTGACTTTCGGGGCGATTATCTCCGACTCTATTCACTTAATCAAAAAATTTGCTGAGAAACCTTATATTTATTTTAAGGAAGGCCTACCGATTGATGTGCCACACGTGGGCATGCAATTTTTTTTTGAGTTTCCATTTTATGTATGGAGTGCACGCCTAAAAAAAAATTTTATTCAAATAAACCCTATAGTTTTCGAGTAAAATGCCTGTGACATGCGAACGGACAGACAGACAGACAGACAGACATGACCTTGCAAAAGGTAATTAATAGCATTAATGAACTATAATAAAATTCTATAATACAATCCCAACACATCATTTGGAAATGCGCTAATTGTTGCCAATTTTCATCATCATTCATTTTTGACCTTATATCTCGTAATACTCGTTTTATAGATGTCGGGTGATCATGAGAGTGACGTTCAAAACCCAGGACCGATTTAATAAAATCGTATTTAAAGCAAAGGCAGGTCGAAAATACAATTATTTAACAAACTGAATCTATTTCACGGAGACTAAAATGATTTCTTTTTATGGACTCTGTCAGCTGTACTATATGTACTTACGGAAATCTCAACAATTGTTTTGTATATAATATTTGTACAAATATTTTAAACTGTTTATTCCCCACTTGTAAAATAAAGAAACCAGATGTATTTGTGCTTTCTGTTGAAATAAATAAAATTTATAACGCGACCATTCATTCGCTAAACGCTAAAGTTTTGACGTGAGCAGTCAAGTTACATTATATGTCACAATAAACTAAAAAGTATTTAATCTTTTGATGTTGGTTTGCTAATATGGTGCTTAACCGCTCGGCCACGACTTTGGTCTTAAGCGACCTGCGACCAGCGTTATATCTGTTCATTGCGCGTGATCCCAACTAACCACAGTGCGTTGCGCATCTCGACCGCGCAATGAACAGATAAAACGCTGGCCGCAGGTCGCTTAAGACCAAAGTCGTGGCCGAGCGGTTCGGTCTAAAACACCGAGTTCTTTTTTTATGAAACATATCTTGATGCAGGTTATAAGTTAACGCTATTAGCAACTACTGAAATGTAGTTAGAGCTGTCATTCTGGTGCCATGAACCTAGAATACTATGGACGGGCTGTACGTGTTGCCACGGTGAGGTAAGCTAAATTAAGAACCGGTCCTAAAATGGCTGATGACAACTTCTTCTGATAAACAACTTACTACGGGACGGGTAATGGTTTGTGTGGCACAACTTCATACTAAATCAGTTGTGGCAAATAAAAAAAAAGTGGATCTATGACAATGACAATGAATGATATTCCCCTTTCTGTCACACTTATAGAGATTTGTATGCTACCAGCTCGCTCGCACGTGGTATTATTATTACCATAGCCTGTCCAGACTATTCTTCGTTCATGTTCTGGGGCACATTTCTTGGCATATTTGTTTGACATTGTGCATCTAGTTCTATATACTAAATCAAAGGTTACCTACTCGTACAGATAAACGGTAGTCTAACTTTTTCAACTACACTGCGTGATACTGATAACGGTAATAGGACTTTTGGGATAGATATTATAAAGCATAATATAGTGCACAGCACTACGGTGGTATGGTTCAGTCCCACCCTACACCCAGGGGTATTGCTAGGGGTATGATGGGTCTGACATGAAAAAGGTCATATCGTTACTGAATACTTATGGCACTTACGTCCTTTTCTTTAAGCAACGCAGTTTTTTATAAATATCTCGAAAACCTTTGACCCGATCTTGTTGAAAACAAATTTCGCTGGTAGAATTTTATAATCCCTATGAGTATGATTTTTTTCATATTTTTAAAATACACGGTTCAAAAATTAGAGGGGGGGGGGGGACAATTTTAGTCACTTTCGGGGCGATTATCTCCGACTCTATTCACTTAATCCAAAAAATTGCTTAGAAACCTTATATTTATTTTGAAAGGCCTGTCGATTGATGTAACACAAGTGGGCTTGCAATGAAAAAATAATTTTTGACTTTCAGTTTTATGTATGGGGTGCACCCCTAAAAAAATCTTTTTTAGTAATTTCATTACAAAACTATGTAGCGGTTAACAAAATACACCCTATCCTCAATTTTTTATTCAAATACACCTTATGGTTTTAGAGTAAAATGCCTGTGACATACTGACGGACAGACAGACAGACAGACATGACGAATCTATAAGGGTTCCGTTTTTTGCCATTTGGCTACGGAACCCTAAAAATAGCTTAATCAAAGTCCATTTTTTTTAAATTATTTATTTACTATAACAAAACAATACAGAAGGAAACATTTTGTACAGCGGACAAAGCCGTAAAGGTTTAACTGCCGCTGTATTCACTTTATAACTAATAAATATATATTTTACAGGAGTTCTATTTTAACTAAATTACTATTATTAGGTACGTACAATAGATACTTAATTAATGACTAATGGCCGTATTCATAAACGTTCAACAAACCTATTTTCGCTAAAGTGCCTTTAAAATTTGTTTGTCTCTCTTTGTTGTTTTCGTAAGAAAGGGACGAAATATATAGGGGCCTTTTATATATTGTAGGCCTTTTGATTTTTTATGAATAAGGCAGTAAGTTGTTTATATAATATAATTATGATATTTAAAGTATAATAATATAATTATAATATAAATTTTCTTTTTACACATGGAATGTGTGTGTAGTTAGCGCATCAGCATAGATATAACGCTTTCATAGTACGTTTACACTTGTGTGGGTTATCACTTATGCTATTGAAAATATCAGTGGGTAGTTGATTAAGAATATTTGGCAACAGGTATTCCCATGTTCGTTTGCCATATACATTTTTACATTTCGGAAGGACAAAACGAGGCAAAATTATTAAGTGCTTTAGAGAAAGAATTCAACGTCAAAAATTTGGGTCCATTGAAGAATTGCTTAGGCATTAGAGTAACAAGAAATAAGTCAAAAGGTACCTTGTGCCTTGATCAAACAGAATATATTAAAAAACTTTTAATTCGTTTCAAGATGCAGGATTGTAAACCTGTTGCAACGCCTATGGCTTTAAATAGTAAGCTGACTGTACCTAAAAACGATAGTGCGGATATACTAAATGATACCTATGACTATCTTAGGCAAATTTAGGGAGTCTTATGTACTTATCTGTATGTACGAGACCAGACATCTCCTTTGCTTGTGGTCAGCTAAGCCAGTTTAATAATAGCTTTGATAGGTCACACTGGATAGCAGCAAAACGTGTACTTAGGTATTTAGCTGGTACAATTAATTACTGTTTATATTATATAAAAAGTGTTGATTGGAATTTACAAGCATGTACTGACGCAGACTATGGTAATGACCCTATTGACAGAAAATCATATACAGGTTTTGTCATAAAGCTAGGTAATAGTACAATTAACTGGGAATCACGTAAGCAAACATGTATTGCACAGTCGACAACAGAGGCTGAATTTCTGGCAATAGGCGATGTATGTAAAAATGTCTGTTTCATTAAAAATTTGCTTACCGAAATATTAAATAAACAAATAGCTTGTACCGTTTATAATGACAACCAGATTGCTCAATAACTTTTGGAATGTAAAGAATTTTGCCATAAACGAACAAAGCACATTGATATAAGATATCACTCTGTGAAAGACTTAATTAGGAAAGACTGTATTTCGGTTAAGTACCTTTCAACTGACAATATGATAGCAGATGTATTGACCAAACCATTGTGCATACAAAAACATTGTGGCTTCATTTCTGACATGAATATTATTATGAAACATGATGTCTAAGTATAGTTTAATCTTTTATCATGCATTTATGTTTGTTTAACTATATCACGACGATATCCTCATAAGGTTTTAATTTGAATGTATTATAGCTCTGACATATATTTCCATGAATATTATACATGTAATTGACATGATGTATCTGTTACAGAGCTTATTTTTATTTGATAATGTCTCTATCACTTAGAGAATATTGAGCCTATACAAATAATATTGACATGTACAATTTAAATAATTTTAATATGGATGTTTCATTTCTATGATTTAGAAAAGTTTAGCCCTATATGATATTGACTTGCATTATATAGTACCAGTGTTAAATAATTTAGACAATTTTTTTTTTTGACACTATTACTATAAGGCCTAAGGGGAAGTGTTGGACTGTGTGTATATGCCTTAAGTAATATGATTTATGGACATGGTCTAGATTGTCTCTTTCTCTTTGCTACGAACCGCAGACCAGAGCGGACGCTATCGCTATGTGAGTTAATTTATAATATAATATTAATCCACGATGTGACTTGTACATGGGTACGTACCTGAATAAAATGTGTTATTGAAGATACATGTTTTAATATCAAGCAAGCCCGATAGCACTCCAATCCATTATGATTCTTGATTTGTTGATTTGCTCAGTGACAATCCAATCCGTCACAAACGCTAGGAGAATGATGATTACCTATCTACAATTTCGTCTAGCTGGTATCAGAATCGACGGGAAAATTACAAAAGTCCAAGTGTTTTTTTAGCACGGCTAGCATAAGACCGCGTGCGAGATACTACCCTTCTCTTCCCAATTGTTCAAATTAGAAGGAGACGGGGTCTATCTCGCGGCGCTTTGCTAGCCGTGCTGTATGTTTTCTCTTTCTCACATATAAGTATTTATGTAGTTATTCCAGTGAGTACATCAGTAGGTACTTTGTTAAGAAAAATAACTTGACAGTCGTAGATAATTTTAGTAACTATATTACGCAAGCATTATCTATTCTAACAAATTTCAGAAAATTAGTTAGTAAATCAAAAGTACTCTTAAAATGCCGTTTTGAGACTATAAAGTTTTACTCAAAATTGTAAAATTAAATAATAGAGGTGAACATTACCGCACTAATAGTATTTTCGGTTTATATGCAAAACACAAGAACAATATGAAAGTTTTTGATTTTTTTTTTATTGGATTTTGTTGCTTAATTCAGAAATGTTGTCACCGCTATGGGGCTTAATGAGTGAAATTGTTATTTTAAATTTTACTAGTTCGCAAACGGCATTTTTAGATTCTAGGTAAATCTATAATTATTATAACATACCAAAATGTTATCTCACTCTTTGGAATTAAGGGAGCTATACTAGTTAATTTACAACCTGTACGTCTAGCACAACTTGCTGACAAGCCGGTTGTCGCGCGACTGAGCGTCCCCTGTCACACTCGCACCGTGCAAATTAGAACGAGGAGGGTAGATCCTTCTCGACTCGCGTCGCGGCGCGGCGTCAGTTGTGCTAGCCCCCCAGGGAAGAAAAGGCACTAATGTACCATTTTTGACACACGAACCTCGAGTGTAGCATGTTGGATAGTCTATGGCTCACAATGAACGTCATAATACGTGAATGCCAGTCTTATTTCTTTTAATACTGTGGCAACTCTAGCTAGTTGTCAACCTTCTTCTTCTCACATCAACGATCTGGAATACACGTAATGTTATTTGTCTCCTTATTTAACATAAGTTTTTACCATATCTGACGATATTTCCGTGTGCTTATATTTGGCAATATATAGCTGCTGAAAAGGATTCCCTTGTTTTACTTGTCCGTTGCAACAAACCACTCCACTCGATTCATAGGACATCTAACAGGTTATGGGCCCAGGTGGCATGAAAGGAATCCATTTACATCTCAATAGTGGTACTCTGTTTTGCAGCGGGAAGATTAAGGGAGCGATCCTACATAAGTGCTTAATCCAAATATAGAAATATTGGTTTGAAAATTAGTCAAGATGACGGAAAATACGACGAGCACAAATGTCGTCATGGGTGGTATAGCTATTGAAAAACTTGATAGCCACAATTACCACTATTGGAAATTCGTAATGAAAATGTTATTGACCACGGAAGGATTGTGGGACACAATTGACGGGGCAACGGATGTAGCTTTGACGGGCGCTGATGCCGCGCGCGACCAACGCGCCTTAGCTCGCGTTTGTCTAAACGTCAAATCGACACTATATCAATATGTTCGGTCGGCGGTCACAGCCAAGAGTATCCCTGTTGCGGCAGCTTTATCGTGCAGACTTCTTCAGTTCATCAGCTGGCAGACATCGGCAGAATAGTAGATGGCCAAGAGATTGCTGAGATTCTACTAAGTGATCTTCTGGCAGAATATGACGCTGTAGTATCAAACTTAGAAACATATTGTATATCGTCAGAGCAACTAAAACGTGCTTCTCCACTAAGGTGCTTCTCCAAGAAGCACAAAGGAAGACAGCGAGCAATGATAACTACACGACGGTATACATCACTGGAAAACTGAAGTGCTCATATTGCAATCGAGTCGGTCACATCAAGCCGAAGTGTTTTAAATTCAAGAAAGACAAGAAGCAAAAGGAGTCGAAGTCTACCCACCGCAGCCAACTTTTCCCAGGACCGGACGGACATATATCTTGACAGTGGTGCGGTGCATCATCTCATCTATCCAATGATCCAAACTTGGTTTGCAACATAAAGGACACTAAGAAGCAGTGTATTAGTTTGGCAAATAGTGATACAATGTCTAGTTCAAAAATTGGAGACTTGAATAATGCTATTAATGGACAGGTGAGACCTTTAAAAATGTTATGTTAGTTCCCAATCTATTTGCCAATATACTTTCAGTTTCAAAACTGTGTAAAGATGGTCATTCTATTTTATTCAATAATGATGGGTGTTTTCTGTATAATAAGGATAATAATCTCAATAAAGCACCTGGCAACTATACAGGGTGACATTTTAATCAGTTTCCAAATTTTTTGTAGGCATTTGGTATGACTAATAGAAACCATTTTTGAAAAAAAAACAGGTAGGTATTTTTTAAATTATAAATTGTCTATCCCAAAAAAATATATAAGGAAGATATAAGGGTATAAGGAAGACCTCACGTGTATTTTTCTACAGTGAACGAAACTAAGAAAAAAAAACCACACGAGTAGATACTTTTTCTCCGTTTCGTTAAACATAATTCTTCAAAATAGCGAGTGTATTTTACGAAATTTTGGAGCGCTTGGCCTTGACCGCGCATGACCCCGCCCGCTTGCTCGCTCGCGCCGCAGCAGTTCTTACTTCACTTGCCACAAATATTGTGAATTTTATTTTGCGGCGAGCGTACGGTATTAAGAGAAGAGTGCTAAACATATTGTTGTTTTCGAAATAATACCTATATGCGATATGGCTTGTAATAAAAACGAACTAAACCAACAACTTTACCGCGAATATAAAATAGGTATATAAAGCCGAACGTGGCTCAGTCGGACTTTAATAAAATATGGTCCGACGCGAAGAAAACGCACATAATTACAGAACATTTTTAGGCTGAATATCGCCGGAAAAATGCAGCAAAGAAGTCTTCCAACATTTTGCAATTTTGTTCAGTGACGTCAGGGCTAAGCGAGAACTATAGTGATGATATATTTATATACAAATATGATTATAGTCTGACCAACACAAGTCTGCAACGATTATGATAGTACATGCAGTGCAAGTGTTATTTTATACGTCAAATTTATTGATATTACGACGTACAAATAACACTTGCACTGCGTGTGCTATCAAAATCGTTGCAGACTTGTCTTGGTTTGACTGTATTAAACACAAAAGTGAGTTTAAAAAAATGTATTTATTAAGTTTTAATAGCTCGTCTACGCTGTAGATCCTGCGAGTTTAAGACAGAAATACCTACCCAAAGACAAATGACGTGACACCAGGACTAACTTGCACACACTTTAAATTATCAAAATCACAAGGAACTACTTCCTCCATTGTAAATTCGATTAAACAGCAACACAGCAAACAAAATACTTAATGACCGCACTGACCGCTAAAATAAACAACAAACAAAAGTAATTAAAATGGAAACTGCAAGTCGGCTCGGCCGTCAACACACTGTCCACAGTAAAGTCGGCGCAGTACCAGAGATGCCATCACCGAAATGGTACTGTGAACACGTTCGTGAGAGTCAATATCTGTTGCAGGTACAGTAGTATTATATGTTCACAGTACAAATATGTTATTCTAATTGACATTTAATATCTTCCGAACTCCGAAGCCTCAGGATCATGATGGAAGGAGCTTTGCTCCTTTTCTGCTCCGCCAGTCACTCGGTATTACACCGAGTCTTGAGGCATTTAAAAAGCTGCCATTTGACATGTATTGTCCGAGCCTCAAGAATCAACTTGCTGGAAGAGTGTGCGCTCAATGTCACATATATTTCTGCGCAAAAAAAATGTACAAATTCACAAAGTTATCCACCAGCGACGGCGAACTATTGCCAGATCCCAAAGGTAAGTTCTCTGTGTTATGCGGGAGGGCGACTACATCGAGTGGCAAAATGAACACGACGTCGAAGGAGTCATGCCCGCTAGTACATGCCCGCTAGGTCAAAAAGGTAGTCGAAAAAACCTCGCGTGATTTGTGCACACGCCCTGAGGCAAACGTGCGATTTTTTATGTATAATTAATATTAAGATAACCTGAGTCCGCTGATAAAGTAATAACCCAACCTATAAATAACTGAGAAAACGAAAATTTCTTTCACGGACTAACTAATAAATAAATAAATATTTGGGGACAATCTTACACAAATCGATCTAGTCCCAAACTAAGCAAAGCTTGTACTATGGGTACTAGACGACGATAAATATACTTATATAGATAAATAAATACTTAAATACGAGGGGCGGCTGATAAGTCCTAAGCCTATGGTAGAAAAAAACAATATATAAAAAATAACTTATGTTTATTTTTCAATATAATCTCCCTCCAATTTAATGCATTTTTTACATTTTTGATACAATGCTTTTAGGCCGTTAAAAAAATATTCTTTAGATTGGCCTTCAAAATGCTCCTCTACAGCCGCCTTCATCTCTTCATCACTGCCAAATCTCTTTCCCCGTAACTCTCTCTTTAAATTACTGAACAGAAAATAATCGCTAGGGGCTCGGTCTGGACTGTAGGGTGGGTGGTCGATTTCATCGAAGCCAATTTCCTTCAGAGCCTGCCTCGCAACCCGGGCGGTGTGAACGGGTGCATTGTCTTGCAAAAACAAAATGCCTTTCCTTAATTTGCCCCTCCTTTTCTCAACTACCGCTTCTCGCACCTGTCTCAATAGATTAGCATAATAAAGTGCATTTATTGTAGTACCTTTGGCCAAATAATCTATTTAAAGAATGCCATCACAGTCCCAAAACACAGTGGTCATTAACTTAGATGCCGATTTTTGCACTTTAAACTTCTTCGGTGGTCTTTCACCCTTTTCAATCCATTGCATGGATTCAGACTTAGGGTGTTACCACACCAATCGATCGATGCCATCGATCGATTATGTATACGTCGATCGACAGTTTCTACTATCAGCTAAACCTACCAGACCAAACGGCCAATATCGATCGGTGGCATCGATCGTTTGGTGTGGTACACTCCGGATCATACTGCCTGATCCATGTTTCATCAACAGTTACTATTCGGGAGCAAACTTCATCTATACCATCTCCGCACAGATCTAAAAACGCCTGGGAAGTTTCAACACGACGTTCTTTATCGAACGCCGTCAGCGTTTTCGGTACCCAGCGAGCACTGACCTTAGTCATGTTCAAATGTTCATGTAAAATCTCCCCAACCCGTTCTTTACTAATGCCTACAGTATCAGCTAATGTGCCAAACCTTAACTCTCCGGTCTTCTAATACTAATTTTCTGACTTTTCTTACATTTTCTTCAGTCACCACCGATATTGGCCTCCCTGAACGGGGATCGTCTTCAATCGACTCCCTACCCAGTTTAAATAAGCGACTCCACTTTTTGACCGTAGCATAAGAAGGTCCAGAGGCACCATAAATACTAGCCATTTCTTCAAAAATACATTGTGGTGATTTAGCACTTTTTGTAAGGAACTTAATTACAGCACGGTGCTCAATTTTCGTAATATTTGTTGATAATTCAGACATGGTGGACTTTTTCGTTGAATATCTCAAGAAAAATTCAAACAAATATGACATGATTTTGTTTTTAATAATTTGTTTTTAAATGGCCTTTCTAGTGGCCAGTACCATAAACGCATATACGACCTCGAAATACCATAGGCTTAGGACTTATCAGCCGCCCCTCGTAAATAGAAAACATCCATGACTCAGGAACTCATTCGTGCTTATCACACAAATAAATGCCCTTACCGGGATTCGAACCCGGGACCTCTTGCTTCGTAGGCAGGGTCACTACCAACTTAGCTAAAGCGGTCGTCAAGTAACTAATACATAAAAAGCATTTTTGTTCGATTTATCTACCGACATCGACGAATTATTGTCCTAGTGGACAGCATTTAATAGCCTTTTTAATAATATATTAAGAATCTGGTATCCGCATTGATACTTAATCAAATTAATTATACCGCAACACCAGCTGTTAGATACCATTGTAAATAAAAATATAAAAAATCTTGCTCTTAACGTATAAAAAATTAAGAAAAATCGAGTTTAAGTACAATAAATATAAAATAAATTTTTTAAATAAATATTTGGGGACAATCTTACACAAATCGATCTAGTCCCAAACTAAGCAAAGCTTGTACTATGGGTACTAGACGACGATATACATACTTAAATAGATAAATAAATACTTAAATACATAGAAAACATCCATGACTCAGGAAGAAATATTCATGCTCATCACACAAATAAATGCCCTTACCGGGATTCGAACCCGGGACCTCCGGCTTCGTAGGCAGGGTCACTACCAACTAGGCTACAGAGGTCGTCGTCATAAAATAAAATGTATAACAGAATATAAAATACTGATCTAATTTCTTTTGATGCAATAAGAACTAAACTTGCATGCATAGCATGTAATAGAAAAAAGGACGGTGTCCACCCGGCTAATATTAAAACACCGGTTTCCCACATGTAACACAATCCTAGCACGAATACGTCCATCACATACAACCAGACAGATTGCACAAAAATACATATAAGCTTTATTAAAAAAAACCGGACAAATATAAGCATAAATAAATCAAAACCGGTTAGGTATTGCAAAGAAACCGGTTTCACTGAAAATAACCGGTTTTGCGCACTATATTCTATTAGTGTGTGTTTGTGACTGTGTGGTGGGTGGTGCGCGGTACCATACAACCGTGTCGCTCGAGCGATTAGGAGCCGACGCCGAACCGTGCTCTATGTATCTCTGCAACGAATACACATACAAGTTAAAAAACACATATTTTTAACGCACCTAACATATATACATTTATGCAAGTCAAGTCGCGGCAGCGTGTCAAGTCAAGTTCAATTCTACACGAACCGAATTGTTATATATACAACGACAGTTTCGAACTACATTTGACCCTAAATACTTAACTCAAAATCTATTTAACATAAATTAACAAATGTAAATTTAGTTTATTTTATTGTCTTCCTCAGAAAGACAGAACTGACCAGGATTTTTAAAGCAATTGGCATGTAACTCCTCGCGGTTGAAAGCTACGGTTGACCGCTTCCATCGACCCGGCCGTATAATTCGATTGGACAAATAATTTTATAAATCCAATATTTTGACCCAGTAGAATTTTATGAAAGAAACGGTATTCTCACTTTTTATTGTTGACTCGGTTGGGTGTGCTGTGGTTGGAGTAGTGCGAACTGTCGCTGACTTCTGAACTCGAACTACGAAGGTCGCCCTCCACCTGGAAACAACATACAGATCTAATAAATGGTGTCGTGTAATTGGACCTATTGCATTTCTATACGACGGTGGCAAATAAATGAAATCATCATCCTCTTAGCGTTGTTCCTGGTTGTGCCCTTAGAGGAGCCCGGGGTCCGCTTTGAAACCTAACCCCAAGATTTGGCTAAGGCACTAGTTTTTAAAGCAGGCACTAGGAAAACTAGACCTTATTGGGATTAGACCGGTTTCCTCACGAAATTGACTGCATTTAAACGTGTATCGTGTAGTGCTTCCGTGCGTGCACTTGCACCAACACATTTAACTTTTGCCTCTGTAACCAATATTTAGCCAAAAGTGGTTTTCGCTTCTTACCGCTCCTAAGCTACATTAAGTTAAAATGTTTAAGTAATTTTAGGATATGGCACTCAAGCTCTTTTATTTAACATTACGTAAAACTTTATTATTGTATTCGACTGTTTGTTGCTTACATAAAAATAAAACAGAACAAAACGTGGTCAGATACCCAAAATTAAAACTATAGTTACGGAAATGTTAACCGGTATTTAGCCAAGTGCAACCGGTTCCTTACCTGGCCAGCCTTAATGGTCTTGTACGCGACTTGTAGTATCAGCCACGTCCACACCATGTGCAGCGCCAACAGCAGGCAGAGCAGGGAGTTCAGGATATAGATCGCCGGGAACATTGGGAGAAACATCGGCGCGCGGATCAGTGCGCTGAAAATATACAGTTAATATTGTCAATATTTACTTTTCAATTGTAAGTATCCTTCAGACATATTACAAAAAAATACCAACTCATTTTAATCAAGCGGTTCGGATATATTTTTTAATTTCATTGATTTTAACACGTTCGCAACCAAGAATGCTCAGGTGCCGGCTGAGCCCGCTAGGCGGGCACTAGTATCAACTTGATAATTTTAACTATAAACCCGTGATAATTATTTTTATGTTAAGTTTTTGCGTTTACTACTTGTTTACGTTTAACTCGGCCCAGCAAACGATGCATACGAGTTGCCATGGCATGTTCAACAGTAGTATTCTTTTGTTTACTTTATTCTTGTATTTTTTTTAACTATGTACCCACTTAGATTCAAGCTTACTTATTTATGTGATTAGTGATTTAATAAGTGATACTTATAAGGACGGTGAATCCTGTCCCACCGTGATACAGTGCAAACTAGTACGGGGGTCAGTTGACACTTACTTTTGGTTTTCACCATAGAATTCTAACAAAAAAATGTAAGTAGCAATATGTACTTTTTCTGCGAAATAAATTTATGATTTATGATTTAATTTATGATTTATGAACTTACACGCCTACCGATTTCTATCGGTTTCTGGTGAATTGTTCCAATTTTAGTCCGGTTGCGAAAGTGTTAAAATAGATCGGTGCAAAAAAAATTCGTTGCGATTTGATTTATATTTGTCTGAACCATGTTGTTCTTTCTATATTAGGATACAATTATATATAAGAGGATACAATCAATGATCATGTTCGGCCATTAAACCCGCTCGGAAAAACGAGGGTGAGCGAAGGGAGAATAAAATTGAAGTTTCATAACTATCGGCGAAAAAATGACACTGTTCTCACCACATACGGTAGTACCTATAGTAAGCATGATATCGCATTTTTGTTTTTTTAACTTGCCTTCGCCTTGGGCTCGGGTGTGAAATACCTGCGCTCCGAGACATTCCCTGTTTTACCGCCCTAAAGTAAGCAGCCATGCAACCCGGACAGCACCCGGCGTCAGGCGGTTTCCAGGCCGAATTATGTGAAATATGTAACAGGAAAACCATGAAAACCATGCTATCAAATTCAATCGGAAAAGCAATCAATATATGAAGAATTGCCACATGGAATGTAAGAAGCCTGATCAGAGAAGGTAAGTTGGGGAATACGATTAAGGAAATGAAAAGACTCAAATTACATATTCTAGGACTCAGTGAAATAAGATGGGCCGATAACGGAGTGCATAATTGTAATGACACAACTTTATTCTATTCGGGGAAAACGTCAGAAGAAAATTGGCATTCTAGTCAAAAAGGAACTTGTGAAATCATCACATCCCGTACTCTGAAAGATGCATGTTTCTTCAATTAAATGCTAGCCCCATGCATGCTTCTTCAATTATATGCTCCTACAGCACAAAGCAATGATGAGGAAATAGAGAATTTCTACAAGGATTTGGAAGACATCACTAGCAGTATTAACTCGCAGGAAATAACACTGGTCATAGGAGACATGAATGCGAAAATTGGACAAGGTACGGTTGAAAAAACAATCGGTAGTTTTGGCCTTGGTGAACGAAAGGAGAGGGGAGACCGCATGCTACAGTTTTGTCTCGAAAAAGATATGGTGGTTACTAACACCTTCTTTTAGCATCCACCAAGACGGCTTATATACCTGGACATCACCACAGTATAAACCGGATAATATTGTTAGAAATCAGATTAACTACATAATGATAAAATCTAGATACCAGATTCATACCATTCTTAATGTCAAAACATATCCAGGTGCCGACATAGGATCGGACCACAATCCCCTTGTGGCTAAATTTAAAGTAAGGCTTAAGAAAATAATAACTAAAGATAATGAAGACGCCAGGACTGATATTGAGAAACTAAAGCATCTATATCTGTATCTATGTTAGGCAGCTAAAGTATCGGAAACAAAGGCCCAACTACAAAAATAGAGAGGATAACAGGAGAAATATTGGAGTTAATGGAAGAACGGAGAAAATATAAACATACAGACATGAAAAAATACAAACCAATAGATAGATTCATTAAAAATCAAATTCGTACGGAAAGAGATACATTCATAGAAGGAAAATGTGCTGAAATAGACAATCTCGATAAACGTAATGACAGCTTTAACATACATATGAAAATTAAAGAATTTACAAATACAGATAGTAGGAAAATTACATCGAAACTGGTTGATGATAATAATAAACTTGTAGTATACAAAGAAGAAAAATGGGCTGAGTATATTCGCAAACTTTTTGACGACGAAAGATCTACATGGAGTGAGAATTTAGAAGAAATAGAAAATCTCGAAGGGCCACCTATTTTAATAGACGAAGTAGAAAAAGGAATCATGGCTATGAAAAGTGGAAAGGCAGTGGGCCCCGACGGAATACAAGTTGAATTACTTAAACTCCTAGATAGAGATAGCATGCGTATAGTAAGTAAATTATTTAATAAATTATATGACACCGGAAAACTCCCTGAGGACTGGCTCACGTCCACCTTTCTTCTTCTGACTAAAAAACTTAATGCTAAAACTTGTGGAGACCACAGACTTATAAGTTTGATAAGCCACGTACTAAAAGTGTTTTTAAAGATAATTCAGCACAGAATCTATAACAAAATTGATAAAAACATTAGTGAGACCCAGTTTGGTTTCAGAAGCGGTTTAGGTACGAGAGAGGTTCTTGTGTCCATGCAAGTACTGATCCAAAAATGTTTAGAATATCAAAAATATGTTTATATATGTTACATAGATTTTGAAAAGGCATTCGATAACGTAAAACATGATGTTTTAATGAGGATATTGAATAAAACAGGAGTGGATAGCAAAGATCTTTATTTTCTGAAGAGCTTGTACTGGAAGTCTGGAAGTAAACAGCACACATCAAAGTTGGCCAATACTGCACAGAAAATCTAAGCATACTAAAAGGTGTAAGGCAAGGCTGCATTCTGTTACCTGTTTTATTTCATCTTTATTCAGAATCTATTTTCCGAGAAGCACTAGACGATGTTAACATAGGTATAAAAATAAACGGAACCATAATAAATAACTTTTTCTCAAACATGCTCTGGAATGTATGCGTTAATATCACGAAATGAAGACAAGAAGTTTCTTGTTTATGGCTCCCAGGGGCATTTCACTCAGTACTTGACAGCTCCCATACATTAAAACTTGCATGTTTCAGTGTGAGACTCACTCAACAGATGGAGCTATATCTATAATTTTAATTATTATTATTAAGATGAGATCTGATTTTAAATTCTTATTTATTTATAAATAAACACATTATATAAACACAAAAAGACGTTATTTGGAAATATCATGAATTATGATTGTAATTTTGCATAACTGGCAACTTTATTGCATAAAGCACAGATTAGATTTGTTTTCCGTTCCATTCCACTAACTTGTTTAAAGTTCCTAAATTGCAATTATTATATGAAAACAACCGTAAATGTTCCAGAGTACTGTAAATTTACCAAGATATAATTAAATATTTTTATTTAAAAACAACAGCCCTAGTAACAAGTACAAATATTGTGTGCATTAACCACATAATACAATTCGGTGTAGAGGAACGCAGTCTTGTTTTTTTTAAATTTCATTCCAATGGCGGAGTCAGTCAGTCAGTCACAAATATTAAAAATACGCTTATCGTAATAGGAAATATTATGATCTCGCACTTTTTATTATTTTGAATATAATCAGGAATGTAAATCCGAATCCCGTCGTACTCATTGGATATTAAGGCCCTGTATCAGCCAGAGATGTGCGAAGCTGTATTTTTCCATTATGTTAAAGACGGAAAGGTGATGACGGAAGAAGGTGTTTTTATTGTGTTTAGCTATTAAGCTAAGTATCAAGCCTAATATGGAAACACAGCTTCGAATATCTCGGTGGAAAAGTGGCCTACAAGCAGTGAACGTTCAATGCTATGCATATATATATATATATATATATATGTGTGTGTGTACTATATATATATATATATATATATATATATATATATATATATATATATATATATATATATATATATATGCATAGCATTGTACGAATAACTCGATACAGATAACTCGAGAGTCGGCCAATAGATGGCACTAGTACATGGAGGAAGCTGATGAATCTATCTCAGTATATAATAATTTCCTCTATGATGGCTCCCTACATTACTTCTTGGCCTTATGCCAAGAAGTAATGTATGAAAACCCTAACTAAAAACATTATTGTCCGCTACTCTAACTTTTTAAATTTGCTTACTAATATTAAACTGACAAAGGAAAAATTACATACTGCCAACCACCACTAGACTCTGCAAGCAGACTTGCGACGTAAAAAAAAACAAAATCTATGGTACTATACTTATGTGCGGTTAAACATGGAGCTTGAACGGCTTGTTGAAATGGCATGTTTAAAAAATAAAAAAGGCGGCAAATTACACAATTGTTTTCTGAACCTTCGTTCCGATTGTAATTTCAACAAACTAGTATTTAATTGATTACCTTGTAGGTATTTATTTTAATGTTAATATTTCCTCACATCGTTTGAGAAAAGCATTATACAATCCTCGGCCGGAACAGGGATTGCTGGACTCGTTGTATCGGGCCTCGTCTACGACTCGGCCGTCTACCCCAATGCTCGTCCAGCAATCCCTTACTTCACGTCCTCTGCAGTAATGTACTAAAGATATGTTGATGACACAACTATCTTAGCAGAGTTAGATCTCGAGAGTCTACTAAACCACATGAACACCAAGGTGGAGGAATTTGGCTTAAAGATGAATATCGCAAAAACTCAATTTATGATAGTTAGTAAGAAAGAAACACCATGTGGACCACTTAGAATTAACCTAGGTTGTTGGGTAAACCAAAAATGGGACCCAGACAAAGAAATTAGGATCAGAATAGAAATTGCCAGAAGCACGTTTATGAAAATGAGATCATTTTGCTAAAATAGACATATAAATTTAAAATTAATGTGGCGAATGGCTAAATGTTATATTGTATCAGTACTTCTCTATGGATCAGAGAGGACTCTTTCCAAGACTATGCTTAACAAACTTGATGCCTTCGAGATGTGGCTCTACAGACGTACGCTTAAGATATCTTGGCGAGATAAAATTACAAATGTAGAAGTACTACAAAGAATGAGAAAGGAACGGGAGTTTGGTACTTACAATTATGAGAAGGAAAACCGCATATTTTGGACATATATATATAGGCACGAGAGATATAACATTATCAAAACCATAATAGACGGTAAAGTCGAGGGGAAAAGGGGCAGAGGAAGAAAAAGATTAATTAGGGTGGATAACTCCAAGATTTGGACGGGTATTGACGCTGCCTCAGCGAGGATATGGCACCTAAAGAAGAAGACTGTTTCATCGAGAAGCAATATCGACTTTAGCCGCATCCTTGTTGACAGCTCGGTTTATGGCCTCACCCGAACTTACAACTTTCGTTTCGACGCTACAATAGCGTTCTACGAGAAAGTGATCTAAGTGCAAGATAACTGTATCTCGTATTCCTTACCTCCAAATAATATAGAAGGGGTATACCCCCAGCCTGGTCACAATCCACAGCACGGTGAACACGGCAAACACGCAGTCGCAGAACCGCTGGAAGCCGGCGTACTTGGTCGCTTTCGCCGCCTGGGGACCGACTGGCACTTGAGAAAGGCAAGAGGTATGAATTAGGGGACTAAATTAGAAATACTAGCGGCTATGCTCGGTCAGATTCGTAAGTCGTTGGTTTTTAAATTGAATTTATTCATTCGACATACGATAGCTTGACATATCATAGAGCGCCTGGCGAAACAAACTTGAAGAGTGAATAGGCTATTACTGAACCAGATGACTGCATCTTAGGCTCCGTCGGGGCCTACCAGTGATACTAGGGTCAAAATTAATTTAAAATAAATCTTAACGGCGTATGCCGCACTAATAAATGCTCATAAGTAGAGATAAGATTTAATACTATTTAAACAATCAGCAGGCAAAGGCATTTTTTTATGTAGACAATAGTGTTCTCTGCCTTTTGTATTAAAACTAGGTATTCTGTTGCAGTATAAATAAAGTACAATTTGGTCAATTTGTTATTTCATACCAAAACATTCCTAAAACATCCCACACACACCTACTCAGTTGAACTAAACGAATTAGCGAGTAACTGTATTCCCATCTTATAAAACGTGCCGATTTCTAATCTAGCATGCATCAAATAACTCAAGGCACTCCTCTCCCTCAAGACTCGTCTTAAAGGCATGCTACCTTGCCTCAATTAACCGGCACTGACTATATCCTCGTAAGACTTGTAATGTTCAAGCTACTTTGAACCTTTTATCGTAGGTACCATCGAACCAACTGAATCATGACCCCACCATAGAACCTTGCCACAATTAACGAATATATACGTACGATCATATGACGTTAATATGTCAGTTAATTGTAACAAGGTTCCATGGTGGGTCAGGATTCAATTTTGTCTATAGTACACTATTGTGACCTATTGGTCACAAATGAATTCACGATAGCATGATACAGATGACGTCAAAGATTTGCTTACAGGGTCAAACCTTACTCCATTGTAATAAGGTATACATACGTACACTGTATACATACCTTTGACATTGACGGCACAAAAATCCTTCAGTGTAAGGGGTCATCCATAAATTACGTCACACGAATTTCATGATTTTTGTACTAGCCCCCTCCTTGTCACACAATGTCACACTTCGTCGACCCCCTCCCTCCCCCTTAACGCGTGACGTAATTTATGGATGGCCCCTAATGTTCTGATTGGCGTTACTTTTAATAAGAAGAATTGCTTTCCGTCTTACGAGAATATATTTTTCAGTAAACATGCACACTCTTTCGCACCTATATCCTAGCAGGACTGCCTCAGGTCCAATCATACACCCAGTAAACTCAGTACGTTAATGGAAAATAAGTATAGATAGATATCTAAAGCTATATTATTGTAGGTCCTCACTTTAATTTAATAACAGGGTACTGCTTGACTATCAATTATTACAATAAAACAACATGTTTATTTTATAATTATCGTAATTGACGTAAATAGGAATTACATCCAATCCATCGTTTTATTAATTTTACCCTAACTGGCGCAGTCGGTAGGATACATCTTTCGATTACAAAATCTACCTCTTTCGCCATTATATTTATTTACCAACAATAAATATTTGAATACAAGTGGAGAGAAATAAAAGAGAAATAATTCATTCGAAAATGTGTCTGTCTGTCATTCTGTCTGTAGGTTACCTCTTCACGCTTAAACCGCTGAACCGATTGAGATGAAATTTTGTATGGGGATAGTTTGAATCCTGGAAATCATCCCCTTTGTCATCGTCAAATGGGGGGGTTGTGAAAGTTGGTTGGTACCTACGACATAAACGAGTTTCACGCGGACGGAGTCGCGGGCTGAAGCAAGTAGTTAACAAGGCCCTAAAAAGTTAAATATAGAAGTTATGAGAGGCAGAAGAGACAAGTAAATCAGAACTCGCTAAGCGAAGAAAGCACCTTAGAGCTGCATTATTCCTATTAAAAGAAAATTGCCTGCATGAATGATTAGATAAAACCACATGTGTTACCGAGTAACATTGGGCGAGGTTATTGGGCAAATGATTGAAGCCAACAAATTTTATATCAATAATTTTAAATATTTCTTTATCATTCAACTTGAAACTACATTTGTATTTCGTCACTTATCTAGGGAATGAGCGGGATAGCGTTCATTCAGCGGACACGGCAGCAACACGACAAGCAAACGACAAAACAAAATTACAAATCACATCAACTCTCAACCGAGCTCACATTCAACCGTCGTTGATAAGGACAAATCAGTATACATTTCTGGCCGTACATGGCGCTAGTCACTAGCATCACACGGTGTCCCAGCAATGTATCTCTACCGAATCGTCAGTGTCATTCCTCGCTGGTCACATTGGTGCAACCTGAATGAAACTTCTGAATGTCCAATTTTGAATGTAAAATCGGTTGTGTAGGTACATGTAATTGGCGGTAAGTGGCATGTCACATGGGGTCGGGCACTCACAAAGCTTCGTCGGCGCCACATACGCGTCGCTATGGTCGCTTGCTGGAATGAAACATCACGTGGGTACGGGTACTAGGTTACACACTCCAAACCCGAATAAATATGAAGGATCCTGATCGTTGAACTCATTATCGGACATTAGTTGTAATTAGGGCGTGCTCCCGGGAAATACCGGTTCTCAATTTCCCGGGATTTATTTGGAATCCAAATAACCGGTACCGGGCACCGGTTCTCCCGGTTACTTCCATAACGTCAAAATATAAAATTAATATTATCAGTAAATGTATTAATATACTATCAGTAATTACCTTACTACATCTAAAATGCTTTTGTTTAAATTACATTATTAATTCATTTTGTTCTTGTGTCTTAATGATCTACAGTTTTCCGCTTTTAACCCTTGGCATGCCTGGTGAACGAAAGTCACACTGTATGCCTGGTGGGTCTGACAAGCCCGTAAATGTAAAAATATAATTCACATATGAATATTTTTTTTTAATACAGTTCAGTACAGCTCAAAAAGTTTTTTTAGTACAGCTCAAAAAGTGTCCGCAGTAAGCTCAGTTAAGAGTCCGCAGTAAGCTCGATTCTCCATACAAACGTAGTTACGCTCTCATTTTAAAACTACGTGTTGGATTGTAACGAAACTTTGCATGTTCAATGAAATGAGATATATCATGTCTGAAATTAGTTCTCTATGTCAGATACCATAATAAAAAAGATACAGCGAATTTAAGTTTTTCATACAAAACTAGTTTTTGCTGTATTTACTTTGTTTTATAAATTGGAACCATATAAACTAATTACAGACACAGATATACCTCATGTCATTGTATATGCAAAGTTTCGTCACAATCCAACACGTAGTTTTAAAATGAGAGCGTAACTACGTTTGTATGGGAAGGTGAATTTCGGCCGAGCTTACTGCGGCCTCGTAAGTAGGGTTTTTAAATTTCAAATTGGCGCTAAAACGCTTGTCAGTGTCATGGCGTCCCGGCGCAAACGTGACGTCATGCGCCCTGATTGGTGTTTAACATATCATGGCGGGCGTCCGTATTTTTCAGTTTAATTTTATCAAAATATATAATAGTCTCTCACATAATAAAAAAATATGAGCAAATTTTGAATTCTACGATTAAAATTTCATATTTTAGTGTTTTCAATTACTGTCATCATGCCTATTAATAATAGCGCTCAGTTCCTTCTAGATGAATATATTTGTATTGCGAAAATGTAATAGAAGTTCAATCATGAACCGGGAACTCATTTGGATGTCTTTCAATAAGTATTCTCTCTTTCCTTCATAAAAAAATACAAGAGGTGCAGCGCCCAATTTTCGCAACAATATTTGAAAAAATGAGCATGAGAATCGCAATCTAGGAACACGGTAAGGCGTTTTTTTACATTTCCCATTCAGTGAAGAATTTCGACAAAGGTAATGTCGCTTCGCGTCTTTAAAGAACTAAAACCCGAAGTACTTTTGTGTAATTACTGTTAACTTGGGTTTTAATTAAAAGGCAGTAGGAAAGTCAGGGACATGGCGGACCCAGTAGACCACCACAAGACCCACTTCTGATTCTTCTTCTTCTGAAGGAAATGCGAAATTATTGTGACTCACTGAATGGGTGAATCAGTGTGACTGGCGCCCTGCGGTCAAATCTCTAATGTGTTCGGCGCTCTACGTATGGGAATGCACTTCTCAGAATGTACCTAAACATACACCCAACTTACCTCTAAGAATATCTCCGAGCAATCATGTGATAACAGGACCAGAGTTCCGATCCGGTGAAGATTGCAGACCCAACTGAAGGACAGCAGGGCGATGGTGGCGAGGTGGTGCACGAACATCTGCCAGAAGTCCTTGCGACGCACGTCCCAGAACTGCGAGAGCGTGAGCGACCAGTAGTACGCCGAGGATATCATGTAGTACCACCATACATCGTTCGTTAGACCCTGGAACGGGTAAGCTTCTGTGAGGTTGCGTACTATCCAGATTTAGGGCGTTACAGTTTAATTTCTGTTAACAATCGTTGATTAAAACTTTCGCAACCAGACTAAAAATGGAACAATACACCAGAAACCGACAGAACTCGCTAGGCGTGTAGGTTCATACTACTTTCCGCCTAGCGGGCTGAGCCGGCATCTGAGCAAACATTACATTTGTAAATATGGGCCTTGTTGCCTGACTCAAATAAATAAATAAAAAAATAAATAAATTACCAGTGCCTACCAGGCGGGTTTTTGGTTGCGAACGTGTTAAGCCGGATGCATACTTATCTGACGTGATGCTCTGATTCGTGACACAAAAAGAGCCGTCACATCAGATAAATGTGAATATAACTCTAATAAATGCATGTGACGACTATCTCTGTGACGCTTCAAGAGACGGAGACGGATATTACATCTCCACGCAGATATGTATACATCGTAAAAATGGAACAGAATAAGTTGCAGTTGAATTATTGCAGCGATAGCCACACCACAAGTTTCGTTTTCTTAGAAAACACGCTTATCTTAACTGCGTGGTTCAGGGAATGAGCGGTGATACTGAATGAAGCCGTGGGGAGTTTACTAAAACGGTATATCTTTATAATGATTAGCATGACCACGTAATGGCTAAGGGCGCGCATTTCTCGATAATAATTAGAGCAACAGACAAAGATAGGTCATATCATGAATCCTGGATTCATGGAAGATGATTATATATCGTCCTAAAAGGGTATCCTATCGCTAGAGCTATATATAGCTAGCAAACCTATCTTGTGTTTCAAATTGCAATAGGTTTCCAATAAAGAAGATAATTTCTTCTATTGGAACTGGTTACGAGCGTGCGGCAACGTAGCGGCCCGTAACTAAGATAAGTGACGTAGATATTCCATTTCCATAATATATTTACATAATCTGCAGTGTCACACTTCCGACCGAGTTACGATCTTGACCAATAAAGATACTCGCAATCGTATTCAATCTCAAATTAAAGCATTTATCTTATCGTTTTACAAACAGGGGTTCATCTTATAACGCGCGATTGCGATACAGTTAATTATTTTATTGTTGCTAAGTGGATTTCGGAATTTGCTATAGGGACTTAGTGAGGCGTGTCAGAACTTAACAAAGCAATAATTATCAATTTCTTTATATGGCCGTAATTTTACCTATTACAGTTATAAGTAACTATTACGCCAATATGGTTTTCGTGTTACCGACATGTTTAAACCGAGTCGCTTGTCACACTCTACTACTGCCAGGGGCCGTAGACAAGGTTACAATCGACAAGCGCTAACGCCAATAGAAAACTAAAAAAATGTATGGGAATGACAGATGTCAACGAAAAGTGTTTCGTCGGCATCTGTCATTCCCATACATTTTATTATTTTCTATTGGCGTTAGCGGTTGTCGATTGTAACCTTGTCTACAGCCCCTGATCTTTAAAAAAATGACAAAATTAAGTTCTTTGTTCTTTAATTAAGGCATAAGATGCATCTATGCATAACTATCTACGCAAAAAATCAACTAGATAGGTGTGCTAAGATTTTAATGTGTTACGAGAATTTGCGGTTGGACAATAAACACGTTAAGTTTTAACCTAACGCCACACACCAGCCCGTCTAGATCGGACGTTGCTAACTTGCTATTATGATAAGCATAAATAATAATTAATATAAGGTATTGAGGAAAAGGCTTAAGCGGGTTTAAAATACTCTAGTTAATTTGACTGTTTCCTTATGTTGCAATTTATAACATGAGTTCACTAAACCATCGAATGAACATAATCCATAGCTACTAATATTATAAATGCGAAAGTGTGTGTGTCCGTCAGTGGCAGCGCGGGAAATTTTTATGCCTGGGCTACACTCATCGCGATAACCCGAATATTCGCATTATCGCGATGTATGTAGCCGAATATTCGCGAATACTTCGGCACTTCGGGCGAACCGCAGACACTTCGCCCCACTGTCGGTAAACTCGCGCACATCAAAGGCTTTTGTCGCGAATATCGCGATGAACTTCGCTTGCGCGGCCACACTTCACTTCACGTAAAACAATTGCGCTACGAAAAAATAATTAAGGATACTTTTAACAATCTATGGATCAATTTGGTCTGAGTATAAAAAGATTTATTATTATTATTACCTAACTATACTCGGAAACCTAATTCAAGACCAAAAAAACTACGACAAATATGTCAATGTCATTAAGTGTCAAAGTCACTTATGTCATTGTCAATCGAACATGTCAGATGTAGCCAACCTTTTTGCATTGATCATCAATTCATAGTAAATATTCGTGGGTATGGCCAACATTTTCAATATCAAAAAAGTTACATTCAACAATACGCATTATTAAAAAGTAATTGTTTTTTCTACCTAATATCGTTAAAAAACAATTACAATATCCCAAAACAAAAATTACTTCTTAAACATTTCATAAATCTATTTAGATATAAAATGACGGAATGACAATTACTAATCTATGGGGTCATGGCTGGTGGGGTCTACAGTTTATATAATTTCACCACAGTTTGTCAGTACAACATGTCGAAGTCATAATTGGGTGTGATACATAATTGTGGTCGTATAGATGTAACAATCCAACCACATGTGCATCGAATAGCTAAACGCATGGCATAATTACATCTAACGTTGTTCACGACCATTGTTTATAAATCGTACCAAATGTTATGAATACCTGAAGTATTACAAGTGCAATAACAGTTTTTCTACCAAAAACCTGATATGGTTAAATATTTAACAGGGCATCGTGTATTTTTGTAAATAAGTTGAATTAAGCCTAAACTTTGCAAAGTATGTCAAAAATCTTACGTTCTAGTCTCGTTCGCGCTGTACAAAGCACAAAAAACCGCTTTAGAAAAAAATGCAAAAAGCTAACCAAAAAATGTGTGCATTTTTAGATACTCTATCAATTTTCGGGCTTGTTTATTTAAATCGTAGGTTTAAAACTACCAATAAATAAATTTTCTTGATGCGGCCTTTTAAAAAGTGAAAATATACCACCGTAAACATATTTTATTTTAGTGGCAACCCACGTTGGTGTTGAATTAGATTTTCGAGTATAGTTAGTAAATGCTCTAAGGTCTCATCATATACCAAAACACTTTTAAGTAAATAATTACCTAGTTCTTGCTCGATGCCTTTTCTACACTTTTTTTCTATTTTTTATTTTGCACAAAGTAAGAAAAAAATTGTTGAGCGCCATAAAATACAGAGCGACAGCTTCGTCCATTTTCGCGATAAACTCTGCGGCATTACAGTGTGGCCATGCACATTCACCGTAGGCCGAAGACGAAATTTTATCGCGATAAATCTATCGCGATGTGTGTTAGCCTGAACATTAGACGGGCAACCCGGCACAAAAAAATTAAAGAGTTACGAATATATAATATAGGCTGGTCTAAAAAAAAAATTTGAATCAGCTTAGTACATATGAGCGCTCCTCCAATGGTTGGTGTGTCTGTCTGTCTGTTACATCTTGACGCTTAAACTGCTGAAACGATTGGGATGAAATGGTATGGAGATAGTGTGAATCCCGGGGAAGGACATAGGATAGTTTTTTATCCCGGAAATCATCTCCTGAGGGAGTGAAACGGGGCATGAAAGTTTATATGGAGTTAGTATAAAAACGAGTTCCACGCGGACGTGTTATATTATTAACGCAAAAATGTGTCTGTCTGTCACCTCTTCCCGCTTAAACCACTGCATGAACCGATTGAGATGAAATTTGGAATGGAGATAGTTAGAATCCCGGAGAATGACGTAGGATAGTTTTTAACCTAGAAATCATCCCCTAATGGGGTGAATTCTTGGTGGAACTGGTTCCATGCAGACGGAGTCGCGGGCAGAAATATCATAATCATAAAAAGATTAAGGAACTTCAAACATTGTTTTTTTTTTCCTCCAAGAGTAAATTAAAATGCAATTAAGTAGCAATGTACTTAAAAGAAATTGTATCACAACTAGGTACCTAAACGCAGTAGGTATTTTACGACCGAAACCACAATGTACTATTCATACAACGGTTACCCACCGATACGGATATATGAGTAGAAGTTATGAAGTCATACTCGAGTTCATAAGTACATGTACGCTCCTAAAGATTAAAAAATAACTGAGCAACCCTATGATCCTCGTAATAAGGTCGTGTTCACATATTTTTGATCACTGTGTCCGTGCAAATAATACCGAAATCGACTGTACCTACGTTTGGCACCTGGGACGTAACTATTGCTTTTGAAGCGCGATCGAACTGCAGAGGCGTCTCTAGCCCATGTAGCGCCCGTGTGCAAATATTACTCTAGCTCCCCCTAGTATGCGCGCGCGCCGAGTGGGGCTCCGTAGCGGGCGGCGGCGCTCGGCGCCCCCTAGGACCGCACCCGTGTGCAACGCACACCCTGCACCATAGCTAAAGACGCCTCTGTCAAAGTGTAAGTACGTTCATTCATCGACATGTCTAGCTGCTTGCCACTAGGTGCATCTCTTCATGGATTAACCCTTTCAGGACGAACGCTGTCAGCGCTTTGCGCACCGCTATGGCGCAGAACTAACAAAAAGCTCGGTAAACCCGATGCGCCGAGCCGGCGTCATGCCGGCCTACGGGTGCGAATCGTGAAATGGATGGGTTGATGCGTTATTTTCACTAACCAAACACTTGAAATGATGCATTATTTTTTTAATTTTAATGATACGGTCCTCGGACATAGAAATTATGAAATACATTATAGTGGGTTACCTATCAGATATGTTTAAGAGTAAGAAAAAAAACAATTTGATTATTATGTTTTATTACAAAATTAACACAGTATTATAATTAAACTAAATACAACAAACATGTAAATAGAAAAATGGAAACCAAGTTAAAATATCACAAAAGTACTTATCCTAAAAATACAATAAAACAAACTCATATCAATAATTATTAAAAATAGTTTCATGGTATTCGTCAAAACACCTTCCCATGCAAAGTCCTGGTCTATTAGGACA
Organism: Epinotia demarniana; assembly: GCA_945867215.1. Taxonomy (NCBI): domain Eukaryota; kingdom Metazoa; phylum Arthropoda; class Insecta; order Lepidoptera; family Tortricidae; genus Epinotia; species Epinotia demarniana. The sequence continues at coordinate 3,723,673 of OX244278.1, read as the reverse complement.
TTTCCCACAAATTGTTCGAACTGTTGTTCTTTTATTTTTTTGTAGCATACCACACAACGTTTGCGAGCCGTTTTATGAGTTTCGTTAGGTGCTATTTTAATGATTGAATGTATAGGTGCTATATATAGTGGGGTGATGGGGGCTCGTGCTGTGTTAATAGATGTCGTATTATAACTGTCCTATAATCTGCTAAAGGCAAAGGCTTTTGGTCAGTTAGTAAATACAGCTTAACACCATACTGCTTTTTTTGCCTTTAAGATATTGACGAATCCACAACCTCCCTTTGTATAGAACTAGCGATTCGTCAATACAAAGAATTCTGTCTGGCTTAAATGTTTTTTTTCTCATAATGTCATTAAAATACTAGGCCATAAATGAAATTTTTGACATTCGGTGTCTGTTATCATTGTCATTTGTAGTTTCTGTCGCCTCTTTTTGAAAATTTAAACACCGCATTATTAATAAAAAAATATCCCTACTCATATTTTTTTTTAATGTCTCAATCCCATGAATGTCGTCCGTCTTCCAGTAATTTTTCATGTCATTGGTTACATACGTCCCCATGTGGAATAAGAGCCCTAAAAACACTTTAAACTCTTTTTTAGTTATATCTTTCCACCTGCGTATCGTGTCGTATCGTATCCAGTGGTATCGACGCAGTTATTCCTGGTGAGTTTTCATCAAAGTCCATTCTATTCGGTACCGTACAGCAATCAGTGTCAAACATGGAATGCAGAGACATCGGGTCCGGTGGGCAAGCAGGGTCATTCATGTTGAGCGTGGTCATCGTTGAATCGTAAGGAGAGCCAAGTCGTATAAAAAATCAACAAACAAAGAAAAACTCAAAACCGAGAGCACGAGAGCACATTACCGAGGTCAAACCAAGACTGTGCAACTCTCTATCATAGTGCAACTTATTTTTCAACACCCCTAGTTGTCCAATTGTTAAGGGAAACAAGGAGAAGTGGCAAAACATAATAAAAAGTCTTTTGTTTTACCGCTGCTCTTTGTGACAAAAGGGTCACAGACGCCATAAATCACACAATGACGATACTACCTACTTATGTCCTTATCGGGTTTTTTCACTCCACGCAGGTCACCTGCGTGCTATCAGTAGCAGGATGATGATTGACGATTTATGCTAGTTCATAAAAATTGATAACACAAACCTTTGTTACGTTACTTAGCTGTTATGGTTAATACAGCAGCGGCTTATCATCACAATTAGTCGTTAGAACTACCCAAAACCCACTCTAAAGACGTCAACCTGATATATTTTGGCCATAGAATAGTAATAAAATATGTATTTACCTAAAATATATTTATTTATCCACAAACATTGATATGCTTGGTTAAAACGGCCATAGCATGAAACCATTCTTCCCGACTAAAACGACGTGATTTATGAAAAGTAACATTACCGCTATGAAAATAAAGCTCCTTATGATTTGGCAATGACAACACTTACGACTCTTTTGAAATGAGTCGTTATGCGTTGTCCACCCGCAAGCCTGAATGACGCCGACCTCGGCGCAAGAGGTTTTAAACCTATTAAACTTAGATATATTTTCTTCAAAATTACTTTTTTCTTACCTATATTATCTACTCTATGTTTTGTTAAAGGACTTCAGATATGTTTTCAAGCTATTATATACAGAAAAACGGGAATGAAAGTTTGGGGTAAAATATTACCATATATACAGCTAATTTTGTTTTTTACTCGTATTTAATATTACAGCTCAGTCTGTTAATTATACAAAAAAAAAGAAAAAGCAACCGCACTCAATCAATTTTATGAGATAAATGCAAAAATGTTATGGCGCCGGGCCGGCGTCATCAGTACGGCGGGGTTGCAAATGGCATGGCGCCGACGCGGCGTCATGCGCACTGAAAGGGTTAAAATCATTTGAGGGTCGCAAAGATTGACGTTATAGAACCGTATATTAAGTTTTGTTGCTTGAGCAGCAACGCCAGCAACCATTGTTTTTGACGCTGATCAATCAAAGGAACCATTTTGTTCTATGATAGAGTGAAAGGCATCAAGAACACGATGTCGAGGACAGAGCCAACAAAAATTAAAACGGAGAGGTCACCCCAGGTCCGTCGGAGTTCATAACTGAGATCATCATCATCATATCAGCCGAAAGACGTCCAATGCTGGAGATAGGCCTCCCCGTAAGAGTGCCAAAGTGACCGGTCCTGCGCCACCCGCATCCAGCGGACTCCCGCAACCTTTACCAGGTCATCAGCCCACCTTGTGGGGGCCTACCCACACCACGCCTTCTGTTACGTGTTCGCCACTCGAGAATCTTCCCGCCCTAACGGCCATCAGTTCTACGTGCTATGTGCCCCGCCCACTGCCACTAAAGTTTAGCGATTCGGTTTCTAATCAACAGCACTGCAACTCACCTGATGTGGATACCCGATGTAACAATGGTCTATCTCCCACAGCCAAATCTTGTCCCACAGTATGAACATCCCGAAGGAGAAGTTGTACAGATAAAAGGTGAATCGCCACACGTCCTCGCAGAACTTGACTAGCGTGGACGGCTTGTCCTGCGACCTGCGCAGGCGCCACCACCGCTCCACTTGCCGCTCGGACATCTCCAACTGCTTCGCTAGCGCGCATATCTGGAAAAAGATGGCGGATTGTAAAGGCTCGAGCGGTTAGTATACTCTATATGGATTTGTACGGGCATGCGCTCACTGCATCAACTCCGTAGTTAGTTCATTTACGAGGCGAGGCGGTGCGGGTCGGGCGCCGGGTGGCTCTAATGAGCTGTGACCTTAAAGATGACGTACTTATACTGTAGCTGTAGTGTAATTTGCCTTATTTGTGGTTAGGTCTAGAATGCTTCGCGAGATTTAACAATGTCATGACAGTTTGACTGCGCCGCCACAGAAATAAATGCGAGGTGACACCCACGCCACGCAAGTCTTAAGAGGCCGCAGTAAGCTCGATTCTCCATACAAACGTAGTTACGCTCTCATTTTAAAACTACGTCTTGGATTGTAACGAAACTTTGCATATACAATGACATGAGGTATATCTATGTCTATAATTAGTTTATGTAGCTTCAGATACCAAAGTAAAAAAATACAGCGAATTTAAGGTTTTCATACAAAACTTGTTTTTGCTGTATTTCGTTTGTTTTATAAACTGGAACCATATAAACTAATTACAGACATAGATATGCCTCATGTCATTGTATATGCAAAGTTTCGTCACAATCCAACACGTAGTTTTGAAATGAGAGCGTAACTACGTTTGTATGGGAAGGTGAAATTCGGCCGAGCTTACTGCGGACTCTTAAGTCTATTGTTTTTGGACTTCGTATGTAGTCGGTGGCATGTGCACACAGAGGACACACATATAAAACAAAAAATAAACAAAAGACGGATAAAACATGAAAAAAGTGTGTCTCTGCGGCAGTGAACCGGACACTGGCTCAGCATTATATACTGAGGTGTCGGACACTTGCGGCGCTGATTACCCCATTTATATCACAGTGTTATATCGCTGTTAAATCTCTTAAAGCAAGGGGTCGGCAACCTTTTAGCAGCCAAGGGCCGCTTCAGCAGCTAACGAAAATTACACGGGCCGCACTTGTTAATGATTTGCAACTATATCAGGCGAAAAGTACCTGTACACAAAACAGGCAAGGAGGCTTGCGAGCCGCAAAGGGGTTCGCTGCCCGCCTGTTGCCAACCCCTGTCTTAAAATGTTCGAAAGCCACGACTCAAGTCAATGGAGAGTTTAGTTTAGACCAAAATAATCGACGAGCACTACACTACACTACTGAGGCTTACAATTGGTTTTTCACTATATTTTATGTCAGCTTGATCTAAACATGAAATGATGAGTCCCGGGGAAGGACATAGGATAGTTTTTATCCCGGAAATCATTCCCCAGGGGGGTGGAATGGGGGATGAAAGTTTTTATGGAGCTACGATAGACGAGTTTCACGTGGACGGGGTCGCGGACAGAAGTTAGTGCCATATAAATTTGACCCGGGTCGGTTCGGTGGAAACCGATTGAAATGTTATTTTAATACGCATAGTCGACTGATTGAACTTTAGTGATATATTTTGAACTAGGTACTTCCCTAGGCTGGCCCATTCCCTATTCCCCGGAAATCATGAAAAGACCTGTGACGATAATGAATTTCAGAAGATTTCAGAAGAATGTCTTGTCTGCGCGATAAGAGTACCTACATTTTATGCCGAGCAGCCTTGTGGCGCGAGCCGCAGGCGAGTGTCAAGACTCGGAACGAGTGGATGGTGTGGAACACGACGTTTGGAAACACAATAGGGTATACTCATGTATTTTTTTTATATTTTTAAACGATTCTATAAGTAATTATAAAACCGGATAAAATACAACACTTTCACATTATATCATTAAATGAGCTAAAAAAAATAATTAAAACTACTATCATTTTCGGACGGTTGAAACGCCGCCATTTTGGCGCGCTCATTTTGTGACGTCACAGAATAAATTAACAACGAAGTGTTTGATTCACAGTTTTAATAAAAGTGAGTGATTAAAGCTTGTAAGATCAACTTATTGTAACGGAAGAGCACACAAAAGCTTATTATAAATATTGTATTGTCCCTATGTGTGAAAATAACATTAAAACTGACGTGATATATTTTCATATGCCCAAAGATGCAAATATAAGAAAAAAGCGGATTAAGGCGATGAGGAGAGATAATGTATCGTGCTTGAATAGTTTATATTGTTGTGAAGACCATTTCAAAGTGAGTATTAAATATGTTTGTACCTAAAATCTTTTTTATTAAGACTCGCGAACAATATAAACAATAACCTCACCTAAAAACTTAATTATATAGTGTAGTGAAAAATAAAATAAAAGATCACTAGCAAGATCACGATAGCAATTTATTCATTTATATTATATTTCCGAACACTTGATAAAACACGAGATCCGCACTTCAAACAGGAAGTCCAAGCCGGTAAATTAATGTATTACTATAGGTCACCATTTCACAGTCTAAGATTACAGATCAACCAGGTCCGCGAACAGAAAAATGAGGCAAAGCCACAAGGATATTTTAAAATTGCCTGGTTTTCACATACAGCTACCGCCGGGTTGACTTAAACAGAACTAATTGTCCACACGCTAACCAAATGCCGTCAGTTTGGACCGCAAAAGTTAAGCTCGTTAGTAAAGCAGATCAACTATAAAAAAAGGAGGGGTCATGCTAACCAAATGTACAATAGGAAGTGATGGTGATGATGGCATGATATGAAAGTGACGCGATAGATGGATGAATGTAGGCCTAGGAGGTAACCAAATAAATATAAGACGTTGGCGGTAAATTGCCTTTCTAAATTTAGGGAAAAGTTACGATAATCGCAATCCCGAGCAAAACTTGAGCTATACCATTCGCAAAATGACGCCTGGTAGTAAGTTAATTAACGGAGAGTCTAGTTATTACATCAATCGCATAGCAAGGGCCTACCATATAGGAAAACTTAGCTACAGACGTTAGGCGGGAGCTTGGATATAACATTCGCAATATGACGCCTAGTGGTAAGTTAATTGACGGGGAGTCTAACTACTATATAAACCGCATAGCAAGGGCCTACCACATAAGAAAACTTAGCTACAGACGTTAGGCGGGAGCTTGAGCTGCGGTTTCCAGGAAAAAAGATCCACTTCCACTGCGAGGGCCACCGTTCGAATGCTTCCACAGAACTCGTTCTACCGAAAGCGGGAGCAGACGTTCCGCTTCACGTGACTCGGCTCTCACGCCCCGAACCCGGAAGCTACGAAATAAATATAGAATACGTGAGGACTACTACCACCACTGGTTTGACTAAAAGCTAATAGATCGTGATATTAAGAAACCCAGCTTACCCAGATCGCTAAAACGACGTCCGGCTTTTCGTTGGTTTAAAAGAACAACTCCTTCAGGCTGCGTCCCATTGATAAACTTAGTCGCAGCAACAGCATCGACAATTGATCCCCCCAGCGACAACCTTGGCTGGGAAATTAACTGAGCACTTGTGGCACAGAAAGGTCTTGACTCAAAAAAACAACAACAAAACTGCCTTGTTAAAATGAGGACTTTTTACTAGATGGCGCGGAATTAAACCAACTGCCGTAACCTTAAACAGGAGCCGTTAAAGCGACTTCTGCACGTTCACGCTGCAATAGGTACTTATTCATAAAACTATTATGAGTCCCAATTTTTTAGATATTAATGTTACAAATATTATGATTGTTGTTGATCAACAGTTGACTACGTGTGTTGATTTTGATCACGAAACGTTTTAGCTAAGTTTCTTTGTTTTTACTGAGTGCCCTACACAAATTTGTTTTATTTATAACTCATGACGAAAACAACCTAAGTTTGTTATGTTCATAAAGATGTTCTCAACGTATAACATACCTAATACCTACATATCTTTGATTATATAATATACATATGTAGTACTAGTTTATTATTACACTTATTTAAGAAAGACACCTCTACGAGGTACCTACGTACTTAGTCATCATGAACACATTAATGTTAGGCAGATTATCCGACTGTGCCTTGACAAAACCGCTTCCAGTCATTGTAGCGTTCACAAGGAGTCACTGCTTTCAGTTAATAATTCCCAAAAAACACTGATTATTTATCATAAACAACGGCTAAACATTGCGAATAACTTTCAATAATCATACAAACGACCTGTTGACAGTAGACACCGAGTGCACGGTGACGTCACGATTCGCTCCGCCAATAGCGTTGCGTTTTGGAAATTTGCGAAAGAATTAGAAAATTACTACCTACTTTTAAATAATTAAATTTGTTAATAGAAACATGATTATTTTTACAAATAATCATGAGTGTATATTTACTAAGCAAAAAAGATTACTCATGATTTTTTTTGTCCATTTCTGAATCACATTCATATTCCCTATTGCGGAACAATACAATAGGTACAATAAAATGTACAGTGTGTTGAAACTTAAGTATTCCGCCCACCGATTCGAGCGACGGGGCGTGGCTGCGGCATTGTGCTGACCATTGTACGGGAAAAACATTGATTTAATATTACAATCCCGCACAAAAATGTTGTTATGGACTGTCCCAAATGATATTGACGACTGTATTCAGATACATGCTAATATCGCTATTTTTTACCTTAAACAATGATGCAAAAAAACTCAATATACTAGCTGTCAAGTGTCAAATTAGCTAACTAACGTTTCAAAATATTTAAAACTTTTTAGTGAAATCGCAATTATCATAATATTTACGTCAAAAGTGAACACCGGACGAATGGAGTCGCATATCTCATTTTTATATTGTATAAATTTTAACGAAATGACAAATTATACAAAAAAAACCATCTCTAAAAATATATATCTTTAGGCCGAAACGCACTGACAGCGGTGGCGCAGCGTCGCGGCGCGGAGGCGGTACCGGTTGTAATGTTTGAGCTAATATGAAACGATCCGCACAGAGCGGCGCCGCGCGGCGCGGTATTATGTGCGGACCATTTCGTATTAGTTCGCATTATCGCACCGCGCCGCTCCGCCACAGCTGTCAGTGCGTTTTGGCCTTTTTTGTCGTTAGGTTTGTTCATAAGAATATCATCACCTAGAAAAAGGTATATCCCATCAAAAACATTCTGTAAAAAACTAGCCAAGTCTCGAAGGAGCTGCTTGTTTATCTCTAAAAAGTAATGAAATCTAGACAAAGTCGTGCCAAGTCTAAGGTTCCTTACTGCGATTCCTTTATTATTTATAGTTAATGTTGTGTGACTTGGCCGTTGACTTGTACCCACTAACGTATAAAGAATGTTCAAATTATATTCTCAACGAACATTCATACTACTGTGTACAAATGTGCTGAACATTCACCTTTACATTTGTGAGATATTTTGTAGTATCAAGTCTCAGGCATTCTTATTATTCTTTTTATACTCGTCGTCCTTAATGTTTGAATTAAGACTTTGTACACCAAACTTAAATAACATACTTTTTACTATGGAGCTCCCAACTCAACATTTCATAACTGTTGAGACAACTAAAATGAAATTGACCAATCACGTGGCGCCTTTCCTGGACTATAATGTATTTGACCAATAGGACGCCGTCATGACAAAATCAAAAGGTAAATAGACATCAACGCACAAAAATGAAAAAGCCGTTGGTTGGACTTCGTTTTCAATAGATACCAAGTTTGTTTAATTTGTTCAGTTGACTCGTAGAAAAAGTATTGTTCACAATAGTGTCATAATCAAGCTTTTTAATCTCGTACCTTACTTAGGCCACTCCGCAAGCTTCGTGGCCTAAACACGGTACTCGACTAAGAAGCTCTCTATTATAACACGATTATGAAAAATACTATTATTTGTGATTTCCCTTTATGTGGCAATTAAACCCTAACTCTGTACCAAATTTCAGCTCTCTGAGTTTATGGGAAGTACTAGTTCTATTTTGATGATCATGAGTGAGTGAGTGAGTGTCATAAATGCGAAACTTTGCTTTCGCTTAACTTTGGAACTAAATGACCTACAGACTTGAAATTTTGGATTTTAAGTATAGCTTACTGGATGACGAAAATTTCTGCGTTCTGGTCTTATCCAGAGGTTCTCAAATAGGGGCCTGAAAATGCGGCGAAATGGTTCCAGTAAAGGATGGTACGGCAGTGTTTGCTTCGCGCTCGACTTGGCGGGGGCACTGCCGTGCCCCCAGATAAATGCGAATTCACCTAGGATATTTTGATGCACTAAGAAATAATGTAATTAGCAAGTTCTCTTATAAAATGAGTGCAAGGGTTTTCAATTATTGATCAAAAAAATAATTACCAGCCTTTTCTTTACATAACAAACAGAAAGGGCTCACTATAACAGACAAATACTTTTATCTCAATTATAATATATATAAATAAATAAGTTGTTTATTCACTATACTGTCATATTCATATGTCATATATATATATATGAAATATACAGGGTTATTTTTCGACCCCCGGCCAAATTCTTCCCCAGCCAGTCAGCTTCTTTTTAAACATTTTGGAGGGCAAGATCGAAGGAAGGAGAGGAAGAGGAAGACCCAGACATACTTACACCAGCCAAATAAAAGAGAAAGTGGCTGTCGAGTCATATGAAGACGTGAAGAGGCTAGCAGAGGACAAAAATCAGTGGCGGTTACTCCACCGACAAGAGCCTAGCTCTTAAATAGATGATGATGCTGGCCAAATTTTACTATGTGCTACGAAAAGTCGAGTAATAATTATTTATCTACGCACATATCATTAGTGCTCTAAAATGCATTCAGAAACCGTAGATAATGACCAGCATTACTAGAACCGATTTTACTATGAAAACTTTCTTGTCTGTGGTAGTAGGTAAAACTTTACTTACTATAGATTTTTGATAAATTTGTATCGTTATGAGTTTAAATTCTAGTATCCATAGATATTAAAACAGTTATCGATACGAAACGTCAATTCAGTACGTTTTTTAATACAAACCGTAAGACATTTGATCTCGAGTGATATGAGTATAGGGACTTCATTCGTTTCTCTATGATTTAAAAAAAAAACCATTCGTCATGACGGATGATCGAATTGCCGCCATTGCTGTTGTCATTTTATTGTTGGTTTTTTGCTGTTACTTACTATATATATATGACTACGATACGTACGTACTACGTACGATATGTACTTACTACTATCACTGTACGATTATGTGTGTAGATAAAGTAGTGTATGCAACTGTACATAATTAGGACTTAAAACACTCGTGTGATCCTATTATAAAACTCGCTGACGCTCGTTTCATAAAACCACACTCGTATGTTAAGACCTCTCATTATGGATCAGTCGCATAAACTACTATTGTGAATCAATAATTAATTATTATTCGTTGAATGATATTCAACCGTTTTTGAGATATTGGACTTTGAAATGAAAATGTCGGACGTTTTTGAACTTTTCTAAGTTGAAGTTATTCATTAAAGGTTATTCATTTACTGGGAATTTAGGTTTACTCCGCCAGATTATAAAACAAAAACCTAACCTAACCTAGTCTTACAGAAAATTGATACAGTTGGGAAATAGAATTAGTGATTGCGTTAGGATACCACCTGCAGCACGACCACGGGCGGTCATCAGGTTAAATATGAGATAGTTAGCTACAATACAGCCCTGTTTTGCAAACCTCTTGTATGAAATATCAATGTTTGTAGTCTATATTTTATCAAATGGACATAATACGTATTTTTTTCAATTACTTTTCCGCGGTCGGGTTACTCGGGTCACAGTGTTTTAGAACGTTTTATGCTTGCTGATGTTGCAGAGCGAGAGAATGGAGACTTTTCGTTAACTTAGCGAACAGATTCAAATATTTTCTGACTGTATGGTTTACTTTTAGGCCCGCCACATACAGGCTGAATTACCTAACCGAATAGCCGAGTTGAATCCGCTCGCAGTCGCTGCATATAAATGTACTGCACTGCCACAGACCAAGCGGACGAATTGGCGGCGGAATTCAGTCCGCTGTCTGAATCAGCTATACTATATGTAAAGCACCAGTGGAAAAATGCGACTGCAAATTTTGCTACACGGAATAAATAAGTTTGGGACACTGATCGAGCTACTCTAATTACACTGTACTATATATATCGTATGTGAAGTCCCCAATCCGCACTGGGCTAGCGTGGGGACTACTGCCCGTTCCCTCTCATACATGAGAGGAGGCCTGTGCCCAGAACTGGGACGTATATAGGCTGATGATGTGATGTGATATATATCGTAACAAAACTAATAAAGCATTTATTTAACTTGATAAATGACAGCTTACTTTTATCAATTTAATTTTCTACCTTAATGTATTACACAATAAAAAAAATTACAACCATTATTCATTGCCATGGCATGGTTGAAATTAAGACTTATATAAAGTAGAAAATATCAGAAACGCTAAAGAACAATGCACAGAGCGTTTTTTTAACGCGCCATTGACGCGCGTTGTGTCAATACACACGTGATTCAACACGAACGCGCGTCGTCGGTGCGTTTAAAAAACTCTGTGTGCATAGGCTCTAAATACATATTATAGTTTGTTAAGGCATACTATTATGACCATAACACACATGCAACACTCAGAACTATTAAAAACATTCATATATTTTCAATTCATAGAATCTGATAGGTACTATGATGATACTAAAAAAAAAAAAATCTTTTGAAGCACACAACAGACTAGAAACAAACTCTGCAACACTAATAACAAAAATTACCAAAAAAAAAAGACTACATTACATGTAGATTTTTTTTATTTATTTTTTATTTAATAATCATTGCGTATATGTTTATTACAATTAACAAATTCAGGATTTATATGTCAATAAAAAAACACAATAACAACTAATAAGAACTTAAGCTACTAGCTTAAGCCTAGTCAAAAAGTCCCCCACGAGTTGTCCCTGGCGCAAAGGTACCCATCACACTGGCCGCGTTACCACGTTGAATGGCGATGGACAACCTCTGCACCAAGTACGAACCCGCGCGGGCGTCAGACCCCCTCTCCGTAATTCGTCGTCCCACCTCCCTAACAAAATCAATAGCCTCCGACCCCCAGCACCCAGTAGTCTCAAACGCAAGGGGTACAAAAAAATAATTACCGCCCAGGGCCGCATACTTAATACGTTTCCTGGCCGCTGCAAAATCTGCAGCGGCACCGGCTGTTCGCACAGTTTGGCTGAGATGCGAGGCGGCAAAAGTACTGACGCACGTGGCGTCCCACAGCAAACACTTTCCCCTCTGCCACGGCACCAACGTTAAGCCATCCGGCCTCTTGCCATCGGCGCGGCAAAGGCCCGGAGGCTCCAGAACACAGGGGATGTTGGCAGATATTAAAGCCCTCCTAACGATGTCGTTGAGAGCGTGGTGACGCGGAAATCTTCCCGAACAACGACCGCAACTCAACGCGTGATGGCCACTCGCTTCCACCATGGAGCCGCAGATGCATTCATGAGGCACACAAACATCGCAGCCCAGGCGGAGTGCCACTGCCACCCGCAATGAGTCGTTGTCCAGGAGTGTTCCCAAATAAGGAGCAGGCAACGCCTGCAACCACGCTCCCGCCTCGACTCTTGACACAGACTTTAGCCTGGCCAAATCCACCCCCGTGGCTACACCGATAAGCCGTGCAAGCGCGTCCCTGGCCCCCACATCATCCCACAACCGCTGTACATGTGGAGCCTCGGGCAGCGGTGCAGTTGGGTAACGAGCCGTCCACCTTGCCATTGCATCTTGCACAAACGGAATGGTAGCCCTGTCTCCATTAGAATTTAATATTTTAGAGACCAGACCACCAACTCCGTGCGCCGAGGCTAGGAAGGCTGGCAAGCCCACATCCCCCGCACACCGCAAGCCGAGGCCCCCGTGACGTATCGGCAACGACGCCTGGATCCATTGCCCATCCGACAGAGACACATTCAAAATAGTCTCCGTCGTATCCCTCAACGCGACGTCAAATGACGACACATCACCCGGACACAACAACGTTGGAGTGGTTCTCAAAAGGTATGTGATCTTGGGAACCGCGAAACACATGCGAAGAAGAGTCAGGGCAACATGGGCATTAATATATTTTAAGCGTTCTTGGGCGAGCAAAAGGAGACGCTTCCTGGTCTCTATTGCGCTAGAAATGGCCTCTTCAAAAATCGGAGAACCCAAAAGGGTAAACGTTCCGTGTGAAAGCTCCTTGAGTCCAGGAAGCAAAGACCTTAAAGAAGATAAAGAAGAAGAAGAGGCAGGTCCGCAGCAGTAAACTTCACATTTCCCTGCATTCACCTCCAGTCCCATCTCTCTAAGGCGGGGGACAAGAAAAGCCAAGTCCTGCTTTACGACTTCAGGCTCCCCCCCTAAGGTGCCGTCATCTAAATACCATATATTAAGAGGAGATTTCAGAGACGACACCGCCCCATGAATGGCAAGACTGAAAATAAGCGGCCCCAGTGGATCCCCCTGCTGCGCACCAACCTGAGAAATAATTAGGGAATCCTCGTAAACGAGGTTAGAAGGAGAATGATATACCTGGTGCAAAAAAGGGTACAAGGTAGGAATATGTTTCTCCACTTCGCGCAACAGAACATCTCTCTCCACAGTATTAAACGCGTTCTTGAGATCTAATTTCAAGACGACGCAGTCTGCATTCCCGGGCTCCATAACAAAAGTGCGTGTGGCATGAATCGCGGCCTTGTGTGCCAAACCCCAACTGATGCGGCTGAAGATACCCAGCCATCCGCTCCTTAACCTCATGACACCCCAGCTTGGCCACCAACCGGCGAAAAGTGTCGTGTAGATTAAGTATACATTTAAGATTCAAACCTATTATATGGTAGAGATAATGTAATATGGCCAAATTATTATAAAGCTGTCATTTGATTTCAAATCTTGGACAGTAGAGCTTTATGCGGCCAAGTCAAATAATCTTAAACATAATTATAGTGATCTTTTGTGACTTACCTGCTTGTGTTTTATTTTAGGTGATGTCTGGTACGCCAACTCCAGTTTTGGATTGCTGGGTGCTTTCTTTGGCCTTGTGTTATTAATATCTAATGACTGTCCGAAGGGTGCAAACCAATACCTAAAGAGGAAAATATTTGTTTATAGGATTTGACATCTGGCGTAACATACAAGAATAGAATAGAAAAGAAATACTTTTTTTAACATCACATTGCAAAGTTACAATTGTGATACTGGTTACTTTTAACTAATGTTATCATTATCACAACCGGTAGCAATGTTATCAATAACTGTCCTATTAGAATTAGCTCTCGCTACATACCTGAGGCCTAATAGGTTTAAATCGGTTTACTTCACTTACTTTTCCAGTATGTGGCGCAGGACTATGAGCACCAATGCCAAGGGCAAGGGGTAAAAAAGGTGTCTGTGGTCGTTATAAACCACGGTTTTATCCGGCCCTGGGGCCAAATCGTCCCAGGTAGTATTTGGAGGCAACCACACATCTTCATCCCAGAATTTGTTCACTAAATATCGCAACATAGTAGAATTTTGCTTATCGTCACTATTTACTGTTACAGTAATGTTCAGTTATATGCTAATAACAATTAAATCACGTCATAAACACACCCAGCAGAAAACTTAACGGCACCCGACCGCCCGTCAGCCGACATGAAACAAAAGTGTGGTGTTGCCAGAGTTCAAGCAATTAGACAACCTGTCGCCGCCTCCCTCTCTCTCTTACGGTAATATTGCGAGACCGCCAAGGGAAGACGGCGACATGGTTATGTGGGGGTGTAACTCAGTAGAGTATTTATTAATGGTGTGTTACAGAATGCATAGCGTACCTTTCCTTGTCCTTGAAGTTGTTTGTCTTATTTAGGGTCGACTCAATCGGCAATATAGGGGGGTTAATATCCCACTGACATCTGCTTCGCTTAAAGTGCCGAATCGGAGCCTCTCCCTGGTCTGTGGAAAGAAGCTCTATAAGTATGGTATTCTCTCTACAACCCACCTCTCCTTCTCTTCCTTTCTCTACTATAAGGAGAGCCTCATCTTACCCGGCCGGAGGAAGGTAACAACGTTATGCGGGCAGAGTCCCGCTACAGATCAGGTCACGGCGGCCAAAGCCGCGGCACCTATGGCATGTGGGCAGAGTCCCACTACAGAACAGTCCACAGTTAGGTCACGACGGCCAAAGCCGCGGCACCTAGGACATGTGGGCAGAGTCCCACCACAGAACAGTCCATGGTCAGGTCACGGCGGACGAAGCCGCGGCACCTAGGACATGTGGGCAGAGTCCCACTACAGAACATTGCATGGTCAGGTCACGGCGAACGAAGCCGCGGCACCTAGGACATGTGGGCAGAGTCCCACCACAGAACAGTCCACGGTCAGGTCACGGCGGATGAAGCTGCGGCACCTAGGACATGTAGGCAGAGTCCCACTACAGAACAGTCCATGGTCAGGTCACGACAGACGAAGCCGCGGCACCTAGGACTTGTGGGCAGAGTCCCACTACAGAACAGTCCATGATCAGGTCACGGCGGACGAAGCCGCGGCACCCGGGACATGCGGGCAGAGTCCCGCTACAGAATAGGCTTTTAATTTACCTTAATAAGTTTTCCTATACAGACTAAAATTAATCATCACTCATGCTCATCCAAGTAACAGGAAACACAGTAACATCAAATCTCTCAAGCTCATCCCACAAAATTTTGCATTAGCAATGTCATTTTGTCTCGCACACACCGACCCACTCTAGACTCTTTCAGGCCCTCTAATCTGGGTTAAAAATAAACCGGTACTTACTTCTCTAATACGAAGCGCAGCGCTATAAACACCAATGCCAAGGGTATGGGCAGCAAAACATGCCGATGGTCGGTGTATGTAACCGCTTTATCCGGGCCGGGTGATAGGTCTGCCCACGTCGTGTTGGGCGGCAACCACACATCCTCGTTCCAGAATAAGTCCAAAAACGGCCGAAGCATTTCGGACTTAATATAACAGAACATTTGTTTTCACTGCGGAAGATTTTTATGATTGATAAGTTGCTGTAATGTAATTATATGCCGGTCGAGCGTTCAGTTCAATTCAATGACTTATTTGAATTTGACATTGACACATGAAGTAAGCACGCTTGACATGACGAAATTTGATGTTTTAGAGGCGTTTTTCACGTCGTGTATTTTTTACGGTTTGTTCACCGTTATTTCAAGTTCCGCCCCACAGATGAGAACTATTATAGAAGTTTGCTTTGTAGTGTAGTAAGTTTTATAATAGGAAGTTATTAGAGATAAATAATGCGAGATATACAGATTTCCCGTTCAAACCGGTACGCGCATCCCTCTTTTTTAAAGAACGACGGTGGCAAACAAGCGTACGGCCCGCCTGATGGTAAGCGGACACCGCAGCCTATAGACGCATGTAACTCCAAAGGAGTAACATGGGCGTTGCCGACCCTTGATATGTTTGGTCAGCCAGACCGTTCGAGCATGTTTAAAATATTGAGTATAGAGAAGTTCTAGCTGCAGAAGAATAATAAAATGTCAAAAATAGTCAAAATTCTTATCATTTCTAAAGATGATTGAAGAAATGGTTTATTGTTCGCGTAGCTTCAGAGAAACATAACACCCTCTGCATAGAAGTTTGTATGCAGGGGGTCACATTTATCTGCCAATGACTGTACATAAAAACATTTTAAGGAAACAACAGTTTAGAGGTGTCAAATTGTGTATTATAAATATTTCAATATATAGCCATAACCAAAAATTCTTCTAATAGTTCTCTGTAAACTTGAAACTAATTGTCAAAACGCAACACAGCAGAGATTTATAAACTAGCAAGTTTATAAACAATTAGACTTCGTTTACACTGATACGTTTTTTCCACGTGAGTATGTAATTTTGATCCTAATTATCGACCGTAACAAAATCAACCTTTACTAGATAGTAACATAGGTTAATTACCAACATGTATAAAAAAACGTCAGTGTAAATGCGTCCTTATGAAGATGTACGTTCTATCAATAAGTAACATTATTAATTAAATCATATGAACTTTCCTAATAACAACATATTTCAAAAGGCACGAAATCATTAAAGATTACCTCTGTAAAAAACGAGTTGATTATTCGTTTTAACTTTACACGCGTGATTAAAGCGCCTGAACACGGGAATAGACTAATATACCTACTAATAGACTAATTTTGTTCCTTTTGTGGAAAAGTGACACAAGTACAATAGGCGCCACATAACTTCGAGAGTCTCTGAAGTTAACCTCAATCGCGAAATCAAAACTTGTTGTGTTAGTGTCAATTTCTACTAAAATAATGCACGATGACGACGGCGAAAATTACGCATTTACGTCAAATTTTACAATATTTCAAGCCAGACCAACGGGATATCAATAACTTCATTTAATCAGGGATTTTGAATCAATTATCGCATTAGAGAACACAAACGTTCTTAAAAACACTGTAAATACGCCTGAGCACCCATGAGATTCAACTAAGGGTGAGTACACACCTGGGCTGTGCGATGCGA
Source organism: Epinotia demarniana (assembly GCA_945867215.1). Lineage (NCBI taxonomy): Eukaryota > Metazoa > Arthropoda > Insecta > Lepidoptera > Tortricidae > Epinotia > Epinotia demarniana. Next base: position 3,706,628 of record OX244278.1, on the reverse strand, counting down.
TGAGCGATGAAAAGACCCAACAATGGCGTGGCTAGCCGCGCTTGCGCACTGATTCCTATTGGTCCATTTTTTCCTCGCTTCGCCGCGCTCTAGGGGGATACTCACCCACAGTCATGTATAGAAAGGTTACATATTAAAGCATAATTAATAATAACGGTCATTAACTCCATACATTTTTTATTTATGCTCCATGCATTTCAAATGGTGGATATTATAATATTCTTACATTTAAAATTAACAAAATAAAAACAATAAACGGATAAATAATCATAATAAAAAAATAAAAAAACCCATAATATTATCTCATGGTATTCTCATAAGGAATCTCCCGTCAACATTAGGCAAAAAAACACGAACAACGACATTTCGGCTCGCCACATCTAGACTGAATTCCGCTTCGTGATTCCTACAGCAGCTACTCCATACAAACTTTTGGCCGTACCACAAACTTGCGTTGCGCATCAATTCCGCTTGTATGTGGCGGGCCCAGCGGAATTGAGCGACGGAATTCAATCGCGAAATTCAGTGTGTACGTGGCGGGCCTTACATTGTGTAAATTTACAAAAATAATTAAGTTTACAGTATGCAATTGCAATGAGTGTTTCAATGAGTCGACCTCTGACTGTGTTCTGAATTGATCATTTGGCATTCTCACTCTTACAAATAATAACAAGGATGCAAACATTTACATAAAAATAACAATTTTTAGGCAATTGGAGACAACAAATATCTCCAACAATAACAATACATCCGTAAACTTACTTATATGTACTTTTATATAAAACTCTAATACTATAACAATTCTTAAGCAGTAAGCATACCTATCTTTGGGTGATTTTGCGTAATAATAAATTATGAATAATGTTGGTACAAATAATGTTTCGTATGGAAAGCGAACCACCTTAATTTAAAAACCAGTACAGTGCGATGCGAGGCTATACAAGTGCTATTTGCGACGTGACAGAGTATCTTAGAAAAAATACAACAACATGGAATTCTAACATGCTTTCTGCCTAACAAAAAGGTCAACAAAACCCTTTATAAGCTTGTTTCAACCCATTCGCCGCCACTGCCTTGAATTCAATGTTGCCACCCACCTGCCACTTTATACGAATTCCAAAAACAACAACCTTAAGACTTGCGTGGTGCGGGGGATTATTCAAATAGCTTCCGCCCGCGACTTCCTCGGCGTGAACCCGGGATAAAAACTATTCTATATTTTAATCCAGACTATACGTCTTCGTGCAAAACTTCATCCAAATCACTTGAGCCGTTTAAGCGTGATTAAGTAACAAACATCTAACGTCCTAACTTCCGCATTTATAATATTAGTAGAGGAATACTAGGATTCAGATTGATAACATTACAGTGCTTTCAAAATACCTTGGTGCGGGTGACACTTGACGCACCGTTACGTTTTACTCAAAAAAGTTGCTACGGTCTAAATATAAGGAAGATAAATATTTCAGTTGCAGCCTGCATATGGCTGCCGTAAAATATTTGACCATATATAGTTATTTTACGAGATTTTATGCGAAATAAATTTGACCTATTTTTATTATCAATTAATACAATTCAACAGTAAACGTAATGCATGTCATGTAACGAAACATCAGAGAGGGGTTTAATGATGGGACATGAAGGTTCTTGAGTATTATCGGTATTTATTTGTAATCAACGAACATTCTTGTAAACTTTACCCTTACCTGATTATAAACAATTTAAACCGCCTAAATAAAACAAATTGCGGATGTAAATCGAAAAGATGATTTCTGATGTGTTGCTTTAGATTGATGTATTAAGTTAATAAACACCATTTAAATGTAAATTCGTAGTAGGTTAGTAGTAGTAGTAGGTAGGTTAGTAGGAAAAGGAAAACGTATCGCATACAAGCCAGTAGCACTCGTACTGAGAATTTGGCGTCTACCCACAAATTACAGAAAAACGCAGAGCCACTCTCTAATAAATTGAACAAGCATCAATACATCCGATCTCTTTTCACTTTGGTACTTAATAACGAGTAAGAAAGGGAACCATGTTATCTAACAGGTCTTCATACGTCTACTGTCTACGTACTAGCTTAGCCTATAATAATCAGATTCACGATTCATTGTTACAATTTAGATTTTAAATGATTTCACCTCTCTATATATTCACAGCTGCCACCCGCACCAAACTATTTTGAAAGCACTGTAAATAGGATTCGGATAATTATTCAATAGGCCTCAACCCATACAATATCTTAATAACCTTGGCAATTAAAAAGTTGATGCATCCTATTATTAATTTAAACTCGTATATTTTATACTTAGCGGAGCTCGCTGTATATTAAGGCGGCTGTAAAAAAGTGGTTTTACAAAATATTTAGAGATATCTTAACTATTGTTTTTCAGGCACAGAGCCCAAGTTTACATGAATTATGTAAGCAGTATATAAGAAACGAATGTTTATTAATAAGCGATAGCACCTCTGTAGATTAATCGTAATGATATGAACGATATTAACATGAATACTTATTCTAAAAATCTACAGACACTATCAGCATGACTAGCATGAGGCGTTTACCTATGTAAGACACAAAGCTTTTGTATCTCGCACTGATATACTTCATGGAGAGGGCAATGTTTATGTCCATAGATAGAGAATTTAATAGATACGAGTGCTAGCAAATGCCCAAAAAGGATGGAGGTAAATTAACCTGACAAATTTGAAAAGGATTAGAGTACTAACACATCCTTGATATCTCATGTCCTATATCCGTGATGTCAGTTTCAGTGCATTTTTGACAACTGGTGACAAACAAAAATTCATACGCGATGAGGGAATATTAATATGACATTGTATCTCGTACCCACTGTGTTATTGTCTATGCTTATAACTTTTTCAGCAACGTGTGTAGAGTAGTACCACAAATATAAGTTACAACCATGTACCTGCGCAGAAAACATTCTAACCAATCATAAGGCAGCGCGTTTGCGCGGGTAAAATCCTCAACGCCCATTGGCCAAAATTTTGCGCGCGACGCCGGCTGCTCCGCCACGCCATGAGCGGGAAAGCACGAGTTCACCCGTCATTGCATATTGTACCTCACGTATAGTGCAAGGTCTTTATTGAAATGGTCATACGTTCGATTTAATTCGGTACTTATCAGCAGTCGTCGGCGTGGACGAAGATTGCCGTTGTAACTTATATTGGTGGTACTACTGTATATGTGTATGAGTTCCTCTATATATCTTTTATCTATGTTTATGTCCGACATATACGCCAATGCCATCCATCGTGCTAGCTAGTCTGGGGGGGCAATTATTTCTAAACCGGCAACACTCGTCAAAAAGTCAGTGGTTATTGGTCAACCACCTTAGTGTTGCCAATTTAGACTCGCATAATTGTAACTTCGTAAAATGGCCCGCACAATTTATTCTAAAATAGACACACTTCTTATAATAGTTAAATATACATTTTGATCATAAGTGGAAATACTAACGTTATATTTGGGCAATTTAGCCGAAAACACATTGATACGTTATTTCTAGTTTTGTCAGTTTTCCTTTAGATATATAACAGTACTATAATTAATGCATATTTTTTCCAAACTTCAATAAAAACGGCAACCTATCCTACCACGCACGAATTTCGTTCCTCATCTTTTGTCATATTTTCAATTGTCCGAAATATTTTTAGATAATATATGAAAACAACTAAGTATTTAAATACTTTTAAATAAATTAAAACCAGGTAACCTCGAATTTGCATTCGACAAGAGTGTACAGAATGACCTTGACCTGTAGGATTCTTGTATCTACGTAAGAGTGCATTGATGTATATCTAGCAATTTGTCACCACCTAGAGACGCAGCGATAAGATGGAAAGAGACGACCAACTTTCAAATCATTTACTTTGAAGGCGGCTTTCTATACACGCCTGAACAAGTCTTTACTTTTATATAGAAAACTACGGTAAATGCCAGTCATTAAAATGTAAGGAAACGGGTCACTCACTTTACGGTCGAATAGCTCAGTGCTAAACGCCGGTATCGCGAGCGCTCATGACTACGAACTGCGTATTGCTTCGGAACCTGTCGGGCGATATTCGACCTTAAAACGTGAGTGGCTCGTTTCATTCTATTTTTAAACCCCGACGCAAAGAGGGTGTTATAAGTTTAACGTGTCTATGTATCTGTGTACCTGTCTGTGGTATCGTAGCTCCAAAACGGATGGACCGATTTGAATGCTGTTTTTTGTGTCATAAATAACTTTAACCCGAGTGTTTTTAGCCATGTTTCATGAAAATCTGAAGTCCTTTTTGAGCTATTGGACTTGGAAATGAAAATGTCGGGGGTTTCTCAACTTTTCTAAGTAGTAGTTATATGTTATTAGTTCTGCTCAAGCTGGGAGCTGGCAGTATGTGGCGCAGGGGACAGATTTTTGACTTTCGAGCGCTCGAAAATCAAACAAAAGTAAATACGTTTTTAGTGTCAATATGGCAGGCACGTACTTTCTACCAGTAGAATTGAATACGAGTGGGCAATACCACTCGTTTTTCAATTTTCTATCGCTATTTCAAAATAGCAGATCATAATTTTTACAGTTTTCGAGTGAAAGAGTCGAGCGCTCGAAAGTCAAAAATCGGTCCCCAGGTCGGGATAAGTAACGAGATTTCGTTTCGGAGGCCAAAGATCCTTTTTGCTTCATTTAACCTAGTTAGTTAGTTCTGCTTAACACGAACGCCTGACGCGACTAATTAAGATACCAAAAGATTAACAATTTTTATCACCATCGTATTCTAAAGGAATGATTTTGACGTGTTTCGCGTGTAAAAGGCACTAACTAATAATTAAATAACATTACCTATCTACAATTTTATCTAGCTAGTATCAGAATCCACGGGACAATTATATAAGTCCATGTATTTTTTTTAGCACGGCTAGCATAAGACCGCGTGCGAGATAAACTACCCTTCTCTTTCCAATTGTCCTAAGTAGAAGGAGACGGAGTCTATCTCACGGCGTTTTGCTAGCCGTGCTGTATTTTTTTTCTTTCTCACATATATTTATGTAGTTATTCACTGAGGTACTTTGTTAAGAAAAGTAACTGGACAGTCGTAGATAATTTTAGTAACAAGCATAGCATTACGCAAGCATTATCTATTCTAGCAAGTTTAAGAAAATTAGTTAAGTAAATCAAAAATACTCTTAAAATGCCGTTTTGACAGTAGAAAATTGTAATATTAAATAATAGAGGTGAAAAGTGACATTACCGCATTAAACAGTACTGTCGGTCTTTTTTTACGGTTTATATTCGAAACACCAGAACAATATGAAAGTTTTTGATTTTGTTTTTATTGGATTTTGTTGCTTTATTTCAGAAATGTTGTCACCGCTATGGGACTAAATGAGTAAAATTGTTATTTTAAATTTTTCTAGTTCGCAAACGGCATTTTTAGATTCTAGGTAAATCTATAATTATTATAACATACCAAAATGTTATCTCACTCTTTGGAACTAAGGGAGCTATATTAGTTAATTTACAACCAGGTAAGAAAAGGCACTATTGTACCATTTTTGACACACGAACCTTGAGTGCAGCATACATGGAATTAGTTAATTATGTTTATTTTTAAATACTTCAAGCTGTAAAAGAAAGAAATGTACTTATTATGTAGCAATTTATCGCAGCAACCGACAGAGACGCTGCTGTTAGTTAGAATTAAGGTATGTATTGCTGTCTCGTTCTAATCTAGCTGCGTCTCTATCAGTTGTTGTGATAACTTGTTACGTATGTAAAGGATTTTATTAAGTTAAGTGAAAGTATTATAGTTACGTCTAATGTCGACTGCGGTTTTCAAAACCTTATCGTTGTTTCTTCTAAACCCCTAAACATAAACTAAATCTAATTCTATGTATGACATGACCCTTACATTTCACAATTCACTAGATGATCGAACACACCCTAATCCTAACAAATTTACCTAATATAGACGCTGTAAAGGTTGAAATAAAACTTTTACACATAATTGAAAAACATAGAATGTCGATTAAAAAACACATAAATATATGACTTTTGTGTTAATTTGAATTTTGAACCATAAAATCATTGACTTGCGTTCAGTATAATTTATAATGGGTTGTAGGTGTGCAATACTATTTTCATTTTAATAGTGTGTGTAAGGCTAGCCCTGTCATAAAGTGTCTGTCACACCGACCGGTTAATTAACCGGTTATAATTAAGGGTTATATTACTGTAAAATGCCACACACCCTCAACCCAATAAAAATAATGAAAGTTGTTGTTGCAAACACTAAAATAAAAGAGAGACTCGGAAATATAAGTAATTATTTAACGAAACGAAATGTTACTTTCAGTTTATTAAGAAGCGTGTAACTATACTCTGTTCGTTAAGGTATGTAAAAGAATGTAAACAAACAAAACCACGTGACTTGGTCATTCAACCAATAAGATAATACCATAGATACAAAAGGTTGATATTCACAGCAATCTTATTGGCTGAATGACCAAGTCACGTGGTTCTGTTTGTTTACATTCTTTTACCGATATAGCCCTCCGGATCGCTAAACTTAAGTGGCAGTGGGCGGGGCACATAGCACGTAGAACCGATGGCCGTTGGGGCGGAAAGGTTCTCGAGTGGCGACCACGTACCGGAAGGCGCAGCGTGGGTAGGCCCCCGACAAGGTGGACTGATGACCTGGTAAAGGTTGCGGGAGTCCGCTGGATGCGGGTGGCGCGGGATCGGTCACTTTGGCACTCTTTGGGGGAGGCCTATGTCCAGCAGTGGACGTCTTTCGGCTGATATGATGATGATGATGATGACATTCTTTTGAATACCTAAACGAACAGAGTATAATTTTCAACTACGTGGTCCCATCCAATAGATTTATTTACAAAACTGGCCTTAAACAGCGGTTTTCAAAAATTTAATTCAAATTATTCTTACAGAACGAAACATCACTAAGAATTTTCAATGTAATTAAATTTAATAATTAGTTCTTATTTATTTGCTGTATTATCTTAAGACAGAAGCTGTAAGAATTTAAAAAAAATTTCGATAAAAAAAATTGAGACACGTAGTTTTTAAAACAATCACTGATTATAATTAGTAGTGCATTTATAAACTATATTTGAGACATCATAGAGTATGACAGAAGTAAATAAATACTATTTAGGCGTGATAGTTATTACATAAATAATTATCTTGAATATAAATAAGTTGGCATGTTTACAAAAGAACTTAACCTCGTTGTTGATGAAGAATTATAAGTAGTTGAAATTATCTGTGATGTCTGCAAATTATATCCATATTTAGTGTATAAAAAAAGGTTTTCTAGAAAAATAAATATCTGATTCTTTCGATCAAAAATAAAGAACACCCAAAATACCGTAAAAAACCGGTTAACCTAACCTAAGGAAAGTTGTCCAGTCAGATATAGTGACTCGACGATTTGAAAATTATTACATTCCTCTCTAAGTACCCTAAAACAAATGTACAATTTTTATGCACCATAATGTCAGGTTATTTAATCTTAGTACCAATTTTTAAAGTATAGTTAACTATCTGTAACATAATAACGTATTATTATGATTTATTATTAAATGTGAGATACCTTTAACCAGGTAAGGCAAACGTGCGATTTCTTATGTATAATTAACATTAAGATATTTGGTAATTTTAATTTTCTAATTTAGTTACACTAACCTGAGTCCGCTTATATCGATAGATAAAGTAATAATCCCACCGAAAATTATCTTTCACCGACTAATTAACACATAAGAAGCATTTTTGTTTAATTTATCTACCGATATCGACGAATTTTCGTCCTAGTGGACAGAATGTCATAGCCTTTTTTTAATATACATATTAAGAATCTGGTATCCGCATTGGCACTTAATTAAATAAATTATACCGCAACACCAGCTTTTTGATCACCATTGTAAATAAAAATATAAAAAATCTTGATCTTAACGTATAAAAAAAATTAAGAAAAATCGAGTTTAAGTACAATAAAATAAAATGTATAACAAAATATAAAATACTGATCTAATTTATTTTGATACATAAAAAAAGGACGGTGTCCACCCGGCTAATTTAAAAACACCGGTTTTTTTGCACACGTAACTCAATCCTAGCACGAATACGTCCATCACATACAACCAGACTGTAATCGCATAAAAATACATATAAGCTCTATAAAAAAGGACTTATATTAATAAGCATAAATTATACAAAACCGGTTATTGCTAAGAAACCGGTTTCACTGAAAATAACCGGTTTTGCGCACTATATTCTATTAGTGTGTGTTTGTGACTGTGTGGTGGGTGGTGCGCGGTACCATACAACCGTGTCGCTCGAGCGATTAGGAGCCGACGCCGAACCGTGCCCTATGTATCTCTGCAACGAACATATATACAAGTTAGAAAACACATTTTTTTAGACGACCGGTTTAGCTTAGTTGGTAGTGACCCTGCCTACGAACCTAGAGGTCCCGGGTTCGAATCCCGGTAAGGGCATTTATTTGTGTGATGAGCATGAATGTTTGTTCCTGAGTCATTTCTATGTATTTAAGTATTTATTTATGTATATGAAAAAAATGAAAAATATTTGTTAGTGTCTTACATGTTGAAAATACATTAAAGGTTGGAACCTCAGGTGTCAGGAGATCTTGTATAAGTATTTTTATAGTCGTCTAGTACCCATAATACAAGCTTTTCTTAGTTTGGGACTAGGTCGATTTGTGTAAGATGGTCCGCAAATATTTATTTATTTATTATTAATTTAACTGTGTGAGCATAGACAGCGATAAGGTGTGAGCGAGATAGCAGACGAGCGGACGCCATTTTCAGATCCATTCTTTATCTGCGCGCGTAATACATTTATGCAAGTCAAGTCGCGGCAGCGTGTCAAGCCAAGTTCAATTCTACACGAACCGAAGTATTATATATACAGCAACCGTTTCGAACTACATTTGACCCTAAATAACTCGAAATCTATTTAACATAAAATAGCATATAAAAATTTAGTTTATTTTATTGTCTTCCTCAGAAAACAGAACTGACCAGGATTATTAAAACAATTGGTGTATATAACTCCTCGCGGTTGAAAGCTACATTTGACCGCTTACGTCGACCCCGCCGTATAATTCGATTGGACAAATCATTTTACGAATAGAATATTTTGAATTTTAAATTTCAATCATAGTGGAAAATTGAAAAATTATTCGCCACGAGCGGGATTTGAACCCACAACCTCTGGAATCCGTCCATCGCTCTCCCAATTGAGCCACCGTGGGTCCGCTAATGGCGACGAATCTTTCAATTCCTTCCACTATTGTATTTACACCTTAGGGAGGCTCGTAGCGACATCTACCGAATACTAATAATAATAATAGAATATTTTGAACCAGTGAAATTTTATGAAAGAAACGGTATTCTCACTTTTTATTGTTGACTCGGTTGGGAGTGCTGTGGTTGGAGTAGTGCGAACTGTCGCTGACTTCTGAACTCGAACTACGAATGTCGCCCTCCATCTGGAAACAACATTAAGATCTAAATAATACTGTCGTGCAATTGGGCCTAATGCATTTTTATACGACGGTGGCCAACAAATTAAATCATCATCCTCCTAGCGTTATTCCTGGTTTTGCCCTTAAAGGAGCCCGCGGTCCGCTTTGACACCTAACCCCAATATTTGGCTAAGATACTAGTTTTTTTACTAAAGTGACTGTCATCTGACCTTCCAACCCAGAGGAAAACCTGACCTTATTGGGATTAGACCGGTTTCCTCACGAAATTGACTGCATTGTAGTGCTCTCCCGTGCGTGCATATCCACATTTAACTTTTGCCTCTGTAACAAATATTTAGCCAAAAATGCACTCGATTTGCGAATGGTTTTCGCTTCTTACCGCTAAATGTTTAAGTAGTTTTAGGATATGGCACTCCAGGTCTTTTATTTAGCATTATGTAAAACTTTGTTCTTGTATTCGAATGTTTGTTGCTTGCATAAAAATAAACAGAACAAATCGTCGTGAGATACCGATAGTTAAAACTGGTTAAGGAAATGTTAACCGGTATTTAGCCAAGTGCAACCGATTCCTTACCTGTCCAGCCTTAATGGTCTTGTACGCGACTTGTAGTATCAGCCACGTCCACACCATGTGCAGCGCCAACAGCAGGCAGAGCAGGGAGTTGAAGATATAGTACGCCGGGAACATTGGGAGCAGCATCGGCGCGCGGATCAGTGTGCTGAAATATACAGTAAATATTGTTAATATTTACTTTTCAATTGTAAGTATCCTTCAGAAATGATACAAAATAAAATACACCTTAATTTTAAGCACGCGGTTCTGATATTTTCTTCGAAATTTCATTGGTTTCAAAATATATTGGTGCAATAAAAGTTTTGATTTACATTAGTTTGAACCATGTTGTTCTTTCTATAGGAACCACAAGAGGATACAATCAATGATATGTTCGGGCACTAAACCCGCTCGGAAAAGCGAGGGTGAGCGAAGGGAGAATAAAATTGAAGTTTCATATCCATCGGCGATAAAGTAATGATCTTGTTCTCACCACGGACCGTAATAAAGTAAGCCGTAAATCACTTTCATTTTTTGTCGGACTTATCGCCCTGGTCTTCGCCTTGGGCTCTAATGTCAAATACCTGCGATCTGGGACATTCCTTGTTTTACCGCCCTAGGTGAGTAATGTAATATTATAGCCGATTGAGTGGAATGTCAATTCTATTTTCGCCTCGCCTCGGTTTGATATGAATAGCGTTTATTTTTTATTACGAATATTCTAACTAACTGTATCATAATTCATAAATGTACACTACTTGTGGGTCCAAATACATTTTCCCCCAAACAAGCTAATAAAATCTACACAAACTCAAAATAACTATAAAACAAAGTACCTGTTTATATCGTAACTTGTTAAATCTTAAAGTTATTCGTTACATAATACGAGTATATGTACGGCCATGCAACTTCCTGAAGTCCCTGCTGTGCCAAAAAAAACAAATAAAAATGACATAAAAATAAGGAACACTAAAATCACCGTAACTAATAGACACCTTTAACTTTCACCAAAGAAACCGCTCTAAATATATCTGCATTCGACAATACAATCTAACAAGATTTCAGACCTAGGTGAGATTGGGAGATTTTCACTGAAAACGTATGCAAATGCTATTAATTCCATTTAATGATTATTAACAAGTGAAATAAAAATAAAATCTGTATGTAGTGGTGTATAACATCAGTTTTATTTCAATAATATTTTTTTTGTTTTGAGTGCCATTTATTTAACCCTCAGATTGTAAAATAACTAAAAGTAATAAAACTTTAACGGAATAAAAGTAAATTTTAATTTGTCAGTCAGATGAAACTTTTATCATGTTCTGTATGGAAAGTTCAATCTCGCAATATCGCGATATCTCGAACGAAAATTGTAGGTACAAGACTCAGTCTCGTGAAATATGGACGAGATATAGAACATATGCAGATAACAAGGTTGTACGCGGCTCAGGAGTCAAATTCACTAAAGTAATCCCAAGACATCACTTCACTGGCCACCCCACCTCTTACCTCACCTGTCACCTCTCGCCTCTCGCCTAATGCGACAGACAAGATAATCTTACCCCAGGTTCCTCACACTCAACACAACATCCTCGGGAGCTAGCGTTCTCTGAGAAAGTGATCTAAGTGCCAGATAACTGTATCTTGTCTACAGGTATTACTTACCTCCAAATAATATAGAAGGGGTATACCCCCAGCCTGGTCACAATCCACAGCACGGTGAACACGGCGAACACGCAGTCGCAGAACCGCTGGAAGCCGGCGTACTTGGTCGCTTTCGCCGCCTGGGGACCGACTGGCACTTGAGAAAGGCAAGAGGTATGAATTAGGGGACTAAATTAGAAATACTAGCGGCTATGCTCGGTCAGTTTCGTAAGTCGTTGGTTTTTAAATTGAATGTATTCATTCCACATACGATAGCTTGACATATCATAGAGCGCCTGGCGAAACAAACTTGAAGAGTGAATAGGCTAGGCTCCGTCGTCACTCACCACCAATGACTCTATGGTCAAAATTTATTAAACAAATTTTAACGGAGAAGTCTGCACTAATTAGTGCTCATTAATCAGAGATAAGATTTCAGAGATCAGTGATATAAAGGCATTTTTAATGTAGACATTTGTGTTGTCTGCTTTTTGTATTTGAACTGGGTATACTGTTGCAGTATAAATAAAGTACAATTTGGTCAATTTGTTATTTCGTACTGAAAACATTTCTAAAACACCCCAAACAAAACGACGAGTTGAACTGAACGAATTACCGAGTACCTGTTGTTTCGTCGTATAAAACGTGCCGCTAGGATTTCTAATCTAACATGCATCAAATAACTCAAGGCACTCCTCTCCCTCAAGACTTGTCTTAAAGGCATGCTACCTTGCCTCAATTAACCGGCACTGACTATATCCTCGTAAGACTTGTAATGGTCAAGCTAATTTGAACCTTTTATCATAGGTTACATAGGTTACAAATTAACGATAGCATGATAAAGGTGACGTCAAAGATTTGCTTACAGTTTCAAACCTTACTCCATTGTAACAAGGTATACATACGTAAACTGTATATATACCAATTGACATTGACGGCACAAAGTTTCGCATAGTGCTCCATGAAAGTAAAAACACAAAAACCGATCCTTCAGCGTAATTTTGCGTAGTAAGGTGATCGACCTTACTTTCAATAAGAAGAATTTAAATTCCTTTCAGTCTTACGAGAATATATTTGTCAGTAAACATGCACACTCTTCCGCACCTATATCCAAGCAGGACTGCCTCAGGTCCAATCACACACCCAGTAAACTCAGTACGTTAATGGAAAGTAAGTATAGGTAGATATCTAAGGCTATATTATTGTAAGTCCTCACTTTATATTAATAACATGGGGGAAAAGGGTACTGCTTGACTATCAATTATTAAAATAAAACAACGTGTTTATGTTGATGATTATCGTAATTGATGTAAATAGGAATTACATCGAATCCCTCGTATTATTCATTACACCCTAACTGGCGCAGTCGGTAGGATACACCTTTTAATTCAACAATATATGTATACCTCTACCGCCACTATATTTACTAGTACACTTACCTTAGAGACAGAATTATAAAAGAGAAATAATTCATTCGAAAATGTGTCTGTCTGTCATTCCGTGCTTAGGTTACCTCTTCACGCTTAAACCGCTGAACCAATTGAGATGAAATTCGGTATGGAGATAGTTTGAATCATCATCAAATGGGGTTGAAAGTTTGTACCTACGATATAAACGAGTTCCACGTGGACGTCACGGGCTAAGCAAGTGGTTAATAAGGCCCTAAAAAAGTTAAATATAGAAGTTATGAGAGGCAGAAAAGACAAGTAAACCAGAACTCGCTAGGCAAAGAAAGCACCTTAGAGCTGCATTATTCCTATTACAAGAAAATTACCTGCATGAATGATTAGATAAAACCACATTTGTTACCGTGTAACATTAGGTGAGGTTATTGGGCAAATGATTGATGCCAACCAATTTTACATCAATATTTTAAAATGAAAATTAATTTATCATAGAACTTGAAACTACATTTGTATTTCGTCACTCATCTAGGGAATGAGCGGAACAGCGTTTATTCAGCGGACACGGCAGCATCGCGACAAGCAAACGACAAAACAAAATCACAAATCACATCAACTCTTTCAACGGAGCTCACATTCAACCGTTGACATGGACAATTCAGTATACATTGCTGGCCGTACATGGCGCTAGTCACTTACATCACACGGCGTCCCACTAATGTATCTCTACTGAATCGTCAGTGTCATTCCTCGCTGGTCAGATTGGTAACTATGACCGGCGAACGGTTCTAACACTGTCGCTGCTGTGAAACCTGAATGAAACTTCTGAATGTCCAATATTGAATGTAAAATCGGTTGTGTACATGTAATTGGCGGTAAGTGGCATGTCACATGGGGTCGGGCACTCACAAAGCTTCGTCGGCGCCACATGCGCGTTGCTATGGTCGCTTGCTGGAATGAAACATCACGTGGGTACTAACTAAGGCCAGGTTACACACTCCAAACCCGAATATATATATGAATGGTCTGTAGAGCTTAAAGCCTTGGTTATAACTAGTGTTTGTCTGGTTTAACACCAGGTAATACTTTTTAAGGTGTCTGAAAATTGAAATGGTTTACCGATACAAAGAGGTAAAAGGGTCAACGCATGGTTCATAACGCTAAATTAAAATTCACTTTTTCGAAAGGACTTTCCAGACACATATTTTCCTCTGGCGATTTAGGCGGTCTTAATCATCACACTGCCACCGTTCCCTCGGCGCGTCCCTTCGAGATATCCATGCGTATGTAGTGGGGTTTATCTCCAAAGAAACATGTGAGAAGAAAAAAACTACCGTCGCATGCGGTGTGGAGCCGCGTAGTGAGAAATTTCGCGGTGCAGTGAGATAACCACCCTAGACGCTATGGTGTTTTTTTTTAATAAAGGAAGAATTATATCCGGAGGATATGTTCAGATACATTAATTTTCTATGAAAAAATCTCAATACTCTCTTCAGACATAATGTATTTTTTCGTGCTCCTGGATAGTATGAAGGATCGTACGAGAATGAAGAACTTTTGGTAATCAATTCATTAGACTGATTAACGGAACACTCAACTTAAAGCCGCTTAACGTTTGTTTTAATTCTGTACATTGACACATGGTGGTGGATTAGACCAAACGGAAGAACGAATATTTTTGTAATTAGGTATTGTTAGAACAGTTGTCAGATCCATCTATAATAGGCATGATGACACTCATTGAAAATCGCTAAAATATGGTATTTTCTTAGTGAAATTTTAATCATAGAATTCGAAAAATGCTATTATTTTTTTATTAAGTAAGAGTTTATTGTTTATTTTGATAAAATTTAACCGAAAAATACGGACGCCCGCCATGATATGTTAAACACCAATCAGAGCGCATGACGTCACACTTGTATAAACAAATACCCATAACGGCCATTACCACAGATTACATAGAAAACTTACGTACTGAACGAATAGTAAGACAGGGATAGAACCATGTTATCTAACAGATCTTCATATGTCATTGTCTCCGCTTTCTCGCTCGCACGGCCGCGCAAGGCTTGGGAGCATCTAGGTAGCAAAAAGGTTTGCGTTCTGTTTATACAAACGTGACGTCACTCGGGACGCCATGACACTGACAAGCGTTTTAGCGCCAATTTGAAATTTTAAAACTTAAATGCATTTTTTTCCTACTTAACTGTTATATTCTCTTGAAAAATCTTATTCGTTGTACATAATAAGTGTTTTTAAACTATAGAACAGTTTTTCAAAATGTGTCATCATGCCTATTCGTGTCCGTTACCTTGGTCTAAAGTTATAAATCCGTCAATAAACGAAGATTTACTGTCGTATGTATAATAAATAATAGCACTCAGTTCCTTCTAGGTGAACATATTTGTATAGCGAAAATGTAATAGAAGTTCAAGCATGAACCGGGAACTCATTTGGATGTCTTTCAATAATTATTCTCTCATCTCTTTCCTTCATTGGAAAACACAAGAGGTGCAGAACCCAATTTTCGCAACAATAATTGAAAAACTGACCATGAGAATCGCAATCTAGGCACACGGTAAGGCGTTTTTTTTATGTTTCCCATTCAGTGAAGAATTTCGACAAAGGTGTGTGGGTAATGTGTGTAAAAGAACTGAAACCCGAAGTGCTTGTGTGTAATTACTATTAACTTGTATTTGAATTAAAAGGTAGTAAAAACGTCAGGGACATGGCGGACCCATTAGACCACCACCAAACCCACTTCTGATTCTTCTCCTTCTGACGGAAATGCGAAATTATTGTGACTATGAATGGGTGTCTGGCGCCCTCTGCGTCCCTGCGGCCAAATCACTAATGTGATCGGCGCTCTATATAGGTATATATATGGGGATGCACTTTCCAGAATGTACCCAAACAGACATCCAACTTACCTCTAAGAATATATCCGCGCAATCATGAGATAGGAGGACCAGAGTTCCGATCCGGTGAAGATTGCAGACCCAGCTGAAGGACAGCAGGGCGATGGTGGCGAGGTGGTGCACGAACATCTGCCAGAAGTCCTTGCGACGCACGTCCCAGAACTGCGAGAGCGTGAGCGACCAGTAGAACGCCGAGGATATCATGTAGTACCACCATACGTCGTTCGTTAGACCCTGGAACGGGTAAGCTTCTGTGAGGTTGCGTACTATCCAGTTTTAGGGCGTTACAGTTTAATTTCTGGTAATAATCGTTGATTAAGCCGGATTCATACTTGTGTGACGTGATGCCTGACACAACTAGAGCAGTCAGCGTCACATCAGATCGCATCAGATGAATGTGAATATAACTCTATGTAATCTTAATCTATATAAATAAACGAAAAAGTCCTGACTGACTGACTCACTCACTCACTTAAATCAACGCCCAGCCCAAACCGTTTAACCTAGAAAGCTGTTTTTTTTTTTACAAAAGGTAGTTTTATAACGTAAGTACCCACTACGAAGGGACATTTGAAAATTCCACCCTCAAGGGGGTAAAAAGGGGGTTAAAAGTTTGTATGGGATGGAGTAAAATTTTAAGTGAGGGACTTAAAACTTTGTGCATGGACTTCTTATTAGGGGATTAAAAAAAAATATTTAGGATTAGATTCCTTATCACGACGATAAAAACGAGTTCCACGCGGACGGAGTTGCGGGCAGAAGCTAGTAAATGTATAAGACTGCTATTTATGTCGCGCTTCGACGAGACGGATATTATATCTCCACGAAGATACGTAGGAATGCATCTCAAAAGTGGAACAGAATAAATTGCAGTTGAATTATTGCAGCGATAGCCACACCACAGGTCTGTTTTCTTGGAAAATACGCTTATCTTAACTGCGTGGGTGGTTCAGGGAATGAGCGGTGATACTGAATCAAGCCGTGGGGAGTTTTTCCAGTTACTGTGTTTGTTTAATTAAACGGTATACAAAGATAAGTCATATCATGAATCCTGGATTCATGGAAGATGATTATCTTCCTAAGAGGATATCCCATCGCAATCACAAAAATAGATTTTTCAACGGTATTGTATGTTAGAATTTTATTTATTTATTAATTTAAACTTTATTGCACAATACAAGATAAAGTGCAAATGGCGGACTTAATGCCATGTGGCACTCTCTACCAGTCAACCATTAATAATAATAAATTTAACATTAGTAATTGTCATTTCGGTAAGAAGCCAAATTTCTCGACGACCTTTGGATATGTTTTAAACTAGCTTCCGCCCGCGACGTTGTCTGCGTGGACCCGGGACAAAGACTATCCTATATTTTAATCCAGGCTATAAACCATCTTCGTGCAAACTTTCCAAATCGGTTGAGCTGTTTTTAAGCGTAATTGAGTAACAAACATCTAATCATCCCAATATAAAAACATCCAAAGTTTCGCATTTATGATATTCGGAGAATTAGTAGGATACTTATCATGTCGAACCCATTCGGTTAGGTTACATTTATAATAATCCTGAAAATCTCATGGCTTCAGAAAAAACACGTTAACCACGTTAATCACCTGACCCCGATCACCCAGGGGAACCTAGCGGCAATTATTTTATATTCAACTATAGGAAAAAAATATAATGTTCGGTTATGGCGCTTCGCCGGACGCTGCCGCGTCACGCTCGCTTCGCTCGCTCGGCTCGCGCGTTTTTTGGCGGCAGTTCACCTAACAATCTAACCGTTTTTTCCCCTGGGGGATCAGGCTAGGGGATTCTAGTGGACAGCAGCGAAAAAACGGACAAACGATACAGTTGGGAAACAATTTTCAGTAATTCAGATAGGTAACCTCCTAAAACACTTCTAACGTCATCCATCTCATCCATCATCTCTTCATATCCACCACCTTTATACTTTGTAATATGTTTATTGCTCTTAGTTCGTAAGTTTTGTGATGCATTCATTCACCTTCAGTCATAGAGTTCTCGATTATACACGTTATAAACGCAGGCTCATGACCAGTTTTGATCGAATACAATTTTCCTCGTACGAAACAAGTTGCGATCAACGACTTTTTTTAAGAAAGTCAGTTGCAGCAATTTCTTTTTTTAGCATTTCTGACAGCGAGGCTCTTATTTCTAGGCGGTTTGCCTTTGAGCACCTGAAGCGAGCTAGCAAACCTATCTTGTGTTTCAAATTGCAATGGGTTTCCAATAAAGAAGAACATTTCTTCGATTGGAACTGGTTACGAGCGTGCGGTTACGTAGTCGTGACTTAGATAATTTATCTACATATTCCATTTCCTGAAAATATTCACATAATCTGCAGCGTCACACTTCCGACCGAGTTAAGATAAAGATTCTCGTAATTGTATCATATTCATCTTCTTCTTCACGTGCCATCTCCGTCCCGGAGGTCGGCGACCATTAGTCTATACTCTCTTCTATCATTAGTCATGCGAATTAGTTTTTCAGTGCTTTCCACCTCCGACCAGTCTCTAATGTTCCTCGTCCAAGATATTCTTCTTCGTCCACGTCCTCTTCTACCTTCTATTTTTCCTTCAATTATTAGTTTGAGTAAATTGTACTTGTCGTTTCTATATATATGTCCAAAGTATGATGTTTTCCTCTTTTTGATGGTTAATACAACTTCCAATTTTTTATTCATAATTTCTAATACACGTTCGTTTGTTACTCTATCTGTCCATTTAATTTTAAGCATTCTACGATAAATCCAAATTTCAAAAGCTCTAATTTTACTAATGGTATTCTGTTTCCAAGTCCAACTCTCACAGCCATACATTAGAGTTGGTAGGACATAACATTTGACCATCCTCCACCTTAGAGCTAGGTTGATTTTTCTGTTGGTTAGTAATTTTTTCATGCTGTGAAACGTGTTTCGGGCTATCTCAATCATCATATTCATATCTCAAATTAAATCCATTTTCTTATCATTTTACAAACGCTTTTTATTACTGCTAAGCGGATTTCGGAATTTGCTATTGGGACTGGGACTTCGCTATTCTGAGGGGCTACCGGGAAATGAAAACGAACTTCATTTTGTGTATCTCCGTCTCTGTCGCACTTGCTAGTTCGAGCGACAGAGATGGAGATATTCGAACGAAGTTCGTTTTCACTTCGCGGTAGCCCCTCTGATATTGATTGGTATTATAATTATTTTACACGTATATATTAACCCTCGCGGATCGCTAAACTTAAGTGGCAGTGGGCGGGGCACATAGCACGTAGAACAGATGGCCGTTGGGGTAGAAAGGTTCTCGAGTGGCGACCAGGTACCGGAAGGCGCGGCGTGGGTAGGCCCTCCACAAGGTGGACTGATGTCCTGGTAAAGGTTGCTGGAGTCTGCTGGATGCGGGTGGCGCAGGACCGGTAACTTTGGCCTCTTTGGGGGAGGCCTATGTCCAGCGGTGGACGTCTTCCGGTTGATATGATGATGATATATTAATGTTATATGGGGAATATAGCTGGTCTAATGAAAGGAAAATGAACTCAGTAGGCAAATTGTAGTTATCCGGGGGAAAACCGTGTTGAAATACGGTTGTAAATGTTATAAAAAATGGTATTAGTACTCAATAATGTTTTTAGGGTTCCGTAGTCAACAAGGAACCCTTATAGTTTCACCATGTCCGTCTGACTGTCCGTCTTCGCCTTAGCTCAGTAACCCTTACTACTTGGAAACTGTAATTCGGCATGGATATATAAATCAATCAACTAAACGGCTGCCTGGCATCGTTTTGACATCCCGCCCCCATCCCCGCATAATGGCAATGGCACCCATTCTGTGGAACCATTTTGCGGCGCTACTTAGACTGCTATGGTTTTTTCGTTCGCTGATCGACCGTCATCTTGTCACTCACTTCATTCCTATGCATATCGTCTCTAGGGTTGCCAGTACCATTTTGCGCCCCAAGTAAAGTATTTCTCGTCTGACGGTACAAAAATAAAAAGTACACAGCATAAAATAAAGTATTTTATTGTATTTTTTAAACAGGTACATATTTTTTGTTTGATTTTGCTCTGGCTCACAATTTCTTATCGGCTTGGATTGAAAACATGTAAGACTGTAATAGAATCAACCTCCAGGCTCTTAACGTTTTTTGCACTTTACGTTTTTTAAGCGTATTGTTGCTATTCACACTTGCACTTGCAACCGCATCTTCAAGTCACTTTCCATTTTAAGTTGAAGAACATTCGACTGCTTCACAAGATTCAAAGAAAACTAACAATTCAACGCAATTTTTTTTCCAAAACTTGCATGTTTCGTTTAGGAAAATACCATTCATGAATAAAGGTCATAGGTAAATAAAGTATTTTGACGTAGTTTATGTGTTTCGTAAAACATAAAGTACACACAGCTAAAATAGCGTACAATACTTTATATTAAAGTATGGGTGGCAACCCTAATCGTTCTCACGCAGTCCATCCACCTTTACCTCTCTTAAACCCCTGCACGGTCACACCTTACATCTCTAGGCAACTAGAATCTGGCCATCGAGGCGAGTCAGAACTTAACAAATATTTTTTTCAATTTCTTTATATGGCCATAATTTTACCTATTACAGTTATAAGTAACTAGGTACTTATTCCGCCGCTATGTTTTTCGTGTTACCGAGACGTTTTAACACGAGTCGCTGGTCAGACTCTAATACTGCCTGGTCATTAAATAATGACAAAAGTTCTTCATTCTTCAATTATGGCATAGGTAAGATGCATAACTATATCTACACAAAAACTCGGCTCTTTATATATTAATTCTAGATAGGTGTGCTACGATTTTAATGTGTTACGATAATTTGCGGATAGACAATAAACAAGTTTTAATCTAACGCCACACACCGGCCCGTCTAGATCGGACGTTGCTAACTTGCTATTATGATAAGCATACTCGTAAATAATAATTAATATAAGGTATTGAGCGGGTTTAAAATAATGTAGTAAATTGGATAGTTTCCTTATATTGCAATTTATAACATGAGTTTACTAAACGTGACTAAACCATCGAATGAACATAATGCATACTAATGTTATAAATGCAAAAGTGTGTGTGTCTGACAATGGCGGCGCGCGAAAATTTTTGAAGTGCAACCTAGCACAAAAAAAAAGACGCTTAAACCGCTGAACCGGTTGAGATGAAAAGGTATGGATGGAGATGTGAATCCCGGGGAAGGACAGGATAGTTTTTTATCCCAGAAATCAACTGAGGGAGTGAAACAAGGGATGAAAGTTTGTATGGAGCTAGGATAAAAACGAGTTCCACTTGGACGGAGTAGCAGAAGCTAGCATTATAAACGCGAAAGTGTGTCTGTCTGTCTGTCACCTCTTCACGCTTTAAATCACTGAACCGATTAAGATGACATTTGGAATAGAGATAGTTGGAATCTCGGGGAACGACATAGGAAAGTTTTTAACCCGGAAATCATACCCTAAGGGGGTGAAAACTTGTATGATTGTACTTGTATGGAACTGGTTCCATGCGGACGGAGTCGCGGGCAGAAATATCAAAATCGTAAAAAGATTAAGAAACTTCAAATATTGTTTTTTTTTTATCTTCCAAGAGTAAATTACAAGTAGGTAACCAATAGCATCCTTATGTAGCAAATTTAGAAAAAATAGTATCTTAACTAGGTTACCTAAACGCAATAGGTATTTCACGACCGAAACCACAATGTATACTATTATCCCATACAACGATCACCTACCGATACGGATTTATGAGTAGAAGTTATAAAGTCATGCCCGAGTTCATAAATACATTACGCTCCTAATGATTCAAAAATAACTGAGCAACCCTATGGTCCTCGTAATAAATTCGAGTTGACGTGAGACGTCACTGTGTCTGTGTAAATAATATCGAAATCGACTGTTCGTCCTACGTTTGCCGTTTGGCATATGGGACGTAACTACTGTTTTTGAAGCGCGATCGAACTGCAGAGGCGTCTCTAGCCCATGTAGCGCCCGTGTGCAAACATTACTCTAGCGCCCCCTAGTATGCGCACGCGCCGAGTGGGGCTCCGTAGCGGGCGGCGGTGCTCGGCGCCCCCTAGGACCGCACCCGTGTGCAACGCACACCTTGCACCATAGGTAAAGACGCCTCTTTCGAAGTGTAAATACGTTCATTCGTCGAAATGACCAGCTGATTGCCACTAGGAGCGTCTTTTCATGGATTAATTATTTGCCCGTCGTCGCAAAGATTGACGTTATGGAACCGTGTATTTAGTTTTGTTGCTTGAGCAGCAACGCCGGCAACCATTGTTTTTGACGCTGATCGATCAAAGGAACCATTTTGGGGAATGATAGAGTGAAAGGCATCTGAACGCGATGTCGAGGACAGAGCCAAAAGAAGAACATTAAAACGGAGAGGTCACCCCAGTTTCAATGTGGTATTCATAACTGAGAAGAGATAGTGGATTCTGTAGTGTTTCTAATCAACAGCACTGTAACTCACCTGATGTGGATATCCGATGTAACAATGGTCTATCTCCCACAGCCAAATCTTGTCCCACAGTATGAACATCCCGAAGGAGAAGTTGTACAGATAGAAGGTGCATCGCCACGCGTTCTCGCAGAACTTGACTAGCGTGGATGGCTTGTCCTGTGACCTGCGCAGGCGCCACCACCGCTCCACTTGCCGCTCGGACATGTCCAACTGCTTCGCTAGCGCGCATATCTGGAAAAAGATGGCGGATCGTAAGGATGATGTATAACTGTAGCTATAGTGTAATTTGTACTATTTGTGGGTGGGGTCTGGGATACTTTGCGAGATTTAACAGTGTCACAACACCTTGACTGCGCCAGCACAGAAAAAAAATACGGGAGGTGACACCCCCACGCCACGTATAAAGTCTTTAAGTCCATTGTTTTTGGACTTCGTATGAAGTCGTTGGCAGGTGGGTGGCAACGATGACAAAGTTGAGGGAAGCGAGATGAAAGCCAGTGACGGTTAAGTCGATATAAAAGAAAGAAAGAAAAATACATTTATTTACAAACACACAGGACACACATATTAAACAATAAACAGATAAAACATGAAACATGTGTGTCTCTGCGGCAGTGAACCGGCCACTGGCTCAGCATTATGCTGAGGTGTCGGACACCTGCAGCGCTGATTACCCCATTCATATTGTTATATGATGATAACACTGTGGTGTTATATCGCTGTTAAATCTCCTAAAAGCAGGGGTCGGCAACCTTTTAGCAGCCAATGGCCGCTTCAGCAGCTAACGAAAATGACGCGGGTCGCACTTGTTAATGATTTGCGACTATATCAGGCAAAAAGTACCTGTAGGCAAAACATGCAGGCAGGCTTGCAGGCCGCAAACAAGGGGTTCACGGGTCACATGCGGCCCGAGGCTCGCCTGTTGCCGACCCCTGTCTTAAAGTGTTCGAAAGCCACGACTCCAGTCAATGGAGAGTTTAGTTTAGACCAATATAATCGACGAGCAGTTAGGCTTGCAATTGGGTTTCACTATATTTCATTTCAGCTTGGTCTAAACCTGTCATAACGGTGACTGAATAATAAATGTGAAATAGCTTTCTATACTTGTAAAATTTTAAGTAATTCATGCAGTAATTGCTCACATTGGAATATACCTCTCTGGTTCCCACGTTATAATTATAACCAGCAAGTGAAGTTCCAGGTAGGTATTTCGTAAAAACTTTTCAAATAAATATGGTATTGTACAATATAATATAATATAATGTAGTCCAATATACTTACTTAAAATGATGACGATGATGACTTAAAATAGTATTGGGTCAGAGATGTACATGTTAAAAATAGTACTACTATGAAGATTGCTTGATTACGTTTCCAAGGCATATTTGTGTATATAGTGCAAACAGTGAGTCGATAATGTAAGAGTATTTTAATAAATCATAAAAGTGTGTTGTGCAAAGATGGTGAAAAGTAGTTGTTAGTACTGAAAAGTCGAAGTCAACAATAAGTTTACACTTATTAGCCGTGGAGGGTTCATACAACCCGATTCCCATCCTCTTGCCTAAACTCTTTAATATTTTTTTGTTCCGGGATGCCCATCGAATATTTCACGTGCCGCCACTGACACATTGTACTTACCTTATTCTATTGTAATAATTAATGTTCATCTGTATATATATTTCATCTCAAATGAGGTACATACATGAAGTGCTAGTGGATTACTAATAGGATTGGGGACTCTTATTTAAGGCTTTC
Source organism: Epinotia demarniana (assembly GCA_945867215.1). Lineage (NCBI taxonomy): Eukaryota > Metazoa > Arthropoda > Insecta > Lepidoptera > Tortricidae > Epinotia > Epinotia demarniana. The sequence goes on along the minus strand of OX244278.1, from coordinate 3,682,327 downwards.
TTATTCGAGTAAAGCTACATACGCGACACAATATATCCGCTAGTTGGCGCAACGTTATCGTAATTCTCCCCAGTGACGCACACCATTACATTTCACGCACACTATCTCACTTTAATGAGACAGGTCACTGACCTAGGATTGATTATTTTTTGGGTGACATTAAGAATTTGAACCAGTCACCAACCTCCTTAGAGAAACTGAAATTGTCAAAACATCTTACTGGAAAATGACAGACCTGTTGACATTTCGTATTTTATTCCAAGCAAGATTCCAAGTATGTTTCTTAGATACATTTCGGTAGGTGATATACAATTAAAAAGGCAATAGTACCTACGTTAGATTGACAACGTTATAGTAACTCTATGTGCTTTCCTCTAAGGTGCAAAATCGCATGAATATAAGCAGGAGAACATTGATGAAATTTTCCTATGATTTTGCCAACTTCTACCGAAAAAATACGGATCTTCCTATAGTTCCTATCGTATAACTTAATTTCAAGAGAATCCAAGAAAAATGCAACTGATTTCAATAAATCACATTCCCCAAATAAAAATGTTAATGACTTTAGAATTTATCTTGCATAAGTGTGCGCTGTCTTTTACAACCCGACTATCCACGGTCCTACAAAATTAATTGTTACACCACATCATCATCATTATCACCACGCATGTGCATAAAACTGAACCCATATATCACCCCACCCACCCCCCATATGCTACCATCATTAGAAAATTCTAATTTATTACGGAATCTAAAGAAGTGTCATAAAATATACCTACAGGATGTGTGTAAGATCGGCGATGAGAAATGGAATTGTGATATCCGAACAAATATATACCTTTATTTTTAAATAAAAAAAAAAAAAAATTAAAATTTAAACTGTTTATTTTCAGAAAAAAGAATAGTTTTTTACAGATCTTAGTTAAAGTAATCTTTACATTTTAAGATTTTGCTTGATTTTTTTGATTTTAGTTTTATATTTTGGTATTTCTTAGCTTCCAAGTAGGAATACAACGATACTGATGCCGATAATCGTAAACCGCAGGTTATCGTTATTTTTGACGATCATCGGTATCGTAAAAAGTATTACGATTAATAACGATTCTTAAAACTAGTTCATTTCAAATTATTGGAGAAAAAATACTGTAATTCCTAACTTGAAAAATTGGCCATAAGTATTTGTCCATCAAACCAGCTGCTACTGTAGATTCAGAAAGATTGTTTTCCACAGCTGGTTTACTCCATACGGATATATGAAATAGACTTATATCTGATAATTTAAAAATTATATGTTTTCTTAATAAGAATTTCTAAGAAATTGATTTTATAATTATGACATTTAGGTGGTAAACTGTCTAAAATTTAAACGTTAATTAAAATTAATTAATTTATTAAAGTAATTTGACGTTTTGGATCTGTAGGTATTGAAATCGTGTTGGTGCACTCGCTCATCCAATAACATAACGTGTGAGAGCTCGATGCACTAATAAACAGATATAGTACGTGGCACGGAGCCGCAGACGGACAGACAAACATGGTGACACTAGGATTCTTTGTTGACTATGGTACCCGTATAGTATATATTTGTTGTCTCTCTGTCAATCTGCGAATATCCTTTTCGCCAGGAATGCGTACATGTATCAAGTTGAATTAAAAATCAAATACAAGTCTGCAATCCCTTGAAGCTGTGTAAATTCAAACAGTGATACGAAGTTATAAGATAGAGCGAAATAGGCATAGAATTTTGTACCACGCCATGCTTTCGACACATACATAAAATAGTCCATCCACACTATATAACCAGTATATAACCAGCATATGTTATAATGTTCTAGAATTTAGAGAATTCCTTTGCCTCAGAGTAAATAAAATGAAACAATTACTTGCCTTATCATATTATACTTATACGAAAAGTATACACAGTACATAGGTACCTACGTAACTGCCTTCAAGTAAATTACACCTTATAATGGCACATTTAAATTCGAGAATAAAATAGCTTTATTTTTTGGTTTATGAGTTATCAATGTTATCATAGGTAACAAAATATTAAACAGATGTATACAGTTTTAAGTGATTGTTGGGGTCTTCAATTCAGTTTCAGTTTAAAAAACATCCTGAGGTTGAAGTGTGCTGTAGCTAGATTAGTATTTTGAAAATTGGTATACAATAGTGGTCGCGTTGTTCACAATTTGTTCAATAGCATCCTGACGGAGCCTGCTATACTATGTCATCGATAGTTTTTGCAGCAGCAGAAGTATTAGCGGGAGACCAGTGGAACGTCCAACTGTAGAGGATTACGAGTTGATCTAATTATTGTGACTATGTCTTTCTCGATTAGGATCCAAGTCGTTAGCATTGCAGCACTGCACTTCACAGGGTGGCGTAAACATAATGGCAGGATGACAATTACAGCATCATAAATGGCAAAATCTGCATTTCTCGTAGGTACAAGATACGGTGCTCCTTGAACTTCATAATATTTATTTAGAATATTAGCTTTGCAAAATCAATTATTGCGTAAGACAACATGACATATATGTCAAATGTCAGTCGTACTAAAATATGTCACGATAAATCTATCACAAATACACACACATACGCCTATACGGCGTAAAAGACAATGTGGCCTGTTTAATAAAAAAATACTCCTCATACTAAAGAAACTAATTGAAACTTTTACATTAAGAAAGGGCTCGAAGAAGAAAAATGTGGAAAATTGCGTTTTAATGGCATGTTTTTTGAACTTTTATATTATTGCGTTTGTAAAAATACCATATCATATGATATCATCTAGTTTGAGTGCTTATCCAACCACATCACATCTTATATTTTTTCCCTAAAATCATATTATTATCTGGTGGCTGGTATTAAATTTGCGAAAATCACGGTTGTCAAAATGAAAAAATCGCTACAGACGTCCGTCCAGCCCGAGGCCGCGCGGCCATCTGCCTACTAAAACGAGACGCGTAGATCACTTTCCCAGATAAATTGTATATAGAAAAATTTAAAGCCATTTTTAAAGAAAGTGTCCGTAAAAAGATCTTCTTTACATCATTGCCTATTTTTTGGCATTATTCACTTGAGTCAATTTTGCGCCCACTTTATGTATGACTAGAAATAAGATCAGAATATTCCCTTTTTTCTTGGCATGATATGATCGAGCGAAGTTTAAAATTTCGTATTTTGGTCCGTAAAAGTAACAAGGGCAATTATTAAACTATAACATATCTCAATATCCCATAATTAAACTCAAGATTTCATTGTTTATTATTGAATGTAAAATAGCTCGATTTCGGATATCGTGCCCTTAATTGATACTCCAAAAGAAAGCACACATGAACATGAACATGAATATAGGCACCACACCCAGCCAGGAAGCAAGCCTGACCCGGACTAGCCGGATATACCAGGGGGCGCAAATTTGGGGCGGAGGGACACGCTCTGGGATGGGAAGGGAAGACCGACCAGCCGCAACCAGTCGGCCACAATCGACCGGCTATGCAGCCTTAAGCCAATATTGGAAAAGAGGAGAGAAAGGCTACTTCGTCGGGGGATGAGCGTTGGTGAAATGATGCACGTCGCTTTATATAAAGTCTTCTTGTGTTGAAGGTGTTCTCGCCGATCAGTTCTAGATTCAGGCGATCATTCTACCTGTTCCTCTTATTCGCAGTCAGTTTCTTCCATTGCGTCGATTTCTCGTGCAAAGTATCTTTAGTTGTTGCTTCTGTGGTTGTATTGTCATGTTGTCATGAGGTTATGATATGACTCGCAACAACGACACCTTGTATTTTCCAGTAAGAAGGTATCCATGCGCGGACTTGCTGCTTGGCAAGTATATGCGTGATATAGACACTATTACTTTGAATTTGGTCACTATACACTAAACATTGTCTTCACTGATACCACTGTTTTTAACTGTAGACACAGACACAACATTAATTATTTTCATAAACTCAACCAAGATGTTAACACTGCTCACTGCACAACAAAACAGAGTGTAAGAAACACAGTCACTGGGAGAGTTGACCGGCAGCCAGTATTTAATTTGCCTGTTTTCGTGGTTAGGCGATCATCCTAGGAAGAAGTCTTTGTAATTTTTTGGTAAGGTTCTTCAACGCTTTATTCTCCTCGCGTATGCTCTAGGTACTTATTTCTTGCATCCAGTTTAATTGGAGTTTGGTTTTCTTTTCGTTCTGGTGTTTTATTTATTACAAGTTTATGAACCTAGCATTTTTATCCTCTATGTTTTTAATATCGCTCGCCTATTGAAACCCATCTGGCTTGTCGTGGGCGCATAAAATCATAAAATCTGGACATTCCAAGGGAGTACATTCAGGCGCAGTAGGAAGAAACGGATCTTTTTTGCGTTCCTTTGTTTAGGGTTAGACAGATGTATCGCTCTTCATGGCACGACCCCCGCGTTGTTTCTTTTAGAAATCGGACGTTGATTCTTTCATCATTTTTAATATATTTAGTTTCACGGAGAGTGAGCGCTAACACGCTTGAACCCAGTTTAAGTCTTGTCTAACCCGCATCCACTACTCTTTGCGTCAGGAGGGGCGCCAAGCGTATTACTTGTATAACTGATCTGGATTTCATTCATCAATGAATCCATTCTGTAGGCCTCACGATTTAGAGACTATTACTCATAGGTACTAAATATTACAATACTTACATACATGTATTATGATATACTGCCTATACGTATGACACTGCCGAAGCGTCCTTATGCCTAGACACGGGCTTATTACGGGGTTCACTAAAGTGTATAAGATAACTTAAGCGTTTGGTAATTGATATAATCCGAATAAGTACAATACAAAAATGATATATCTTGTACGTACAACCCCTTACGTTTACCTATGTTATGGACCAGTAGGTTCATTCGGGCGTCTAGCCTGGCCTGTAATTTGAACTCTAATTGCGGGCATGTAACCCGATCTGCTTCATTAAATAGGTTATGATACCTAAAAGTAATATGGAATGCTCTAACCCCGGGCCTGTGATTGCCGCTAATTGTTGATTCTGCCGTTGCGTCACTGCGCGTGATCGCAACCCTTTAAAGCACTGACACGCACTGTTTTTACGCACCTACGCACGCGTGTGCAGTGCGTCGACACATTAACCAGTCGTTATAAATATGTACAAGGAGTTCTTTGTTTTACACCTACAGTAAGTGAAAAAAGGTTTGATCTCACCGGATTTATCTGTTGAGCTGGCGTAGACCGCCCGGACCGCCCTCACATCAGTCGCACTCACTGTTATATAATATATGGACGCACTGATATAATATATAGACGCACTGCACATTTGTTTAGACCGGTATATATCGCGAGATGTATATACGCGTAACGGAGAGGATAGCGTGGTTAGGCTACGGCGGGGATCGCGTCGAGCGTTTACTAGACCATCTGGCGATAGGCGCCTTTTGTTTCGCGGTGCTTTTTATGCAATTTGGAGAAACAATGACAGAGGACGGTAAGGGTCCGTGCGTCCGTTCAGCACGGCGGCTCAAACGAGACTCCTGATACTCCAAAAGAAAGCACGCAAAAAAAAACTTAATAACGAAAATTCTATTCAAATATCTCAATATTACGAAGATACAACCGTTTTAATATTGATTGATAGAGGGAGAGAAAACGTCTGAGACTATACAACCTGTCTCTTTATAAATCAATTCTTGAACCTGCTTACAAAATTTCACGAGAACCCGTCGAGAAATGTGAAGGAGAGCCGAACATCCGGGCACGAACATACGAAAACATTTTTATAAAACCTCAAACGGAGAACTTCGTTCGCTTCGCTCGCTCTGTCAAACATATTTCGAAAAGCCCTTGACCCTTAACGCATGTATTCGATTTTCTGTATATTTTTATCCATCGGTTCTGACACACGTGTGTTCTTCCCACGATTAATAGACAATGTAATCTGTATACCTTCCAAGTTACAAAGACTACTATGGAATAGTTACAATTTCATGAAGGAAAATTTCATACATATGGCGCTTGATAGTTGCAAAACGCGCTAATAATAATAAACCATTTATTTCAGGCATCTAATGCCCATAGTTACAAATATCTTGAGGTGGTTCGACGACCATACAAAACGTCTTTTGACGCAGGCTAACGGGGTGATATTTAAAGTAACTTATTTGACAGTCTTTCATAAATTGGCTTTCCATTTGCGAGAAATTCCCCATTTCCTAGCTTTCCTAGCATGTATAAACTAGAATAATTTGAGAATAATCGTTTTCCCAAAGTATCACGTGACAAACAAATTTTTCAAATTATTCTTGTTTATACAAGTTTATTCTAGGACAGGGGGAATTTGGAAAGCCATTTATGAAAATGTGTTACATAAGTTTCTTGAAATATCACGCCGTCAGCCTGCGAATGTCAAAAAACGTTTTGTATGGTCGTCAAACCAACATATACGTATAATTCAATACAATCATGAAAATAAATTGTATTAGGGTTTATCTAGGCGACGACGAGTCCGCTGTCTCTTTTCCTTAGACCGACGCATTTTGTACTTATTGTTTTCCCCAAATTGTATCCTAAAGGAGCCCGGGGTCCGCTTTGGCTTAGGCCCAGAGGGCCTGATTTACCCACAGGCTAATAAGGCTAGAGATAAACTTCCGAAGATTATTATTAGGGACGAGGCGAACTTTACTAATTGTAAGAATTTTTTGAAAGTTAGTTTAATTATAGCTCAGTATAATATATCTGTTATACTTTATGGAATATATTTTGCATGCCCATTACTTTGTGTATACGAGTCAATCAACTATTTCTGGTTGTTACTTTGTCCCTTTACCCAGGAGACAAATTACAGTTTCTTAGAAAAAATTTCACAATACGGCCTTCTAGCGTGCCCAGAAAACGGTCCGTACAAAAAGCAGTCGAACTTGACAAGAAATTTGGTGATATTAAACCCATAGATCGCAGTTTTTAAAAGTTAGTAGACGTAACCATTGAAACTAGAGACAGAAAATAGTTGATCCACTCATAAATAAGAAGTAAGTGACAGCCTTAAGCTGTTGTTACTTACCTAAATTTTAGTTTTAGTTATACTGTAGTGTCCTACAGGGTTTCATAGCTGAACACATATAGGTACTGTACCATCTTGCATTTACCTATGAAAGCAATAAAGATACCTATCAAGCAAAGGGGCGGCGGGGGCCGCAGCACAGCGGAAACTTACATTTCATAGTTAGCCTAGGGCGGTCAGAACTCTAAATCAGGCTCTGATCAGGCCCTATATAGTTTTACACAAGCTACTGCCATCTGACCTTCCAACCCAGAGAGAATAGGCCTAGTTGCGATTAGATTGGTATCCTTACGATGTTATTCTTCACAGGAAAGCTACAAGTTTTTTTGAAAAACCTAATGGTACGGGTGGAGGTTCGAAGCCACGGCCTTCCGATAGAAATTCGCGTGCCTTACTACAGTGGCTCTAACTACAATTTTGTATAGTAAACTTAACATAGCAATAGGGGTGTAGTGTAGACACTAAATAAAATAATCAATAATTATGTATTTTCTTGAAAAAGGATTAAACATGTAGTAAAACGGAGAAAAAGGAGCGGAAAGAGGTTAAATACTCATAGACGTAAACGTCTCTAGCGTTTTTATTTCTCTCAAACGTGCAACACTAAAACGTTTCTTAGCTTCGTAATTTTTGCAAATATTTGAATGGGATTTTCGTCATTTATTTATTGCCTTCTTTCTTTTAATACATAAGATAAGATAATATTTATTTCTGAGAATATAGTGTTGTGCAATGTTGGTAAGTAGAATGTGTTAGTTCAGCATATTCTGCCGAAAATCGACGTAGAAATATTTTCCTTAAACTAATTAATAATTATAAACTATTGACTATCATGCAATTTACTACTTATTACAAAAAGCTTTCAGAAAATCGGCAGTTTGAGTCTACACCCCTATTTGCCAAAGGTAAAGCTTTATCGCTTTGTTTACTCGCCCTACTCACACCTACAACGTGCAACGTCATCACTTATCAGCGTTTGTCTTCATTGAAATACCTTTCGTCACTTGTTTTTTTGAGGTCACATGACGTCACAGGATACTCGCAATCCGGTCATTCACTTCAATGTATCGTCAAAATATTAATGTTGTGCATCTCTGCTTGGGTTCGAATCCCGGTAAGGGTAAGTTTTTGAGTCTTGGATGTTTTCTATGTATTTAAGTTTTTATCCATTAGGTAAATATAACGTCGCCTAGTACAAATGCAAGCTACAACCGTTTTAATATTGCTTGTTAGAGAGAGAAAACTCAAACAGTGTGTGACGTCAGGTTACGCGAGGCTGCCCGAGGGCCGCGTCGACAGCGGCGCCGAACACGATGGGGCGCGGCACGTTGCCGTCTTCTAGTGACGTCACAATCTTCAAGCGTCATCGTTTCATATGAAGTTGCGTTTTGCGAAAAAGGGACAAAACATCCCTCTTAAAACTTTGGACACTTATAACCTTGCGTTGTTTTTTTCTCCATTTGACTACATTTTTAATCCTTTTTCGAGAAAATATGACAATATTGATTATTTTCTTTAGTGTCTACAACCCTATTCCTCGCACTTTAATAAAGATTGGATAGAGACGCAGCTATATGTTAGAATGAGACATGTGTATTACTATCTTATCTTCTAACCGAAATCTGCATCTTTACAAGTTCGTTTTAATTTGAGGCGCTAAAAGGTTACAGTCAAATTTCATCTACTATCTACAAATACCAGACATATTTACGTTGGATAAAAAGCAGATTTGTATTATCTAATCTGGGCTAATGTGGGTATTTGGTGGGCATTCAAGAAGTGTGTCATACGATTTTTGTCACATGAGAGTACTTAATTTCCTCATGTTAAAATTAATAACATAGTGTTACTAATACTCGTCGGGGGTTAAATAGTAAATCATTAAATTATTTTAAATCGTAAAAAGATACCTTGAAAAATATGCATTTTTTGTGTCCAAGACTAAATTTAAAGCTATAGACTCATTACGCTTTTATTTATAGAAACAAAATTGTGTGACAACTTTGTACCTAAACGCAGTATTTCGTGATCGGAACATCAATTTACTTGATTTTCAACCGACGAAAAAACGGAGGCGCCGACTGAAAATTACTTAGGTACACTTAGATTAATTGAATAACTTGGTTATTAAACTAGATAAGAAAGGTTTATTATTTTTTGCTTTTCTGTTTTTTTTTCGGCGGTTTAATTTTTTTGTTAAAAAGTTTTTGGGTACAACGATTAGGGTACAAATAGCAAACTGTGACGTCATATTTCTATGTGAATTAGTATGAATTGTTTCGTCGCAGCGAGGTCCGTCTTTAACTATTTTTTCTGTGATTTATGTTATTTAATTCTTGCTCCCGTGCAAAGATATGTTCCTCTAAAAAACTGGTTCGAATGGCATCGTAAAAAATCTTAGAACAAGCCTATTCGAGGCGCAGCAGCGGCGGCCTTACCCATTGCGAGGCTCCGGGTGGCAGATCTTTGCGAGGTCCTTTGTCCTTCGTGAATAAAGTTTAAAAATCTATTTCTTTCTTAATTTTCTTGGGTTGTTACGCGAGGCCTCTGCAAGAGCGAGGCCCCGGGCGATTGCCCTGTTCGCCACCCCCTAAGGCCGCCGCTGTCTAGGGGTTTTTGTTGACATTTGTGTCATTGCCAGACAAAACGTAAATTTTGACACATACAACAGCCTTTTTTCTGGAAACGATACATTTAGAGTAGATTGCACCTTCTGTAATCGTAAGCGGTGTCGTTACAATCTGAATGTATGGAAAGTTTAACAAGTTTCTATGGAATGACAGGTACCGGCGTGTAATTTAATGTTGATCGGCTAGCACGGCTATCACGCGGCGGCGCGCGAGCTCTCTCGATTTTTCTCGCACTATCCGTCTCTTTCTTTTTAGAACACTTAGAACAAGAGGTATAGTGCGAGAAAAATCGACAGTATGTCGCGGCCGTTCCATGATAGACGTGTTGTAGTCGTAAGTTGGTGTAACTCCGCTTTATAGTATAAAGGGTGTGTCAAAAATGGGGTGTGAACCGAGCAAGTGCATATTCGGTGGCGCATTGCGATTCCAAATGTTCATTTGGTTTTTTTACACACCTGTAGATTAGGTACTACAGACACACAGGACGCGCCAGTATGTGAGAGGCTTTAAGTCTGCATCACACTGGCGCGGCCTGCAGTGGCTGTACAATAGTAAACTTGACATTAGCTGTCAAATTTACTATTGACCGCCACCGCAGGCCGCGGCACGAGATGAGAGGGCTTAACTGTACATTGCACGTAACATCAAAGATGGTTTCGTTTATCGAGTAGATTGTAGCCAAAAATTACATTTCATACACATCATACAGTATGCATATTATGTATTTACAAATAATTTGTACAGGGGCCAATTTGTGCATATACAAATGCACAAACGCTACCCGACTAATTGTTTTAGTTTAATGCAGCGATTCTTGACTGATATGAAAGCATCTCTCTGAGATTTACCGTAAAACAAATGAATATGCAACGAGTCTCGCGGCGATCAACGCTCGAGCGAATCCACAGAGACACGTTGTATAATCACACCTGTTGCTAAAATGGCAAGGTTCATAATCAATTGAAAGTTATCACATCATCAGACCAGATTTACCTGCAATCCAGAAAGTCCATTCTACACGCAGGTTACAGACATTTTGAAATCGAATAAACGGTTCCAGAGATTCCCCATTACATACAAACTAAGAAAGCTCTAATCTCACAGACACTTCCTCTTTACAATCATCATCAACATAAAGCCGAAAGACGTCCACTGCTGGACATAGGCCTCCAAAAGAGTGCCACAACGACCGGTCCTGCGCCACCTTTTCACAATAGTAGTGTAGAAGTATATCTATACTATAATAATCTTATTAACATCTACTTTTTTTTGTTACAAATATGTAAGGCTAGTAAACTAGAGTCTCTCGGCGGGTTTTAAATATACATCTGACCACAATCAATCAATCCACTTATTGATCCGAGTCGTGTTACGCATGATTCCGTGACAGCGATCCGATTTCCAGACCCAATAGAAAACGGTCTAGCGTTATAGTATTTTATGCAACTGTTGCATAAGTAGGGTCTTAAAACGCGAGTGTCGTGAGTTGCGCAATCGCAATTAAAGACGCCACGAGCGTTTTAAGACCAAGTTATACACCGTTGCATACAATATTTTTTCTACGACTATTTTAAATAAATAGCATAATTTGACTTTTCAGGCAGTAAGTTTTCCGTTAGTTCTATTACTACTCACGCAATTTCATCAGCGGTGCAGTTATTTTCTTCTTCGTCCATTTTAAAAGGAACTTTCATATTTTTCTTCACTTCACAAACACGAATCAAATCTTAAGAAGTTATTAATAACGAATAGTTATCATATTTGACATATTTCGTCTTTAATTTTAAACTGGAACTTTGGTGGCAAATTGGAAACATGACACATTGACACCTCTTGTTTATGGTCTGTTTTGTTCTTAATTCAACTTGCCAGTACTGTCATATTAAGACCAAGGTTTTTCTTAAGTTGGCAGCAATGCCGTTAGTACAATAATTTATTTGAAGTAAATTCATTCAGTGGTTTGTTAAGTTGGTAGTACCTAATGTATTTTATGTTTCGGCATGGCCCTCTAGATTAGTCGCGTCGCGGCCTACTCGATCGTGTCTAGTAGGCCGTGGCACAATGTAGCACTACCCAGGTTTAGAAGCGTATGGCTGCTAAGCGTATCGTTTTGGCGACAAAACAGCACGGTTGTGCCGTACTGTTATGGGGAATAGAGTATAGACTTTTCTGCAGACTTATTTTGTATGTCTTTATATTAGTGTTCGGGACTATGTAAATGACAGATAAAATTACAGGAGTAGAAAATAGTATTTTATGCAACTGTTGTATCCTTCCGTAACTTTTACAATCAATCTCGCTGTCACATTGGATTTGACTTTGAAAAAAGTTCGTTGGCATTGCGAAACTGATATTTCAATAGTTTGGTAGAAATTCTCGGATTTATAGGGTACTAGCGACCCGCCCCGGCTTCGCACGGGTACTATACATATAAACCTTCCTCTTGAATCACACTATAAATTAAAAAAAAACCGCATCGAAATCTGTTGAAGTTTAAAGATCTAAGCATACATAGGGACAGACAGCGGGAAGCGACTTTGTTTTATATTATGTAGTGATAGTTATAACTAAAAAGTAATATAAATAAATAAATTAGGGGGGCAATCTTACAAAAAATCGAACTAGCCCCCAATGGTAAGCTCAATGCATTTGTGTTTGCTATTTTAATACCACGTCACTGGCAAAAAAGCGTACGGCCCGACGGTAAGCGGTCACCGTAGCCTACGGACGCTTGCAACTCCAGGCTTGTCAGTCTTGTCACATGCGCATTGCAGACTCTTTAAAAATGTACAAGAAACCCATACTGGTATCTCGGGAAAACTTCGGCAGGGAGCTAATTCCGCAACCGGAGCGTTCGAGGGAGGAAACCGTTTGTGTAACTTGCTCAACTTATGATCTGGGATACGAATTATCGTCTTGCTATAGTAAACAGTGATATAATGTTGTTATATATTGTCTAGCATATCGTTTGGACACGTTAACTGGCTAATCAACCAGTCGATATGACACGATTAGGTATATTACTATTTCGTCACAAAAAAAATCTTTGGGTCTTTACTCTGTGGCCGAAAACGAAAATACCCCATAGTAAAGTTTTTTTTTAGAACTGACACGTATTATTGTTCCCTGTTATTAATATAAATTGTTACTCCTTAGATATCAGTACATCAACCCAGTCGGTATAACCCCAACTCCACCTCCATTGGTCCATTTAGGTAAGGGGACCGATGTCCTGTCATAAAAGCCGTTATTTATCTTGCTTTGAAACGTCGGCATGTCTTGGATATTTGTGATTTCTGTAGAAAATGGAGTGGAGTATACTCACGCCTATATTTAATATATAAATAAAATCGGAATATTTACAAGATTTTTTATGCTTTTGAATATACAAGAAAGCAGACAGACGCATGACTACACTGTGCGTGTTTTTTGAAATATATGATATGTTAAGATTGAAAATGCGTATTAAATTGTGAAAAAGTACCTATCACAAGAGACCTATTTCTCAGAATAATAGGGTGTACATATGAAGTTTCCATATACCTAACTATATCTTAACCAGCGTCTAACCAGTTTTAAGTGTCTATGTTTAGCTCTATGGACTATGGTTGACTGGTAGAGAATGCCATGTGGCATACATGACATCAGGTATTTACACGCCTTTACCGGGAGTTGAACCCAGGAACGACATTAAATTACATCATTGTTTTTAACTAACACGACAATAAAGAAAATACGATAAGAAAGTTTTTTTCATTAATACCCCGCGCCCAAACAAATTATATTTATCTATTGGTATTCCAATTTCACCTACGGATAAGAGAAACTTCGGGGTCATAACTCTTTTTATTATTCTACCTCTTTAGCCAGGATACAATATGACAGAGCTTTTTGGAAAAAATGTTGCAGCATGGACTTCTAACATGCTTAGAAGATGTTCCATGGGAAGAGGTTGAACATGACAAGAAAACCCCACATTTAGTGGATTCAAACCCATGAAATAACAGGTCAAAGAAGTTACCCAAGTGACGTAACTGTAGCAACTACATACGTTCATTCACCCATCTAATACCAACAGTTGCATTGCGACGTTCCCAGCGAGCAATCACCAAGGTTTGCAATGTCTACTGCCATTGATAACACCAACAACGATCCTTCATTCGAATCTTTCGCTTCGACTAAAGAGGCACCGCTCTTCCCCCGTGTGTGCTCCAATAAACAAATCAAGTGCAATACCAGTATTCTCGGCACCAATTAGTGGGAGTTACAAAGCGCCGAACTAGGCCACGCCAAGGTCCGCTTTTCAGCGTTAATTGGTGCTCAATGAACGCTTATTGTCTCTAAACACCACTGATTGTGCTCCTCCGCGTATCAACAGACATTGAAACTTCAATGTATTCGACGTATGGACAGGAACTGATGAATGAATAAAATACAGCCACCAGGTATCAATACAGAGTGAGAATTGTAGTGTTTATATGACGATTGTCTTCTATTCTCCTGGTGGTTTGCGGTCGAGATAGAACACTACGTTGGATATGACACCAAAGAACTACATCCGAGCCAACCAGTTGTCCATAATCATGTACTCGTAGGCGTAAAAACGGCGTAAACTCAAAATGTAGATACCTTTAACTCTTTTTCCAAGAACGAATATTTGGGATTTTATTACATATGTATATGCAGATTTTATAACGATGTACATAACTTCCGAAAAACTGTTTGGTACCTACTACATATCTTAACCGCCAGGCTACCCATAGCTTACATACGTAATATGTCAATTTATATATATTCATTTCACGTACAATTTCCAAATTTCGCGACTCGTGAACAATAGACGTTTCTAGTTAAACGTCTCGAAGGTCGTTGCCGTAAAACCCGACCTCTGCGTTTATTGCTCAAACAAGCCAATCGATTTTGATGTGTCATGGCGTGTATGCAAATAAGATTAATTTATATAATACCTCTGCGGTATTGATAAAAATTCCTCTCGCAGAAGGCTCCAATTGTGCTGTAATGGTTACGCGACCTCGCCACCGTCAAGCCAATTTTGACCTGGACAGGCGATCTGTCAATTTTTTTAGTTGTTATATTGCTGAAAACGCAGAAGCATACAAACATATGTGAAACTTTTAGTGGAAAATCAACATAGATTTTTCCTACCGACCTAGCCTCTCAAGTTGTCTTCTCAACTGAATATCTATAACTTATGCTTAAGGCCCAACTTTTTAACGCTTTTTAACTTTTTAAGGGTGCGCACAGAAAACCGCGCCGCGCCGCGCCGCTCTGCGCGGATCATTTGGCATATATTCCCAAGTCCCAACCCGTCCTGTACCAGCGTAGGGACTACTGTCCGTTCCATCTCATCCATGAGAGAACGCCTGTGCCCACAGTGAGACGCATATAGGCTGCAGATCAGGGTTAGAAAGGAAAAAAAATTGCGCTCGTGAAAGGAAGTATTCGAAGTATTAGAACGTGTATTTTCGCACTTGCGTCTGTCCGAACGCACGAAGTGTCAACGTGACGTGCCACGCCGTGGAGATTCCCCTTACAAGTAAAAATCAGTTCGGATTATGCAAAGTTGAGCGAACTCGGGTGTCATTGGTTCTTACACTGGTGATAATTATCAAGAAGCGTAATTATTATGATAATTTCGAACCCTGCTGCAGATGTTGATGGCAGCGGACTAACCATCAGACAAGACGAACGCTTTGCTAACTACGTAATAACGATAAGGTTGTATAGTTAAAATGCATAGATGACAGCAATAACCCTCTTTAACTCATTATCTAAAGCGGGCTAATCTCACTATAAAGATATCTCCCAAGCCTCAAGCAGGACTGAACCCCTGACCCAGTTCGTTAAATAAACAATAAACTGCGGAAACACGTATCGGTGTTTGTTCAATGAATTAATAGTTTTCACGTAGCTTCATCGATGAAAGATTGGTTACCGCGATCGGCATCTTTTATTGGGAGCTAATGATATGAACATAATAAAACATAGCCTATGTTTTATGTGATCGGTCAATTATTGTCAAGACTAGACTAAAGACTTGCCCCCGTGGACTCTCATACCATGAGCAACTTCCGCTCCACCCCAAATTATATCCATCAAGGGATATTTCCGAGATAAAAAAGAATTTCATGTTTTAAGGCGCCGTAGGTTCAGCGAAGTTAAGCGAACAGTGTTTTTGAAACAATATAATGCGTCTGTTTAATTGTCTGTTTAATATGGTTTAAAAAAATATGAATAGTAAACTTGAGGCTTTTCTGCAGGGAAAGCAGTGTTTAGAAACATGATTAAGCATTTTTCGCTCGATAGAAAAAATCCCGAACATTGGTCTAAAAGGGTCTAAAATACACTTAAAATATTTGTTACAAATTACGAACAAAAGCTAAAAATATTAAAATGGCTTCTAAAAATCGGCAATATCATGTTTGAGGGAAATCAGTGTTTACTTTTAAACGGCCAATAAATTAAAATTAAAAGACATGATTTCCGCGCTTCCGAGCACGCACTTCCATCTCGCTCACGCTTATGCTCAGTGAGAGGGCGAGAAGACCATGAACCTACGGCGCCTTAATCCAGATTATAAACTGTATGTATGACCCAATTTTATTTTATTTACATACACACAACCATCCTTACAGGCTACCCTAATTCGACAGTATGGAATTTGACACAAAACAGAAAATAAAAACATTACATTACAATTTACAGTAACACATACATATAATGTGGCCATGGTGAATTCCTTCAAACATTCAATCATCGACATTCATAATGATAAACAGTGTTACTCAGGAACTTTCATCTTTCTCCACTGCATGCAGACATAAATACTAAAATAAATATAAACAATAATAAAGATAACAGCCTTTAATACACCCGTACAAAGTTAACAGTGACTAATGCGGAGGGCATTTTTATATAAACTATTGACCCGTGACGTGATATCATATCATCTATAGTTATATTAACTCTGTTTCATTTCTCTCATATGCTTGATAGGCCAAGAACAATTGGAATGTTAACATTCAAGCTGTACATTAAAGTCGTCTCGATTCCTGTAAGTAAACAACTCTCCGTTTTACAAGGTGGTCTCCCGCACACTAGAACGAGATACAACACTTTTCGTTTCTATCCATTTGGATATCCAACAAGCCGCGCCAACTATATTTTAACGATAGAGATTTGACATTCATGAACTGATTTTGGCGCGGCGCTACTCCCTTTTAGCCCAAGCATTTTATTTTCATTAGTAAGGAAAAAAATGGAAATTTGGAAATAATTCTTAACAGCAGCTTTTTTGTGTGTAACCGATATATTATCATTTTTTCAATTACGTAGACTCAAAATCCACCAAAATATTAGTCATCAAAAAAATCGATATTTAACCAAGTCCTGTAAAAAGAGGAGAAATATTAATAGATATTTTAATTTTTGTTTCGGTTGATTTACAGGATCTCTTCAAGAATAATAAATAAATCAAACAAAAAACATAATGGATGTGTCATTTATTTTTATTTATTTACTTCCCGATGGAAATTTTGTAGGATTCTTGGATAAGGCATCTTACAATAACATTTGAAAATTAAACAAACAAAAAAAACGCTGATATAAATTAATGTTTGAAAAAAACTTATATTTCCTGGGGTATTTGCATATTGGAGGGGTTGTAAATTTTGTAACGCCAACAGTTCAAACTGTTTATAAACGTCCGATTTTGGAGAGACGCTGAAGTAAACCCGCATTTATTGCCCACAGGAATTCATTCTAATATTATAAATGCGAAAGTGTGTCTATCCGTCTGTTACCTCTTCACGCTTAAACCGCTGAACCGATTTGAAATGATGAGTCCCGAAGGAAGGACATAGGATAGTTTTCTCCCGGAAACCATCCATTGAGGGGGTGATATGGGGGATGAGAGTTTTTATGGAGCTACGATATACGAGTTTCATGCAGACGGGGTCGCGGACAGAAGGTACCGTAAAACGTGCCTACTTTGCTCCCCACTAGGTAAATGTGCTCCAATTTTGTATTTAGTTTCATGCCCTTATAAGTCGATGTCTATGGTTAATACAGCAACATTTCCAAACGCATTTGTTACACTGGGCAATCAAGTGGCAACACTGAAAGTCAAAGTTTCGTTCCGCTATTTCCTCTTTCTGTCAGACGACGCACAGTGCCGCTACGAAAATTTGTTAAAAAAAAATACGGGAAAAAGCTACTTCCATCTCAGCAAGTTGTCATCGATTGGCGATAAATATGTTTTGAAGTGTTCTTGTATTTAATAGGCTACTCATTGTTTACAGTATTTCTAGTAGTTTCAAATTCTTTCGAGACTTAACCTCAAATTATTTTTCAAGTACCTACTTTGCACCACGTGTTGGGGTAACTTTGATCCTGGACATAGTTACCTCATGAAGTTAATTATGTTTATAAATAGTAAAATATTGTGGCATTTTTAACTAAATAGTATTAGAATAATATCATATTTTGTATTTACAGTTGACTCATAAAAAAATATTATAAAAATTTACGAAAATGTTAGAATTTCTTTTTCCACAGCCACTTCAAAACGTGTTCGTCGCAGAATAGATATAGTGATAGGTGATAGAGTTCCTATGCGGAAGGTGTTAACATGTGTACTCACCACTCCTCTTCTGATCTGGCTTCACTGGGCGACTATAGATAATGAACCGGAAACTAGTACCTGGAATACTCTAACCAAAAAACCTCATAATCATCGTAAAAAAAATTGATTGTTTTATATATATCCTAGTTCTGTATTTTAGAAGACTGTTTTTGGTTCTTGTTGGTTTTTGTCTGAGTGAAACAATACCAATACTGAACAATTTCGTAATTATAATAAAAATAAAACACTTCAACTAAATGTCCGTTTTTCTTTGTTCCTAATATTTTTTAGTTTTTTTGTTTTTCTTCATATTTACACAAAAATGGGCAGGTATGATTATAAATTGTGCATTGTTTGATTAACGACGGTGTAAAATGGCGCCAAACACTTAAAAGTATTAATTTTGGGACCAGATAAATTCAGAGGCAAAGTTACCCAAACACTGGATAACATTGCTCCTAAATGTATGTTTTTATATATATATGTAACGTGATTGCGGCTTTATAAGAGCATTGTAATACGATAGTAGGGATGATCTACTTTTAAATGATGTACATAACGACATATCAATATTTTTCCGAAAAAAACGAAATTTTCGAAATTTGGAGCAAATTTCGGTGCAAAGTAGGCACGTTTTACGGTAGTGCCATATAAATTTAACCTGGGTCGGTTCGGTAGACGCTGATTGAAATGTTATTTTAATATGCCAAGTCGTCGACTGATTGACCTTTAGTGCTATATTTTGTTGACACCCACCCGCATCGTGAAATTGGGTCAACTAACACCAATGTAGCGCATCGTGGCGGGAGTGCCACGTATGGAAATACTTCTTTGGACTATTTATCTACAAGGTGACTTTAACACTTTCACTGCCAGAAACTCGCCTTCCGAATCGGCTACGAGCGTAGCGCGTTGAAATTCTTGTGGGTCAGAAATGGCGAACGAAACATCGTGAGATCAAAGAAATTCTAGTGGAGTCTCCTACCTGCACTGGGCCAGCGTGGGTACTACTCCCTACTCCCCATTCCCCGTCAATCATGAAAAGACCTGTGAAGATAATGAATTGCAGAAGCTTTCAGAAGAATCTCTTGTCTGTGCGATAACAGTACATTTTATACAGAGCCTTGTGGCGCGAGCCGCAGGCGAGGGTCAAGACTCGGAACGAGTGGATGATGTGGAGGACGACGTTTTGAAACTCAATTGCGGAATATTATAATACAATAAAATATACAGTGTATTGAAAGTTTAGTATTCCGCCCACCGATCCGAGCAGGTGGCGGCGGGGCGTGGCTGCGGCATCGTGTTGACCGTTGTACAGGGAAACGCAAAAAAGTAAAAACACTACGGATGCGAATAACTTTCCGCACGTAGTACGTAATTTTTTTTTGAACATTAGGTATTAGAACATGGGTGCATGAGATTTATTATGTCAATCAACCCACATTTACCTATAATTCGATTTTTTTAACAGCTGATATTTGATAGCCGTCATGGCTGTTCAATGAACGTCAATGATGACATATTTTGACATAAATTGTACTGGGATGACAGCTGTCAAATTTTGAATGCAAGGGCGCCCATCAAATCTGGCACACTATAATGTATTTTTCACACCTTTCATTCGGAAAAGTAAGTTTTGCTCCACGACGAGAGGGACCAAAACGCTACTTTTCTGTTCAAGCTACTTTTTTAATTTATACATTGGCATTGGAACATTTGTACGCAATGTGCCAATTGAACACAGATGTTAATAAAATAATCGATTGTAATTTCATCGTAGTCGATTCAAAACGAACATATTTCAAGTTTTAACTATAACAATGTTGTATAAAAATTTATAAATATTTCGTAATATTTAAAAATTAGTAATAAAAATTAAGATAATTTAGATATATTTTAACAATAGCTTTTTTAAATTTCCTCATAGTCGGTGTGAAAAATAGTATGTGTCACTCGGTAGCAAAATTATTTTCGTCTCGGGCGTAAACACTTGTATCCCTCACTACGCTCAGGATCCTACGTTAGAATCCCTCGCTACGCTCAGGATTCTATTGAAGGATCCCTCGCTACGTTCAGGATTCAATACACCGCCCTCGCCGTAAATATACTATTTTGCTCCCTTGTGACACAAATAACTATTATTTCTAAGACCGATAAACCGGGAAATGTTGTCCTTGTAATAAAGTTTCTATGATACCTATCGCCCTAAAATTGGATCTTAGCTGGCTTGTGGAAAACAATATTAACAATACCTGTATGTACCCACCCTCATTGGCGCATCTAAACTTCCCACCCTGTATAATAAACATGTTAACGTGGCCATTGTAATCTCATTACTTATTGATGTACCCTTTATTGAAAAATAAAAGAGTCCCATTGATTTATCGAATCGGTCGGAAGGGTGGATAAGGTCAGAGGTCAGTGTCGGTCGTGGTGACAGCTAGAGTGAAGTCGTTAGATACAAAGTGACTAAAATGGTCAGATAACCTTTTTTTCAGTCCAGCAAGTCGATCACGTGACGCGTTGTACGTTATGCAGATCTAAATGTCAAATTTTATATGGGAAAATGACAGTTAAGGTTAAACATCACTGGTTCCTGTCGAGCTGTTGCTAACAGATGTCGCGATATATAATTTCGATGGTTGCTCATCATTTTACGCAAAACCGTGACCAGTACCAACATGTGTTTCAAACTGCGGAAGCCGAAGAGCGTGCTACGTATGAATCGCAATCAATCTGCACTAATCAGTGCTTCTTTTTAAAATGTAGTCCGAAAATATGCATAAAAGTGCTTTTTCGTGAATTTACGCAGACTAACGTAACTAAATGTCACTTCAAAGTCAGTAATTGTCAAACCTTTTTCATAAATCAAACTAGAGGGCGCAAAACTAAATATATAGTAGCGCCTCTATTAGGAAATAGTGAAAATAAATGTTCTTGTGGCTGGCACTCTAGAATGCAATATGAACCCACCTGACTTTTTCACTCGTCACCTAATGTCATACGGTAGCGCAATAAATCTCTCTTTTGCTTAAATCTGTCTGTAACGCCATCATTGAACCGGGTTCAAATCCCTACGAAAGTACTTCTTTTTTGTTTTTCTTTTTGGATTTTCTAACGAATATGACCGTCTCAACTAATTAGATTGACTTGTAACGTGTAAAAATTTTTTTTCAATATGTTTAATTTTTTTTGATAAGCATGTTTGTATCTCTCCGATCAAATTGGAGAAATCTTAACAAAAGGCCAGGTCACAAGTACCCTAAACCGACGAGCATGTATGAGAAATATGAAAGTGAGTGAAGCGAAAGTGGTTTGCCAGGATCGTAGCAAATGGAGATCCGTGATCTCTGCCTACCCCTCTGGGAAAGAGGCGTGATTATATGTATGTATGTATGTATGTATGTATGTTTGTATCTAGATTATCCACAAATATCCCCTATATTTTTGGCGGACATATTCTTACATGTTACATACCTACTACATATATACTATTTTGGATAGGCATATCCTTTACAAAGATGTTACGCCTTTGATTTAATTGGAAAGTCATGACTATCCATAGGTTTACAATTGACAAATCAAAGCCCAACCTTTATCTATTAAACCCAATTCCATTGACATCAGACGAATCGTGCATAAATCTTCATGTTATTTGAATGAAAACCATTTTGATTGACAACAACGTAATTGTTTAATTTGAGACACATTAAATAATCGAAATAAGTAACACTAGTACAGTATTTTAAAAGGATCATAAACGAAGATATGTTCCCTAGAAAATCTAATATTATATGGAATAAGGTACGTAAAGTAAGATACTTAGTATATTACTTTGATCTGTTATATCCATATTGACTTGCAGGACTAATTATTAGAAAGGCTAAATATTATTCACAAAATGTTTTGTATTCGCCCGTAAACTCCGACTAAAATAATTAGACCTCAAAATTGGTAATAACTTTGCGTCACCGGACGAATATGGTGAGCTTTGTGAATAACGGGCGAGTTTGTTATATCCTTCTTAGGTATATCAAAACTGTTAGTGGCCAGTCTCTCGAGTCCCGTCCGAGAGCGCGTCGGAAAGAGAGAAATATACCATTTGACAATATGGTACTGTTTTCGATGATTGTCAAAATTCAAAATTAGAATTCTACTTTTTTGGTTTGAACACGCGTTTATGTATCGTGCGCTTGATGCTTTCACAGTTATATGAAAGATTCATCAGTACTAATGTTCAGAGGTGGACATTTCCTTACAAAATTATTGAATATCTTGTTTAGGTAAATATGAGATGAAACTTATCTGTCGAACCCACGACCGTCGCCGTCGTTTGACAGTCGCATGCCTGAACCGCTAGGCTACCGGAACGATTCGATTTCGAAAAATATTTCTGTGGTGATGGATGAATGAACTTTCAGGGCCCTATTTAATAAACATTAGAATCCTACAATTTTGTATAAAAGTGACATATTTGTAAAGATTTTCTTAGTAAATCTTTACAAATACCTATGTCACCTTTATACAAAATTGTAGGATTGTAATGTTTATTAAATAGGGCCCTGGGAGTTCATGGCGATATACTTAGGCTTAGTAAATTTTATATGCAAAAAAGTTACTCTGGTTTTTAGAGAGATTTGACAGTTAATTTATTAAATGCAGTTTATATTTGTTCTAAAATCGGTCTGGTGACTCCTAAGAGCAAATTTCCGCGTCTCTGGTAGTTTCGAGCTCACAAGATTTCACGAGAACCGGTTGAGAACATGTAGAGGAGAAGTCTGGACAGCCGGACATACGAAAGAATATTTGCCCAAGCTTAAATGAAAAACTTCGTTCGCCTCACTCGCTCGTTCAATTAAGTATAATGGATATTTGTTATCGATTCAGTTTTTAATAATTGTCCGAAAATATATTTTTTAAAGGCAGATTCACGAGCATGTACTCATTTCGGTTACGGTATACCGTATTCCATTACGGGACATTATGGGACCGGTATTCTATTACGATAGCGTTATATTGTAAAAGTTAGCCGCGCCGCCAACATAACGGTACCGGAACCGGAACCGTGTAGATATACATATCGTTACCGGTTTTTTTACTGTATTTACTTACACTTTTATAATGCCTTTTCCAAACCGGTATACTTATGATACCGTTTTTTTTCCTTAAGCTTTTCTTCTCGTCCATGAGAGGAGGTCTGTGCCCAGCAGTCGAACGTAATATAGGCTGATCTATTACTATGCCAATTTTCATTAAGTCATTATTATAATCCTCAAAAACGAAAAAGATATATGTACATATGTATAAGGCATTAAATATCGGATGATTCTCAATACCGGTACTGAAATGTGATATTGGACCACAATACCGGAATTTCGGGACTTCAATATTAATACCTATCGAAAATGTATATACACGATGATTCTTAATCCGTGATCAGGAGTCGAAAAATATTGATAAACAGCCAAAACGGATTTCAATGGATGAGGTCTCATGCAATTAAATCACTGTTTAGTTACTTCAATTAAATGATAATGTAAACACTAATATCCACTGAATGTTTGGTCACCCTACATTTCTTGAAGTTAAGTAGATACGTCAAACACACATACGTCAAATTTTTGCAAAATACCGTTAGGGTGACGATATTTTTGAATTATAAAGTGATTCCTTGTTCAGGTTTATTCAGAAAAAGAAAGAACGTTGTAGTTGGTAGTGACCCTGCCTACGAAGCAAGAGGTCCTGGGTTCGAATCCCGGTAAGGGCAAACATTTATGTGATGAGCATGAATATTTGTTTCTGAGTCATGGATATTTTCTATGTATTTAAGTATTTATATCTATTATATATATCGTCGTCTAGTACCCATAACACAAGCCTTACTGAGCTTACTATGGGACTAGGTCGATTTGTGTAAGATTGTCAACTTATATTTATTTATTTATTTATATATATTTATTAGGTAACTTCGAGTTAATCGTGTTTGGTATCAATTACAGAATTAGAAAAATTGACTCCTGGGGCTCGTTTCACGAAGCTACAAGTAACGAATTACAAGCGGAAGTCTCTTTTCAATACCTTTTGATAGAAAGAGACTGCCGCTTGTAATATGTAACTTGTCTTGATCACGAATTAAGAATCATCGTGTGTATTCCTCGTTTAATAGTATAATAGGATAAGATAGGATAATAATTTGTTATTTTACGTATTCGCAAATTTTGGTTCGTCTACTTCGTCTGCATTACTTGAATTTACATTATTGGAAGTTTTGCAGCTTTTTTAGTTTGTTCGTCAAAAAGTACAGTCGCCATCAGATATATTTGAGTGCTCACAAATATCTGAACACGTCTCTTATGCCTCGACAGTAAAATAAAAAAACTCATCTCCAAAAGCAAAACCAAACTTCTTACTTAAAAAAAGTATTGAGCTGTTTGCGAACATTGCTTTTATCTGTTCAGGGAGCGATGGTGTATTTGGAAACTGTCTATACAATAGAATCAGCGCGTATGTGATACGGCATGTGAAACCCAAATACACCTTCCCTCCCTGAACCTGTTGTAGTAAGAGTAAATGAATAACATTTCTTTTTTACATTTATTTAAAAAACCAAAAGTTTAAGAAAGTTTTATGTCAACTAACGTTTTTATAATGGGTTAACAACCCGAAAAACTACGTTTTTGTGAAAAAAATAACAAACTCACCAGTAAAAAAGACGAGGTATTTATTATTACCTAAATTCCCTATTTACGAGCACGGTGTTCTACGTTCATTCATAAAAGTTGTCCGTTTTAGCGTTAGCCTATTTTACCTTCGAACATTTCAATTTATGCTCCTACCACTATCATCATTAGAGCGTAAAAGTGATTATTCTTCGGTAGAAAAAGAATGGAGCACAGACATTACAAATAAAATTATTCAAATAAATGTAAATACTTAACTTGATTATGCGTTCCTTTTTTTACAATTGCATGAAGTTATTATATTTTTTATTAAAAACCAGTTTCCGCCTCCATGGACCCGGGATAAAAACTATCCTTTATTTTAATCTCGGCTTCTCTTAAGGCCCAGCATACAATACAAAATGGCATTGGAATTGTGTTGTGTCGGAAATAGAGTTGGCATTCGTTTGTTTTAAAAATTGCCCGAAACAAAACAAATTCAGCTCTATTCCAGTTGAATCGGTATAATTTATGGGCCTTAGGAGGTTAAACTATCTTCGTGCAAAATTTCCTCTAAATCGGTTGAGCCGTGATCGAGTTACAAACATTCAAACATCTATATATAGAAACATCCAAAATTTTGCATTTATAATATTAGTAGGTTTAAAAAGTAATTCGATATTGGTCCTTTTCAGTTCCGGTATTAGACTAGTGAAAAAATCGGTCCGGGATTCCGGTATTTCGGGATTCCAAGATGGCGGTTTGTATTCCCTATATGAACGTTAAAAAAAAAAATTAAATACGTACATCAGTTTTCTCCGGGCCATTTCGATAGTTAGCTGCACCTTTATATTTTACTACCATAAAACTACGGTTACGGTTAATTTTTCCGGTACCGTAAACGGTTTCATAAAAGATGTAAAGGTGCGAATTCGACCCGCATAAGAACAAAAAAAACTGTTTTGGAGTAATACCTGTTTGGAACCGGTATTATAAGGTATCACTAGGCAATATAAATACCGGTAACCAATATTTCTAACTGGTGGCGGGGGCACCGTTGTGTTGTCGCTGCGCGGCTAAACCTTACAATATAACAGTGCCGTACCCAATTAATGGAATACCGGTCTCGTATCTGCCTAGCCACCGGTCGTAACTGACATCAGTCCCTGCACCGAAGAATGCCTACGAGTATATAATTCTACCCTCACAACATTTTATAAAGAAGACTACTTGTGACTTAGGCCGGTTCCCAATTATCAATCCACTGATAGTTTTCCTTATCGACATTTGACACATTTTAATAATCTGTCAAAATGCTTGTAAGGAAAACTATCCGTGGACTGATTATTGGGAACAGGCATTAGTTAATTGACATGTCCGGTAATCTAATCTCCGGTAGTTGAACACTTGAACAGTCGATTCATATATAGGTTGCGGTAGTTAGTTATTTTACTGTCAACTGTGTAGTCGACTAAAGCGAACGTTTTAAATTTAACAAGTTCACTCCAAATGCACAATTGAAAGAAAGAAAGAAAGAAAACATTTATTTGTCTGTTATATTTAATGCTACATTAATTAACATTCACTCAATCGAAACTAATCAATCCAAGTTGCAAATTCATTTGATCAAATCCTATATACATATGTATACGGCCGGTGGCACAGATTACTTTTCCATATTGTATCTTACTCCTTTCTAATAAGACGCAAAATGTATGCATAATTATCGTTGCGTGGACTTTAGGTTATTGTTCATGGCAATCTCAATAAATAATCACGAATAAAGGCAAACCATTGAACTTCATACATTGTTCTTAGAAATTCGTTCTATCAATAAACAAATGACATAGCTCTTACGTCATTACCAAAATGAGTAGCGTAGCAATATAAAATGAATGCCGTCTCTTTCACCAGAAAAAAACGGGATTGTACGATGGTGTCACCGTCTGGTGAATATAATTACTACTATTGACCCCGCTGTCTAACTAATTTTGATTTGATATCAAAGACATCTAGTGAAGGTTTTCGGCCACGTGCTGTCATGTGACGCGGCCATGTCATTTACACGGACAGTGTCTAACTCACGCACACATACAAGGCTCGGAGTAAAATTTTATGAATTTCAAATGGCTATATTTTGAATATTACTGGTTTGTACGTGTATTTATTCAAACTGCGGGAGAAGAGGGTCATATATTATCTAAATATTACAATTTCAAGTTCCTGACATCGATAAATTAGACGTCTAGTCCGAACGAAAATTGTATGGAATTCGTCAGTGATGTAGCACCTTAACACGTTCGCAACCAAGAACCCGCCTGGTAGGCACTCGTAATGTTTGCTCAGATGTTTGCGCTAGGCGGGCATTAGTATGAACCTACACGCCTAGCGAGTTCTGTTGGTTTCTGGTGTACTATTCCATTTTTAATCCGATTGCGAAAGTGCTAAGCTGTCCTAACGCGCGTTTGAAACGTTCCGTGATTACCCCTCGGGTGAAACTCAATCTTAAGGTGCTAGACTAGAGCACTCACTTGTATGAGCATTCTAGCGTATGTTACATTACAGGTAAACGCTCACAAAACATTCAGGACAGTCAATTTGCCTCGGGCTTTTTGCCCATTACTTCTAGAAATAAAGAATAAGAATAATCGCAAACTAAAATACTCATACTCATACTCATTTATTGATATTCATAAAAAATATTTCATGTCAAAATATTAGTTATTTAATTATATTAATTCATATAATTTCATTCATTAGTAGTATAATCATTCTAAAAAAATATAATTGTACCTATATCGAATGAATCTTTTAAAAAATCGGCCATGTGCGTGTCAGGCCACGTGCAGTGTAGGGTTCCGTAGTTGCCTGTCTTTTTGGACAAAGGACTACTCGGACAAAAATTTGGGCTTTAAAGCCCGATATCTCGCAAATGAATCACTAATAATCACATTGTTTTAGAAATCCATAATATTATTGAACAAGCTATCCAACGATACCCCACACTATGGGTTTAACGAGAAAAAAAATAACATCCCCACATTGGGTGTAGGGGACCAACCCCAAAAAATCAGTCGAATCAATTCAAGATTTTATTCTTCTGTTTTGTCAGCGTGATTGATTTATATACCCATGCTGAATTACAGCTTTTTAGTAGTAAAGATCACTGAGCAGACGGACAGACGGACATGGCGAAATTATAGGGGTTCCGTTTTTGCCATTTTGGCTCCGGAACCCTAAAAAGGTTTACCGTAAGCCGATTGACTGATACAGTAATATCAGATAAAATGCCATGATAACGTATCGTTACCGAACCGGCGGAAAGGCAGAGGGAGTGGCGCTTCCGTGTAAATATAACCTAATGTATTATTCAAGAATAGGAATAGGGCAGTTGCGTCACATATAGTAAACCATCAAATTGCTGTAATAAAGTATAAATTACAAAATATTTTTACAATCATAAAAATATACGAACCTTGAAAGTTTAGAGAAATATGCATTTTTAACCCCCGACGCAAAAAGAGGGGTGTTATAAGTTTAACGTGAGGTGACTGTCTGTGTATCTGTGTATCTGTCTGTGGAAGCGTAGCTCCCTAACCGATTGAACCCGATTTGAATGCGGTTTTTTTTGTGTCATAGATAGTTTTATCCCGAGTGTTCTAAGCGATGTTTAATGAAAATCTGTTCAGCCATTTTTGAGATATTGGACTTTGAAATGAAAATGTCGGGGTTAACTTTTCTAATTTTAATTGACCAAGAGTAAATTTAAACGCTTTTATAGAAACAAAATTGTATGACAACTATGGACAAACACAGCAATTTTTAATTTTATTAACTGGCTCCGTAAAAAAAAAGTGGTTTTTAAACGTAAAACTCGAATTATAGTAGAAAGACAAATTTAATAAACTCAAAGCATGACTTGTTGAGCCAGTCGTTATATAGTTTTGAACAGTTTTTAAAAAAGTTCCTAAAATAAATTATATTAAATAGCTATGTTCACGTATAACCCGAGCTTAACTACTTTAATACGCATAATGTTGACAAGTATTTTTTTATTATCAATAAATAGTTAGTATGTATTTATACCGGTTAGGTTAGTCGTTAATATGACCGTTGCCGATTCAATTCAAAGCTCTGGCTTATTTTATAGTTTCATCGTTTCTATCGATGTAAGAACAATATCAATCAATACACATGAGGAAAATTCCTGATACCTTATAAAGTTATAATATAGAACTTGTATAAGGAAAACTATTAAATATGTGCACAATACTAAGGTTCATAACAACTGAGTGTAGGTATTTTAAAGTGCACTAAACCACATCTGTTGTAACAAGCTGTGCGGTCGAGACTAAATATATGTATACATTTTTCGCCTTATCACATTGGAATAAGGTGCAATAGTGTATACATATATTTGGCTTGGAGTGTACAAATAGTTAGATTGTTAGAGACACTTAAAATAGATAGAAAACCTTGAATCTCTAGTACTGTGATAGGTAATATTGTCTAATATTCAATTACCTTCTATGTATTATTTTTCATTATAGGTTTTGGATCCATTTACTGGGAATTTAGGTTAACTCCGCCAGATTATAAAACAAACCTAACCTAATGGCCTGTTAAACAAAATCGTTATTTTTGGGGTCTTCCAGAAAATTGATACAGTTGGGAAATGAAAAGTGATTGCGTTAGCATATCACCTGCAGCACGACCACGGGCGGTTATCAGGTTAAATATGAGGTAGTTAGCTACACTGCCCTGTATTGCAAACCTTGTGTATGAACCATGTTATCAAATGGACATAATACTTTTTTTTATTACTTTTCCGTGGTCGGGTTACTCGGGTTACAGTTATTTAGAACTTTTTATGCTTGCTGATGTTGCAGAGCGAGATAATGGAGACTTTTCGTTAACTTAGCGAACAGATTCAAATATTTTCTTAGTGTATGGTTTACTTTTAGGCCCGCCACATACAGGCTGAAGCTGAATTACCTAACCGAATAGCCGGGTTGAATCCGCTCGCAGCCGCTGCATATAAATGTACTTGCCACAGACCAGTCGGACGTATTGGCGGCGGAATTCAGTCCACTGTTTGAATTAGGTTATACTATATATAAAGCATCAGCGGGCGGAATAAGCCGGCTGAATTCAGCCTGTGACGAGCCTTAAAATTGTTATGAAAGTTAGTTATTACAACATAACACAAGTGCCTCTAATAAAGATATGTGCATAACAATGTGCTACAATTACCTCATCCTTGCTCAAAAAGAACTGAAAAGAAAACACAATTATAGGTTATGCTAACACCAACTAGCACACTCCATTCGTTTAGCATATAGGTATGGCATGCTCACACAATATACATTTGAAAAACAGCTTAAAAACTTGTTGTTAAGCTGTTTTTGAAATGGGTTGCTAAATGGCAGTAATAATACTTCTAAGTGTGGCATAATGGATAACTACATACATAGACAATGAACTATTCTAACCAAACGTTGGATATCTGAGAACGCAGGAAGTTTATTCACAATCAAAATTGTTCGCTTTGTCGTTTCTCAGTAAAGATGGTGTTTAGTTACATCTTGGTTCCATTAACACCTTAATAACAAGCTAAATATGATGAGTTTCGCTTGACATTAAGAACAACTAAAATTATTGATATTCTAATGTATCTGCGTCCCTGCCCGTTTGATGTGATAGTAACATAAATATATTCGATTACTGATCACTGATTCTAATGGCGACACCACAAATCACACTCAGTATGTGTACGACGAAAATCGTATAGAAGTACAAGTACACGCCGTGACAGACAGAACCAGCCGTGTACAATTTTGATCGTTTAGATGGCGTAAGTCGTACTGTCGTAGGCGTGTGGGGTGGCCACGACTTCCAGCGGCGGCGGCGGTAGTTTCACGCCATATGTGAGAGCGAGAGGCACTCCGATCTCTTGTAACCACAGTAATATTGTAAACGAATGGAATACATTGAACCTCAATATAAATAATGTGACACATCGAAGTAATGATACAGAGGAAAAGGAATTTGTATGTATAGTTATTATTTTATGCCATGGGTGTGAAATCAGTTTCTGGTCGTGTCTAATTAATATGTATGGAAATCTGTGATAATGTAACTTTAAACTTCATTGAACATAGATAACACTGATGTTTCGTTTAAAAAGTTGTGTAAGTCAACCAAAAGCAATAAAATGGGTACAATTTGTATTTAATTTCCATTAGGGTGTGGCTAGATCAGTTCCCCTTTGTTTATTCCGCGTAGCAAAATTCCCAGTCGTACTTTTCCCCTCTCGTGTTGGTACCTGTTTATGTTTAATACCATTCCCTTAATTAACTGTTGCGTTATTCCCGGAATATGTTTCCCTGTCGGATGTTTCACCATTCACCAACATCGGCGTACATTTAAACAGTTTCGACGAAGGCGCTAGCGCGGACCTCCTATTTCGGGTCCATTGGACCTTCAGACAACTGCTAGTTCAAGACAAGTCCAACCTAAACCCATCTACCTTCTTTAGCCCGTTTAAACTTAGATTCGACGATTTTTAAGTTAGGGGAGCTGATTTAGCTACTCTAATTACACTAAATATATATATATATATATATATATATTTATATATATATATATATATATATATATATATATATATATAGTAACAAAACTAACAAGGCATTGATTTAACTTTTTAAATCCAGCTTGCTTTTAGCAATTTAATTTTCTACCTTAATACAGTATACAATAAGTCTTCTTTACAACCATTAGGCATTGCAGTGGCATAGTTGAAATTAAGAAAGTAGAAAATATCAGAAACGCGAAAGAACAATGCACAGAGCGTTTTTTAAACGGAGCGTTGACGTGTGTTTGTGTCGATGCACACGTGATTCAATACGAACGCGCGTCGACGGCGCGTTTAAAAAACTCTGTGTGCATAGGCCCTAAATACAAATTATAGTTTGTTAAGGCATACCATTATGACCATAACACACGTGCAATACTCAGAACTATTAAAAACATTCATATATTTTCAATTCATAGAATATCCATGATACTAAAAAGTTTGAAATTCTTTTGAAGCACACAACAGACTAGAAACAAACTCTGCAATACTAATAACAAAAATTACCAAAAAATAAGATTTTACATTACATGTAGATTAAGTATACATGTAAGATTCAAGTCTATTATATGGTTGAGATAATTTAATATGGCCGACTTATTATAAAGAAAGCTGTCATTTGATTTCAAATCTTGGACAGCAGAGCTTTATGCGGCCAATTCAAATAATCTCAAACAAAAAAGCTATAGTGATCTTTTGTGACTTACCTGCTTGTGTTTTATTTTAGATGATGTCTGGTACGCCAACTCCAGTTTTGGGTTGCTGGGTGCTTTCTTTGGCCTTGTGTTCTTAATACCTAATGACTTTCCGAACGGTGCAAACCAATACCTAAAAAGGAAAATATTTGTTAATAGGATTTGACATCTAGCGTAACATACAAGAATAGAATAGATATACTTTATTCAACATCACATTGTATGGCAAGTGAACCATAAGATTAGACTTGACATATATAATGAATCTTACAGTTATGATTATGTGATGTTAAAAATGGGGACTTTCCTCAGCATAATGTTACAGTCAGGCCACTGCAACACTGGTTCTCAGGCTGGGTTTACAAGACATTTAAAAAATGAAATTAGAATCAACTAATAAAACACAGTTTTTTGTTACATAGCACTAATACAGTAGATTAATAATTAATCTAGTAGTCTGTCCTGTTGGATTCACAAATTGTTATTTTTTGTATATTTCAAGGCCGAAATGCACTGACAGCGGTGGCGGAGCGGCGCGGAGGCGGTACTGGTTGTAATGTTCGAGCTAATATGAAAGGGTCCGCACAGAGCGGCGCGGTGCGGGGCGGTATTCTGTGCAGACCCTTTCATATTAGTTCGAACATTACAACCGGTACCGCCTCCGCGCCGCTCCGCCACTGCTGTCAGTGCGTTTCGGCCTTTAAACCTGAAACCATGTGTTTTGTCTCAAATAAATTGAAAAAAAAAACTAGTCAGATACATATATTTTTGATTTGATTTGCTTTACGAAACAATAAAATAGTGTTTGATTGAATCAGGCCTTCGCGGGATTCCGTGAAACTTCGGAAAATTCCTGTATAACGAGGTTTTAAGAAACTTGACTAAATTGGTTGCTCAGATTAAAATAAATATTTTTTTTTATAAAAAATAATGTAACTATTAATATGATTCATTGAAAATTTTAATTTTGGCTTATAGGCTTAGGTTTAACATAATTTATAAGGCGATATATCTAATACAAAAAAAGTTAGTGTGTACAATTACTAAAATATCTAAACATATACTTGACCCCATTGAAATGTTATCAACTTATCATATAAATCAATTGTTATACTGGTTACTTTAACCAATATTATCATTATCACAACCACAACCGGTAGCAACGTTATCAATAACTGTCCTATTAGAAATTTGATTAACTAGCTCTCGCTAGTCTCGCTACATACCTGAGGCTATAGGTTTAAATCGGTTTACTTCACTTACTTTTCCAGTATGTGGCGCAGGACTATGAGCACCAATGCCAAGGGCAAGGGGTACAAAAGGTGCCTGTGGTCGTTATAAACCACGGTTTTATCGGGCCCTGGGGCCAAATCGTCCCAGGTAGTATTTGGAGGCAACCACACATCTTCATCCCAAAATTTGTTCACTAAATATCGCAACATAGTAGCACTTTGCTTATCGTCACTATTTACTGTTACAGTAGTGTCCAGTTATATGCTAATAACAACTAAATCACGTCATAAACACACCCAGCAGAAAAATTAACGGCACACGACCGTCCCGTCACCCGTCCGTCAGCCGACATGACACAACTGACACATAAGTGTGGTGTTGCCAGGGTTCAAGCAATTAGACAATGAGACTATGATGAGACAGACGATAAAGCGTGTTATTACACGTGATTTAGATATCAAGCATTTAAAATGTCAGTGTGCATAATAATTTCATTAAAGAGTGGCTTCTAAGTCTTTTGAAAATCAAAAAATCATTCATCTTTTTCATTATGTTAACGATATATTATTATTGAATTTACTCTAGTCGATCGATTTACTTTTGGTTCGTTCAAAATAGAAACGGCAACACTGGTCTTGCTGTCATGTGTCACACATGATGTGTGTGTGTGTCAGATAACCTCAAAAAATGACGATAACAAACGTTGCTTGATATGATAATCGGAGATTGAAAATATCAAAGTAATCTAAATCTTCTGACATTACTAAAAGCGCCGTTATTACCTTACCTCATGTTTCTTTCGATAGCATGGTGAAAACTGATAATGTTATTTTGCCCGACGTGTGCTAACATTCTCATGGTGGAAGAGGCACCGGAGACAGGTCTGCGGTACGCGTGCAACTCATGTCCGTATGTCTACAACGTCAGGAAGAAGGTCTCCTCCCGCACGTTCCCTAAACTCAAGGTAGGTCGATGTAGATACCCCAATACCATGGGGTGATGCAACTTGTATTTGTTTTCTGCAATTTATCGTTGAACCAGCTCGTTTTGTGAGTATTTCACAAGTTATTGATATATTTGCAAGTTATTCTTACGCCACAAAAATATTATTTAATTTGTAAAATACTTTCTATTCCTTTAATATTTTCTGTTTCAGGAGCTAGATTATATTATGGGTGGCGCCGCTGCCTGGGAGAATGTAGACTCAACAGACGCTGTGTGTCCGAAGTGCAGTCACGGAAAGGCATACTTCATGCAGCTCCAAACCCGATCAGCTGATGAACCTATGACAACCTTCTACCGCTGCTGTAACCATAAGTGCGCTCACAACTGGCGTGATTAATAACAAATTAAATCATTTTGCTAGAACCGAGTGTTCATGTGGAAAAGAAACTTACGAGTATGAATTTAGTGAACAAACTTACCTTATTACGTAGTTCCTTAATTAGATTCAGTGCTTCACCGAAAATGAAGATTGAAAAAATGGCTGCCGTCATTCCTACCTCCCTAGAAACATCTAGTGCAAAGGCTGCCGAATACCTATCTAAAGGACAGGTAATAGCAGTTCCTACAGACACTATATATGGTCTAGCTTGCAGCGCTAACTGTCCTGAGGCTATAAAAAAGCTGTATTGTATTAAAGGCAGGGATTCTGCCAAACCAGTAGCAATCTGCGTAACATACATAGATAATGTACGCAAATGGGGCAATGCAGAACATTTAAGTGACAATTTACTGAACAGTCTACTTCCTGGCCCTGTTACAGTAGTGTTAGAAAGGACAAAAGATTTGAACAATCCATATCTCAATCCGAAAACTACAAAAATCGGTATCAGAATACCGGATCACAGTTTTATTAATAAGGTTACGGAAAAGTTTGATATGCCCATAGCCCTGACTAGTGCTAATTTTAGTAATGAGACCTCTACACTGTCTGTTAAAGAATTTGAACATTTGTATTGTCATTTGGGAGCTATTTTTGATGGTGGTGTACTAAATCAAGGCCTAGACCAAAACAGGACGGGTTCCACTGTGGTAGACCTGTCTAAGTGTGGATGTTATAGTATTATAAGGAGAGGGACATCATATGAGGATGTTGTGAAAGTTTTAGAAGATAGTGGTTTGACCAGTTGTTAATTAATTTTTAAGATTGTCAACAATGCTCGAACAGTTCATCTGACTTTGATTGAATAAGTTTGTATTGCCATTCATCTTGATTTTATGAAACAAATTGTTTAGTGCACTGTACTTAACATAATAACTATATTTCTGTCAGCTTATTTTCAAGACAGGATAACACCTTTTTTTTCCATTTAGACCCCAATATTTTGTTATCATGGTTATGCTTATAAAATAATATGATGTTCATGAACTCAACAGAATAAGTATCACTCAGATAGTAAAGCACATAATCAGAACCATACACCAAAATATTTAGTAAGGTATATGAGATCCAACATACCCTGATTTATAGCCTTAAATGTCCTACTGCTGGGCAAAAGCCTCCCTCTTTTTATCAGGCATTAATCCAAAAGGTCAATGCTTTGAGCTATGATACCTTAACCCTTTTCCAGGCCAGCGAATGTGAATGTCAGTACTTGTTTATTGACATTAATATACATGTTTGACAGGCAGTATGTAGTTAATATAACACCTCTGCCTGGAAAAGGGTAAAATTTTAGGTACTGTATGATCAGTTATTGTAATGTATTTATTTCAATAAAACCAACTAGATTTTATACATTTTTTATTCAACCATTATAATTACAAACTTTCTTGAAACTTGTACCATAAATTTCATTGATTTATTTGCTTTAACAATTATTCTATATTGTTGTAGCCTCTTATTCAACAGACACAACCAGACTAATGGAACATGTTGTAATCATTGAAGCCAGAATGAATACATGGAATTGAAGGCAGGTTTCTTTGACAAACAGAATCATTGAGCTGGCTCAAAGGGTTATTTCTTGTTATGTTTTAGTGAGACCAGTTCTGAAATTAAATAGCTGCTATCACAACAAAATTATCTAAAAGGTAAGAAAACAGTCATAGATTAGTAGGTATGAAGTACATGAATAAATAGACTAGGTAAGAGATCTTCAAGCAGGATCAATTAATTTGGCATTGCTTTAAAGATAGCAACTTACATGGCAATATTTGCTACACATTTATGTGAAGACATTAAATACATAATGAAAAAGGTATAACAGAAATTAGTAAATTATTAATGGCCAAGAAAAATAGTACTTGATAATGATACTTCACTAGACATACATGCACAAGCAGAATCAACTTCTTACAGAATACATAGAATTGTAACTTTAATCATGAATAGCCAAAATGTTTTTAACAAAATTGAACTAAAATATTTAGCAAATACAGCCAAGTAAATTATTACAACTAGAGGCTTGGAACTTATGTCTATAATACAGCAACAAACTTCCCCTGTTAAGTAACTGAAGGTTTTTCAATCATTTTTACCCTATCACCTATTAAATACGGGCTAAAATTTCCACTACAACAGAACCCCCAAGCACATCAAGATATAACTGGACAGTAACATTAACCTTGATGTAATTTTAGGTTCTAATTAAAAAAAACACTACACTGGAGTGCTGATAGGTCTTCTGTGTTCTGGTAATTTGGCTTCGAGTTGCTGCCATCTGTCTGGAGGCCACACTATAGCCAGTGCCTTAGCGTTTAACAGACCTAGTGACACTGGACCAAAAGTATTGCTATCCAGCGTGTGGCCAGTGTGGTCGCCTTCTACCCAGCAGTGCCCTTCAGGGACCTTCACGTACTGGGATTTGTACCCCAGCGTGCTCACCACATCCCCCTGTAGCGCTACTACGCGCTTGATAATCTTCTGGTTAGGATCCTTAGGCGACACCAACGAAACTACATCACCTCGCTTCACACAGTAGTCTCTGATAGCCCATCGCGATAAAAACACGTAGTCCATGGTCTTCGCTTCTGGATTGAGCACTGGCTGCATAGAAATACCCTCGACCCTGGCCACATACCCCACGGTGTCCAGCAGGGTTAGGCCGATGGGGAGGCCAAACAGAATCGACTTAAACATACTCTTTAGAATCATGAGCGTGAATAAGCGACTCTTTCCGGCAGCAAATCGAGCCCGGCATAGTCAAGAGACTAGTATTTTTTAGTCATTTACAAGAACATACTGATTTTTTTGAATATTTCGATCAAGATTTTGTTTGCGACACTGACATTTGATTTGAGATATTTGTTTGAACTTGAAGTTACACAACTTGTCAAAAAAATTGCCGACGAATTGGTAAAAAATTATGGCATAATAATACCGTTTTAAATAATGTCTCAAACATCTTGTTGAGACGTTATTCGTAGTTTTTAAACGAGGATAAGCTTGTTTACATGGACAATCTGCAATGTGGATTGGAAACCGGTTTTGGTTTAATATGTCACGTCACTACAAAGAAAATGAATGAACGACCATAGAGTTTCGGTCTTCACAAATACTTTAAAAAAAAGTGTTGATGCTTTCTATAGTAAATTACAACCAAACAGAAATTTTGGACATTTTATTTGCGTGTAGTTGAGTTTAATATCACATAAATGACGACAAAAGAGCTCAAGATATTAACAATCGGAACCTGGAAAGCTTAAAATAAATAATCGTACACAGATGGAAGCGTTCCGTCGTCGAGAAAAACTTACAATCTGCATAATCAGCTGTCAGTGATAGATCATCTGTCCCTGTAAATATAAAAGCTAAAACAATCATAACACGTTTTAGATTACGGAGTGTAAATAATGAGGTAAACGGGCCCGGTAAGATGTGACTTCGATCGCGTGGTGGATCGCCGCGACCCGAGAACAGAAATGGGATAATAACCTAAGAGCCTCGACCGAGCCATGGCTGGTCTCCCGTGAGGTCACGCGTGCTTTTGACGGCAGCTAGCCACGCATCATGTCCGGCGACTTCCCGTTCTTGGCGAAGATCGTGAGCCCCGTTAAATGCAACGAGAAGCCATGGGACCTGTGGGTGAGCGAGATCGGGCACTCGTCGCCGCGTCGCGACGAGCCCGCGGCAGACGGCAAGCCGGCGCCCGCGCGGCTTCCGCCTTCACACAAGCCCGGTGCGGGCGCGCGCTACCGCCGCGCTGGCCTGCACCGCCTGCGCCGCGACTCCATGAGCCTCCACGGACTATTTCCGCAAATGGACAATCTCAACGCCGCCATTTGCCACATGTGCGGCGTGGTAGTGAAGTGCAGTGCGGCGTACAGACACTTACTAGAGTCCCACACGGGATCCGAGCCCATCCTCCCACCTCCACCCCCTGCTCCCACAGTGAAGCTCAAAACACATAATCGGAGTCGACATAAAAAAGAACTGCCACCACCCCCTCCCCCTGTAGACTTACTCCCGGTTCCCATGGATACATCCCCTCTCTACACCGCTACCACTCCCCTTTCAAGGATAGTGATACCACAGCCTGAATTGCAATACTTAGAAGAGCCTGGGACGTCATCGGCCGTCAGCGGGGAGGTCCAAGTGTGTGTAGAGACCGGGGAGCTGCCTGTGGTGAGCATACAGGACACTGAGGACCTGCCACTGGGTGAGAATATTACCGATGACATAGTGGATATTATGAACTCTGAAGGCATTCAGAGCGCTGATGACATCACAAATGCAGCAGACTGGAAGAATATTATTAGAGATATAGGGAAGATGCAAGATCTCAACTTTCCCCAGACCACCGACACAGTACAAACGGACCTGTTCGCTGCTGTAGACCCATCACTTGCGGCTTACACCATGACTGACACAGACTTATCTAGTTTACAATTTGCCCCAAACACCTCACCAATGCTGGCGTCCGTGATCGACACGGGCGTGCTCAACGCTCAAGCTTTAAAGCCTACACCTAGTACGCCCGCGAGTAAGGCGCGCGCGAAGACAAAATCGAAGTTTAATCTTCGGGAGTACGATCCTAACAAGCACTGCGGGGTGGTGACCGCGGACAACCCTAAGCCGTGCACGCGATCGTTAACTTGTAAGGCGCACGCGTTGTCGCTGCGCCGGACTGTGGAAGGCCGGATAAAGCCGTTCGACACG
Source organism: Epinotia demarniana (assembly GCA_945867215.1). Lineage (NCBI taxonomy): Eukaryota > Metazoa > Arthropoda > Insecta > Lepidoptera > Tortricidae > Epinotia > Epinotia demarniana. The sequence continues at coordinate 3,642,673 of OX244278.1, read as the reverse complement.
TTGCTAGCGGAGCACCGAGCGGCGAGAGACGCGGGGGCGGCAGCTGCAGCGGCGGCGGCGGCGGCGGCGGCCGCGCCCGCGCCTCCACTGCCCATGGTCACACCTCAACTACCACAACACCTCGTCAACGCTTCGCTGGACCTCAGCGCGTTCAACGGCCTCACGCCAGAGCAGCAGGTCAACGACATCTACGCGAGCCTTGTCAGTTTAGAGGAATCCCACGGAATCCTCCCAGACACCTCGGCCATTACGCCGCTACTGTGCCAGCCGCTGCCGCTGCCGACGGAGCCGTTTCTGCTTCCGGACGACGCGGAAGTGCCGCTGGAAGTGCCTGCCGCGTCGCCGGTCTTAGCGCCCGTAGTACCTAAGGTCGAACGTCCAGAGAGGCCCGACGAGGGCCCGCCGCCGCTGGTACCGGGAGACGTCTGCTGGTACTCGGCCTGTCCAAGGCCCTTGGCCCTCTGCACGTTCAACGCGTCCCACGCGGGCGGCGCCATCACCCTAGGCAAGAAATTCGCGACAGTCCGGAGCAACATCAAGTCCTCGCTCTCGCGAACTCAGTGCAAAACCGGCGCGAACAATTACTATTACAATCAGAACGCTTTGTCGTTATCTAAAACTGTACATATGAACAATGCTAGTAAAACGAATAAGCCGGAAGTGCGGAAGTTGATAGTGACGTGTAGTGGGGGTGGGAAAGTGCAGCAGACTCTGAGTGAGCTGTTTGGGGGGGAGGTGAGGCACGTGAACGGACACGTGGGCCACAGCCAGGGCAAGCGCGGGCCCGTGAAGCAGGGCAAGCGCGCGCCGACCCTCGACCTGGGCTTCGGCCTCGACCCGCTCCTAGATGAGAAGTGCTGAGCACTAATGAGCAATCACCGGTTGTGTAGTAACATGTATATTTATTTTTCTGTACGTCACTTTGTAAAATAATGAACACGATTACCCGCGGATAATAATAATAATGTTAAATCTCATTTTGTTTCAAGAAACGAACTAATGTTTGTATTATTTTGTATATTATTTATAAGATTTTTTTAATCGTTCCCGACGCCGTCGGCATGTGTCAATGAGAATTAAAATAGATTATACAGAATGGTTGTATTTTTTCGAATACATATTACTCATTGTTGATACTGATTGAATACTGATAAATGGCCTAGATTTAATATGGTTAATGTGATGAAAATTTCCATGTAAAAATATAAATACTATTAAATAAGTATATCCGTAATAGTAAATCACCTCCTTTTGAAATAAAGGAAATACCTCAGTGAATACTTCACCTTGTTTTACTTATTTCAGTTATTTGTTGGCACCTTGAATTCAACAAAAGTATAACAACGCAATATGTATTAATATTTCTAAGGTCTAATCTTGAATAATTAGGAAACTTCTCATTCATCAGAGCGTAGCTAATGTACTCGCTGTGATATACGAATATTTCCTAGTTCTTGGTTTTTAAAGCAGTCAATTTTGTTGATAATAGCACCGTGGGAAGTATCGAGGCCTGTTTCAAGCCCACTAGAACAAAAGGCCATTGACGCGGCACCCGGCTCGAAGGACCACGTCAGTGGGTATACGGGAAAAAAACCGTGGACCCATAGTGGGTGAATAGCTGTGAGTGGGACCACGGTTAAAAGGGCCTTTCTGCACAAGCAGAGCGATTTGCGACGCGACAGCGATCATTATACATCAAGTCAAATATTTGACATGTTGATTTGAGGTAGGGCACAGCGAAGTGTCATCCCGCTCGAATCTGGAGCAGCCCAACTGGGGAAGTAGGTACTTACTCACTGGAACGGAGGTCCGCCTTGCAGAAGACCACAGCCATAATAACACTACTACTTGCTCTGTAGTAGTGTTGTGTTCCTGAAGGTGAGCAAGGTCGCCAGAGCTCCCGAGGATGCGTTGTGTTGAGAGCGAGGGATTTTGGTCCTTCAGCTGTCAACACGGCGAATTCTCAAACATATCAAGGGTCGGCTACGCCTTCTCCTTTGGAGATCCATGCGTCTATAGGCTCTGGTGTCTGCTTACCATCAGGCGGGCCGTACGCTTGTTGGCCACTGTCGTAGGTACCAAGTTGTACTGAAATCGCGTCTCTAATTGCCCTACCAGTGCGGCACGGCTTAAGAGGATAGTCAGTAAACGGATCGCCCTGTCCATACAAAAACGTCATATGTTTTGTGTTTGGGCGATTTCCAACGCGGGGCTCATCTAACCATAACGTGACCTACTAGCGTCAATGTTAATAACCAGTACACTTTCAGGAACTAAGAGAGAACTTCTGTTTTATTCCGCGTCCAAGTATAAGTTAAACATTAAAAACCCCCGACACATCAATCACCTAAGAAGCATCTCCATCTCTACAATTCGAAGCTTTCAATTAAATAAGCTTTTTTTGCCGACTGTACTATTTTGCACATTAACCAACTACTCATTGAGAGGATTTTAACGGCGCCCCAACTCTACGGCTTTATCCTGTGTAATTGAGGAGTACCTATGGCCGCCTTCCGTCTTCTTCATCAGATTAGCTTTATGGTACCATTGCCAACATATTTTACTGACCATCCGTGCACTTAATGAACATTGTAATAAGGTTCAATATAAAAACAGGATGGTCAGCCAACTGTGTTGGCGTTTGTACCATAATATTGCATCGTTATTCACAAGTGTAGAAAACTTCAAGTCGATTTCACATCGGGAAGTTTAAAGACTGGCAAGATTTGATTAAAACGGATATAAATAAACTATCATCTGCCCGCGACTCGTTAAAATCGCAGCTCCATAAACTTGTAGTCCCAAACTAAGCAAAGCTTGTACTATGGGTACTAGACGACGATACACATACTTATATAGATAAATAAATACTTAAATACATAGAAAACATCCACGACTCAGGAACAAATATTCGTGCTCATCAGCATCACACAAATAAATGCCCTTACCGGGATTCGAACCCAGGACCTCTTGCTTCGTAGGCAGGGTTACTACCAACTAGGCTACAGCGGTTGTCAATTGCGACGAAAGTGTGTCTTTCTGTTTGTCTAGCTCTTCACGCAAACCGCTGCACCGATTATAGATGAAATGCGGTGTAGAGTAGGTTGCGTCCCGGGGCATAGGATAGTTTTTATCCCGGAAATCATCCCATAAGGGGGTGAAATGGGATGGTCAGTAACCATCCGTGCACTTAATGAACATTGTAATAAGGTTCAATATAAAAACAGGATGGTCAGCCAACTGTGTTGGCGTTTGTACCATAATATTGCATCGTTATTCACAAGTGTAGAAAACTTCAAGTCGATTTCACATCGGGAAGTTTAAAGACTGGCAAGATTTGATTAAAACGGATATAAATAAACTATCATCTGCCCGCGACTCGTTAAAATCGCAGCTCCATAAAATCTTTCAGCCTCCCATTTCACCCCCTTATGGGATGATTTCCGGGATAAAAACTATCCTATGCCCCGGGACGCAACCTACTCTACACCGCATTTCATCTATAATCGGTGCAGCGGTTTGCGTGAAGAGCTAGACAAACAGAAAGACACACTTTCGTCGCAATTGACAACCGCTGTAGCCTAGTTGGTAGTAACCCTGCCTACGAAGCAAGAGGTCCTGGGTTCGAATCCCGGTAAGGGCATTTATTTGTGTGATGCTGATGAGCACGAATATTTGTTCCTGAGTCGTGGATGTTTTCTATGTATTTAAGTATTTATTTATCTATATAAGTATGTGTATCGTCGTCTAGTACCCATAGTACAAGCTTTGCTTAGTTTGGGACTACAGGTCGATTTGTGTAAGATTGTCCCCTAATATTTATTTATTTAATTATACTACTGTACTGTTACTGCTTTTGCCCGCTTCTCCGCCCGCGTGGAACTTGTTTTCTAACGTAGTTCTATACAAACTTCCACCCCCTTGGGGGATGATTTCCGGGATAAAAACTATCCTACGACCGTGAAGAGGTAACAGACAGACAGACACACTTTCGCATTTATAATATTAGTACCCATGGATAAATATTAGGAGACAATCTTACTCAAATCGACATTGCCGAAATGCCCCATAGCAGGCTCAATAAGGCTCTTGTGTTATGGTTATGGGTACTAGATGACGATATTTTTAATAGATAGAAATACTTGGAAATAAATACATAGAAACCATCCAAGGCTCAGAAACAAATTCATAACCGTCACACAAATATTTGCCCTTACCGGGATTCAAAACCAGCACTGTCAGCTTCGCAGGCAGAGTCAACCGGCTAAATATGCAAAGCAAGTTAAAAGCTTGTAAAAAAACTATACAGTCCGCAACGGAAGTAGCTACGCAAAATAACACGCTCAAAATTATCTAGACAGTCCCTATCCTATTGACATTTAGAGTCGTGTGTAGGTCATTTTTACTTGACC